>CM038141.1:264532389-265201474 GCA_021437245.1 Aegilops speltoides
AACTCACTTGTGTTCTACTCGTGCATATAACATCAAACCATAAAACCTAGGCTCGGATGCCCTTTGTTGGGGAACGTAGTAATTTCAAAAAATTCCTACGCACACGCAAGATCATGGTGATGCATAGCAACGAGAGGGAGAGTGTTGTCTACGTACCCTCGTGAACCAAGCGAAGCGTTGACGCAACGTAGAGGAAGTAGTCCTACGTCTTCCCGGTCCAACCGATCCAAGCACCTTTACTCCGGCACCTCCGAGTTCTTGACACATGTACAGCTCGATGGCGCTTTGCGGGCTCCGATCCAGCAAAGCTTGGGAGGAGTTCCGTCGGCCGACAGCGTGGTGACGATCTTGATGTTCAACCGTCGCAGGGCTTCGCCTAAGCACCGCTACAATATGACCGAGGTGTAATATCGTGGAGGGGGCACCGCACACGGCTAAGGAACGATCACGAAGATCAACTTGTGTGTCCTAGGGTGCCCCCTGCCCCCGTATATAAAGGAGCCAAGGGGAGGGGGCGGCCGGCCAAGGAGGGGCGCGCCAGGGGGGAGTCCTACTCCCACCGGGAGTAGGACTCCCTTTCTTTCCTAGTTGGAGAAGGAGAAGCGGGGAAAGAGGAGGAAGAGGGGAAGGAAAGGGGGGGCGCCGCCCCCTTCCCTTGTCCTATTCGGACTAGGAAGGGGAGGGGCGCGCGGCCACCTCTTGCCTCCTTCTCTCTTCTCCCTCAAGGCCCATGTAGGCCCAGTAACCCCCCGGGAGGTTCCGGTAACCCCCCGGTACTCCGGTAAAATGCCGATTTCACCCGAAACGATTCTGATGTCCAAATATAGGCTTCCAATATATCGATCTTTATGTCTCGACCATTTCGAGACTCCTCGTCATGTCCGTGATCACATCCGAACTCGAACAACCTTCGTACATCAAAATACATAAACTCATAAAGAAACGTCATCGTTACTTAAAGCGTGCGGACCCTACGGTTCGAGAACAATGTAGACATGATCGAGACACGTCTCGGTCAATAACCAATAGCGGGACTGGATGCCCATATTGGTTCCTACATATTCTACGAAGATCTTTATCGGTCGGACCGCATAACAACATCGTTGTTCCTTTGTCATCGGTATGTTACTTGCCCGAGATTCAATCGTCGGTATCCAATACCTAGTTCAATCTCGTTACCCGCAAGTCTCTTTACTCGTTCCGTAATACATCATCTCACAAGTAACTCATTAGTTGTAATGCTTGCAAGGCTTAAGTGATGTGCATTACCGAGAGGGCCCGGAGATACCTCTCCGACATTCGAAGTGACAAATCCTAATATCGAAATACGCCAACCCAACAAGTACCTTTGGAGACACCTGTAGAGCACCTTTATAATCACCTAGTTACGTTGTGACGTTTGGTAGCACACAAAGTGTTCCTCCGGTAAACGGGAGTTGCATAATCTCATAGTCATAGGAACATGTATAAGTCATGAAGAAAGCAATAGCAACATACTAAACGATCGGGTGCTAAGCTAACGGAATGGGTCATGTCAATCAGATCATTCAACTAATAATGTGATCCCGTTAATCAAATAACAACTCTTTGTTCATGGTTAGGAAACATAACCATCTTTGATTAACAAGCTAGTCAAGTAGAGGCATACTAGTGACACTCTGTTTGTCTATATATTCACACATGTATTATGTTTCCGGTTAATACAATTCTAGCATGAATAATAAACATTTATCATGATATAAGGAAATAAATAATAACTTTATTATTGCCTCTAGGGCATATTTCCTTCAGGATACTCTAACATGGAAGGTGAGTTGTTGTGCAATGCGTGGTTGGACATATCCGTGGGTTTCATAGGCAGGAGCAGAGGGGATACCTTCTAGCAACAAGTGCATTAATCGTTTCACGCGCGAAAGCACATTGCGCTCTACGACATGCACATCATCCATACGCAATGTGAGATTGTTATCATATCGATAGTACGCCATCCAAACCTCCTTCGCCAAGTTTTGTGACTTGGTTGATATGCTAGAGGCAAGGTGACCATTACACGCGACAAATGAGGAGATCATAAGTTTTGCTTCTTGTTGATCAAATTGTTGATTGATTCATTCATTCATTGGTGCTCTACACATTTTGTAGCCCGCACGTTGCTTTGATGTACCATAGAATGGAGGGACGGCCATTTATGCACATGCACTGTTGGATTAAATTGAATAGATTGTACGTGTGGGACGATAGAATCCGTTAATCTCATTGAATTTGAACTATTGGTATACTAGACTTGTTTGCATGCTATGTATGGATGATTTGTGTTGTTTTCTATCCGAACTACGATGAAATCCGCTGTGTTTGCACTAATTTTGTCCGGTCAATTAGAACCCGGCTTGAAATGTATGCAGGCAATGTTGAATGACCGGCTCCCGCATCAATCCCTGTGGACTGGTTTCCCTGCCCACGGACAGACCAGAGCAGATTTGCAGGTCGGAGATGCCCTAACACAAGTCAGGGGATGCTATGAAACTTCCCGGTAGAATTTGAGTATATGTTGGATGGACATTGTCTTTTCTTTTTAGTTTTTGCCGGTGGACATTGTCAGTTTACCGGTTTGTTTGAAGTGTACTGGTCGCAGCAGGAGATTTAAAGATGTGTGTGTCCACGTTAGGATCAAAGAAAATCATCTTTAGAAAATTGGTGGGATCAAATAAAAAAACAAGATTTTCTCAATAATTAAATAAATAAGCACAACTTTTTATTTTAATGATATTGATTTCATGATCCATCTAACGATATTGATTTCGTATTATAAATGGTAATATTACTTCTGTAAGTTGGTCAAATATTACGAAGTTTGACCCAAAGAAAACTTATATGCAAAAATAAAAATAAAAATGAAGGAGGAACTGTCTTCCTCTCTGTTTTTTTTGGCAAAAGACAACTCCAATATAAAAGTTTACCGTACGTACGAAGCACCTCAAACATAACATAAATTATATATCATGATTATTGGAGTAACTGTAATTTTCAAGTTTGTATGAGTCGATACTAATTCAGGGAAAAAAATTGTCTCCAAGAAAAGGGATCAAATGGAAATGAGGTGCTCCTAAGACCTTTTCATTTTCTCTTTAAAACTCCGTAGCACTAGCTGTGTGGCTACGCCTATCTTTTGTGTCGTAAAAGAAGCAAAACTTTATTGCAATTATTCTCCTTACACTCCATATCGATTTGGCGATCTGATCCATGCTTATCCGAGCAGAGTCTGAAGGCATAATCTATGACGCACAACTTCTATAGGACCCATGTATGTAAACTTTTCAATTTCTATATAGCTGTACCCTTTGCTCAATGCCTTGTTTTTTTTAGAACAATGCGTCGGTATTTGATTGAAATATAATCACCCCCCAAAAAAAACTGCAACCGACTCGTGCAACACGTTGGAGCACACCTTTTTTTTGCACGTGGGAGTACACCATATGTGTGTTTGTGTATTCCATCCAAACTGCCAATGACCTCACTCGCCTCGATATTCAGCGAGCTGATATTATATTAGTAAAAACACACGGTGCTCATGCCAAACAAGCGCCAAAACGTGCAAATGCTGGGGCTACGAAAATAGGAACGCCGTAACGACATTCCAAAAAAACTGTTCGGTGCCAAACCAGCACCCCATACACGTTTGCTTGCTGGCAGGCCGTTGTGGGACGCGCCACATTCTGTTACAGGAGGAGGAGAAGAAGAAAATATGCACCACACGATGAACGTGTGGGAGACACGTAGCTAGGAAACGCTATTTCGAGCAAAATGATACTACCCGTAGTAACTACTTTGTGCTAGCTAGTAAACTGCCCGATTTAATGACTTTTGTATGTATTTTTTGATTTAATGAAAATACAGTAGGACTATTGATCTACGGTCACGGCTGAAAAAAGGGTATAAACTGCTCGATAGAGTTTAGTGGTTGACGACATTGAAGAAAAAAGAGGCAGATAGTTTTTGGTATACTCATAGGCGCCTGTGGTGGCTGCTACCGTTGCGGACTGCTCTTCAAACGTACTACTCGTTGGTCCGCTACGTGTATCTACCAATGAAATGAAGAGTCTAATACCCTAATACTACATCATCTTGTAAAAAAAAATATTTTCCTTTGTGTACAACCAAAAAAAAACATTCGGAGATGATGTGTCGAAGGCTCGAAGGAGTCATTTTCCAAATGCCGCCGGAGAGACAGAAGTGATGAACCAAAAGAAAGAAAAACTAGAGAAGATTACGACGACCGACGCGTGAAGTTAAATGACAGCAAAATACGTAGCTAAAAAGGATTACATTTTAAAGAAAATCAAAGCTGCTGCTAGCCTGTGAAAACTCCACTGCCAAAGATTACACGCGACGGAACTCGGGGCGGGTCGCTTGGGGCGCACCGTTGGCGTGGGCGGGCCGCAGCCTGGCTCGAACTCGAACAGCCCGGACGCAAGCGGCGGGGGTATAAATAGCCGCCCACGCCCCACCATTCCTTCCACCGCAAATCAACCGCCCCGTCCGTCCCCGACCCGATTAACCCTACCTTCCGCTCGATTCCACTCCCCTTCCCTCCTCTTCTCCCCCCGCCCGCTCGTCGGGTCCGGAGCCAGCAGCACCGAGATAGCAATGGCGGCCGCGCTGAGGAGAGCCGTCGCGCAGCGCTTCGCGGCGGCGCCGCAGCAGGCCTACGGGATGCCCCGCCGCTTCATGCAGGAGCGCCCCGCCTTCCGCCCCGCCGTGCCCCCGGACGTGGGATTCATGCCCCTGGCCGACCGGATCCGCGACCACCTCGGCGTCTCCTTCCCGCGCATCAACCTCGACGGCCTCGTGCCGCCCGCCCCTGCCCGCCCCCAGACCCAGCCCCCTCCGACGAGGGAGAGGGAGGCCGCCGCGGTGGTGCGCAGCCTCACGGTGGAGGAGGCGCGGAAGGTGCTGCGCGCCACGCAGATGGAGGCGGCGCGCGCGCGGGTGCGGGCGTCCCGCGAGGGCACCGTGCCCTACGCCGAGTTCCTGCGCCTCTGCTGCGACGCCGCGGGCGCGGACGACGGGCCCTCCGTCGCGCGCGCGCTCGACGAGTCCGGATCCGTCATCGTGCTCGGCAGGACCGTCTTCCTCAGGCCCGAAATGGTACGGCCCTCCCCTCTTCCTCCTCCCCACCTCCCATTTCGTTGCTTCAAATCAAATCAAATCAATGACCTGTCTAAATGTTGCTTGATCCGTCCCAACCTTTTTGGTCTAGTTTTGCCTTGCAGTTAGCGTCTTTTACAGACAAAAAAAAGACACGCTGTTGGCTCCTCTGTTCTGCTCTCTTCTCTTGTTCTACTCTTCATTTTAATCCGGGTGACCGGGTACAGAATTTCACAAGGCTAGAGATCTGATGAGATTTTTCGCGTGTTTTGCATGTTTCTCCCAACAGGAAATGAACCAAAGAAACGGCGGTGTTCTAAAACAATAGAGCAGTTGTGACACCAAAAGTTTGGGGGATTTTACTTGCCCCCCTTCCGTTCCGTTCCAAGATGGGAGTTCCCTTTCTTCTCTCAAAACCAGAAGGAAAACAACAAATCTAATTTCTACCCCTCGATCTAAATCTGAGGAGGGAAGAAACTAAACGACAGTCTTGCTAAAATTACAAAAAAAAAAAAATCTCCGATGAATGAACATGAGGAGAACCTAGCTGCCATTGGGCACCCAAAAAAGAACATGCCTGATTATTTTCTATATTCAGATTGGTTGGCATCTAGTACCACGCTGATGATAGTGGCACCACTATTTTGGGAATTGGAGCACATGTTTTCATTGGTAGTCATGTAGATGTTCATACTGAAGTACTTCACCGGATTTTCTACTATTCTATAGTTTAAAATACACATTAGTGAAGCACCTTTTCACTTGCTGTTGTCCGATCTACAATTAGATAGCAGTGATAAGCAATTGATAGTATGAATTTGCTGTTTGAATTGCATAATTGAAGATTCAAATCTATAGTACAATCATATGTTGTTAGTGGTGGTGCTGGGTTGATTTACCTTTGAGCATGTCATGCACCCCAACGATTTAATTGGTTATATAGTGGAAGATGTAGTAGAACTACTACAATTTGCACAAGTAGTGGCATGAGATCATCCCTTTTTGGCAATTGTGACACCGGAATAGCCCATCATGTGATGTCCTTGTCACTGGTTCCGTTCGTTTGTTAGGGTGAAAGCTATTTACTTACAAAAATATCAATTTTATTTAGACAATTCAATCTATTACCTTGCATCTTAGCTGCAACAGTACAGAATTGATCTTGTTACCACTATTTGTTTTCATGAGATATTAAGTACTAAAAAATGCTGTTGTCATTTCCTGCTGAATAAATAAGATGCATCCCTTCAATTTGAGAAACAGGAATCTAATGCAGGGCTAACAAGTCAATGACAAATCTACTTCTCTTATCTTCTTGGTGACCTCGCCCCACACCCAAAAAAATGTCCTGGGTGGACCTAAAAAAGTTTGGGAACATCATCACATGCCGTCTGGTTCAGATTAGGTCATAGCACTGGTAGGCAAAGATAAGTGGTACGGTTTATTGTTTGTTTTTGCTTGGTCCCTCCGTGGTCACCATAACTTGGCAAGCTACCCCTTGCAAGTTGTGGCTGTTGGTGGTGACAAAAATAGTTGTGGAAAATCTTTTTGCACGATTTAGTCTTGTAGCTTTTGGAAGGTATCTGAATCCATGTGGATGATAGAATCAAAACATTTTGCACTTGTTTTGAAAATCCAATCGTGTACGGTTTGAGCTAAATGTTTTTGTCCTTCCAGCATTGCTCTTTCTTTGATGGATGTTTCTTGAAAAGAAGAGCAGCCAAGTAAAATTTGGAAATGTTTTTGTCCTTTTTCTTCAAAATTCCAGGTTGTGAAAGCAATTGAGAAGGCAATACCCATACCGCGAGGACCATCTATTGCTGAGAATCACCCTGCAAGGGAGGAGCTGAAGGTCATGGAGTCCCAGAAGGTAGACATCGACCGCATGGCGACTCTCCAGGTGCGCCGGGAGCTGTGGGGAGGGCTGGCTGCCCTAGCCCTCCAAACGGCCGGCTTCATGAGGCTCACATTCTGGGAGCTCTCCTGGGACGTCATGGAGCCCATCTGCTTCTTTGTGACGTCGACATACTTCATGGCGGGCTACGCCTTCTTCCTCCGGACCAAGAGGGAGCCCTCGTTCGAGGGCTTCTTCCAGAGCCGGTTTGCCGTGAAGCAGAAGCGCCTTATGCAAGCCCGGGAATTTGATGTCCGCCGGTACAGTGAGCTCCGGCGAGCCTGTGGCCTCCCGGCGCTACATCCTCAGAGCCCTTGTGCGTCCTCGCAGGAGAACCACCATTGCCATTGTCATTGATGTGTTGCTTGGAATTTTTTATGCCCATTTGATGTGGCTGCTGCTGCTGCTTCATGTACCGTTGTGGAATGTGGATGCGAAGCATACTCATTGACGAGATCAGATTCAGATTTTAAACTCGAAATGCCTGTGTCCTGATGGATGGATGCATGTGAGCTGTGACTGTGAGGTAGTAGACGAGAGAAGTCAGCGTGTACATACCGGCTGTAAACAATCTTTGAGAAGAAAAATGAAAATGATAAAAAAATTAAGGATTACAAACTGAGCAATTGTCATCCAGCTCGTCTGGCTCAACTTGTCCGAAACGCATGCTGGCAAGGGATCTTCAGCGATTATTCTCTACACATAGGCAGGGTCATAATCCATCATAATATCTTTTATTTCTTATGGATTGGTCTAGCTTAGGGCATCTCTAGCCGTTGGCCCCCCAGGAGGGCCAAAAAATCGCCCCTGGGGGCGCATCGGCGCTAACGGTGCACTGGGGGCGTGATGCCCCCCGGCGCCCACGGTATTTTAAAAAATTTGAAGACGGCGCAAACACGACATAATATAGCAAACTTCGGCGAGTTCGTTCAAACATAAACCACCTATTTTACAAAAAAAAAAAAAAAACCGGTGAGGCAATCCCGCCGTCTCCTCGCCATCGCCTACCGCCCGCGCGTCTACATGCCGGAGGTCAGAGAACAGCGATGTAGTCGCCGTCGTCGTCGTCGTCGTCGTCGCTGCGTCGCCGCCGCCGCCGCCCGCCGCCTGCCGTCCTCGCTGCACTTTTCCCGGTTGGCGGGCGGGTTGAAGGCCGGGCGTCGTCGTCGTCGTCGATGTCGAGGATCACGACGCCGCTGTCGTCGCGCCGCGCTATGGGCGGCGATTTCTCGAGGCCCACGCATGGCGTCCTCGTCGGGCTTGCCACGGCTATCTCCTCGTACTCAGCGGAGGCGGGCTCCTTCTTAGGCTCGGCGAGGCGGGTTCCGGCTTAGCTCGACGAGACAAAGCGGCCGGCCGAACTCCGGCTGACGGCGCGCCGTCTGGACGCCGGAGTTCGGATCTGCGCCACAGGCGTGTCTGGGGCTCCGGCTGACGGGCGAACGCAGGCGAGCCACCGGACGAAGACGAGGACCCGCCGGTCTATGCGCCTCGGGGTCGTGAACTTCCCGCGGCGTGAAAAGGAGAAATTTGGGTAGTCGGGCGCGGCGTGTTGCCGCCTCGATGTACTCGAGGCGGCGTCAGCGTCGCGCTTCGCACGCCCGCCCATCGACGCCGCCGGCGGAGTTTTGCTTGCCGGAGGGCACGACGCCGTTAGTGGCCTCGAGTTGGGCGTGACGGCGACGGAAGTAGGGCTCCATAGCGAAGCGTTGGCATACTGCATGGCGAATCCTCGCCGCAGGGCGATTCGACGTCGAGGCGATCTCCATACGCCGCAAGGCCGGAGGGTACTGGAGGCACCGACGCCGCCGCAAGATCGATCCTCCACGCCGGCACCCGCATGTCCGGCGGGACCGGTACTCGGCCTCGTCTGAGGCGAGCCTCGTCTTCATGGAGATGGCGGCGGCCGTTCGCCGCCAAGCGCCGCGCTGGGAAGCGTTCGCCATTGGAGAGAGAGGAGAGGAGGAAGGAGCGATCGCGGAGGAAGGAGCGACGGCGGAGGGAGTGTGAGCGGCCGAGTCTTGCCGGCGCAGCGGCATATATAAACCCGACGCGCCGCCCACACGCGCTGCACCGTCGCGTCTGGCGTGGCGGCGAGGCGAGGGCGGCGGACGCGTCGTCCGGCTTCATCTTGCCGCCGTGAGCATCAATGGCGCATCAATGGCGCAGTGACCGGCGCGGCAGCATGGCAGCTTTGGCATTGATTCGCCGCGAAACGAGGCGATGAGGACGACGAAGGGCCGAGAAGCAAACTAATCGCCGACGCGTCGGGCCCGCGGTTTCTTCGCGTAAAAACTTCGCCGGCGCCCGAAGCGCCTCAACAAGGCCGGGTTCGGGCTGGGTCCGTCGGTATTTTTGGCCCAAGCCGGGCGAAAATCGGCCTCTGGGCGCGACCAGGTTGTTTTTCGACGCCGCCAAAAAAAAGCGCTGGGAAGCGCTTCTTCGGTAGCGGTGGAGATGCCCTTATTCTTTAGAAAAAATCAATGTGATCTTGAAGAATCAAGAGCATCAGAAAACAAAAATGCTAGACATACAAAGACTTACACGCTTTTACACGCTTCTTCCATCTAACAACCAATCATAAACCTCTCCCCCCTGATTTTCAGGATGGTGGGCCGCCCCGCTCACCTGTTGACCAATCAAGATTAACCATCTTATAAAAGCTTATAAATCGTTTGTACGTGTAGCATTGCCGATCAGAAAAGGCATCTTCAACGGCTACGCCGCGGAAGGCACCAGGGCCGTCAGCATTTAAGCCTTTTGTTATGGCCTGTCCTTTTTCCCGCTGTCTGTTTTTGGACTATGTCATGTCATGATGCAGATGCAGCCATCCCCACAAGTCTGGTGGGGTTTCTTTCATTTGATGCCTTCTGCTCGTGACCGTCCATTGCTATCTCCACCCACCCAGCTCTAGTTTTTAACTCGCCCCAGCAACTAGTGGCTGGCACGGCAGCGGCACGTACCGGTCCTGCCGTGGTTAACTCGGCATGCAGCAGGTGCAGGAACTAGTGGATGGCACGGCACCGCGCAGCCGGAAGCAAAATTTACACGAACCCTTCCTCAATTTTTTTTTTTACACGAACAGCTGTCTGTCTGCACCAGTGGCGCCCGTCAACAAAAGAAGGAAAAAAAAACTGTACTGGTAGCAATCCAGCACTGCCCCGTTCGTGAACGAACAATCAATCATAAAGCTGATCGCCAGCTTTCCAGGAAAGGAACAGCGAACGAACCAACGAAAGAACGAGCTCCGCGGAGCGCGGGACGCGCCGTGCCGTGCCGGGTCACCGGAATGGGGGTCGTGGAATGGAATGGGCCGTGACGACGCGCACCCGCGCGGAAAGCGGCAGTTTCCGCACGCGGCGGGTGAGTGCCACGTCGTCGGAGGCGTGGCTGGCAGACCGGGCCGGTGCCGTGTCTCCCTCTCGCGTGTAGACGCCGCGCCGCGCGCCGTAAAGGATTCTGTTCTCCTACTACTGTTATCGCGCTCACGCACGGTGCCCAGTTTCCCACCCATCACACCGGCGACCGCGCGGCCCGTTCCTTGCCGCGCGCCGGCGCCTGCTCGGTAAAACCCGGCACCGGCACGCGCGATGCGACCGAAGCGTACCGTCGTGGACCAGAGTTATCTGGGGGAGGTGGGGGGTGAGAAGGCCGCCGACGCGGGAGGATAGCGTGGTCGCGTTATTGCACTCCAGTGTGGACTATGGACGACGCGGCGACACCGTCTCGATCCTTCCGCGATGCCTGTTGGCAGTGGATGTATATCTTTCTCTTTTTACGGGATAATGGATATATATCTGCAATAGAACTTCCACGACGGTGAGCTGGGGACCACCACGTTTCATATCTTTCTCTTTATTGGGTTTGTGTTCGGTGAACTTTGTATTTCCGTTATGCTATTATAATGAAAAGGGGTTATGGCCCGGGTCAAAAAAAAAACACCTAAATAATCCATCCCCACTGTGATATTTCTCTTAACATGCAGCCTATCCACCTCAGCAGGTCTGCACATCAACATTCCATTACGAGCTTACGAATGGGCCCGACCGGCACAACAGTCCTGCCACATCAGCGTCCCTTATAGCTTCACTAGCAAACAATATGGTGCTCTCTCCCCCTCGATAGGACGTGTCATCTTCGTCTTCTTCACCAAACGAATCACAAGTAGCGGAGCCTATCATTCTTATAGTCTTCACCACAAGAATTAATGCCCCTGATCTGCCCCTTCGTCTTATTACTGCCCCTTCGTTCGGTGGTTTTCTTCATCTCCCCTCCATCAATAAATCTACACTGAGTTCTTCTCGAATCTTCTCCTCTGCTCTTTATATGTGTCACTCTCCATGGTGCGCCATCGCAGACCAAGCCTTCGCCGGCTGTAGCCACTAGGGATCTGCGGGCTGATAATGGCCCAAGCCATACGCCCTCGCGTCGACCTGACCTCTCGGCGAACCATGGGTACCACTCCGTGTCCTCCTTCCATGTCACATGCGCTAGGCGTGGGAGCTCTCCTTCCTCTCTATCCAATTCGGGACAGCAGGGAAGGGCAAAGGCACTGCCCCCCCCATGTGCATTGTGCGGCGCCATGCCGATGTGGAGCATGGGTGATCTAAATCGAAGCACTGCCTCTGTCGCGGAGGTAGGAGCAGGAAGATTATCTCACTGCCTCTGCCCTTCATCTGTTCAAAACTCCGGACGTATTTGGTTGCCCACATGCAGCCCAACCAGGCCCGCGCGGGATGTGCGTGGCCTGTTTGGTTGGCTGGGCTACATGCGTTTCGTGGCCCGCACGAAACTTAAAGCAGGCCTGAGCCTGGCCCGACGGAAACTGCCGAATCGGTAGTTTCTCGCGAGCCTGGTTGGGCGCGGCCACGCGTGCGAGGTGGCTGCACGCCTTGGGCGGCGCGGGAGACGGAGGGGACGTCTCATAACTTCCCCCACTCTCCTGTCATCGCCCCGCCCACACTGTTCCCACCGCTCTTCTCTGCCTCACCGCCCCTCCCTCTCCTCTCCTCCGATGGCTCCGCCTCGCCCACTGCCGCGCCGTCCTCTGACCCCCGTCGACCAGCACATAACTAGCATCCAGGAGCGCTGGGTGGCCGGGCTCCAGAACTCGGGCAGGGACCTAGCGTCGGTGCTGCGAGCGTCGTCCCCCATCTGCTGCCGGCCAATGCGGTGCCATTCCTGCTCCGCCGCCGATTCTGGACCTTGTGGTCCTAGGCTCGGCACCGACACCGTCCACGGAGCCGCCGCTTCTTGGGACCCCATTGGGCAGGGTTTTTTTCTTGACCCCCGTCCAAGGGTTTTCTCCTGTCGGCGCGCCGTCCTCCTCGACCTCTGGCGTGGACATGAGCACGGAGCTAATGCCGTCGGCCATCGCCAGTGCTGGCTCCTCCTCTGCTCCGCCACCTCTCTCCTTCCCGCCAGGGTTTTCACCCCGGCCCCGGTTCGCTGCGACTGCACAAGCTCCGGTGAGTCAAAGAATCCCCAATGCTTGCTCGTAGATGTAGGTTAGGGATTTCTTTCTTAGGCATGTGCTAGTACTTAGTGGATTCGATAGGATTTGAGTAGATCCGGTTTTGATGCGATCCTACCGAATCGAATCCGACTGATCTGTTCTTGTTTGCTATAGTGTGTGTTCTAGGATAATGTTCTTCTGCTAGTGGTAGGATCTGTGTTCATGCCAGGGTCTGTGTTCATGCTAGGGTCTTGCTAGGATTTGTGTTCATTCTAGGGTCTTGCTAGGATCTGTGTTCATGCAAATGGCATGTTCATGTTCAAGCTAGGATCATGTTCATGTTGCTACATACATGTTCATGAAGGAAATATGCCCTAGAGGCAATAATAAAGTTATTATTTATTTCCTCATATCATGATAAATGTTTATTATTCATGCTAGAATTGTATTAACCGGAAACATGATACATGTGTGAATACATAGACAAACATATAGTCACTAGTATGCCTCTACTTGACTAGCTCATTAATCAAAGATGGTTATGTTTCCTAACCATAGACATGTGTTGTCATTTGATTAATGGGATCACGTCATTAGGAGAATGATGTGATTGACATGACCCATTCCGTTAGCCTAGCACTTGATCGTTTAGTATATTGCTATTGCTTTCTTCATGAGTTATACATGTTCTCAGAACTATGAGAATTATGCAACTCCGTTTACGGAGGAACACTTTGGTACTACCAAACGTCACAACGTAATCGGGTGATTATAAAGGAGTACTACAGGTGTCTCCGAAGGTACATGTTGAGTTGGCGTAATTCGAGATTAGGTTTTGTCACTCCGATTGTCGGAGAGGTATCTCTGGGCCCTCTCGGTAATGCACATCACTATAAGCCTTGCAAGCAATGTGACCAATGAGTTGGTTACGGAATGATGCATTACGTAACAAGTAAAGAGACTTGCCGGTAACGAGATTGAACTAGGTATTGGATACTGACGATCGAATCTCGGGCAAGTAACATACCGATGACAAAGGGAACAACGTATGTTGTTATGCGGTTTGACCGATAAAGATCTTCCTAGAATATGTAGGAACCAATATGGGCATCCAGGTTCCGCTATTGGTTATTGACCGAGAATAGTTCTAGGTCATGTCTACATAGTTCTTGAACCCGTAGGGTCCGCACGCTTAACATTACGATGACAGTTTTATTATGAGTTTATAAGTTTTGATGTACCGAAGTTTGTTCGGAGTCCCGGATGTGATCACGGACATGACGAGGAGTCTCGAAATGGTCGATACATAAAGATTGATATATTGGACGACTATATTTGGACACCGGAAGTGTTCGGGTGATTTCGGAGAAAATCGGAGTGCCGGAGGGGTTACCAGAACCCCCCGAGAGAGTAATGGGCCTTATGGGCCTTAGAGGGGAAGAGAGATTGGCGGCCAGGGTGGGCCGCGCACCCCCTCTCCCTCTGGTCCGAATTGGACTAGGGGGGGGAGGCGCCCCCCCTCTTTCCTTCCCCCTCTCCCCCTTCCTTCCCCCTCCTTGGCGCGCCCCAAGGGGCCGGCCGGCCTCCCCTTGCTCCTTTATATACGGGCGGGGGGGGCCCATAGACACACAAGTTGATCTAAGGATCGTTCCTTAGCCATGTGCGGTGCCCTCTCCACCATATTCCACCACGGTCATATCGTCATGGAGTTTAGGCGAAGCCTGCACCGTAGAACATCATCATCGTCCACGCCGTCGTCTTGACGGAACTCATCTTCGAGCTTTCTTTGGATCGGAGCCGGAGATCGTCATCGAGCTGAACGTGTCTTTGAACTTCGGAGGTGCCGTCGTTCGGTGCTTGGATCGGTCGGATCGTGAAGACGTCGACTACATCAACCGCGTTGTGCTAACACTTCCGCTTACGGTCTCACGAGGGCGTGGACAACACTCTCCCTCTCGTTGCTATGCCATCACCATGATCTTGCGTGTGCGTAGGAAATTTTGAAATTACTCGTTCCCCAACAAAGGCATCCGAGCCTAGGTTTTATGCGTTGATGTTATATGCACGAGTAGAACACAAGTGAGTTGTGGGCGATACAAGTCATACCGCTTACCAACATGTCATACTTTGGTTCGGCGGTATTGTGAGATGAAGCGGCCCGGACCGACATTACGCGTACGCTTACGCAAGACTGGTTTCACCGTTACAAGCAGTCGTGCTTAAAGGTGGCTGGCGGGTGTCTGTCTCTCTCACTTTAGCTGAATCGAGTGTGGCTACGCCTGGTCCTTGCGAAGGTTAAAACAGCACTAACTTGACAACCTATCGTTGTGGTTTTGATGCGTAGGTAAGAACGGTTCTTGCTAAGCCCGTAGCAGCCACGTAAAACTTGCAACAACAAAGTAGAGGACGTCTAACTTGTTTTTGCAGGGCATGTTGTGATGTGATATGGTCAAGACGTGATGCTATATTTTATTGTATGAGATGATCATGTTTTGTAACCGGTTATCGGCAATCGGCGGAGCCATATGGTTGTCGCTTTATTGTATGAAATGCAAGCGCTACTGTAATTGCTTTACTTTATCACTAAGCGGTAGCGATAGTCGAGAAGCAATAGATGGCGAACGACAACGATGCTACGATGGAGATCAAGGTGTCGCGCGGTGACGATGGTGATCACGACGGTGCTTCAAGATGGAGATCACAAGCACAAGATGATGATGACCATATCATATCACTTATATTGATTGCATGTGATGTTTATCCTTTATGCATCTTATCTTGCTTTGATTGACGGTAGCATTTTAAGATGATCTCTCACTAATAATCAAGAAGTGTTCTCCCGAGTATGCACCATTGCGAAAGTTCTTCGTCTTTGAGACACCACGTGATGATCGGGTGTGATAGGATCTACGTTCAAATACAACGGGTGCAAAACAGTTGCACACGCGAATACTCAGTCATACTTGGCGAGCCTAGCATATCTGAGATATGGCCTCGGAACACGGAGACCGAAGGTCGAACGTGAATCATATAGTAGATATGATCAACATAGTGATGTTCACCATTGAAACTACTCCATCTCACGTGATGATCGGACATGGTTTAGTTGATTTGGATCACGTGATCACTTAGATGACTAGAGAGATGTCTGTCTAAGTGGGAGTTCTTAAGTAATATGATTAATTGAACTTAAATTTATCATGAACTTAGTACCTGATAGTATTTTGCTTGTCTATGTTTGTTTGTAGATAGATGGCTCGTGTTGTTGTTCCGTTGAATTTTAATGCGTTCCTTGAGAAAGCAAAGTTGAAAGATGATGGTAGCAATTACACGGATCGGGTCCGTAACTCGAGGATTATCCTCATTGCTGCACGAAAAAGTTAGGTCCTAGAAGCACCGCTGGGTGCCAGAACTTCTTCTTGATGTAACCGACGACGTTAAGAACGTCTGGCGAGCAAAGCTGATGACTACTCGATAGTTCAGTGTGCCATGCTTTACGGCTTAGAACCGGGTCTTCAACGACGTTTTGAACGTCATGGAGCATATGAGATGTTCCAGGAGTTGAAGTTAATATTTCAAGCAAATGCTCGGATTGAGAGATATGAAGTCTCCAATAAGTTCTATAGCTGCAAGATGGAGGAGAATAGTTGTGTCAGTGAACACATACTCAAAATGTCTGGGTATAATAATCACTTGATTCAACTGGGAGTTAATCTTCCTGATGATAGTGTCATTGACAGAATTCTCCAATCACTGCCACCAAGCTACAAGAACTTCGTGATGAACTATAATATGCAAGGGATGAACAAGACTATTCCCGAGCTCTTCATAATGCTAAAAGCCGCGGAGGTAGAAATCAAGAAGGAGCATCAAGTGTTGATGGTTAACAAGACCACCAGTTTCAAGAAAAGGGCAAAGGGAAGAAGAAGGAACTTCAAAAGAACGACAAGCAAGTTGTTGCTCAAGAGAAGAAACCCAAGTCTGGACCTAAGCACGAAACTCGATGCTTCTCTCGCAAGCGATCGACATTTGAAGCGGAACTGCCCCAAGTATTTGGCGGATAAGAAGGATGGCAAAGTGAACAAAGGTATATGTGATATACATATTATTGATGTGTACCTTACTAATGCTCGCAGAGCACCGGTATTTGATATCGGTTTTGTTGCTAATATTTGCAACTCAAACAGGACTACGGATTAGCGAAGATTAGCTAAGGACGAGGTGACGATCGCGCGTGGGAAATGGTTCCAAAGTCGATGTGATCGCGGTCGGCACGCTACCTCTACATCTACCATCGGGATTAGTTTTAGACCTAAATAATTGTTATTTGGTGCCAGCATTGAGCATGAACATTATATCTGGATCTTGTTTGATGCGAGACGGTTATTCATTTAAATCAGAGAATAATGGTTGTTCTATTTATATGAGTAATATCTTTTATGGTCATGCACCCTTGAAGAGTGGTCTATTTTTATTGAATCTCGATAGTAGTGATACACATATTCATAGTGTTGAAACCAAAAGATGTAGAGTTGATAACGATAGTGCAACTTATTTGTGGCACTGCCGTTTAGGTCATATCGGTGTAAAGCGCATGAAGAAACTCCATACTGATGGGCTTTTGGAATCACTTGATTATGAATCACTTGGTACTTGCGAACCGTGCCTCATGGGCAAGATGACTAAAACGCCGTTCTCCGGAATTATGGAGCGAGCAATTGATTTGTTGGAAATCATACATACTGATGTTTGCGGTCCAATGAATGTTGAGGCTTGTGGCGGATATCGTTATTTTCTCACCTTCACAGATGATTTGAGCAGATATGGGTATATCTACTTAATGAAACACAAGTCTGAAACATTTGAAAAGTTCAAAGAATTTCAGAGTGAAATGGTAAATCATCGTAACAAGAAAATAAAGTTTCTACGATCTGATCGTGGAGGAGAATATTTGAGTTACGATTTTGGTCTACACTTGAAACAATGCGGAATAATTTCGCAACTCATGCCACCCGGAACACCACAACAAAATGGTGTGTCCGAACGTCGTAATCGTACTTTACTAGATATGGTGCGATTTATGATGTCTCTTACTGATTTACCGCTATGGTTTTGGGGTTATGCTTTAGAGACGGCCGCATTCACGTTAAATAGGGCACCATCAAAATCTGTTGAGACAACGCCTTATGAACTGTGGTTTGGCAAGAAACCAAAGTTGTCGTTTCTTAAAGTTTGGGGCTGCGATGCTTATGTGAAGAAACTTCAACCAGATAAGCTCGAACCCAAATCGGAGAAATGTGTCTTCATAGGATACACAAAAGAGACTATTGGGTACACCTTCTATCACAGATATGAGGGCAAGATTTTCGTTGCTAAAATCGGATCCTTTCTAGAGAAGAAGTTTCTCTCGAAAGAAGTGAGTGGGAGGAAAGTAGAACTTGATGAGATAACTGTATCTACTCCCTTATTGGAAAGTAGTTCATCACAAGAACCGGTTCCTGTGACAACTACACCAATTAGTGAGGAAGCTAATGATATTGATCATGAAACTTCAGATCAAGTTTCTACTAAACCTCGTAGGTCTACCAGAGTGGTATGGTAATCCTATTCTGGAAGTCATGTTACTTGACCATGATGAACCTACGAACTATGAGGAAGCGATGATGAGCCCAGATTCCGCAAAATGGCTAGAGGCCATGAAATCTGAGATGGGATCCATGTATGAAAACAAAGTATGGACTTTGGTTGACTTGCCCGATGATCGGCAAGTCATTGAGAATAAATGGATTTTTAAGAAGAAGACTGACGCTGATTGTAATATAACTGTCTATAAAGCTCGACTCGTTGCGAAAGGTTTTCGACAAGTTCAAGGGGTTGACTATGATGAGACTTTCTCACCCGTAGCGATGCTTAAGTCTGTCCGAATCATGTTAGCTATTGCTGCATTTCATGATTATGGAATTTGGAAAATGGATGTCAAAACTGCATTCTTGAATGGATTTCTGGAAGAAGAGTTGTATATGATGCAGCCAGAAGGTTTTGTTGATCCAAAAGGTGCTAACAAAGTATGCAAGCTCCATCGTTCCATTTATGGACTGGTGCAAGCATCTCGGAGTTGGAATAAACGCTTTGATAGTGTGATCAAAGCATATGGTTTTATATAGACTTTTGGAGAAGCTTTGTATTTACAAGAAAGTGAGTGGGAGCTCAGTAGCATTTACGATATTATATGTAGATGACATATTATTAATTGGAAATGATATAGAATTTCTGGATAGCATAAAAGGATACTTGAATAAAAGTTTTTCAATGAAAGACCTCGGTGAAGCTGCTTACATATTGGGCATCAAGATCTATAGAGATAGATCAAGACACTTAATAGGACTTTCACAAAGCACATACCTTGATAAAATTTTGAAAAAGTTCAAAATGGATCAGGCAAAGAAAGGATTCTTGCCCGTGCTACAAGGTGTGAAGTTGAGTCAAACTCAATGCCTGACCACAGCAGAAGATAGAGAGAAAAATGAAAGATGTTCCCTATGCTTCAGCCATAGGTTCTATCATGTATGCAATGCTATGTACCAGACCTGACGTATGCTTAGCAATAAGCTTGGCAGAAGGTACCAAAGTAATCCAGAGTGGATCATCGGACAGCGGTCAAGAACATCCCAAATACCGAAAAGGACTAAGGATATGTTTCTTGTATATGGAGGTGACAAAGAGCTAGTCGTAAATGGTTACGTCGATGCAAGCTTTGACACTGATCCGGACGAGTCTAAATCGCAAACCGGATACGTGTTTTTATTAAACGATGGAGCTGTAAGTTGGTGCAGTTCTAAACAAAGCGTCGTGGCGGGATCTACATGTGAAGCGGAGTACATAGCTGCTTCAAGCAGAAATGAAGGAGTCGGATGAAGGAGTTCATTTCGATCTAGGTGTCATACCTAGTGCATCGGGACCAATGAAGATCTTCTGTGACAATACTGGTGCAATTGCCTTGGCAAAGGAATCCAGATTTCACAAGAGGACCAAGCACATCAAGAGACGCATCAATTCCATTCAGGACCAAGTCCAAGTGGGAGACATAGAGATTTGCAAGATACATACGGATCTGAATGTTGCAGACCCGTTGACTAAGCCTCTCTCACGTGCAAAACATGATCAGCACCAAGACTCCATGGGTGTTAGAACCATTACTATGTAATCTAGATTATTGACTCTAGTGCAAGTGGGAGACTAAAGGAAATATGCCCTAAAGGCAATAATAAAGTTATTATTTATTTCCTCATATCATGGTAAATGTTTATTATTCATGCTAGAATTGTATTAACCGGAAACATGATACATGTGTGAATACATAGACAAACATATAGTCACTCGTATGCCTCTACTTGACTAGCTCTTTAATCAAAGATGGTTATGTTTCCTACCAATAGACATGCGTTGTCATTTGATTAATGGGATCACGTCATTAGGAGAATGATGTGATTGACATGACCCATTCTATTAGCCTAGTACTTGATCGTTTAGTATATTGCTATTGCTTTCTTCATGAGTTATACATGTTCCTGTAACTATGAGAATTATGCAACTCCCGTTTACTGGAGGAACACTTTGGGTACTACCAAACATCACAACGTAACTGGGTGATTATAAAGGAGTACTACAGGTGTCTCCGAAGGTACATGTTGAGTTGGCGTAATTCGAGATTAGGTTTTGTCACTCTGATTGTCGGAGAGGTATCTCTGGGCCCTCTCGGTAATGCACATCACTATAAGCCTTGCAAGCAATGTGACCAATGAGTTGGTTACGGAATGATCCATTATTTAATGAGTAAAGAGACTTGCCGGTAACAAGATTGAACTAGGTATTGGATACCGACGATCGAATCTCGGGCAAGTAACATACCGATGACAAAGGGAACAACGTATGTTGTTATGCGGTTTGACCGATAAAGATCTTCGTAGAATATGTAGGAACCAATATGGGCATCCAGGTTCCGCTATTGGTTATTGATCGAGAATATTTCTAGGTCATGTCTACATAGTTCTCGAACCCGTAGGGTCCGCACGCTTAACGTTACGATGACAGTTTTATTATGAGTTTATAAGTTTTGATGTACCGAAGTTTGTTCGGAGTCCCGGATATGATCACAGACATGACGAGGAGTCTCAAAATGGTCGAGACATAAAGATTGATATATTGGGCGACTATATTCAGACACCGGAAGTGTTCCGGGTGATTTCGGAGAAAACCAGAGTGCCGGAGGGGTTACCGGAACCCCCCGGGAGAGTAATGGGCCTTATGGGCCTTAGAGGGGAAGAGAGAGGGGCGGCCAGGGTGGGCCACGCTCCCCCTCTCCCTCTGGTCCAAATTGGACTAGGAGGGGGGGCGGCGCCCCCCCTTTCCTTCCCCCTCTCCCCCTTCCTTCCCCCTCCTAGTAGGAGTAGGAAAGGAGGAGTCCTACTCCTACTAGGAGGAGGATTCCTCCTCCTTGGCGCGCCCCAAGGGCCGGCCGCCTCCCCCTTGCTCCTTTATATCACGGGCGGGGGCACCCATAGACACACAAGTTGATCTACGGATCGTTCCTTAGCCGTGTGCGTGCCCTCCACCATATTCCACCACGGTCATATCGTCGCGAGTTTAGGCGAAGCCTGCGCCGTAGAACATCATCATCGTCACCACGCCGTCGTCTTGTGGAACTCATCTCCGAGCTTTGCTAGATCGGAGCCGAAGATCGTCATCGAGCTGAACGTGTGCTGAACTCCGGAGGTGCCGTCGTTCGGTGCTTGGATCGGTCGGATCGTGAAGACGTATGACTACATCAACCGCGTTGTGCTAACGCTTCCGCTTACGGTCTACGAGGGTACGTGGATAACACTCTCCCCTCTCGTTGCTATGCCATCACCATGATCTTGCGTGTGCGTAGGAATTTTTTTGAAATTACTACGTTCCCCAACAGTTCAAGCTAGGGTTTGTGTTGCATGCTCTAAATTGTTACACGTGGGATACGTCTCCAATGTATCTATAATTTTTGATGTATTCATGCCATGTTTATAATATGTTTACATGATTTTGGTATGATTTGATTAGAACTAACCCGGACTGATGCTGTTTTCAGCAGAACTACCGTGGTGTTGTTTTTGTGTAGAAATAAAAGTTCTCGAAATGCGCTGAAAATCAACGGAGAATTTTTTGGAAAAAAAATACTAGAACGAAAAGCTACCAGAGGGGAGTCACGGGGTACCACGAGGGTGGAGGGCCCCCCCGTCTCGTGGACTCCCTGTGGGGCCCCCTGACATGAAACCGACGCCAACCCCTCCTATAAATCCCCAAGCTTCCAGAAAGAAACCTAGATCGGGAGTTCCGCCACCACAAGCCACTGTAGCCACCAAAAACCAATCGCGGCCCTGTTTCGGCACCCTGCCGGAGAGGGGAATCATCATCGGTGGCCATCTTCATCATCCCGGCGCTCTCCATGCCCAGGAGGGAGTAGTTCACCCTCGAGGTTGAGGGTATGTACCAGTAGCTATGTGTTTGATCTCCCTCTCTCTCTCTCTCTCGTGTTCTTGATATGGCACGATCTTGATGTACCACGAGCTTTGCTATTATAGTTGGATCTTATGATGTTTCTCCCCCTCTACTCTCTTGTAATGGATTGAGTTTTCCCTTTGAAGTTATCTTATCGGATTGAGTCTTTAAGGATTTGAGAACACTTGATGTATGTCTTGTATGTGCTTTTCTATGGTGACAATGGGATATTCACATGATCTATTTGATGTATGTTTTGGTGATCAACTTGCGGGTTCAGTGACCTTGTGAACTTATGCATAGGGGTTGGCACACGTTTTCGTCTTGACTCTCCGGTAGAAACTTTGGGGCACTCTTTGAAGTTCTTTGTGTTGGTTTGAATAGATGAATATGAGATTGGGTGATGCATATCGTATAATCATACCCACGGATACTTGAGGTGACATTGGAGTATCTAGGTGACATTAGGGTTTTGGTTGATGTGTGTCTTAAGGTGTTATTTTACTATGAACTCTAGGGCTGTTTGTGACACTTATAGGAATAGCCCAATGGATTGATCGGAAGAATAACTTTGAGGTGGTTTCATACCCTACAATAATCTCTTCGTGTGTTCTCCATTATTAGTGACTTTGGAGTGACTCTTTGTTGCATGTTGAAGGATTGTTATATGATCCAATTATGTTATTATTGTTGAGAGAAATTGCACTAGTGAAAGTATGAACCCTAGGACTTGTTTCGAAGAATTGGAATACCGTTTGTGCTCACTTTCATAGCTTGCTACCTTGCTGTTTTTATAATTTAAGATTACAAAAACCTATATCTACCACTCATATTGCAGTTGTATCACCATCTCTTCGCCGAACTAGTGCACCTATACAATTCACCATTGTATTGGGTGTGTTGGGGACACAAGAGACTCTTTGTTATTTGGTTGCAGGGTTGTTTGAGAGAGACCATCTTCATCCTACGCCTCCCACGGATTGATAAACCTTAGGTCATCCACTTGAGAGAAATTTGTTACTGTCCTACAAACCTCTGCATTTGGAGGACCAGCAACGTGTACAAGAAGAAGGTTGCATAGTAGACATCAATGTGCATGTGGTAGGACCATTTTAGGATGCTGCCAAATGTGCATGGGTGCAAATGGGTGCTATATTTAGATGTTTCCATGCTTAGGATAGTGCACTAATGAGTGGCAGTTGTAGAAGACCAGATGCCACTGATCAGTGGCATTTTCTCATGGGCAACTACCACCGATCAGTGCCACTTGCTCTCGGGCAAGTACCC
This sequence comes from Aegilops speltoides, assembly GCA_021437245.1. Classification (NCBI taxonomy): domain Eukaryota; kingdom Viridiplantae; phylum Streptophyta; class Magnoliopsida; order Poales; family Poaceae; genus Aegilops; species Aegilops speltoides. The sequence goes on from CM038141.1 coordinate 264,555,702, forward strand.
TGATCAGTGGAACTTGCTCTTGAGCAAGTGCCATTGATCAGTGGCACTTGCCCAAGAGCAAATGACACTAATCAGTGGCATTTGCCCCAAGAGCAAGTCCCATTGATAGGTGGCATTTGGCAAAGAGTTTGTGCACTGACCAGTGGTATTTTCTCTTGGGAAAATGTCTATGATCAGTGCCATTTGCTGCAGTGCTAGTGCAACTGATCAGTGGCATTTGCAGAAGAATTAATGCCACTGGTCAGTGGTTGTTAATTTTGCAAGCACTTCTAATACTTGTCATCTTACATGACAAGATATTGAAGAGTGACTGGGACGTGGCGGGTGAAGGAGCTCAGGTTGTTGCCGGAGCTGAGGGCGCCGAGGATCTCATCCCCACGAACAGGTGGCTCAAGAGGGTGGACCTTCCTGGTAGGGTTGCCTTCATGAGCCTGCCTCGTTCAAGGAGACGATCTCCGAGGACCGACCACGAGGAGGGGGCCCGGGAGCTGTTGTGCTTCTACCAGCAGATCAAGGACGAGGAAGACCTCGCCATGCTCGTCAACACTCGCAAGTTCGTGGAGGTGATGAACGAGTGGCTGGTCCTCAAGCGGCTCCCGCGCGTGGTCAGGCTGTCGGCGAACAAGCGGTGCATGTTCTGGGTGTAGGTCCAGAACTTCGAGGGGCACATGGTGCTTGGCTGGAGCTGGAACTACTTCTGCCGCCGCCACCGGATCATCCCTGGCGACCTCTTCATTGTGCGCACCTCAGGACTCGTCCTGAAGGTCCAAATCTACAACCACGACTCCTCGGTCATGTGCAGGTTTCGTTGCAGCAGACACAACTGCGTTGGTGACATTGAGCATGCAATGTAGTTAACTTAGGTGTTAGTGTGGAACTTGTTATGGTCTGTGGCTAGAACTTACGGTACTTGTGCTGTGAACTTGTTAATATTTTGGCCAGGAGCAGCACCCTGGCATGGAGCAGGGAAGGAGGATGCCCCTACTGTTCATCTAAGTAGTTTGCTGTCGTTTCTGTTGCTTGCTTTGTTTGATCTCATTTGGTTGCTTGTTTTGTTCGCTGTCAGTGGTTGCCTCTTTGATCTGTTGTCAATTGTGCTTGTTGTTGTGCTGATCATGTGGTGATACGACCACCACATTTTAATGGGGTGAGTGATACGTCTCCAACGTATCTATAATTTTTGATTGTACCATGCTAGTCCCTCCGTCCAAAAATACTTGTCGGGGAAATGAATAAAAGTGGATGTATCTTAAAACTAAAATAAGTCTAGATACATCCATTCTTCCGACAAGTATTTCCGGACGGAGGGAGTATTATATTATCTATTTTGAATGTTTTATATGCATTTATATGCTATTTTATATGATTTTTGGGACTAACCTATTAACCTAGAGTCCAGTGCCAGTTTCTATTTCCCCTTGTTTTTGAGTTTTACAGAAAAGGAATATCAAACGGGGTCCAAACAAGCTAAAAATTCCCGATGATTTTTTATGGACCAGAAGAAGCCCCCGAAGCAAAAGAGTTGGGCGAGAAGAGTCCCGAGTCATCCACGAGGGTGGAGGGCATGCCCTACCCCCCTGGGCGCGCGCCCTACCTCGTGGCTGACTCGGAGACCACCTTGACGTGAAACCGACGCCAAAAATTCCTATAATACATAAACCCCGAAAAGAAACCTAAATCGGGAGTTCCACCGCCACAAGCCTCTCTAGCCACCAAAACAAATCGAGACCCTGTTCCAGCACCCTGCCGGAGGGGGGATCCATCATCGCTGGCCATCTTCACCATCCCGGTGCTCTCCATGATGAGGAGGGAGTAGTTCACCCTCGGGGCTGAGGGTATGTACCCATAGCTATGTGTTTGATCTCTCTCTCTCTCTCTCTCTCTCTCTCTCTCTCTCTCTCTCTCTCTCTCTCTCTCTCTCTCTCTCTCTCTCTCTCGTGTTCTTGATATGGCACGATCTTGATGTATCGCGAGCTTTGTTATTATAGTTGGATCTTATGATATTTCTTCCCCTCTACCTTCTTGTAATGGATTGAGTTTTTCCTTTTAAGTTATCTTATCGGCTTGAGTCTTTAAGGATTTGAGAACACTTGATGTATGTCTTGCATGTGCTTATCTGTGGTGACAATGGGATATTCACGTGATCTACTTGATGTATGTTTTGGTGATCAACTTGCGGGTTCAGTGACCTTGTGAACTTATGGATAGGGGTTGGCACACGTTTTCATCTTGACTCTCTCGTAGAAACTTTTGGGCACTCTTTGAAGTTCTTTGTGTTGGTTGAATAGATGAATCTGAGATTGTGTGATGCATATCGTATAATCATACCCACGGATACTTGTGGTGACATTGGAGTATCTAGGTGACATTAGGGTTTTGGTTGATGTGTGTCTTAAGGTGTTATTTTACTACGAACTCTAGGGCTGTTTGTGACACTTATAGGAATAGCCCAATGGATTGATTGGAAAGAATAACTTTGAGGTGGTTTCGTACCCTACAATAATCTCTTCGTGTGTTCTCCGCTATTAGCGACTTTGGAGTGACTCTTTGTTGCATGTCGAGGGATAGTTATATGATCCAATTATGTTATTATTGTTAGAGAAATTGCACTAGTGAAAGTATGAACCCTAGGCCTTGTTTCAAAGCATTGCAATATCGTTTTCGCTCACATTTACCACTTGCTACCTTGCTGTTTTTATATTTTCAGATTATAAAAACATTTATCTACCATCCATATTGCACTTGTATCATCATCTCTTCGCCGAACTAGTGCACCTATACAATTTACCATTGTATTGGGTGTGTTGGGGAGACAAGAGGCTCTTTGTTATTTGGTTGCAGGGTTGTTTGAGAGAGACCATCTTCATCCTACGCCTCCCACGGATTGATAAATCTTAGGTCATCCACTCGAGGGAAATTTGCTATGATCCTAGAAACCTCTGCACTTGAAGGCCCAACAACGTCTACAAGAAGAATGTTGTGTAGTAGACATCAAGCTCTTTTCTGGCACCGTTGCCTGGGAGGTTAGTGCTGAAGGTATATATTTACATATTGCAATCGAATCTTTTAGTTTCTTGTTTTATCACTAGTTTAGTATATAAAAGAAAACTGCAAAAAATTGGAATTGAGGGTGCCTCATATGCTTCATCTTTTTAATGTCTTTCGTGAAAATAAGGATTCCGATAATTGTGCCAAAGTGTTAGAAGAAGAATGCACTAAAATGTTTGGCATTAAATCTTTGAATGATCAGCATGATTGCAATGTTATTAGTATGAATTCCTTGAATATCCATGATGCTAATGATATGCAAAGCCACAAGCTTGGGGATGATATGTTTAATGAAGATGATATTTTTAGTCCCCCAAGTTTTGACGAGCAAATTTATTTTAATGATAGAATGCCTCCTATTTATGATGATTATAATTATGAAAGTGGATTTGGAGAGGTCATGACTTTATTTAGTGATGAATCCACTATTTCGAAAGAGGTTCCAATTGATTATGAGAACAAAGTTGCTATCTATAATTGATTATTGTGATGACATGTATGCTATAAAGAATAATGATAACCATGTAACTTTTCATCTTGATTTTAATTTTCAATTGTATTGCCACACATGATAGCTATTTTGTTGAGTCTGCTCCCACTACTATTCATGAGAAGAAATTTGCTTATGTGGAGAGTAATAAAAATTCTATGCTTATGCATCATGAAAAGAGTGTTTTATGTGATAGTTATATTTTTGAATTCATTCATGATGCTACTGAAAATTATTATGAGGGAGGAATATATGCTTGTAGGAGTTGCAATAATATCAAGTTTCCTCTCTATGTGCTTAAAGTTTTGAAGTTATGCTTGCTTTGCCTTCCTATGATAGTTGATTCTTGTTTTGATAAGGTGTTTGCTCACAAAACCCCTATGCATAGGAAGTGGGTTAGACTTAAATGTGCTTGTCATATGCTTCACGATGCTCCATTATGTTTCAATTCTTATCTTTTTCTGTGAGCATCATCGAAATCATCATGCCTAGCTAGAAAGACATTAAAGAAAAGCGCTTTTTCGGAGATAACCCAATATTTACCCCTACTGTTTTTGTGTGTTAACATGATTAATCTACTGTATTAATCATGTCTTATAGCTTTTGTTTCAATAAAGTGCCAAGTAAAGTCTTTAGGATAGCTTACGGTGATAGTTGTGTTGATCTTGCTGAAAATTAGAAACTTTTGCGCTCAGTAAATTAGTTTTGATAATTCACAGAAACATGCTTTTGATATGATTCTTTTTGATATGGATTGGTACATAAATTTCTCAGGTTTTCCTAATATGTATGGATTTTTGGAGTTACATAAGTATTCGAGAGTTACATAATACTACAGACTGTTCTATTTTTGACAGATTCTCTTTTCTATGTGTTCTTTGCTTATTTTGATGAACCTATGAGTAGTATCGGAGGGTATGAACCATAGAGAAGTCGGAATACACTAGATATTACACCAATATGAATTTAGATGAGTTCACAACAATACCAAAAGTGGTGATTTATTTTCTTATACTAACGGAGATTACGAGTTTTCTGTTGAGTTTTGTGTTGTGAAGTTTTCAAGTTTTGGGTAAAGATTCGATGGACTATGGAATAAGGAGTGGCAAGAGCCTAAGCTTGTGGATTCCCAAGGCACCCCAAGGTAATATTCAAGGACAACCAAGAGCCTAAGCTTGGGGATGCCCCGGATGGCATCCCCTCTTTCGTCTTCGTTCATCGGTAACCTTACTTGGAGCTATATTTTTATTCACCACATGCTATGTGTTTTGCTTGGAGCGTCATGACATTTTATTTGGTTTTGCTTGCTGTTTGAATAATATACCAAGATATGAAAATCTTAAATGTTAGAGAGTCTTCACATAGTTACACAATTATTCGACTACTCATTGATCTTCATTTTTATCTTTTGGAATAGTTTGTCATTTGCTCTAGTGCTTCACTTGTATCTTTTTAGAGCACGGCGGTTGTTTTATTTTGAAGAAACTGATGACTCTCATGCTTCACTTATATTATTTTGAGAGTCTTAAACAACGTGGTTGTGACGACCGGATAATTAAGCTACAGTAATCCCATGCTAATGATGCCACGTCACCACGGTCACTGTTGTTAACCTCGCGATGATTCGAAACCGTTTCAAAATTCAAATTCAAATTAATGTCAACAATAAAAGTTTTCGAAAGTTAAAACAAAAATGTTCGGGAGGTGCCATTATTTGTATATGTAAATATGGTGCAATAAACACATTTTTATAAAATGCCTAGATATTTTATAGTGGATGGAAACAAGAAAAGAATTAAATAAAAAGAAAAGCGTAACCTAACTAAACAAAAAAACAAAAGCTCGCTTCCACTAGGCCTTGGCCGGTGGCCATCGGCCAACCAGCCCAGCCACCCGCCTACTAACCCCACCCGGTCAAACCCTATCCCACCGACACCCCACTTCCCCACTCGCTCACCTCTCCTCTCCCTCTCTCTCGATCCCATCTGGATCGGGGAGGGCCCGACCCCGACGCCGTCGCTTCGTCCCGCGTCGTCGCGCCGACGCCACCCAGAACGCCCCCGCCTCGGCCACCTCGTCGTCGACCCCGTCGCCACTTTGCCATCCTCCTCCTCATCTCCTCCTCGCCGGGCGCCTCGACCCGACTCGCCGCCCGCCACCTCGCTCCCATCTCCCTCTCCTCGACGGATCTGCTCGCGCCCGAGGACGCCGTCCCCATCGTCGGAGCATGCCGCCATCAAGCCCTCCCCGAGCACGCTGTTGCACGCCTACAGGGCCTGGTGAGCGCGCCCTCGATCCCCGTTTCTCCCCCGTCTCTTTGTCGTTCCCCGCACCATGCCGTCACCGTCGCTGCGGACACCGCCCCTCGTTCACTCCCGAGCACTTGCCCGCCCGCTTCCTACCTTGTTCTCGCTTGCTCCTCGGCCGACCGTGCGCGTTCCCAACAGCGCCCCACGCGTCTGCCAGCCCACGCCAAGCCACGCACCACGCCACAAGCATCGTGCTCGCCCGCCGCCGCCGCCACAAGATGCGCATCGCGCGCCTTTCCTTGATGGCGTTCCACACGCCCCCCGCTCCAGGCGCACTGCCGCGGATGCCGAAGGCCGCCGCTGCTCACCTCGCCGTGGCCACTGCCTCGCCGAGTCGCCCAGATCGTGGGCGAACAAGCGGATCTTGGGCACCCGTTGCGCCCATTCGCCCAGTGCCCGCTAGGCTCCCCTAGAGCCTATGACATATGGGCCCCAGCCCCCTGAACGTTTTTAAAACAAAAGTAAAAAAAATGAATCACTAAAATTTATAATTAATTAATTAATTAACTAGTGAATTAATTAAATTAATTAATCCTATTTAATTAATCTGATTAACTTGTTAGTTTAATTAAACAGTAATTAGTTTAGCTAAACCCTAATTAAACTAATCGATTATGACAGTAGGTCCCATCGACCCACACGTCGAGTTGACCATCAACCACAGAGACTGCTGACGTCGGCATGACATCATGCTGATGTCATAAATACATTTTCGAATTAAATTAAATAATTAATTAAATTCCAGAAATTATTAAAATCTTTAGAAAATAATATCTTTTAATCCGTAACTCGGATTAAATTATTTAAAACATGAAAGTTGCTCAGAACGACGAGACGGATCCGGATACGCAGCCCGTTCATCCGCCACGCGTCCCTAGCATAGTGAACCTGCAACATTTCACCTCTGATTCATCTGTCCGAAAACACGGAACACCGGGGATACTTTCCTGATGTTTCCCCTTCACCCAGTATCACCTCATACCGCGATAGAACACGTCTAGCTCGCTTGTTGTCTGTTACGCACTTTCTTGCTATGTATTTACTGTTTCTCCCCTCTTCTCTCCGGTGAGACCCGTTACTATCTTTGAGCCCAGCCCTCGTGGTCGACTACGCCACCGACGACCCCTCCTTCTTGTCTCGAGCAACCAGCAAGCCCCCTTGATCACCAGATATCGCCTATTCTCCTCTATCTGCTTGCATTAGAGTAGTGTAGCATATTCTTGCTTTAGTTAATCCTATTACGATGCATAGCCTGACATTGTTGCTACATCTATTGATACCTTACCTACAATCCTAAATACTTAGTATAGGATGCTAGTTTATCATCATTGGCCCTACATTCTTGTCAGTCTGCCTTGCTATACTATTGGGCCGTGATCACTCGGAAGGTGATCACGGGTATATACTATACATACATACATACATACTATAGATGGTGACTAAAGTCGGGTCCGCTCGAAGAGTACCCGCGAGTGATTCATGGATTGGGGGCTGAAAGGACCTTTGTCCCGACGGCCCTCTGTGTGGATCTTTGTGTCGGAGCGACAGGGCAGGTTGAGACCGCCTAGGTGAGAGGTGTGCCTGGCCCTGGTCGGCGTCTGCGGTTGCTTCATAATAACACGCTTAACGAGATCTTGGTACTTGATCTGAGTCTGGCCATTTGGTCTATACGCACTAACCATCTACGCGGGAGTAGTTATGGGTATCCGGCGTCGTGGTATCGGCGAAGCCTTCTTGGCGTCGGCGACGAGCGGCGCTAGCCGGATTGGATCGAACGCCACTAGGCTAGGTGCGCTTCGGCCGCCCTCATAGCGTCTTGGTGTGCAATGGGCGATGGGCGGGACCCTAACGCGCAAGATAGGATTTAGACCGCGGGCTGACCTCTGTTGTGCCTAGGTGGGGCTGTGGCGTGTTGATCTTCCGAGGCGGGCATGACCGGAAAAGTGTGTCCGCCAAATGGGATCGGCGTGTTGGGTTATGTGGTGCACCCTGCAGGAAGTTAATCTATTGAATAGCCGTGTCCCTCGGTAAAGGGCGACCCGGAGTTGTATCTTGACCTTATGACAACTAGAACCAAATACTTAATAAAACACACCCTTCCAAGTGCCAGATACAACCCGGTGATCGCTCTCTAACAGGGTGACGAGGAGAGGATCGCCGGGTAGGATTATGCTATGCGATGCTACTGGAGATGCTACTTGGAGATGCTACTTGGAGATGCTATTTGGAGGACTTCAATCTACTCTCTTCTACATGCTACAAGACGGAGGCTGCCAGAAGCGTAGTCTTCGATAGGACTAGCTATCCCCCTCTTATTCTGGCATTCTGCAGTTCAGTCCACTCATATGGCCTCCTTACACATATACCCATGCATATGTAGTGTAGTTCCTTGCTTGCGAGTACTTTGGATGAGTACTCACGGTTGCTTTGTCCCCCTTTTCCCCTTTCCTTTCTTTACGGTTGTCGCAACCAGATCTTGGAGCCCAGAGCGAGGCGCCACCGTCGGCGGCGACTACTACTACACCGAGGTGCCTACTACTACGTCTGTGCTGCGCCGACGACCACTGTGAGTAGTTTAGGAGGATCCCAGCAGGAGGCTGCGCCTCTTCGATCTGATCCCAGTTTGTGCTAGCCTTCTTAAGGCAAACTTGTTTAACTTATGTCCGTACTCGGATATTGTTGCTTCCGTGACTTCGTCTATGATCGAGCACTTGTATTCGAGCCCTCGAGGCCCTCGGCTTGTATTATGATGCTTGTATGACTTATTTATGTTTTTAGAGTTGTGTTGTGATATCTTCCCGTGAGTCCCTGATCTTGATCGTACACGTTTGCGTGCATGATTAGTGTATGATTGAATCGGGGGCGTCACAAGTTGGTATCAGAGCCGACTGCCTGTAGGAATCCCCTTTCCAACTCCTTGGCCGAAGTTGAGTCTAGTCATTGCAAAACCTTTACTAACATGGCTGTGTGGCCTATAGGCCCACGTCGCCATTTGGGTGTATTAGGATCTTTTATTCCTTGATCTTTACTCTGGGACTCTGAGCTCTCTTCTATTCGGGTTAAATGATTTTGCTAAAAACAAAACTAACTTTAGGTTCTCGCAAGTACTTCCTCCCGGAGAGCCCCTTGTTACCGATGACCGCCTGCTGCACTAGAAGATTCCGAAGATACTCTACGATGTGCTCTCGAGACTATGTGCCATCGCTTTTGCAATTCACTTCCATCGATAAATCCCGCTGGATAACTACTTACACCTATCGTTCATATTGTCATCCCCGTTGCTCTTGTTATTACAAGATGTCTTGAAATACTCCTCGATATTACGAGAATTCTTTACGCTTCGCCTTGCGGTTCCTTGCTGCATGAATACCCCTACGGATAATTACTTGCGCTTGCCGAGTATCCGTTATTCCAAAGTTGTTCATGTGTTTCACAAAATACATTCAAATACTACCCGATCTTCCAAAATCTGAGCAGCCTATTGCTCTTGAAATTCTTGCTTGCTTGCATTATGGTTAATCCCATAAGTCTCGTAATCTTAATGGCATACATTGTCATTATCCTTTTTGAGTCTATTGATTCAATATGTTGCGAATGCTCGCCATCCTCAATCAGATCCTAGAATTCATCCTTCCAGCTCAGATGTCATTTTAAACATGAGCTGGTCCTCGACCAATCAAGTTGTCGTCGATTGTACCCCCAAGTCTATTCAACTTATTCATTTTTAATCAAATAGTCTGCTTCTGATCCTTTGTTTCGGAAATCATAATTCCTTTCTTACCTAAGCATCGAATTATTTAGATGTTCTATAATCTGACGCCCTTGCATTATTTCTTCCTCTGATTGAGTACTGATACTCACATCAGCTCCATTATGGGCCGGCAGATCCTTTGTTGGGTTTTATCCAACAGCGTCCTTCATATTCAATAACCTTGTGAGCCTTCCCTCGGATACATAATGCCTTTGGTAAATTGTATCCTCCGCTTTCTCAACCCTGCTCAGCTTTTGAGCTGGTGGTATTTCTATTGAAGCTTGTGGTATATATTTCCATGATACCCTGATGGGTTGAACCTATGCCTTCCTTAAAATGTGTGAACTCGAAGGTTTTCACGAGTCCTACACTTCTGGTATTTTGCCAGATAAAATTTCAACACTACAACTTCCTCGAAGGTGAGAAGTGAATGAAAGGTTATGCATTGGAGAAGTGGGAGTCGACCTTGAACTTTGTGTTCATGCCCGTGGACACGATGTAGATCTTGTCATGTAAGCTTCTCGTAAACAATAATTATCCCCTTGATATAATTTCATCTTATATCTGGGATTTGGTCTTTTACAATCGTGGTTTCCGACCATATTGTTCTTCCTTGATCCAATTTCTCGGACAAGTTCAAGCACTTGTCTTCTGCGGATCAATACCCCAGTCCAACCTCTACTTTGATCCGTCTTTGAGTATTACCCCCTGGTATCTCGAGATTGTCACGGAACTTCATAACTTCTTATGAGTTCTCCATCAAGTACTACATTCTCATTGATTCCAATTTTTCACGTGCTTCGAGTTATTAAACACTCAAGGACACCGATAACTGAATTGAGTCCGCATCGCGATTAAACAACTCTTAGTAATCTTCTTTGCTTACGAGTTTGTACTCAATCACGTCATCCCTAGCCTGATCGGCTATATCATTACCATGCTAAATTTTAACTGTGCTACCTGGTTCTTCCTTCCGTAGCACAATTTTCGACGATGGACTAACCTTACGTCAATCCTCCTCGTCATATCATTTCGCCTTGAACAACAAGCTTGGTTTCGAGTTTGTGTCGTGTCCTTGGTTCCAATAACCTTCCACTTCAGCATTTCTTTGACTTGATTTCATCGCTGATCGATTACACCTTCATGAAATCTCTCGACAATTGTGTCGGATCACCTTCAACATTTTGACTTCTTCCGAGATGTTAACTGTATTCATGATGGGAAATACCATCCTTGCCCTCGATGATTTGTGTTATCATCGGCCACTTTATTGCCTTCCTTCCAACACAAACTTGATTGTGTTTTGTGTTCTACCTTGAGTGCCTTGCTATCCAACATTGTTCTTCTTTACCTTGGAATATTACCACCTTTTATGACAAGATGTCGTGGGAAATTTCACTACCTCTTGAGAACTCTTAATACAAGTGATACTTCTCACCATCACCATTCTTTCTTGGTCCCCGTGTTGATTCTAACCGGGATACCAACACGTGAACCATGTCGCTTGGATTCTGTACTTCTAGCAACCCTATTGCTTTGAAGATTAATGGTCGACATTTCATTCTTAGACCATTGGTTATCGAATCACCATTCTAACATTGATCTTGCTACCTAAGCCCATATTTCGGGTGCACTTTCAACCAGTGATTAATTGTGTATGTTTCCCTCGAGCATACAACATTAAATCATTTGAATTGACAAGTGTCATCTTCTTGTTCACATTATTGTGGAAATCCATCCGTTTGAAATTCTCGATGAATTGTCGCTGAGCTCATCGACCACCTCCTCATCCCTCCATGGTTTAATGATGAACTATTGTTTCAGGAACTCGCTTCCATAGTTCAATTCCCGAGAATATTACAATGTCATCTCGACAATTTGTGTTGCACCTTTTCTTCTTAGGTATCCTGACACCAATCAGATCTGAATCTCGGTCAGATATGATGGTTGGAACATGTTTCCAAGAGTTATAACATTGGTCTTTTATGACCCAGTAAGGTGATATCATTCCTGGCACACCTGGCCGAAGGACCTAGTGTTATAGTTTCCTTTTTAACGAGGTTAACCCTTTTTCCATGAGGGAATTGAATGCCTTGTTTAATAAGTTTATCCTGATGGATCGTTTGTGTATCCAAAGTCTGACCTTTGCTTGAAGACCATGTCAATGCTATCTCGAAGCATGTCTGTGGTACTCCGATTTTCAACAAGAACATTTGAAGCCCAATGCTAAATGTTTCCTGCTCAATTATCCAAACACCGTTGTATGGGTAATGTCATGAAATTTCTCTCCCCTTACCTACAGGGTTTTCTACATTATATCCTGTCAGGATATCATGCTCCGCTTGTCCTTGGGAAGGATATACCCTTGTAAAATGTGTGTAAACACATTTCCCCTTTCATTGTTTTGTTTAACCTCTCTTGTACGCTGACTTAACTAAGCAGAGATAATTCCCTGCTTAGGTAGGCACCTTGTTATACCACTCACATCAGAAGATCCTGTTACTATTGTTGGTGACATTCCGGTAACCACCGACGGGTGATAACTTTGCCAATTGGTTCGCCTCGTTCAACAAGCAGGAAAATTGCTCTTTTCGTTCCCCGTCCTTGGTACCAACATTGTTGCCGACATAACTGACAGGCTATTCTCTTACATGCGTTGCTTACATGATTGTGCAAGATGTCACCGCCCTTCCTTCTTTTAACCCACATGGTGGGCCCATAACCCACAGTTCCACAGGATCGAAACCTGACTCTCCTGTACAACCCTGTTTCTAATGGTTATTCCTCACGCTTGGCCGTATTTAATTCACGGGCCACCTTCCTAGTGTTCTATTCGGTATCGACGCAATCCTTACTCTCGCTGCTCAAACCCTTTTCACCCTGGTTCGGACCTCAAGCAACTATCTATCCGCTTGGAACCTCTTATTGTACCTTCGTACCTTACTCTCGATGTATTTTATATGTTCAACTCGAGAGATACTCTTATGCTCATTCTTGGGTTAACCCCATATTTTTCCCTCATAAGCATTTTTGTCCTAGCCAAGCTGCCCCTTATTGATTTGTTAGTACGTTGGAGATCCCGAAGAAAGGATGACGGCTCCATCATGATGACCTGGAGCAGAGAAATGAAGACTTCAACGTAATGGATCCACCTCTTCGACAAGAGCAACCAAAGACGAGAAGATTCGTTAGGATTTCGTAACCAGACCTTTCCCCCTAGTCCCCTCTTAAATCTCGGGACGAGATTTCTTGTAGTGGAGGAGATTTGTGACGATCGGATAATTAAGCTACAGTAATCCCACGCTAATGATGCCACGTCACCACGGTCACTGTTGTTAACCTCGCGATGATTCGAAACCGTTTCAAAATTCAAATTCAAATTAATGTCAACAATAAAAGTTTTCGAACGTTAAAACAAAAATGTTCGGGAGGTGCCATTATTTGCATATGTAAATATGGTGCAATAAACACATTTTTATAAAATGCCTAGATATTTTATAGTGGATGGAAACAAGAAAAGAATTAAATAAAAAGAAAAGCGAACCTAACTAAACAAAAAAAACAAAAGCTCGCTTCACTAGGCCTTGGCCCACCGGCCATCGAGCCAACCAGCCGCCCACCCGCGCTACTAACCCCACCCGGTCAAACCCTATCCCACCGACACCCCACTCCCCACTCGCTCGCCTCTCCTCTCCCTCTCCTCTCGATCCCATCTGGATCGGGAGGGCCCGACCCCGACGCCGTCCGCTTCGTCCCATTGCTGTCGCGCCGACGCCACCCAGCGCCCGCCTCGGCCACCTCGTCGTCGACCCGTCGCCACTTTGCCATCCTCCTCCTCATCTCCTCCTCGCCGGGCCGCCTCGACCCGACTCGTCGCCCGCCACCTCGCTCCCATCTCCCTCTCCTCGACGGATCTGCTCGCGCCGAGACACCGTCCCCATCGCGGAGCATGCCGCCATCAAGCCCTCCCGAGCACGTTGTTGCCGCCTGAGGCCCGTGGCGCGCCCTCGATCCCGTTCGCCCGTCTCTTTGTCGTTCCCGCACCATGCCGGGTCACCGTCGCCGCGGACACCGCGCCTCGTTCACTCCCGAGCACGTGCCCGCCCGCTTCCTACCTTGTTCGCTTGCTCCTCGGCCGACCGTGCGCGTTCCCAACAGCGCCCCACGCGTCTGCCGGGCCAAGCCTCCACACCACGCCACAAGCATCGTGCTTTCGCCACCGCCGCCGCCGCGCATGCGACTGCCGCGCCCTTGCCTTGACCGGCGTTCCACACGCCTCCCCTGCTCGGCGCGCTTCTGCTGCGGATGCCGAAGGCCGCCGCTGCTCACCTCGCCGTGGCCACTGCCTCTGCCGGTCGCCCGATCTTGGCGTGGGCGAACAAGCGAATCTTTGGCACCGTTAGCCCATTCGCCCGATGCCGCTAGGCTCCCTAGAGCCTATGACATATGGGCCCCACCCCTGAGCGTTTTAAAACAAAAGTAAAAAAATGAATCACTAAAATTTATAATTAATTAATTAATTAACTAGTGAATTAATTAAATTAATTAATCCTATTTAATTAATCGATTAACTTGTTAGTTTAATTAAGCAAGAATTAGTTTAGCTAAACCCTAATTAAACTAATCGATTGTATGATGGTAGGTCCCATCGGACCCACACGTCGAGTTGACCATCAACCACAGAGATGCCGACGTCGGCATGACATCATCTTGATGTCATAAATACATTTTCGAATTAAATTAAATAATTAATTAAATTCCGAAATTATTAAAATCTTTAGAAAATAATATCTTTTAATCAGTAACTTCGGATTAAATTATTTTCAACATGAAAGTTGCTCGAACGACGAGGCGGATCCGGATCGCAGCCCGCTCATCCGCCACGCGTCCCTAGCATAGTGAACCTGCAACATTTCACCTCGATTCATCTGTCAAAAACACGGAACACCGGATACTTTCCGGATGTTTCCCCTTCACCGTATCACCTCATACCGCGATAGAACACGTCTAGCTCGCTTGTTGTCTGTTACGCACTTGCTTGCTATGTATTTACTGTTTCTCCCCTCTTCTCTCTAGTAGACCCGTGGCGATCTTTGAGCCGTGTGGTCGACTACGCCACCGACGACCCCTCCTTCTTGTCGAGCAACCAGCAAGCCCCCTTGATCACCAGATATCGCCTATTCTCCTCTATCTGCTTGCATTAGAGTAGTGTAGCATATTCTTGCTTTCCGTTAATCCTATTACGATGCATAGCGACATTGTTTCTACATCTGTTGATACCTTACCTGCAATCCTAAATACTTAGTATAGGATGCTAGTTTATCATCATTGGCCCTACATTCTTGTCAGTCTGCCTTGCTATACTATTGGGCCGTGATCACTCGGGAGGTGATCACGGGTATATACTATACATACATACATACATACATACATACATACTACAGATGGTGACTAAAGTCGGGTCCGCTCGAAGAGTACCCACGAGTGATTCATGGATTGGGGGCTGAAAGGACCTTTGTCCCGACGGCCCTCTGTGTGGTTCTTTGTGTCGGAGCGACAGGGCAGGTTGAGACCGCCTAGGTGAGTGGTGGGCCTGGCCCTGGTCGGCGTCTGCGGTTGCTTCATAATAACACGCTTAACGAGATCTTGGTATTTGATCTGAGTCTGTCCATTTGGTCTATACGCACTAACCATCTACGCGGGAGTAGTTATGGGTATCCCGGCGTCGTGGTATCAGCCGAAGTCTTCTTGACGTCAGCGATGGAGCGGCGCGGATTGGATGGAACGCCACTAGGCTAGGTGCGCTTCCGGCCGCCCTGCAACGCGTCTTGGTGTGCAATGGGCGATGGGCGGACCCTCACGCATAGGATTTAGATCGGTGGTGACCTCTCTGTTGTGCCTAGGTGGGGCTGCGATGTGTTGATCTTCCGAGGCGGGCATGACCCAGAAAGTGTGTCCGCCAAATGGGATCGGCGTGTTGGGTTATGTGGTGCACCCTGCAGGAAGTTAATCTATTGAATAGCCGTGTCCCTCGGTAAAAGGACGACCCGGAGTTGTACCTTGACCTTATGACAACTAGAACCAGATACTTAATAAAACACACCCTTCCAAGTGCCAGATACAACCCGGTGATCGCTCTCTAGCAGGGCGACGAGGAGAGGATCGCCGGGTAGGATTATGCTATGCGATGCTACTGGAGATGCTACTTGGAGATGCTACTTGGAGGACTTCAATCTACTCTCTTCTACATGCTGCAAGACGGAGGCTGCCAGAAGCGTAGTCTTCGATAGGACTAGCTATCTCCCTCTTATTCTGGCATTCTGCAGTTTAGTCCACTCATATGGCCTCCTTACACATATACCCATGCATATGTAGTGTAGTTCCTTGCTTGCGAGTACTTTGGATGAGTACTCACGGTTGCTTTCTCCCCTTTTCCCCTTTCCTTCTTTACGGTTGTCGCAACCAGATCTTTGAGCCCAGAGCGACGCCACCGTCGGCGGCGACTACTACTGGAGGTGCCTACTACTACGTGCGGTGCTGCCGGCGCGGCGGCGACCGAGAGTAGTTTAGGAGGATCGAGCGGGAGGCCTGCGCCTCTTCGATCTGTATCCCGTTTGTGCTAGCCTTCTTAAGGCAAACTTGTTTAACTTATGTCCGTACTCAGATATTGTTGCTTCCGCTGACTTCGTCTATGATCGAGCACTTGTATTCGAGCCCTCGAGGCCCCGGCTTGTATTATGATGCTTGTATGACTTATTTATGTTTTTAGAGTTGTGTTGTGATATCTTCCGTGAGTCCACGATCTTGATCGCATTACGCTTTGCGTGCATGATTAGTGTACGATTGAATCGAGGGCGTCACAGTGGTAATTTGCTTTGGTTATGATTTTAGTCCTAATATGATAGGCATCCAAGAGGGATATAATAAAAACTTTCATATAAAGTGCATTGAATACTATGAGAAGTTTGATTCCTTATGATTGTTTTGAGATATGAGGATGGTGATATTAGAGTCATGCTAGTGTGTAATTTTGGATTGGATAAATACTTGGGTTGAAGTTTGTGATTTCCGTAGCATGCACGTATGGTGAACCGTTATGTGATGAAGTCGATTGTCATCCTTTGTGTGGAGGTCGGGATCGCGCGATGGTTAATTCCTACCACCCCTTCCCCTAGGAGCATGCATGTAGTACTTTGTTTCGATGACTAATAGATTTTTGCAATAAGTATATGAGTTCTTTATGACTAATGTTGAGTCCATGGATTATACGCACTCTCACCCTTCCACAATTGCTAGCCTCTCTTGTCCCGCGCAACTTTCGCCGGTACCATAGACCAACCATATACTTTCCTCAAAACAGCCACCATACCTACCTATTATGGCATTTTCATAGCCATTCCGAGATATATTTCCATGCAACTTTCCACCATTCTATTTATTATGATACGCATCATAATTGTCATATTGCTTTGCATGATCATGTAGTTGACATTGTATTTGTGGCAAAGTTACCATTCATAATTCTTTCATACATGTCACTTTTAAACATCTGTAGCTCCAAAAATATTCGACGTTGCTGGGAATCGATCAAGCAATCTCATGCCGCCAACGACGAGCCGCAACCAGCTAAGCTAGAGTGATTTTATGATTAGGAGACAGCGTCAACCTATAAGAACCAATAGGCAGCACAGTTCCGAATTAATTTTGGATTTTTGAAAGCAGTTTTTTTTTTTCAAAAACTGAGTGTTTGTGAAACGCAAACGCTGTCCAAATTTGCGATTTGTTTTACAAAATTGAAACACTTTTCGAAATCATGAACACTTTTTTTTTTCTGAAAACAGGAACATTTTTGAAATTCCAAAGGAAATTGTGCAAAAGCGAACATTTTTTAAAACTCCCGAACAAAAATTGGAAACACGAACAATTTTTAGATAATTTTGAACAATTTTGAAAAGGGAACATATTTTTAAACACAAAAAATTAAAACATGAACATTTTTTGAAAATGGGAACATTTTCTGAAAAGTTGTGAAATTTTTTAGCAGAAACATTCCGAACATTTTTTTAATATGTGAACATTTTTTGTATTTATGAACAAATATTGAAAACACAATCTTTTTTGAATATTGATCGATATTTAGAAGCAATAATCTTTGTTGAAATTTGAGAACATTTTTCAAACTAAAATAATGTTGAAAAATATAAAAACAAATAGTACACGAACAATGTTTAAAAGTGCGGACATTTTTCAAATTTATGAACAAAATTTGAAAACACAACCTTTGTTGAATTTTGATCATTTTTATAAAAGCGCGAACATTTTTTTAATTTTAGAACATTTCTGAAAGATGCGAACAAAATTTGAATTTTCTGAACTTTGATGAAATTCTGAATTTTACTAAACTAGAATATTTTGTGAAGAAAACGAACAAATTTTGGAAAAGGCAAACATGTTTAGAATTTTCGAACATTTTTTGAACAAGAAAATGAAAATGAAAAAAAATAAGGAATCTAAAAAACATAAAAAGCAAAGAAAAAGAAACAGGAAAAAACGAAAATGAAAAAGGAAAAGCAAGAAAAACATGGTTCTGGATCTTCTAGAAGGTTCACAAAACCGAAATAAACCGGCTGGAAACCCGTGGAACATTCCCAAAACCGGAAACAGAAACTCTATGCGCATCTCTGCCTGTGCGTTGCGGCGACAATTTGCCGCAGCATGCGGCAAATAGAAAATTCCCTTTTTTTTATGCGGTCTCCTATTTGGCGCAGGACGCCCACGAGCAACTTAGCACGCATCCCTCGAGCGTGCTCGATCAGTGTTTGGGCTGGCCCATTTTAGGGTGTATTCCCAACCTTGCTTGGACCATTTTTTTTGTTTTTTCTTTAATTTTCATTTATGGTTGTTCTCTCTTTTTCCTTAGTTTTCTATTCTCTTTTCCTTTTTAGTTTAATTTTTCCAATCATATTTCAAAATTTTGAACATTTTTTAACTTTTTGAACATATTGTTGAAATCTTGAACATCTTTGAAATTTGTGAACATTTTTAAAAATGTTGAATATTTTCAATTTTTTGAAAATTTGTTTGAGATTTCAAACTCGTGATTATTTTTAAGAAAGCATGCACATTTTCAAGAACTCATGAACAGTTTTTAGATTATAAACGTTTTTCAAATTCTTGATCATTTTTCTTAAATCGTGAAATATTTTTCTAGTACCCGAACATTTTATGGCGAAAAAAATTAAACTCGTGAACATTTTTTGAATTGGTGAACAGTTATTGCATTTTTGGAACATTTTTGAAATTCACGAAGATATTTTTTATGAACAATGTTTTTCAAATGCATGAACATTTTTTGAACCGATGAAGTATTTTCGGAATTCATGAACGTTTTTTCGTTTTTGTGAACATTTAAAAAAATCATGAATATTATTCTAATTTGTGAAATTTTGTTCCAATTGATGAACATTTTTGAGTACGCGAACATTGTTTAAGATCTTGAACATTTTTTGAATATGCGAACATTTTTTAAATCTGCAACCTAGAGGAGGCGGCCCCGCTCAATCGCTGCTCGGGAGAAGCTTGTGGGAAGGACACCTGCTGAGGGGAGGAGCTCTCGACAGAGGAGGGTGATCGTCGGTGGAGTGGCTCCGCGAGGGGGCTGTTCAGAGTCGGTGGCGTGGTTCGTGACCTTGCTGGCACTAATGTGGAATATTTGCGGTTGGCGGCGGGTCGGGGTGGAGGGCAGTCTACAACGGCTGGGGTGCTTGGGGCGGCGGGTTTGCGGTGGTGTGCGACAATGACAGCAGTGGTAGGGTTGGAGGATGGTCGACGGCGAATGAGATCTCCTAAATGGGTCGATTTGGGGATGAAGTGGATTGAGGTTAGCCGGTTGATTGCACGACACCTTCGTTCCTTTTTCGGGTCAAAAATTTGACACCTCATGCGTTTTTCCTCTCGTTAGCGCGCGCTTAGGCCCGATACTATTTACATCTCGTGCTGAATACAACCCTCGATAGATATTGGGCAATGGTTAAGTTCTCCCAGCAGATAGGGGACCCTAAAGGTTGGCCATTATTACTGATAGTATGTGTACCCTTGTTTCTACAATTCTGTCGGCACTTACCATGCCGTTAGGTACTTGTACCGGCAGTTAAAAATGTCCCGACATATTTTTTAACCTTGTTCAGATATTTCTGCCAGTAGTTCATTGCCCACATTTAAAGTGTTGTGGCGTAGTACACCCACTTCCGTGAAGGCAACGGCACCCCAAGTGACCCCAATTCCAGCTCGTCAACATTTCGGCCCTAAGGGCATGGCCAACAGGCCAGGCTCGACGGGATCCCCATGCGCCACATCGGCCTGCCGAACGCCAGCTTGGCTGAACCTGCTGCTTGCAGAGAGAAACGGGATCCTGCAGAAGAGCTAGCCTCCTCCCTGACAAAAGCGTTGAGGCAGCCGCTCGGGCAACACGATGTGAGTTTCGTAGCTCCTCTCGGTTCAGTACCACCGTTTGCATGTGTTGAAAAGTGAGTGGGAGAAAAAGTAAAGTGATGACATAAAGAAAGTAGCCTTCATTGGATGACCGTGGCACACACCAGAGCTTGATTCAAGTTTATCTAGATAGAAGAGGTGAGGCATCACTTAGGTGATGCTTTCTTTGTACATGCCCTAACAACGCCACGCTGCCACAACCACACCATGGTTGTCGATGCTTCTCCATCTCCCTCTTAGCCTGGGTCTGGGAACGAATAAGGGGAATGAGAGGAATTGCTTGGTGACTGGGTGAGGGTCGTTGGGTGGACACATCGAAGTTCGTGCGGTTCACTTAGTGAGCAAACGGTTCCACGGGCGTGATGTGGCGCAAACCCTGCGCCGAGATCCATGCCGCGCGATCAGACGGAGTATGTTGTAATCTTACAAAAATTCAATCGCGGAAAATCTTCATCCCACATAATCCAATAAAGAAATTACACTTTTCAGGAAAACATTGACAAGAGAACAAACGTTAATTACATACGAGAGAAAACTCCCGAATAATCACCTTCCCAAACAAGCCTAAAAATAAACCAAATGCGGCTGTTGACAACTATCCAAATCATTCCCCACAAAAAATAAACAGATCACGTCACGACTTTACGGTTTCTTTTCACAAAACACCATGGGCTGTTCAGCTGAGTTCCTTCTCTCCGAGAAGAGCTCTCATCTCATTTCTCTTGCGGACACCTATTCGGAGACGCCACAGATTGAGAGCAGAGTCCGGCGCCAGAGACGCGAAGAACCACTGGACGGAGTGGCGCCAGTAGGGGACGCATCTCGGCTCGTAACCAATGCAGCGAATGGCAGCTTTGACGTACTCCTCGGGCGATGGTATGAACGGAGAGTCGCCCTTAATAGGCGACATCTTGGTGGCCACATACAAAGGAATCTGCAGTGCACCACAGTAATCCGTTACTAGGATATTTCAACTCAATTCCAAAGTACGTTTATTTTGTCTTCTGTGACACCGAGTACAGAATTACTTGGAGATCCATGAAGTTTGTGTGCATTTCACTAGTACTCCCTCCGTTCGGAATTACTTGTCGCAGAAATGGATGTATCTAGATGTATTTTGGTTTTAAATACTCCCTCCATTCCCTTATACAAGGCCACTATGAAAAATACATTTTCCATCTATACAAGGCCACTAACAGTAATCGAGGTAAAAATTAATGATATTTTCTTGAATTAGCAACTTATTTAATACTTGCATGCATGCAGTCATAATGACGTTGTGCTATTTCCTTCTCATTCCTTTCTTGCATGCATGAGGGCTTATTAATGATCCCTTTTAACGAGAAGAAAAGTTGGCTTGTAAAGCAGTCATTAATTTTTACCTTGGTACCTGTATTTTGAGTTTGTGGCCTTGTATAAGGGAATGGAGGGAGTACATTCATTTCCGAGACAAGTAATTCCGAACGGAGGGAGTAGACGCAAACTATTTCTGGTTTCTATGTAAAGATGAAGAGAAAACTGCATGCATACCTGGCATTGGACATCCACTCCGTAGTGTTTGTATTCGACGCTTAGACTCCGAGACAGTTGATCAATATACCTAACAGCGCGGCCATATGTAGAAATTAGAGATAGTAACAGGTAATGCTCAATCACATCTTCCTTGTGCTAAAACAAAGTTCATATTTGAGGTGTGGCCAATAAAACACATATCATCGACGATGTGCATCATCATGGATTATTCAACTTCATTGGTTGACGGCTAACCAATGCAGAGGCCGGAAGATTATCCTACTTTTTGAGATATTTTTATGGATTGTTCAATGTCATCACATCGAAATTGTCCTGATTTTGGAACTATGAGTTTAGGCTGGTCACAGTGGGCAAGAACATAAGCTAGTAACTTACACACTTCCCTAGACTATGTTACTACCTCCATAGTGGATAGGAACATCTATGTAGTGTCATGCAACGATGTATTTATTAGGTTATAGACTCATTGTTTCTTGGAGTGTGTGATGTTCCGGTAACTTAGCTAGTTACCACAAACACCTCTCTCCTCATTAAATATGTGCCACATAAGCAAAGTTGTATTGGAGTGTGTGATGTTACTCCTAAGTTCCTTCCCATTGTGACCAGCCTAAGAGTATTTAATTGGGGAACGAGAAACTGGCTTTCATTAGTATATGCTTTTCTGCTGCACGGAAATGATAATATTTATTTCGAGTACTACTATTTCTATCCTTTTGTTCCACTGATTAGGGGTGCGCTATTTATTGGAAGAACCATAATCTTCCCATCATCCATGG
Source organism: Aegilops speltoides (assembly GCA_021437245.1). NCBI lineage: Eukaryota > Viridiplantae > Streptophyta > Magnoliopsida > Poales > Poaceae > Aegilops > Aegilops speltoides. Next base: position 264,578,100 of record CM038141.1, read on the forward strand.
CCATATTAGGTGTGCATTAATATGCCTTGTGTGCTTGGACCCCGTGGTAGATGTACCAAACATATTACTATTGGCTGATCCACTATTGTCGAATCTGCTTTTATTCGATCAATCGATAGTGTAGTACAGCATGGTAGTACTATGTTTAGCATAGGACTACCATCCACTGAACCTTTTTTTTCCTCAGAGAGCGCCAAACTTGACTTAGTTTCACCAAAGGTTACAAGCACACAAAAGAATGTAGATTAAAAGGTGTAGATTTGAAGGAAACATGTGTGGAATGTAACAGAAAAAAAAACTCAAGTCCAGGAAGTTGAAACAAAATAATTTGAAAACAAAACTAAACAATCATAATTCACACACAAACCAATAACAAACACAGTTTAAGTTATGCAAAATAGTGATATGTTTAGTATCTGCATATAACGATATGAGAAACACCGGGGATTCATCATAATATAAAGAATATTGCATAAAGTTTAGGTTTTCGGAAATTTCAGTCGACTAAGATTTTCTTAAATCTCAGTCAGTTTATAAAAAATGCAACTCCACTAGACTGAAGTTGGGCTTTTGTAAATCAATCAACACTTAAAAAAAATCTTCAACAAAGCCATAGAGAGAGCGCAAAGTTAATCATTAAGATATTTTTACAAATGTTATGAACAACTATCTTCTAATATGATTTGATTACTAGAAGTATTTAAAAAGTAACGATCCAATGAACTGTAGAAATGGAATAAATTGATTCCGTCGATTAAGTAGGCCACGAGGACAGAAGATTAGAGACCAAAAAACAAAACCACATGGGGACGCATGTTGGAGCCCTGTAGCCTTAAACATATTTAACATGCCATTGTACTGACAACAAACAGTAACCAAGCATTTTACAACAACAAAGAAAAACACTAACCAAGCAGTACTGTTCGGACATGATGGCGTACAGCCTGCATGGAAGTTTTTACTAGTGTATCATTAAAACTGAGATCGTAAGAGCAACTACAACAGTGTGCATCAAAACGCCCCTGAACTTCCGGATCTTGTTGGTTCGGACAGTTTTTGCCCTTTGACATCTTGCATCAAACGTCTGTGGATCAGTTCGGACGTCCGGATTTTCGCAAATCTGAACCAATCCTAAGGAACTTTGGGGAGTCTCGGCAATCTGTTTGACTCACTGTCAGTTGCACCATATGTCCTCACATTGTATGTGCTTTTTTAGGTCTGCCTGACCCACCCTACTGTTTGAAATTGATGCCTATTTGATGTGTACTGTTGGATGGCAGACTCTATCACACTCCATGTGCTTTTTTAGGTCTGCCTGACCCACCCTACTGTTTGGATTTGATGCCTATTTGATGTGTATTGTTGGATGACAGACTCCTCTATCACAACAGATATTTGATGTGTCTGTTTTCTATGTCACAATAGCTACATGTCAATCGCCTGACTTTCGAATATTGGGTCAGTCGATTTTGGTTGAAGGAAGAAACAAGCGCGGGGAGGAAGAAACTCACCGGAGGGGAAGAAAAAGGTTGCTGGGCAGGCTACCCCAGTATCTATCTTAGGGTTTCGGGTGGGGGCGGTGGTAGACGGTGGCGGTGTGGCTTCACCGGAGAAAAGCTCGTCGCGGGGGGCCTAGAGGATGGCCGGGCGGCGGAAGCACTGACGGTGGCGGCGGTTGAGGGAGGCGGGCGGCGGGCCGACGGAGCACTCCAGCGTCGGCCCGGCCGCGTGTGGCGGAGGATGGCGGCTAGGCCGGTGATACGTGCGGCGGTTACAAGGAAGAAGATGAACAGTAGATCGGCTTGAGGTTGAAGAAATCAATCTGTCCGTTCATTTCAAATCTGACGGTTGAAAACAGATCGACTGGCCCAAATTAAATATTCAGTCAACTTACCCCCAGCCAATCCCTTTTTATGTACATCGTTTGAGATCGTAAGCTAGGTAATGTAAACTATCTAGATATTAGGTTTATTAGTCTCCATCGTATTTTGGGTCAAAGTTTGAGTATATATTTGACTAACAAAATATTAATGCATGTCATCAAAAATTATATCATTAGATTCATATTTGAAAATAGTTTTCAATGATATTATTTTTGCTATGTATAATTTGTATTTTATTAGTTAAAATTAGGAATACGATGATGCAGTTTAGGATCTGTCATATGACACGCAATACTGTACGTCCTTCTAGTTCTCTGTTGCCTGAATGGCACACTACAGTGCTGAGCAATTGTAGCCAACAAAGCGACGCGGGAACGGAGGGGCAGTGTAAGCACGATCGGGGACTCGCAGGCCGCCGTCGACAAGTGGAGAGGTATCACCACACACGTGTGGACCCAAAACCTACCACGCAAGATGTATGCATGAGGGATACTTACGCTTTGCTTGCCGCGTACACCGCGTAGAGCGGGAACGCCGGCACCACCACGGACGAACCGGACCCGACGTTGACGATGGCGCCCCTCCCCTTGGCCGCCATCGCTGGCACGACGGCGCGCGAGATCCGCGTGGCCGCTTCCACGTTCACCCGCACCACGGCCTCCCACACCGGGGTCTCCACCTCATGGAAGTAGGCCGCGCAAGGGTACGTCGCGCCCGCGTTGTTCACCAGGAGGCCCACGTCGAGCCCCTTCACGGCGGCCGCCACTCTCGCCGCGCCCAGCGACAGCTCCGTCGCGTCGCCGGCGAGGTCGAACACCACGCTCTTGACCATGCAGGACGGCGCCGCATCCTTGGCCTCCTTGCTGACGCGGGACAGCTTGGCAGGGTTCCGGCCGACGACGACGAGGTGGAGCCCCCTGCGGGCGAGCTCGAGCGCCAGCGCGCGGCCGATGCCATCGGTGGCGCCGGTGACCACCGCCCACGCGCCGTAGCGCAGGCCCAGGTCCTTCCCCCGCCGGAGGAATGCGCGGTACAGCCACGCGAGGAAGGTCGCGGCGGATACAACGACAGCCTGGAGGCCGAGGGCGAGGAAGACGAGAAACCACAGCGGCGGCGGCGGCGAGCCTGCCCCGCCGGCCGTCGAGACAATCTCTTCCAACTCAGGCATGGACTCGGGTGGCTCACGAGCAGATCGAAGCACAAGAAAGGAACGAAGATGCAGTACTAAGCCAGTCGTGCTGCCATTAACTACAAGCCCGCAACAGCTAAGCCCCTGCTCGAGTCGGGACTCGGGAGACAGATCAGGCAGCCATGAAGCACTAGCTCGGGGCTTGTACCGACTCGGCTTTGCTATTTTCAGAGCATATCATAGCACGTAGGTAGGACCTTTAAATGGCTCGATTGAATGCAAAGGCGCCGTGGTGCCCAGTAGAGCCCACGAAGCGGTTGGGCATTATCGCCGCTGTGGAGAAGTCAGGAATTTTGCATGCATGGATGCTTGTACACTTGTCAAGCAACAGTATAAATGGAGCTGGCGACGAGATGTGACGATCCGGCGGATCCATCTGACCGCACTGAGGTCTCAAATCTTGAAAACTCAACTAACCTTAGACCTCTCCCAATGCATTGGTATTAAAGGGGGTGCTATATGCATTAAAATGCTTAGCAATTAATGTCCCCAAAATATTAGAGATGTCAACCTATGTCTACTAGCCAACTGGATTAAAGGGCACAACTGTGATGAGGGTAAGATTTGGAGAACTATAGTAGACCAGAAATACCTAAAGGACTCCCCCAACATCTTTGCTTGCAGCGCTCAAAGAACCTCCAAGTTTTGGCAAGGTGTAATGTGGGCAGCAAAAGCTGCTAAGCATGGGTATAGGTGGGTCCCTGGTAATGGGAGAAAAATTAGATTTTGGGAAGATACCTGGTTCGGTACCTCCCCCCTATCCATCCAATTCTGGCCTCTATATAGAATTTGTCACCAACAATGTGTGACACTCTCTGAGGTCTGGGATGAAGTTATTATTAAACTCTCCTTTAGAAGGGTGTTCACACCTCAGATGATGGAATCTTGGTTCTGTTTGGAACAAATTCTACAAAGCACAAAGCTTAATGGGGAAGATGATGCCCTTATTTGGCAGCATGACTCCAAAGGGGTCTTCTTTACCAGTTCCCTGTACAACATTATTAATTTCAGAGGGGTGAAACCTATTTACATTCCTGTTGTGTGGTCCATTGTCACCCCCCCTAGGGTGCAAGTCTTCCTTTGGTTGTTGGCTAATAACAAAATTATGACTAAAGACAACCTCAGAAAAAGGGGGATTGACAAACCGCCAAGTTGTTTGTTTTGTTCTGAAGAGGAAAGTGTCCATCACCTTTTCTTTGAATGTGTAGTTGTTAAGGCAACAAGGATCCATGTTAAGAACTTTTTCAAATTCCCTCTTGGGACAGACTACCTTTCTATTGCCAAATAAATGGCCAGCTAGCAAAAATCATTCTGCTTTGAACTCCATTTGCGCTTGTGTGCTATGGTGTCTATGGAAAACTAGGAATGCACATGTTTTTAACAACACTATCTGGTCTGACACAAAGCAGGTCTGGTGGCTGATCCTTACAACCCCGAAGAAATGGAGAATCATCTTCAAGCATCAAGAGGAGAGGGTGGACGCTTTCTCGAAAATGCTCTCAGAACAAATCAAGAAGCCATACTGCTTGCTAGTGGGGTGAACGTCTCCCCAGAATCAGCACTGGGTCACGGCCTGTGGTCGAAGCTGTCTCTGTCTGGGAAGATGGAAACTCCATCGCCTCCGTGCATCCCCCCACCGTGGACCTCGATGATCAAGAACTCTGTGATCAGTCTGGTGTCTACCTTGGATACATGCTCTCCAACTCAGACACCGCTGAAGAAAACAAAGAGAAGTCAGTGCACGCTGGTCTCCTGTGTGGATGGCTGTTCTGTGGTTTCGGCCTAGTGCCTTCTTATGAGCTTGTCCCAAAAGCATTTAGAGTGTTAACAAACCTGGCATGTAATAATTAAAAGACTTCGACACTCCTTGTAGACTAACCCTATGCAAGGTCTTTTTAGTTTCTTTAGCTCCTTAGTTGTAGTCTGCGTGCCTTCGCGGCTGGTAGCTTGTCTTTGCTATTTCTATTTTTTTCTTTTCCTGAACGTTGTATCAACTCTGGTTTCATGCGTTGCAATGGAACCGGGGTAGCCTTGTGGCTCCCTAATGCTCTAAAAACATCGGTGCTTAGGTTTTGTAGCTAAGCCTCCTCTATTTAATTGTTTACTAATAAAACTCCTTCATGTATTGGTTGGTAGTCTTTTTGCCTAGGTCCACGTGCTTAGCATTGGTTCTTAGTGGGGTCACCATAATACTCTCTCTCCTCTTTAATTGCTTTGCCACATCATTTTTCTGCCTATGTGGCATCCTTAGCACCTATACACCATGGAGCACTGGGAAGGGCCTTAGAGCATCTACAGCTGGACTTCGCAAATCCCCCTATAAATCCATGGACGGGTCCGGGCATGCCCACGAACGCATCCGGGCGGACACTCATATTTCGCTCTCGGCATCCACATATCGCAAACTCGGACTCTCAAATCCACGAACGTCGATCACAGGCCATTGTCGCACTTAAAAGGCATATGTTTGGTGACGAACATAAATAGTATTTATAAAAAATATATTTTAAGTGCAAAACTCAAACATCCTTTTTTTGGTTTTCATTGTGGGTCCACATATGCTTCACAAGATTACTGAGTAGCTGCACGTGCACCTGATGATCTCGAAGATTCTGATGCATCTGCAAAAAGTTCATGAGCTGAGTTGCATCTTGATCTTCTAGGATTTCAACTTGTTCTCTTGGTGTTTCAAAATCATTGGTTTGGGCTACACCATCACCCTCATTCTCGACAATCATATTGTGTGAAATAACACAACATGTCATGAGTTGCCACAAAGTCTCCGATTCCCACATCATTGCAGCGCCACGAACAATTCCTCAGTGAGTTTGAAGCACAACAAATGCCCTCTCCACATCCTTCCTAGCCGCTTCCTACATTGTTGCAAAGTTGCTCTATTTATTGCCATGCGGTTCTGATATGGTCTTCACAAATGCCGCCCACAGAGGATAGATGCCGTCGGCAAGATAGTATCCCTGTTGTAGTTTCGGCCGTTGACGGTGTAGTTGCATGGCGATGATTCCCCATTGCAAAGTCACCTGAACATCGAAGATCGTTGAAGTACGTTGATGTCGTTGTGAGAACCCGACATTCCAAAGAAAGCATGCCAAATCCACAAGTCATGTGATGCCATTGCTTCTATTATGATGGTGGCCTCTTTGGTGTGACCTTGATACATTCGCCACAAACCTTTGGGGCAGTTCTTCCATTGCCAATGCATGCAATCAATTGATCTGGCCATTCCTGGAAACCCCCTGGCCTCTCCAATAGCCAACAACTTCTCCGTGTCCTGCACATTTGGTTCGCTGAGATACTCAGCTCCAAACACCTCCACCACGACGCGAGCAAACTTGACAATAGTTTTTAGGCACGTGCTCTCCCCCATCCTGACCATCTCACCAATGACATCTGTGAAATTACAACTAATCCCTGGGTGGTTTTGGTAATTCATAACAACATATAGCTCATTGAACTAATGTCTATTCAAGATAAATATTTCAGGATGTTCAATGATTGGCATGGCAAGGACTAGAGATGTGAACCCCTCAAAATGCTAAGGAAATGGATTGGCAAAAAGCACAAGACTCTTCATTTTTGTTTAAGTGATCCAAGATCACATTGAGTCAATAGGAAAGCCAATACTATTAAAAGGGGATGATGTATTGCTTAATGATCTTGTTGCTCAAGTGCTTAGTGATATTGCTTCAAAACCCTCCGCCACTTTCTCTATCCAAATATTTCCAAAACGTAAACTCCAACTTGGCCCCACCGATATTGCCGATCCAGAGCCACCGAGTTCATCTAGACTTAGCCACTGCCAAAATCTTAACAAGTCGGATCCACCGATATGGATCTCGGTCCCACCAAGATGGCCTTGCTAGCTCCCTGTTACTTGTTGCAATTATTTCGGTTTCACCGAGAATTGCAATCGGTCTCAGCGAGATGGCTTGACCTACTCTTTGTTGCTTATTGCTTCACTTCGGTCTCACCGAGATGATGCAATCGATGCCACCGAGATGAGGTTTGCACTAAGCCCTTGCACATTGGTCCCTCCGAGTTGTTCTAGTCGGTCCCACCGAGATTCCTAACATTCATATCTTTACATAGATCGGTGCCACTGAGTTTACTGATCGGTGCCACCGAGATGAGTCAAAGATGTGTAACGGTGGATTTTGTGTGGAGGCTATATATACCCCTCCACCCCTTCTTCTCTATAGAGAGAGTCATCCGAACGTGCCTACACTTCCACCATTCATTTTCTGAGAGAGAACCACCTACTCATGTGTTGAGATACAAAGATTCCATTCCTACCATTTGAACCTTGATTTCTAGCCTTCCCCAAGTTGCTTTCCACTGAAATCCCTCATCCACCATAGCCAAATCTCTGAGAGAGAGTTGAGTGTTGGGGAGATTATCATTTGAAGCACAAGAGCAAGGAGTTCATCATCAACACACCATCTATTACCTTTTGGAGAGTGGTGTCTCCTAGATTGGTTAGATGTCGATTGGGAGCATCCGACATGATGTTGAGTTGAACCAAGAAGTTTATAAGGGCAAGGAGATCGCCTACTTCGTGAAAATCTACCTGAGTGAGGCAAGTCCTTCATGGACGATGGCCATGGTGGGATATACAAGGTTGCTTCTTTGTGGACCCCTCTGATGGAAATATGCCCTAGAGGCAATAACAAAGTTGTTATTATTATATTTCCTTATTCATGATGAAGGTTTATTATTCATGCTAGAACTGTATTGATTGGAAACTTAAATACATGTGTGAATACATAAACAAATATCGTGCCCCTAATGAGCCTCTATTAGACTAGCTCGTTGATCAAAGATGGTTAAGGTTTCTTAACCATAGACATGAGTTGTCATTTGATAATGGGATCAAATCATTAGGAGAATAATGTGATGGACAAGACCCATCCATTAGCATAGCATATGATCGTTCAGTTTATTGCTACTGCTTTCTTAATGTCAAATACATGTTTCTTCAACCATGAGATCATGCGACTCCCGGATATCGGAGGAATACCTTGTGTGCTATAAAACTTCACAACATAACTGAGTGATCATAAAGATGCTCTACACGTATCTCCGAAGGTGTCTGTTGGGTTGGCATGGATCAACAATGGGATTTGTCACTCTGTGTTACAGAGTGGTATATCTGGGCCCTCTCGGTAATACAGCATCACAAGAAGCTTGCAAGCAAAGTGACTAAGGAGTTAGTTGCAAGATGATGTATTGCAGGACGAGTAAAGAGACTTGCCGATAATGAGATTGAACTAGGTATGGAGATACCGACGATCTAATCTCGGGCAAGTAACATACCGACAAACAAAGGGAATAACGTATGTTGTCATAAAGATTCGACCGATAAATATCTTCGTAGAATATGTAGGAACCAATATGGGCATGCATGTCCCGCTATTGGTTATTGACCGGAGAAGCCTCTCGGCCATGTCTACATCATTCTCGAACCCATAGGGTCCACACGCTTAACGTTCGTTGACGATATGGTGCTATATGAGTTATGTGAGTTGGTGACCGAATGTTGTTCGGAGTCCCGGATGTGATCACGAACATGACGAGGAGCTCCAGAATGGTCCGAAGGTAAAGATTGATATATAGGATGATACTATTTGGTCTCCAGAAAGGTTTCAGAATGCACCGGGTATTCATTGGATCACCGGAAGGAGTTCCGGGAGGCCACGAGAAGTTACTGGGCCTAACGGGCCAAGGGGAGGGGAGCACACCAGCCCACAAGGGGCTGGCACGCCCCCAACCTGGCCACCGGCCTTGTAAAGGAAAGGGAGGGGCTAGCCCCCTCCTTCCTTTCTCCACAGAAGAGAGAAAGGGAAAAGGGGGGCACCCTATGGCAGACAGTCCCCTTTCCTTTCCCCCATGCGCCAAAGAAGGAAGCGGGGCGCGACAGGGTTGGCCCTAGGGCTGGCCGCCGGCCCCTGATGTTGCTTGAAGCTACGTCGGTATTTCCCCAAAGAGGAAGGGATGATGTAGCACAACGGTGGTAGGTATTTCCCTCAGATATGAAACCATGGTTATCGAACTAGTAGGAGAACCAAGCAACACAACGTAAACAACCCCTGCACACAAATAACAACACCTCGCAACCCAACGTGTTAAAGGGGTTGTCAATCCCTTTTGGCGTACAACGCCTCAAGATAGGCAAAGGACGTGAGGTAAATTTGGTGATAGGATATAAATAGATCGTGGAATAAATAAATTGCAGCAAGGTATTTTTGTATTTTTTTGGTTTAATGGATCTGAAAATAAACACGAGGAAAAAGTAGATCGCAAGGCAAATATATGAGAAAGAAGACCCGGGGGCCGTAGGTTTCACTAGTGGCTTCTCTCGAGAAAAATAGCAAACGGTGGGTGAACAAATTACTGTTGGGAAATTGATAGAACTTCAAATAATTATGACGATATCCAGGCAATGATCATTACATAGGCATCACGTACAAGATTAGTAGACCGACTCCTACTTGCATCTACTACTATTACTCCACACATCGACCGCTATCCAGCATGCATCTAGTGTATTAAGTTCATGGGAAAACGGAGTAATGCAATAAGAATGATGACATGATGTAGACGAGATCCATTTATCTATTGCGGCAGATATGCATCCCGTCTTTTTATCCTTAGTAGCAACGATACATACGTGTCGATTCCCTTTCTGTCATTGGGATCAAGCACCGTAAGATCGAACCCACTACCGGGCACCTCTTCCCATTGCAAGATAAATAGATCAAGTTGGCTAAACAAAACCCAAATATCGAAGAAGAAATACAAGGCTATAAGAGATCACACATATAGGAGATCAAAGAACTCAAATAACTTTCATGGATATAAAAAGATATAACTGATCATAAACTCGAAGTTCATCAGATTCCAACAAACACACCGCCAAAAGACTTACATCATATGGATATCCAAGAGACCATTGTATTGATAATCAAGAGAAAGAGAGCAAGCCATCTAGCTACTAACTACGGACCCGAAGGTCTACAAAGAACTACTCACACATCATCGGAGAGGCAACAATGGAAGTGGTGAACCCCTCCATGATGGTCTCTATATTGGATCTGGTGGTTTTGGACTCTGCGGCGGCTGGATGAATATTTCATCGACTCCCCCAGGGGTTCTGGAATATTGGGGTATTTATAGAGAAAAGAGTCGGTCCAGGGGGCACCCGAGGTGGGCACAACCCACCAGGGCGCGCCTGGGCCTCCTAGTGTGCCTTGGTGGGTTGTTCCCTCCTCGGGACCCCCCACAGGTGCAACCAGGGCCCATCTTCTTCCTTTTGGTCCATGAAAAATCATCGTAAATTGGTGTGGCATTTGGACTCCATCTGATATTGATTTCCTGCGATGTAAGAAACATGCCGAAAACAGCAACTGGCACTTGGCACTATGTCAATAGGTTAGTACAAAAAATGATATAAAATGACTATAATATGATTATAAAACATCCAAGATTGATAATAAAACAACATGGAATCATCAAAAATTATAGATACGTTGGAGACGTATCAGCCCCCTTGGCGGCGCCCTGAGCTGTCCCCTCCTCCCCCACCTATATATATGAGATGGGGGAGAGGGGCAACACACACCACAATCCCCAAGCCGTGTGCGGAGCCCCTCCCCCTCTAGTTCGTCGTCGGTCATATTTTCGTAGTGCTCGGCGAAGCCCTGTGGAGATAGTTGCAGGCACCACCGGAACTCATCTACTACTTTGCCCATCTTGCTGGATCAAGAAGGCGAGGACATCATCGAGCTGAACGCGGAGGTGTCGTACGTTGGGTACTTGATCGGTTGGATCATGATGGTGTTCGACTACATCAACTGTATGGATAAACGCTTCCGCTTAACGATCTATGAGGGTATGTAGACACACTCTCCCCTCTCGTAGCCATGCATCTCCATGGATAGATCTTGTGTGTGCGTAGATTTTTTTGGCTTTCCATGCAATGTTCCCCAACAGTGGCATCATGAGCCAGGTCTATGCGTAGATGATATGCACGAGTAGAACACAAAGGAGTTGTTGGTGGTGATGTTCATACTGCTTACTACCAAAGTCTTATTTTGATTCAATGGCATTGTGGGATGAAGCGGCCTGGACCAACCTTACATGTCCACGTACATGAGACCGGTTCCACCGACTGACATGCAACTTGTTTTGCATAAAGGTGGCCGGCGGGTGTCTGTTTCTCCTAGTTTAGTAGAATCGAATTTGACTACTGCAGGTCCTTGAAGAAGGTTAAAACAACAAACTTGATAATTCACCGTTGTGGTTTTGCATAGGTAAGAACGGTTCTTGCTAGTTGCCCGTAGCAGCGATAACCCACAAGTATAGGGGATCGCAACATTTTCGAGGGTAGAGTATTCAGCCCAAATTTATTGATTCGACACAAGGGGAGCCAAAGAATATTCTCAAGTATTAACAGCTGAGTTGTCAATTCAACCACACCTGGAAGACTTAATATCTGCAGCAAAGTATTTAGTAGCAAAGTAGTATGGAAGTAACGGTAACGGTGGCAAAAGTAACAGTGGCAGTTTTGTAGCAATCGTAACAGTGGCAACGGGAAAGTAAGGTAGAAAAGATCAATATGAAACGAGCTCGTAGACAATGGATCAATGATGGATAATTATGTCGGATGACATTCATCATTCAACAGTTATAACATAGGGTGACACAGAACTAGCTCCAATTCATCAATTTAATGTAGGCATGTATTCCGAATATAGTCATACGTGCTTATGGTAAAGAACTTGCATGACATCTTTTGTCCTACCCTCCCGTGGCAGCGGGGTCCTATTGGAAACTAAGGGATATTAATGCCTCCTTTTAATAGAGTACCGGACCAAAGCATTAACACTTAGTGAATACATGAACTGCTCAAACTACGGTCATCACCGGGAGTGGTCCCGACTATTGTCACTCTGGGGTTGCCGGATCATAACACGTAGTATGTGACTATAACTTGCAAGATAGGATCAAGAACACAAATATTTTCATGAAAACATAATAGGTTCAGATTTGAAATCATGGCACTCGGGCCCTAGTGACAAGCATTAAGCATGGCAAAGTCATAGCACTGGTGCAGAGACCTGCTATACAAACGGTTTTTAACCCCTTTCTGCAACGGTGTTTGGAACCGTGACCAAGTGAGTGTGGGCAATAAGGGGTCCTTCCCACGCGACCCAGAAACCGTCGGGGATAGGCCCTCCTGGCACACAGACTGGGGAAAAATGAGCTCGTGTGCGATCTAGCGGGGCATCAAAACCCAATTTTTTCCGTTCGTATGTACATCCCCCACGGTGAATCCCAGAAAAACATTTCCATTCGTATGTATACCACACACAGTTTTTTGTGTGGAAACGTTTGTGCAAGGTGGCCTAACGCAAACAGTTCTCTGCCGGAAGCCATGTGTGATTGTTAGTTGATTGCGCACGCCTGCTTTTTAGAAACTGTGCGGGTTGTTTGAGTTCATCTCCCCCGGTGTTGTCTGAGTAATCGTCTGCAATAGAAAACCCCAATAAGCAGGGTAATTAGCCTATTATTGATAATCCATGTACTAATCGAATTGATATTTCTTATAAAAACACACCAGATATTTCATATCCGTATAACAACAACCTGGATTTCATAATCGAATTACATCAGATAGCTTCGGCAATCAGTTCCGCCATTACACAACAGCACCAAGTTTCACATCCGACATAAAAAACCTTTGGAAAGTAGCATCATACACGGTAAATAGACAGATGAATCTCATCTGGGAAATTGCAGAAGTGGAAGGCAAATATTAGCTAAAGGACCATGCAGTGTCTCCCGTTGTTTTCCTGCAACACACATAAGGAAGATCTTGATCAGGTTAACTGAGAGTTGTCATACTATTAGTAGAATATGTATTGAGTACAACCAAATTTAATTTATTTCACATGCGTAACAATACAAAATTGTACCCACAACAAATGAAAATCTAATTGCAGAACTGAACCAAACAGCTAAATGGACAGCAGACCAAATGAACCAAAATACTTAACTGAGCACGACATTGCAGAATAGAAACATGTACTAGAAGATAAGACAGTTGACAAAACAAAGAATGCTTGAGAAGACTACTACGAAATGTAGCAATTGTTGGACCAAGCTGTTAACTGAAGATTACATTTCAGAGGACCAAAGTGTTAACTGAACATTACATTTCAGAGGACCAAACTGTAAACTGAACATCAGATTGCATATTAACATTACAAAGGACAAATGGCGGTGGCCTCGAGAAAACAACACGAACTGTATTTTAAAGTAGACAACTGCGTGGCGGTGTCGACGGTGGCCTCGAAGACGAGGTGCTCCACCAAGATCTGGTGGTCGGCACGCATGGCAGCCATAGCGACCTCGTGCGCATGTGCGGCCGCGATTTGCTTCTCCGCTGCCAGATGGCTACGGAGCTCCACATTATACTTAGTGCAAAATGGATGTGGGCGGCGCTTAATTGGAGGAGGGGGACAGTGATTTTGGCGCAAGGTGTCGCGCCGTCGGCCGGGGCATGTGGGACGGGAAAGGAGGAGGATGGTGTGGGTGGGTGCTATCTCTTAAGCACTGCGTTGGATTTCCCCGAAGAGGAGAGGATGATGCAGCAAAGTAGCGTAAGTATTTCCCTTAGTTTTTGAGAACCAAGGTATTAATCTAGTAGGAGACCACGCACAAGTCCCTCATACCTACACAAAATGATAGCTCCTCGCAACCAACGCGATTAGGGATTGTCAATCCCTTCACGGTCACTTACGAGAGTGAGATCTGGTAGAGATGATAAATAATATTTTGGTATTTTTGGTATATAGATGCAAAGTGAAAAGTAAAAGGCAAAGTAAAAACAAAGCAAGTAATAAAGTAATGGAGATTGATATGATGAGAATAGACCCGGGGGCCATAGGTTTCACTAGTGGCTTCTCTCAAGAGCATAGATATTCTATGGTGGGTGAACAAATTACTGTTGAGCAATTGACAGAATTGAGCATAGTTATGAGTATATCTTGGTAATGATCATGTATATAGGCATCATGTCCAAGACAAGTAGATTGAAATGATTCTGCATCTACTACTATTACTCCACTCATCGACCGCTATCCAAAGATGCATCTAGAGTATTAAGTTAAAAAGCAGAGTAACGCCTAAGCAAGATGACATGATGTAGAGGATAAATTCATGCAATATGATAAAAACCCCATCTTGTTATCCTCGATGGCAACAATACAATCGTGCCTTGCTACCCTTACATCCTTTGGGAAAGGACACCGCAAGATTGAACCCAAAGCTAAGCAGTTCTCCCACTGCAAGAACTACCAATCTAGTTGGCCAAACCAAAAAGGATAATTCGAAGAGACTTGCAAAGATAACTCAATCATGCATAAAAGAATTCAGAGAAGATTCAAATATTGTTCATAGATAAGTTGGATCATAAACCCACAATTCATCGGTCTCAACAAACACACCGTAAAAAGAAGATTACATCGAATAGATCTCCACGAGAGAGGGGGAGAACATTGTATTGAGATCCAAAAAGAGAGAAAAAGCCATCTAGCTACTAGCTATGGACCCAAAGGTCTGAAGTAAACTACTCACACTTCATCAGAGGGGCTATGGTGTTGATGTAGAAGCCCTCCATGGTGGATGCCCCCTTCGGCGGAGCTCCGGAACAAGCCCCAAGATAGGATCTCGTGGATACAGAAGGTTGCGGCGGTGGAATTAGGTTTTTGGCTCCTGTTCTGATCGTTTGGGGATACGTAGGTATATATAGGAGGAAGGAGTACGTCGGTGGAGCAACAGGGGACCCACGAGGCAGGGGGCACGCCCTAGGGGGGGCGCCCCCCACCCCCGTGACCGCCTCTTTTGTTCCTTGTAGCAAGGTCCAAGTCTCCTGGATCACGTTCGGTGAGAAAATCACGTTCCCGAAGGTTTCATTCCATTTGGACTCCGTCTGATATTCCGTTTCTTCGAAACACTGAAATAGGCAAAAATAGCAATTCTGGGCTGGGCCTCCGGTTAATAGGTTAGTCCCAAAAATAATATAAAAGTGGAAAATAAAGCCCAATATAGTCTAAAACAGTAGATAAAGTAGCATGGAGCAATAAAAAAATTATAGATACGTTGGAGACGTATCAGGCATCCCCAAGCTTAATTCCTGCTCGTCCTCGAGTAGGTAAATGATAAAAAGAGAATTTTTGATGCGGAGTGATACTTTGGCATAATTTCAATGTAAATCTTCTTAATTGTGATATGAATATTCAGATCCGAAAGATTCAAGACAACAGTTCATATTGACATAGAAATAATAATACTTCAAGCATACTAATCAAAGCAATCATGTCTTCTCAAAATAGCATGGCAAAAGAAAGTTCATCCCTACAAAATAATATAGTTAGGCTATGCTTCATTTTTGTCACACAAAGATGTTCCCAACTTCTATACCCCCGATGACAAGCCAAGCAATTGTTTCATACTTAAATAATCTCAAACTTTTTCAACCTTCACGCAATACATGAGCGTGAGCCATGGATATAGCACTATGGGTGGAATAGGATATGATGATGGGGATTGTGTGGAGAAGACAAAAAAGGAGAAAGTCTCACATTGACGAGGATAATCAACAGGCTATGGAGATGCCCATCAATTGATGTCAACATGAGGAGTAGGGATTGCCATGCAATGGATGCACTAGAGCTATGAATGCTCAACAAAAGAAAACTAGTGGGTGTGCATCCAACTCGCTTGCTCATGAAGACCTAGGGCATTTGAGGAAGCCCATCGTAGGAATATACAAGCCAAGTTCTATAATGAAAAATTCCCACTAGTATAAAAAGACAACTTATGAGACTCACTACATGAAGAACAATGTGCTACTTTGAAGCACAATATATGAGACTCACTACATGAAGAACAAGGTGCTACTTTGAAGCACAAGTGTGAAAAAATACATAGTAGCATTGCCCTTTTTTTGGGCCTTTCTCTTTTTTTTCTTTGGGCAATGCTATAATAATGATGATCATCATACTTCTATTGATTACAACATAAGGATTACAACTCGAAACTTAGAACAAGATATGACTCTATATGAATGCCTCCGGCGGTGTACCGGGATGGTGCAATGAATCAAGAGTGACATGTATGAAAAATAATGCATGGTGGCTTTGCCACAAATACGATGTCAACTACATGATCATGCAATGGCAATATATCTCAGAATGGCTATGGAAATGCCATGATAGGTAGGTATGGTGGCTGTTTTGAGGAAGATATAAGGAGGTTTATGTGTGATAGAGCATATCATATCACGGGGTTTGGATGCACCAGCGAAGTTTGCACCAACTCTCAAGGTGAGAAAGGGCAATGCACGGTACCGAAGAGGCTAGCAAAGGCGGAAAGGTGAGAGTGCGTATAATCCATGGACTCAACATTAGTCAAAAGAACTCATATACTTATTGCAAAAATTTAGAAGTCATCAAAAATCAAGTACTACGCGCATGCTCCTATGGGGATAGATTGGTAGGAAAATACCATCGCTTGTCCCCGACCGCCATTCATAAGGATGCACAAGCCAGGTACACTTCATGTTTCAAATTTGTTACACAACTTTAGCCATACGTGCATGCTACGGGACTTGCAAACTTCAACACAAGAATTTCTCAAATTCACAATTACTCAACTAGCACGACTTTGATATTATCACCTCCATATCTCAAAACAATTATCAAGCATCAAACTTATCTTAGTATTCAATTCACTCAAAAGAAAGTTTCACATATCTTGAATACCAAGTATATTAATATTAAGCAATTTACCATGCTATTAACGACTCTCAAAATAATCTAAGTGAAGCATGAGAGATCAATAGTTTCTTTAAAACAAATCCACCACCAATCTCTAAAAGATTTAAGTGAAGTACTAGAGCAAAAATTATCACGCTCAAAAGATATAAGTGAAGCACTATGAGCAAAACTATCAAGCTCAAAAGATATAAGTGAAGCACATAGAGTATTCTAGCAAATTCCAATTCATGTATGGCTCTCTCAAAAGGTGTGTACCGCAAGGATGATTGTGGTAAACTAACAAGAAAAGACGCAAATAATACAAGACGCTCCAAGCAAAACACATATCATGTGGTGAATAAAAATATAGCTCCAAGTAAATTACCGATGGAAGTAGACGAAAGAGGGGATGCCTTCCGGGGTATCCCCAAGCTTTGACTTTTTGGTGTCCTTGGATTACATTGGGGGTGCCATGGGCATCCCCAAGCTTAGGATCTTTCCACTCCTTGTTCCATAATCCATCAAAAGAATTCACCCAAAACTTGAAAACTTCACAACACAAAACTCAATAGAAATCTCGTGAGCTCCGTTAGAGAAAGAAAACAAAAGACTACTTCAAGGCACTGTAATGAACTCATTCTTTATTTATATTGGTGTTAAACCTACTGTATTCCAACTTCTCTATGGATTATAAACTATTTTATTAGCCATAGATTCATCAAAATAAGCAAACAACACACGCAAAACAGAATCTGTCAAAAACAGAACAGTCTGTAGTAATCTGTAACTAACGCAAACTTCTGGAACTCCAAAAATTCTACCAAAATAGGAAGTCCTGGACAATTTGTTTATTGAACAGCAGAAAAAAGAATCAAGGCAAAATCACGTCCCTGTGATTTAACAAAATTATATCTGTGCGTGCAAAGTTTCTGTTTTTCAGCAGAATCAAGCCAACTATCATCGTAGGTTATCCTATAGGTTCTACTTGGAACAAACACTAATTAAAACATAAAACCACATCCAAACAGTGGCTATATGGATTATTTATTCCAAACATAAGCAAAAACAAAAAACAAAAATAAAATTGGGTTGCCTCCCAACAAGCGCTATTGTTTAACGCCCCTAGCTAGGCATAAAAGCAAGGATAGATCTAGGTATTGCCATCTTTGGTAGGCAATCCATAAGTGGCTCTCATGATAGATTCATATGGTAATTTTATTTTGTTTCTAGGGAAGTGTTCCATGCCCTTCTTTAAGGGAAATTGGAATCTAATATTGCCTTCCTTCATATCAATAATTGCACCAATCGTTCTAAGGAAAGGTCTACCAAGAATAATAGGACATGAAGGATTGCAATCTATATCAAGAACGATAAAATCTACGGGCACATAATTCCTATTTGCGACAATAAGAACATCATTAATTCTTCCCATAGGCTTTTTAATAGTGGAATCCGCAAGATGCAAGTTTAGAGAGCAATCATCAAAGTCACGGAATTCTAGCAAATCATACAAAGTTTTGGGAATAGTAGAGACACTAGCACCCAAATCACACAAAGCATGAAACTCATAATTTTTAATTTTAATTTTAATAGTAGGTTCCCACTCATCATAGAGTTTTCTAGGGATAGAAACTTTCAACTCAAGTTTTTCTTCATAAGATTGCATCAAGGCATCAACAATGTGTTCGGTAAAGGCCTTATTTTGACGATAAGCATGAGGAGAATCTAGCACAGATTGCAACAAGGAAATACAATCAATCAAAGAGCAATTTTCATAATTAAATTCCTTGAGATCCAAAATAGTGGGTTTAGCAACATCTAGGTTTTTATTTCTTTCAATCCCACTTTCATCAATTTCATCATCAAGATCTAGAAACTCCGAATTCTTAGAACGCCTTCTAGGTAAAGGAAGATCATATTCAGTTTCATCAAGATTCATATTGCAAAACAAAGATTTAATGGGGGACACATCAATAACTTTTAGATCTTCATCTTGATTTTCATAGGAATTGGAAGAACATGCTTTAATAAAGGCATCTTTGGAAGCACGCATCCTAGCGGTTCTTTCTTTGCACTCATCAATGGAAATTCTCATGGCTTTGAGAGACTCATTGATATCATGCTTAGGAGGAATAGATATAAGCTTTAAAGAATCAATTTCAAGAGAAATTCTATCAACGTTCCTAGCCAAATCATCAACTTTAAGCAATTTTTCTTCAAGCAAAGCATTAAAATTCTTTTGTGAATTCATAAACTCTTTAACACTACTCTCAAATTCAGAGGGCATCTTATTAAAATTTCCATAACAGTTGTTGTAGGAATTTCCATAATTATTAGAAGGATTACTAGGATAAGGCCTAGGATTAAAATTCCCTCTATACGCGTTGTTTCCAAAACTATTCCTACCAACAAAATTCACATACATAGATTCATTATTATTCTCAATCAAAGTAGACAAAGGCATATCATTGGGATCAAGAGAAGTATTTTTAGTAGCAAACATCTTCATAAGTTCGTCCATCTTTTCACTCAAAACATTGATTTCTTCTATAGCATGCACTTTTTTACTAGAAGATCTTTCGGTGTGCCATTGAGAATAATTAGCCATAATATTATCAAGCAATTTTGTAGCATCTCCTAATGTAATTTCCATAAACGTGCCTCCCACAGCCGAATCTAAAAGATTTCTAGAAGCAAAATCAACCGGCATAAAAAATTTGTATGATCATCCATAAATTCAAACCATGAATAGGGCAATTGCGAAGCATCAATTTCATTCTTTCCCAAGATTGGGCAACATGTTCATGATCAAGTTGTTTAAAATTCATAATATCGTTCCTAAGAGTGATGATCTTAGCGGGAGGATAAAATCATCTTTGCACTTGTTACAAGAATCAATACTATTTTTAGGCAAAGACGAAAACCAAACTTTAGCACGATCTCTAAGTGAAAACAGAAAAAACTTCAATTTGACAATATTGTTATCCGTATCTTTCTTATTTTGCAAATCACACACATCAGCAAAATTGTTTAGATGAGTAGCGGCATCTTCACTAGGAAGGCCGGCGAATTGATCTTTCATAACAAGATTCAACAAAGCGGTATTGATTTCACAAGACTCATCATTATTAAGAGGAGCAATCGGAGTACTAAGGAAATTATTATTATTGGTATTCGAGAAGTCACACAATTTGGTATTATCTTGCGCCATGGCAACAAGTAATCCAACACACAAGCAAACAAAGGCAACAGAAAAGGCAAGCGGGAAAAGAGGAGGAGATTGGGAAAGAGAGGCGAATAAAATGGCAAGGGTGAAGTGGGGAGAGGAAAACGAGAGGCAAATGGCAAATAATGTAATGCGAGAGATAGGGATTGTGATGGGTACTTGGTATGGTTGACTTGCTCTTGCGTGAGCCTCCCCGGCAACCGCGCCAGAAATTCTTCTTGCTACCTCTTGAGCACTACGTTGGGTTTCCACGAAGAGGAGAGGATGATGCAGCAAAGTAGCGTAAGTATTTCCCTCAGTTTTTGAGAACCAAGGTATCAATCCAGTAGGAGACAACGCACAAGTCCCTCATACCTACACAAAACGATAGCTCCTCACAACCAACGCGATTAGGGGTTGTCAATCCCTTCACGGTCACTTACGAGAGTGAGATCTGATAGAGATGATAAATAATATTTTTGGTATTTTTGGTATATAGACGCAAAGTGAAAAGTAAAAGGCAAAGTAAAAACAAAGCAAGTAATAAAGTAATGGAGATTGATATGATGAGAATAGATCCAGGGGCCATAGGTTTCACTAGTGGCTTCTCTCAAGAGCATAGATATTCTACGGTGGGTGAACAAATTACTGTTGAGCAATTGACAGAATTGAGCATAGTTATGAGTATATCTAGGTAATGATCATGTATATAGGCATCACGTCCAAGACAAGTAGATTGAAATGATTCTGCATCTACTACTATTACTCCACTCATCGACCGCTATCCAGCATGCATCTAGAGTATTAAGTTAAAAACAGAGTAACGCCTTAAGCAAGATGACATGATGTAGAGGGATAAATTCATGCAATATGATAAAAACCCCATCTTGTTATCCTCGATGGCAACAATACAATACGTGCCTTGCTACCCCTTCTGTCACTGGGAAAGGACACCGCAAGATTGAACCCAAAGCTAAGCAGTTCTCCCACTGCAAGAACTACCAATCTAGTTGGCCAAACCAAAAAGGATAATTCGAAGAGACTTGCAAAGATAACTCAATCATGCATAAAAGAATTCAGAGAAGATTCAAATATTGTTCATAGATAAGTTGGATCATAAACCCACAATTCATCGGTCTCAACAAACACACCGTAAAAAGAAGATTACATCGAATAGATCTCCACGAGAGAGGGGGAGAACATTGTATTGAGATCCAAAAAGAGAGAAAAAGCCATCTAGCTACTAGCTATGGACCCAAAGGTCTGAAGTAAACTACTCACACTTCATCAGAGGGGCTATGGTGTTGATGTAGAAGCCCTCCATGGTGGATGCCCCCTTCGGCGGAGCTCCGGAACAAGCCCCAAGATAGGATCTCGTGGATACAGAAGGTTGCGGCGGTGGGATTAGGTTTTTGGCTCCTGTTCTGATCGTTTGGGGATACGTAGGTATATATAGGAGGAAGGAGTATGTCGGTGGAGCAACAGGGGGCCCATGAGGCAGGGGCGCGCCCTAGGGGGGGGCGCCCCCACCCTCGTGACCGCCTCTTTTGTTCCTTGGAGCAGGATCCAAGTGTCCTGGATCACGTTCGATGAGAAAATCACGTTCCCGAATGTTTCATTCCGTTTGGACTCCGTCTGATATTCCGTTTCTTCGAAACACTGAAATAGGCAAAAAAACAGCAATTCTGGGCTGGGCCTCCGGTTAATAGGTTAGTCCCAAAAATAATATAAAAGTAGAAAATAAAGCCCAATATAGTCCAAAACAGTAGATAAAGTAGCATGGAGCAATCAAAAATTATAGATACGTTGGAGACGTATCAGTGGGGTGTGGATTACCTGACCATATCGACGAGGTCGCGCAGCAAGAAGAAGGGTCGACGGCGAGAGGCCGTGCAGCAAAAAGAAGGGTCGCTGACGAGGAGGTGGCACTGCGAGAAGAAGGGCCGACGGCGAGGATGCGGCGCTGCGAGAAGAAGGGTCGGCGGCGAGGATGCGGCGCTGCTAGAAGAAGGGTCACCGGTGAGGAGACGTCGCTGCAAGAAGAAGGGTCGCCAGCGAGGAGGCGGCGCTGCAAGAATAAGGGTCACCGGTGGGGAGACTGAGTTACCAGTAAGCAACAGTGAAGGTTTGAACTTGGAAAGCAAGGAGGAACAATGGAAATGTGGCTTTTGATGGGAGGGAGGGGCGGGGAGATAGATATTTCCGCGGTGGCAAAACAATTTCGCTCGGTGCCGCGAGAAACTGGCGCAAGTGTGGTTCAAGTGGGGGCGGTGGACTATAGACGACGAAGCTTCCTGCGTAAGCCAGACAAGACGGTGCACCAAAATATTTTATTTCGCATCCCACGCGATTCTTTCTAGTAAACTATTTGTATTATACCTGATTTTTTCATTATGTTTTGAAAGATAAATTGGTGTTACGGAGGGAAAGGATGGTGTTTGAATTTCTAGAACATTCATGTATAGTGAACATGCCACTAAATGAGTGTCGTGTTTAAATTGGGAACTATTCCGGGTTCATTTGGCATTTTTATGGATTATTTGAGTTTCTTGGCATTTAATGTGCATAATTCAAATTTGAACTACAAGCACATGCTCCAGTGCACCAAAGTTTGTTAAAAAATCACATGTGTGTCTTCGGGTGAATTTATAGGTCCCATGCAAGAAATGGGAATGAAATTCAAATATCTAGGCGTCATGGCTCGGTCGGGAACATTGAGAAACTTGGTTTTTAAATTCCTGGAAATTCAAAACTTGCCTAAAAATCATGAAACTCGGCATGGTGTCATTTCATGGCACCAACATACTGTGGTAAAAAAATTGGCCGCATTTGGACAAATTTTTGGTCTAAGCTTCTTGCAGACGGAGCTTCTCTCGAGAAGACTCGTGGTTCCCGAGGGGGGACGTGTCACCTTTGTGTTCGAAACGATATATGATGCCTCCCTCCACTTGTTTTTTTTACAGAGGCAACATAGAACTATATGAGCGTCGTGTTAAAATTTAGAATTATTTCGGGTTCATTTGGACTTTCTTATTCATTAATTAAATTTCTGGTCATTTAATGTGCATAATTCAAATTTGAACTACAAGCACATGCTCCAATGCACCAAAGTTGGTTGAAAAATCACATGTGTGTCCTTGGGTGAATTTCTAGGTTCAATGCAAGAAATGAGAATGAAATTCAAACATCTAGGCGTCGTGGCCCGGCCAGAAAGATTGAGAAACTTGGTTTTCTAATTCATGTAAATCCAAAACACGCCTGAAAATCATTAAACTTGGCATGGTGTCATGACATGGCACCAACATGCTACGATAATTTTTCTGGCCGAATTGGGACAAGCTTTGGTATAAGCTTCTTGCAAACTGAAGCTTCTCTCAAGAAGGCTCTTGGTTCCGAGAGGAACGTGTCACCTCCGTGTGTGAAACGACATACGTACACTGCCTTCTCCCGCCATAATTTTTTTACACAGGCATATTAGACCAAATAGAAATACTGTGCTAAATTTTGGAATTATTCTGGATTCGTTTGGCCTTTTTTATACATTAATTGAATTTCTGGTCATATAATCTGCATAATTCAAATTTGAACTACAAGCACATGCTCTAGTGCACCAAAGTTGGTTGAAAAATCACATGTGTGTCCTTGGGTGAATTTCTAGGTCCCATGCATGAAATGAGAATGAAATTCAAACATCTGGGCGTCGTGGCTTGGCCGGAAAGATTGAGAAGCTTGGTTTTTCAATTCATGTAAATCCAAAACACACCTGAAAATCATGAAACTTGGCATGGTGTCATGACATGGCACCAACATGCTGCGGTAACTTTTTTGGCTGAATTGGAACAAGCTTTGGTATAAGCTTCTTGCAAACCGGAGCTTCTCTCAAGAAGGCTCGTGGTTTCGAGAGGGAACATGTCACCTCTGCGTGTGAATCGGCATACTTACACTGCCTTCTCCCGCCTTAATTTTTTTACACGGGCAGATTAGACCAAATGGAAGTATCATGCTAAATTTTGGAATTATTTCGGGTTCATTTGGCCTTTTTTATACATTAATTGAATTTCTGGGCATTTAATATGTATAATTCAAATTTGAACTACAAGCACATGCTCCAGTGCATCAAAGCTGGTTGAAAAATCACATGTGTGTCCTTGGGTTAATTTCTAGGTCCCATGCAAGAAATGGGAATGAAATTCAAACATCTAGGCGTCGTGGCTCGGCCAAAAATATTGAGAAACTTGGTTTTTTAATTCATGTAAATCCAAAACACGCATGAAAATCATGAAACTTGGCATGGTGTCATGACATGGCACCAACATGCTGCGGTAAATTTTTTGGCCGAATTTAGACAAGCTTTGGTATAAGCTTCTTGCAAACTGGAGCTTCTCTCAAGAAGGCTCGTGGTTCTTAGAGGGAACGTGTCACCTTCGTGTGCGAAACAACATACATACACTGCCTTTTCCCGCCTTACTTTTTTTACATAGGCAGATTAGACCAAATAGAAGTATCGTGCTAAATTTTGGAATTATTCTGGGTTTGTTTGGCCTTTTTTATACACTAATTGAATTTTTGGGCATTTAATATGCATAATTCAAATTTGAACTACAAGCACAAGCTCTAGTGCACCAAAGTTGGTTGAAAAATCACATGTGTGTCCTTGGGTGAATTTTTAGGTCCCATGAAAGAAATGGGAATGAAATTTAAACATCTTGGCGTCGTGGCTCGGCCGGAAAGATTGAGAAACTTTGTTTTTTAATTCCTGTAAATTTAAAACACGCCTGAAAATCATGAAACTTGGCATGGTGTCATGACATGGCACCAACATGCTGTGGTAATTTTTCTGTCCAATTTGCGAAGGCGCACACATTAACAATCAACAGAGTCATTTTGGAACAAGTGCTGTCACGTTACAAATCGGAAACACAACTATTATTGAAACCATGGGCGTTCTACTTACGAATTACGTGCCGCCACGCTCCCCATTTTTATTGGCTAGGAGGTGCCGTGCGGGGTAGCTATTTGAGTACGGGAGGCATGCGATCAGACCCCTGTGCATGCTCATCGGGAGGAGAGCTCTTTGACCTCTATCCGCCGCGCCCCCACCCTCCCAATGTCTCCATTAATGGCGCCTGAGCCCCTGTTTCATGGCGTGGCTATGCCTCACTGGACTGAGATTTAAGAGAGAAGAATGAAAATCTAAAAAGAAAGTTTTGCACGGATCTTGATTAAGATCCGACAAACCTATATAGCATCAACTACGACTTATAGCAAGCATGATGAATATAAGGACACTGATAGTGGATAATAATTGTCTTACCTATTTAGGAACATAGTTTAAAAAAGCCACATGCGGCAACGCCCGAAATAACAAGGGCAAAAAAAGAAGGAAGACAACGATCTAACTCGCCGATCTCTACTTTCTTGATGCATTGCTGCAGGCCATGTGAACTAATCTTTGGAGTGAGCGGCGATGAGCTCTTTCCTGTCCTCAATATGCTGCTTGAGAGCATCCACGGATTCCTCCACCAGCCTTTTGCGCTTCATGTGCAACACAAGATTCTCGTCCATAAGTTTCTCGACGATGACTCTGGTCCTCTTCAACAAGGCAGTGGTCTCCTCCTGCTGCTCTGCACTTCCGACGATCTTCACCCTCAGTAGGTCGCGCTCGGCCTAGAGCTTCTCATTGCTCTTCCTTAGTTGTCGGATGACACTGATAGCCTGTTCAAACGAGGCTTTCATGTCGTCCTGCAACCTCGCCCAGCCAGAGATCTGATCCATCTGGCTGTGGACAATCGCATGCATGCGTCTGTAAGAGTCCTCACCTGTCGCGAGACATTTTCCTAGGCCGCCTCGGTGCGGGAGGACATCTCTGTTGTTTCCGTGGCATGGCCGGACATCTCTGCT
Organism: Aegilops speltoides; assembly: GCA_021437245.1. NCBI lineage: Eukaryota > Viridiplantae > Streptophyta > Magnoliopsida > Poales > Poaceae > Aegilops > Aegilops speltoides. Next base: position 264,604,116 of record CM038141.1, read on the forward strand.
GCTTCCGCGGCGCGGCCGCACCAATCTGCTGCATCGACGGTGCGGCGGGACCTCCGTGCTGCCTCGGCGGCGCGGTGGGACCTCTGTGCCGCTACAGCCGTGTGGCGGTACATGTCGGCTGCTTCCGCGGCGAGGCGGGACATCTCTCGTGCTTCCGCTTCCATGCTCACCTCTCCCTGGTGGAAATCTCTCGACCTAGAACTCACGCTGGCCATGGTAGACGCAAGGGAACGATGATGACTGACTTGTTTGTTTTTTTGGATGAGGAGATGAGGAGGAATGTGTAGTCATCCTGGAGTAGTAGTATTTATAACCGAGTACTAATACGCTCCTAAGTGGGAAACCATTTAGGTTTTGATCGGTGTGAACAGGTGAATGTGCAATCATGCCCTAAATATTATTTTAATGTTGATGACAATATACTCATAGGGGACTAACAAAGTTTGTCAAGTATATCTCAGGTTTCTATCCCCTCGGAATCAATTGTGTGTGTGGATTATGACTTCGAAAATGTTTAACCTCATTCAAGAACGAAGAAACAAGACTATCTTATGTTTACTCTTGAGTATAGGATCCTGCACTATTAAGAGGGGAACATGGGTTATTACTAAAGTCTTGCTCAAACAACTTCTTTAGTGTCAGTATCTAATCTTCATCCTTGTTCAGAACCAAAACATCGATCGTCCGGTGTGCATAGGACGTCTGACCATTCCCATATAGAACCAAAACATCGGTCGTCCGGTGTGCACTGGATGTCCGACCATTCTCATACAGAACCAAAACATCGATCGTCTGATGTGCACTGGACATCTGACCACTTCCATACAGAACCAAAACAGCGGTCGTCCGGTCCTTGTCGGACGTCCGTTGTCTGTAGAGCACTCGGTCGTTTGATATGCCTCGGACGTCCGGTGCCCTCTCTACAGAACCTAAACATCGGTCATCCGGAACCTCCGGTCGTCCGATAACCAGTAGACCGTAGCAAAACATCGGACGTCCAGTGCATGTTATGCTCTCGGTCGTCCGTTGTGCATTGGACGCCCGACGTTTCTGTGCTGGTTTGTGGTCCAACGGCCACTTATTAGAGCATACTACAAATATCCCTCTCCTATCCCGTGAGAGGGTTTACCATTCACTTCAATCATCCTCAAGAACACACCTTCACTCTCTCTCTCTCACACACACTCCAACACCAAATCTTAGATCCCTAAGGGATTTGAGAGCATTTGAGAGAAGTTGTCCACCCAAGTGATAGATCCACTCCTTCCCCTTCTTTGCACCAAAGGAATCCGTGATTTGCGAAAGTCTTGAGTTTTTCTCATTGTTCTTGTTACTCATGGAGGTTGGAGACTCCTAGGCGGTAGGAGTCATTCGAAGAGGAATCAGTCTTTGTGATTACCCCTAGAAAGTTTGTGAAGATTTGGAGACCACCTCAAGGTCTACCACTAGTGGTTGAGAAACGCCTACGTGGTGTTGTCTCAAAGGGAGAATAGGGTGAGCCTTCGTGGTGTTGGTGTGCCTTCGTGGTAGCACCTACCTCTCTAACGGTGACGTAGCTTCCCTCCAAGGAAGTGAACATCGGCATACATCCTCGTCTCCCGGAGTTGCGGTTATCCCTAACCCTAACTCCCTACTTGTGGTTACTTGTCCCTTAGTCTTTGCTTATATCATATTGTGTTTACATACTATCCTCCTTGTGTTACTTGTTTATCTTGCTTAGCTCATAGCTTCAATCTTGCAATTGTTAGGCTCAACTTCATATTCCGCATTATTGCCTAAAATTGCTAAGTAACAAATTTGTTATTGTACCTATTCACCCCCTGATACGTCTCCGTCGTATCTATAATTTTTGATTGTTCCATCCCAATATTCTTCAACTTTCATATACTTTTGGCAACTTTTTATACTATTTTTGGGACTAACATATTGATCCAGTGCCCAGTGCCAGTTCCTGTTTGTTGCATGTTTTATGTTTCATATAAAACCCATATCAAACGGAGTCCAAACGGGATAAAAATGGACGGAGAATTATTTTGGAATATTTATGATTTTTGGGAAGTAAAATCAGCGAGGCAGTGCCGAGGGGCGGAGATAGGGGCACACCCAAGGAGGCGCGCCTGGACTCTCCTGCCCCCCCGTAAGTTAGTTGATGCTCTTCTTTTGCCGCGAGAAATCTAATTGTATGAGAAAAATCTGGGCGAAAGATTCACCCCACTCGGAGTTACAAATCTTCGAATATAAAAGAAACGGTGAAGGGGCAGAATCTGGGAACGCAGAAACAGAGAGAGACAGAGAGATAGATCCAATCTCGGAGGGGCTCTCGCCCCTCCCACGCCATGGGAGCCAAGGACCAGAGGGGAAACCCTTCTCCCATCTAGGGAGGAGGTCAAGGAAGAAGAAGAAGAAGGGGGGGCTCTCTCCCCCTTGCTTCCGGTGGCGCCGGAACGCCACCGGGGGCCATCATCATCACCGCGATCTTCACCAACAACTTCACCGCCTTCATCACCAACTCTTCCCCCCTCTATGCAGCGGTGTAACCTCTCCTTTACCCGCTGTAATCTCTACTTAAACATGGTGCTTAACGCTATATATTATTTCCCAATGATGTTTGAGTAGATCCGTTTTTTCCTATGGGTTAATTGATGATCGTGATTGGTTTGAGTTGCATGTTTTATTATTGGTGCTGTCCTATGGTGCTCTCCGTGTCGCGCAAGCATGAGGGATCCCCGCTGTAGGGTTTACAATATGTTTATGATTTGTTTATGGTGGGTGGCGTGAGTGAACAGAAGCACTGACCCGAGTAAGTAGGTTGTTTGCGTATGGGATAAAGGGGACTTGATACTTTAATGCTATTGTTGGGTTTTACCTTAATGATCTTTAGTAGTTGCGGATCCTTGCTAAAGTTCCAATCATAAGTGCATATGATCCAAGAAGAGAAAGTATGTTAGATTATGCCTCTCCCTCAAATAAAATTGCAATAGTGATTACCGGTCTAGTTATCGATTGCCTTGGACAAATAACTTTCTCGTAACAAAAAGCTCTCTACTAATATTTAATTTATTGCTTTTTTATCTAAACAACTCCTAGTTTATATTTGTGTGCTCTTTATTATCTTGCAAACCTATCCAACAACACCTACAAAGTACTTCTAGTTTCATACTTGTTCTAGGTAAAGCGAATGTCAAGCGTGCGTAGAGTCGTATCAGTGGCCGATAGGACTTGAGAAAGTATTTGTTCTACCTTTAGCTCCTCATTGGGTTCGACACTCTTACTTATCGAAAGAGGCTACAACTATCCTGTATACTTGCGGGTCATCAAGACCTTTTTCTGGCGCCGTTGCCGGGGAGTCATAGCGTGGGGTGAATATTCTCATGTGTGCTTGTTTGCTTTATCACTAAGTAATTTTTATTTGCTGTTCTTAGTTGTTTTCTATCTTTAGTTATGGGTAGGAAACACAAAATACCAAAAAAATTAGTTGTACCTACTGAAGCAATGCTTGAAGAACCACTCAAAATCTATCGCACTCCTGAAGCTTTTTACTTGGATCATCTTCGATCCCTATGTGCTCGTGCTGAAACCCCCACTAGATTAGTTGAGGGAAAATCTTTAGATGAGCATGCTTGTTATGTGCGACACCGTATATCTGAAAAAGGGAAACTTTTACTAGATCAAATTCATCGTTTGCAATGCTATGCTTGGAATTTATGTGAAATTTATGATATTACTTGTTGTGCTGAAAACCCTAAGAAACACCTTCCCTACCAATGTGAGTTTATTGATAATGGAATCGTTTCTTCGTATGATAAGGTTGTTTATAATTACTATGATGTTCAACAAATTGAAGAATTTGTTGCTTTTAAGGGTGCTTATGAAATTGCTTCTTTGAATGAAAAGTATGATGCTACTCTCTACAAATCTAAATTTTTTGCCATACTTGAATATTGTTATGATAATTATGCTTCTAATGCCTAGTATAAATTATATATTGAGAAATTCTCCGCTGTCCAAGAAGAGACTAATATTTTACAGGAAGCTATGGAAGAAGAAATTGATGAAACTGTGAGCTCATTGGATGAAAACGATGATGAGGAGAGCAAAGAACAAAAGGAGGAAGAGCGGATTGATCACCCGTGCCCACATTCTAATGAGAGTAACTCTTCAACTCATACATTGTTTAATTCCCCTTCGTGCTTACCGAAGGATGATTGCTATGATGATTGCTATGATCCCGTTGATTCTCTTGAAATATCCCTTTTTGATGATGCTTGCTATGCTTGTGGCCAAGATGCCAATATGAATTATGCTTATGGAGATGAACTTGCATTAGTTCCTTATGTTAAACATGAAATTGTTGCTATTGCACCCACGCATGATAGTCCTATTATCTTTTTGAATTCTCCCGACTACACTATATCGGAGAAGTTTGCGCTTAGTAAGGATTATATTGATGGGTTGCCTTTTACCATTGCTCATGACGATGTTGATGAATGTAATATGCATGTGCTTGCTACTCCTACTTGAAATTATTATGAGAGAGGAACTATATCTCCGCCTTTTTATGTTTCCAATATGATAGAATTGCAAGAAACTGTTTATACTATGCGTTGGCCTTTAATTGGTGTGCATGAATTGTTCTTTTATGACATGCCGATGCATAGGAAGAGAGTTAGACTTCGTCACTAATTGATATATGTTACTTTGTGCTCACTACTAAATCACAAATCATTGTTAATTAAAATTGGCTTTGATATACCTTGGAATCCGGGTGGATTCATTACTTGAGCACTAAATGCCTAGCTTAATGGCTTTAAAGAAAGTGCTGCCAGGGAGACAACCCGGAAGTTTTAGAGTGTCATTTATTTCTGTTGAGTGCTTTTATATAGTCTAAAAACAAAAAAAAAATAAAGAGGGGAACCCTAAAACTTTTCAAAAAGGAAAGTGAAAGTGAGAAAGACAAGCATTGTTGAAGTGGGAGCTAGCCTTGAACTTTGTTCATGCTCACGGAAACTTTGTGAATCTTGATTAGAGAAACTTTTCAACAAAAATAATTATCCTCTTGTACAATTCCATTGTATTATAAAAATAATGTGCCAAGGTTTGCCTTTAGGATGTTTACAATGCTTGTTGGTTTGTAGGTGCAGGACAGAAACTTTGGCAGTAGTGCGCAATTTTACATTTTTAACTGGAACGTCAAATGGTTCTGATTCCTTTTGCACTGTCTTACTGTACAAATTGTTTATTTTTCCTAATTTTGGTAGAATTGTTGGGGTATCAGAAGTATGGTGAATGTTCAGATTGCTACAGACTGTTCTGTTTTTGACAGATTGTGTTTTTGATGCATAGTTTACTTGTTTTGATGAAACTATCAATTTATATCAGTGGATTAAGCCATGGAAAAGTTATATTACAGTAGACACAATGCAAAAACAAAAGATTAATTGGTTTGCTACAGTACTTAGAGTAGTGATTTGCTTTATTATACTAACGGATCTTACCGAGTTTTCTGTTGAAGTTTTGTGTGGATGAAGTGTTTGATTGAGGAGGTCTCGATATGAGGAAAAGGAAGAGAGGCAAGAGCCCAAGCTTGGGGATGCCCAAGGCACCCCAAGTAAATATTCAAGGAGACTCAAGCGTCTAAGCTTGGGGATGCCCCGGAAGGCATCCCCTCTTTCTTCAACAAGTATTGGTATGTTTTCGTATCCGTTTCGTTGATGTGATATGTGCAAGTCTTGGAGCGTCTTTTGCATTTAGTTTTCATTTTTCTTTTATGCACCATGCTGGTATGAGTTAGTCCTTGGTTGATTTATATAATGCTCATTGCACTTCACTTAAATCTTTTGAGTATGGCTTTATAGAATGCTTCATGTGCCTCACTTATATCATTTGAAGTTTGGATTGCCTGTTTCTCTTTACATAGAAAACCGCCATTTGTAGAATGATCTTTTTCTTCACTTATATTTGTTAGAGCATGGGCATATCTTTTGTAGAAACAACTAAACTCTCTTGCTTCACTTATATCTATTTAGAGAGATGGCAAGAATTGGTCATTCACATGGTTAGTCATAAAATCCAACATAAACTTGTAGATTGCTGAATATGATATGTTTGATTCCTGGCAATAGTTTTGCGATATAAAGGTGATGATATTAGAGTCATGCTAGTAGGTGGTTGAGGATTAGTAGAAATACTTGTGTTGAGGTTTGTGATTCTCGTAGCATGCACGTATGGTGAACCACTTTGTGATGAAGTTGGAGCACAATTTTATTTATTGATTGTCTTCCTTATGAGTGGTGGTCGGGGACGAGCGATGGTCTTTTCCTACCAATCTATCCCCCTAGGAGCATGTGCGTAGTACTTTGTTTTCAATGGCTTGTAGATTTTTGCAATAAGTATATGAGTTCTTTATGACTAATGTTGAGTCCATGGATTATACGCACTCTCACCTTTCCATCATTGCTAGCCTCTTCGGTACCGTGCATTGCCCTTTCTCACCTCGAGAGTTGGTGCAAACTTCGCCTGTGCATCCAAACCCCGTGATACGATATGCTCTATCACACATAAGCCTCCTTATATCTTCCTCAAAACATCCACCATACCTACCTATCATGGCATTTCCATAGCCATTCCGAGATATATTGCCATGCAACTTCCATCATCATCATATACATGACTTGAGCATTTATTGTCATATTGCCTTGCAAGATCGTAAGATAGCTAGCATGATGTTTTCATGGCTTGTACATTTTTTGATGTCATTGCTACGCTAGATCATTGCACATCCCGGTACACCGTCGGAAGCATTGATATAGAGTCATATCTTTGTTCTAGTATCGAGTTGTAATATTGAGTTGTAAGTAAATAAAAGTGTGATGATCATCATTATAGAGCATTGCCCCAAGAAAAAAAAGAAAAAGAAAAAAAAGAGGCCAAAGAAGCCTAACTAAAAAAGGGGGCTAAAGAAGCCCACCCAAAAAAAAAAGAAAAAAAAGAAAAAAAGGGGCAATGTTACTATCCTTTTTCCACACTTGTGCTTCAAAGTAGCACCATGTTCTTCATATAGAGAGTCTCCTATATTGTCACTTTCATATACTAGTGGGAATTTTCATTGTAGAACTTGGCTTGTATATTCCAACGATGGGCTTCCTCAAATGCCCTAGGTCTTCATGAGCAAGCAAGTTGGATGCACACCCACGTAGTTTTCAGTTTGAGCTTTCATACACTTATAGCTCTTAGTGCATCAGTAGCATGGCAATCCCTACTCCTTGCATTGACATCAATTGATGGGCATCTCCATAGCCCGTTGATTAGCCGCGTCGATGTGAGACTTTCTCCCTTTTTGTCTTCTCCACATAACCTCCACCATCATATTCTATTCCACCCATAGTGCTATATCCATGGCTCACGCTCATGTATTGCATGAAAGTTGAAAAAGTTTGAGATTACTAAAGTATGAAACAATTGCTTGGCTTGTCATCGGGGTTGTGCATGGTTAAATACTTTGTGTGATGAAGATAGAGCAACAGCCAGACTATATGGTTTTGTAGGGATAACTTTCTTTGGCCATGTTGTTTTGAAAAGACCTGATTGCTTTATTGGTACGCTCGAAGTATTATTGTTTTTATGTCAAATGATAGACTATTGCTTTGAATCACTCGTGTCTTAATATTCAAGCCATGATTAGATCCATGATCAAGATTATGCTAGGTAGTATTCCACATCAAAAATTATCTTTTTTATCATTTACCTACTCGAGGACGAGCAGGAATTAAGCTTGGGGACGCTGATACGTCTCCATCATATCTATAATTTTTTATTGTTCCATGCCAATATTCTTCAACTTTCATATACTTTTGGCAACTTTTTATACTATTTTTGGGACTAACATATTGATCCAGTGCCCAGTGCCAGTTCCTGTTTGTTGCATGTTTTATGTTTCAGTGAAAACCCATATCAAATAGAGTCCAAACGGGATAAAACAGACGGAGAATTATTTGAATATTTATGATTTTGGGAAGTAAAATCAGCGAGGCGGTGCCCGAGGGGCCAGAGATAGGGGCGCCAGCCTGAGGCAGCGCCTGGACTCTCCTGCCCCCAAAAGGTAGTTTACGCTCTTCTTTTACCACAAGAAAGCTAATTTTATGAGAAAAATCTGGACGAAAGATTCACCCGAATCGGAGTTACGGATCTCCGGATATAAAAGAACGGTGATGGGGCAGAATCTGGGAACGCAGAAACAGAGAGAGACAGAGAGATAGATCCAATATCGGAGGGGCTCTCGCCCCACCCACACCATGGGAGCCAAGGACTAGAGGGGAAACCCTTCTCCCATCTAGGGAGGAGGTCAAGGAAGAAGAAGAATAAGGGGGCTCTCTCCCCCTTGCTTCCGGTGGCGCCGGAATGCCACCGGGGGCCATCATCATCACCGCGATCTTCACCAACAACTTCACCGCCTTCATCACCAACTCTTCCCCCCTCTATGCAGCGGTGTAACCTCTCTTTTACCCACAGTAATCTCTACTTAAACATGGTGCTCAACGCTATATATTATTTCCCAATGATGTATGGCTATCTTATGATGTTTGAGTAGATCCGTTTTGTCCTATGGGTTAATTGATGATCGTGATTGGTTTGAGTTGCATGTTTTATTATTGGTGTTGTTCTATGGTGCTCTCCGTATCGCGCAAGCGTGAGGGATCCCTGCTGTAGGGTTTGCAATATGTTTATGATTTGCTTATGGTGGGTGGCGTGAGTGAACATAAGCACATACCCGAGTAAGTAGGTTGTTTGCGTATGGGATAAAGGGGACTTGATACTTTAATGCTATGGTTGGGTTTTACCTTAATGATCTTTAGTAGTTGCGGATGCTTGCTAGAGTTCCAATCATAAGTGCATATGATCCAAGAAGAGAAAGTATGTTAGCTTATGCCTCTCCCTCAAATAAAATTGCAATAGTGATTATCGGTCTAGTTATCGATTGCCTTGGACAAATAACTTTCTCGTAATAAAAAGCTCTCTACTAATATTTACTTTATTGCTTCTTTATCTAAATAGCCCCTAGTTTATATTTACGTCCTCTTTATTATCTTGCAAACCTATCCAACAACACCTACAAAGTACTTCTAGTTTCATACTTGTTCTAGGTAAGGCGAACGTCAAGCGTGCGTAGAGTCGTATCAGTGGCCGATAGGACTTGAGAGAGTATTTGTTCTACCTTTAGCTCCTCGTTGGGTCCGACACTCTTACTTATCAAAAGAGGCTACAACTATCCCGTATAGTTGCGGGTCATCACCCCCCTCTAGGTCCATCTCGATCCTTTCAATTGGTATCAGAGCCTCGTGCTCTATTCTTGTGGCTTAACCTCCCTAGAGCGAGATGAACCCCAATGGGACTCCCCTTGTTGCAGATCCGAAGAGTACGGGCACGGCTTCCATGGAAGCCAAGTCCTTCACTTCAGAGGATCTGGAACGAGCTCTTGCTAAGCAAAAGGAGGAGCATGATGCCTCTCTTGAGGCCTTGGTCCAAATGAGGATAGCCACGCTAACCACGATGCTTCAACCACTTTCTGGTGGTGCGGCCTCGAGGCCAGCTGTGGCTACTCCACTACTTGGCCAACAACCTCCTAGTAATTAACACTCCAGTGTTCCTTGGCTTTATGCAAGACCTCAAATAGAGAAACCTAAGTATAATCCTCAAGGCAAACCTCCTCTACTTGATGACACTACCTATTTTGCTTTGTGAAGAGTTGCTATGCAGGATCATCTTCGCTATGGAAATGATGAGATGTTGGAGATCTTGGAGTATGGCTACCAAGCTATTGACCCGAAGAATCTTACTCCAAGAGAGGTTTATGACAATAATCCCAATGACACAGCAACCATGTGCATAAGAAGAGGTATGACTGACAAGCAAAGGAGACCATACATACATATCACAAGTGCCAAGGAATTATGTGATAACATTGTGAGGACCAAGACCGGTACTTCCACTCTCCGCCTTGCTCAATATGAAATTGCCAAGGGTCAATTGCAAAAAAATTGTATGGAGAAAGGTGAATCTCCCAAGCAACTACTTGAGCGTCTCATGACTCTCACCGCCACAATGAGTCATGTGAATGAGACAAGACTCAAGATGGATTCAACTTGACTAAGCGATTTCCCGTGGATAAGTTGCTTCATGCTCTTGCTCCATATCATCATCAAATGGTGTGGGACATAAGACAACACCATGGATTCAAGGAAATGACTCCAGATGACATCATATTCACTTTCCAACTATTTGAAGAGTCAAAGGCAAATGCCACAAAACATCTTGCCATGCATGGTACCTCAACATCAAAGATCAATCTTGCATTGAAGGCCAAGCATGTATGTGAGGAAGAGCAAAGTGAAGAAGAAGAAGATGATGAGGAGGAGGAGGATGGTGATGAGGTTGACTCAGATGAGAGCCCATCATATGAAGACATTGCTCTTTTTGTCAAGAAGTTTAGTGCGGGAAAATTCAAGGGAAGGTTCCAGAAGAAGAAAGTGAGGAAATGCTACAACTATGAAAAAACCAACCACTTCTCCAATGAGTGCCCTTATGAGAAGAGAGAAGATAAAACAAGGTTTCCCAAGACCTTTCCCAAGAAGAAGTTGCCAAATCCTTTGAACTCCAAGCTCAAGAAGAGAGATGGGAAAGCAATGGTTGCTCATGAAGAATCTGATCCGGATGATGTTAGTGGCGTTGCCGTAGTTGCTCAAGATTTTCAAAACACCTTGAGGCTAGTGAACAAGAGTGGTGATGTGGTCACCTACAACTACATGAAAGACTACAAGGGCAACGCTCACAAGTGCCTAATGGCAAAGGCGGTGGTAGAAGACGGAGAGGACCAAAGCTCTCCGGACAAGGTCAAGGTAACCCCATGATCAAATCCTCCTCTCTTCACTCCTTCGACTCCTAGTGATAATTATCTTGATGCGGAGGATAGTTATGAGGATGATGATATAGATGATCCTATGCTTGCTAAACTTAATAAGTTCATGTGATCCCTCAAAGGAAATAAGCTCACTATGTTTCGTATGCTTATGGAGTTGGTGAGTAAGCACACCATCACCATTAAGGAACTCGAAACCCTCGTAACCGAGGAAAAGGAAAAATATGAAATCCTTGAGCTAAAAGTCCAATATGAGGAAGCACGAAATGATGAACTATGCTTGAACATTGGTGCAAACATTGATGTTCATGGTAAATATCTTGCCTCCTTGAAAAAGGCTAAGGACTCTTGTGTAGAGTTGATGAATGATAAAAGTAAGCTTGTGAAGTCTCATGCTTCTCTCTCTAAGGATTATGAGCTCCTATCCGTGTCCCTCAAGACTAAGGAAGAAGAGCTCACCCTTCTTACAAAGAGTTTTGAGACGCTCAAGCTTACTCATCTTACTCTAGCCAAGGCCTACTCTTCTCCTATTATTAATGTTGAGGCTTGTACTACTAACTCTAGTAGTGATCTAGCATATATTCTTGAGGAGAATCATTTTCTCAAAGCTAAAATCGAGAAAGGTCTCATGACATGTGCTCAAGGACAAAAGAACCTTAATGAGGTGTTTGCCAAAGAGGGGCTCGGGTTTGACCCAAGCACAAGCAAGAAGAAGTCGTCCTCTCAAAAGTGCACAACCCCTATAAAGGAAACATTTGTACGAGAAAGGCACAAGCCAAAAGAGTTCATGCCTCCATCCTATGTACTTCATAAGACTAAGGATGGAGAAGTTTATGCAAAATTTGTTGGTCCTTGAAATGCATTCCGATTCTATGCTATTTGGGTCCCTAAGACCCTTGTGACTAACTTGAGAGGTCCCATTGCAAAATGGGTGCCTCTAACCAAGTCATAATTGTGTGTAGGTTGCCTTCTCCGGTGGAGTAAAATGGGTGAGTGATAGTGGATGTACCAATCATATGACCGGAGATAGCACATTGCTCTACGATTTCATGGAAGCTATTGAACCATTCATGAGCATTATGTTTGGTGGAGGTTCAAAAGGACAGGTACTCAGGTTGGGCAAGGTGGCTATCACAAATGACATGTCTCTAGCAAATGTCATGCTTGTTCAATCCCTTAAGTACCATTTGCTTTCCGTTCGCCAATTGGCTTCTGTTGGTTATGGTACACTCTTTGGACTAACGGATGTGAAAGTCCTTAAGAGAGATACTATCGAAGTGGCCTTTGTTGGAGAGTTGTATGGCAACCCTTACATGGTTGATTTCTCGAAAGAGAGCACATTCCATGCAACTTGTCTAATGGCCAAGGCTGACAAGGGGTGGCTTTGGCATCGCCGGCTAGCCCATGTCGGCATGAGAAATCTTCAAGATCTCTTAAAGGGTAATCACATCCTTGGACTAACCAATGTCTCAGAAAGATCGTGTGTGTAGTGCATGCATAGCCGGGAAGCAACATCAATCAAAGCACCCACCCAAGAATATCGTGTCTACTTCAAGGCCTTTGGAGCTCCTTCATGTTGATATTTTTGGGCCTCCTTCATGGGATAGTCTTGATGGGAAAAAGTATGGGCTTGTCATTGTTAATGATTACTCAAGGTATACATGGGTGTTTTTCCTCAAGTCCAAGGACGAGACGAAGATCACCTTCATTGATTTTTCCAAGCAAGCACAATGCAAGTTTGACAAAGAAATCTTGGCAATAAGAAGTGATAATGGCTCTAAGTTCAAGAACTATACCTTGAAAGAATTTCTTAGTGATGAAGGGATTGAGCATCAATATTCATCTCCATACACTCCTCAGCAAAATGGTGTAGCCGAAAGGAAGAACCGTACACTTGTGGAGATGGCAAGGTCCATGTTGGATGAATACAAGTCACCACATAGTTTTTGGGCCGAGGCTATCAACACTGCATGCCATGCATCAAACCGGCTCTTCCTCCGCACTATATTGGAAAAGACTCCATATGAGCTCCTGACTGGGAACAAGCCAAATGTCAAGTACTTTCGTGTATTTGGGTGCAAATCTTTCATCCTCAACAAAAGAGAACGGTTAGGAAAATTTCAATCCAAAACAATTGAGGGCATATTTGTTGGCTATGGATCAAACTCTCATGCCTCATGATGAATTTAATGGATGTGTTGTAGAAACTTGTGACGTGGTGTTTGATGAATTTAATGGCTCCCGTGGGGAGCAAGTTGATCTTAGTGATGTAGGTGAAGAAGATTCTTCTCAAGATATTTTGACCATGGGTGTTGGTGCACTTCTTCCAATGGAACAAGAACCTCATGATGATGAAGAAGAAGATGGAACACATCATCAAACTACTTCAACACCCATACCACCACAAGCTCCTATTTCTCAACCAATGCCCTTAGTCCAAGTACAAGAAGATGATCAAGTCCCTCTTCATGATAATCTTCAAGAACAAGATCATCGTCAAGGGAAAGAACAAGAAAGTGCAATCATTGATGATGAACCTCAACAAATGCAATGTGAAGAAGAAGATCTTCCACCACACATTAATGATCCATATGTTGAGGATGTGGATGATGGACATGAAGTTGAACCTTGAGAAACCCTAACCTCCATCATGCCTCGAGTGGCCGGTCATGTTGATGTTGACAAAATTCTCACCAGCATATCAAAAGGTAGAGTCATTCGTAAACATTTGACAAACTTTTGTGCTCACTTCTCGTTTGTGTCTAGTGTTGAGCCTCTCAAGGTACAAAATGCATTGATGGACAACGATTGGCTCGTTGCTATGCAAGAAGAGTTGATTAGTTTTAAACGCAACCAAGTGTGGTCATTAGTCGAGAGGCCAACTACGGAGCACAATGTCATTGGAACAAAATGGATTTTCAAGAACAAGCAAGATGAGAATGGTGTAATCATCCGTAACAAGGCAAGGTTAGTGGCACAAGGGTACTCACAAGTTGAAGGTTTGGACATTGGTGAGACCTTTGCCCCCGTTGCCCGTCTTTAATCCATTGACATCTTACTTGCTTATGCTGCTTTCAATGGTTTTACATTACATCAAATGGATGTGAAGAGTGCTTTCCTTAACGGTCCTCTACAAGAAGGAGTATATGTGTCACAACCACCTTGGTTCGTTGATCCCGATCACAAAGACTATGTGTATAAACTTCATAAGGCTTTGTATGGCCTCAAACAAGCACCTCGTGCTTGGTATGATCATCTTAAGAAGTTTTTACTCGATGATGGTTTTGTGAGAGGGGTGATCGATCCCACTCTTTTTACTAAGAGGGACAAGGGTGATTTGATCTTATGCCAAATCTATGTAGATGATATCATTTTTGGTTCTCATAACATTCATTTGTGCAAGAAGTTTGCGGCTTCCATGACCAAGAATTTTGAAATGTCACTCAATGCGGATTTGAAGTTCTTTCTCGGATTTCAAATTCAACAATTTCAAGAAGGAATTTTCTTGTCTCAAGCAAAATACCTTAAGGATATCCTAGAGAAGTTTGGCATGACTGATGCTAGTCCATGTAAGACACCCATGCCAACCAAACTTGTACTCACTAAAGACACCAACGGTATTCCTTTCGTCCCATCTAAATACCGCTCTATGATTGGTTCATTGCTTTATCTTTGTGCATCTAGACCAGACATCATGTTCAGTGTATGCATGTGTGCTAGATTTCAAGCTTCCCCTAGGGAAAGTCATCATAAGGCGGTTAAGCATATTCTTAGATACCTTGTTCACACCCCAAAGTTGGGTCTATGGTACCCCAAGGATGCGAAGTTTGATCTCATTGGGTACACGGATGCGGGGCTGGAGACAAAGTGGATCGTAAGTCCACCTCCAATGCATGTCAATTTCTTGGACGCTCCTTGGTAAGTTGGTCCTCGAAGAAACAAAATTGTGTTGCCCTCTCCACCACCGAAGCTGAATACATTGCAACCGCCAGTTGTGCAACTCAATTACTATGGATGAGGAAAACTTTGAAGGATTATGGTATCACCTATAGACATGTGCCTCTTCTATGTGATAATGAAAGTGCCATCAATATTGCACCAAGCACATTGATATTAGGTATCACTTCTTGAGAGATCATGTGGAAAAAGGTGACGCTGATATTGCTCATGTTGGCACAGACATGCAAGTTGCAGACATTTTCACCAAGCCATTGGATGAAGCAAGGTTTTGTCAACTTAGGCGTGAACTCGGTATCTTGGAGCTTGACAACATTATGTGAAATCTAGTACCCATTCATGCATTTTCATCATGTCTTGTTTAGATGTAGGCATATATTTAGGGGGAGACTCTCAACTCATGAGTACTCTCACCGTATATAATGCATAAATAAAACAAACACTCTCAAAGTTACCATGTCCTTCGAACTATGGTACTTTAAAATGGAGTCGTGTTATTGAGCCCAAGGACATTATTTTTGTGGCATCATGACACGTACACTCACACATGGTGGCCTATTGTTCACCGACTCTCCTCAAAAAGAGTGGCTGTCCAATCATGTTTGGGGTATTTAAATTTGCATGACTAGTGGCTCCCATGAGGTATTTCTACATAGTTGTTTGTTCATCACATTTTGACATATACCTACTCCTGCTTTTTGGTTCCTCTAGATATGCCTTGTGCCATCTGTCAAACCTTTTGCCATTAGTCCGACGGTTATCAGACGTCCAATGACTCACAGCTTTTCGGTCGACCGGCATTTTTCGGCTATCCGGTTGCTGTGCAACATATCTTGCTCAAGCCCAAATATCAACTCCTCCCCCAAGTTTCGGACGTCCGTGGTTCATTGGACGTCCGACGCCTTGGACGCCCATCAGTGCATGGACGTCCGACCCTGGTCGGTTGTCCGATGATGGTGCGGGTCACATATAAATTCTGGAGTCGGGCCGAACGGTTGCCCTATCCTCACTTTTCTCCCCTCGCTCGGGTGTGTCCGCCTCCGCGCCGCCTGGAGGGCCTCACCATTGCCTATGCTGCCTCGCCGCACCCTCTCCTCCTCGTCGCCGCCCCTCCTCCAAATCTGGTACTCCTCCTTGTTCTGGTCCTCAGCTCTTACCCTCTCGATTCCGTCGCCCTAACGTGCCAATGGTTGTGATCCCCGTGTTTT
Organism: Aegilops speltoides; assembly: GCA_021437245.1. Classification (NCBI taxonomy): domain Eukaryota; kingdom Viridiplantae; phylum Streptophyta; class Magnoliopsida; order Poales; family Poaceae; genus Aegilops; species Aegilops speltoides. Next base: position 264,620,193 of record CM038141.1, read on the forward strand.
CTTGGACGATCTCTCAGGAGCGGTTCATCCCAATATGGTGAAAATCAAGCATACCACCCACAAGGATACCGGGGGTACCTCTCCCCGCAGTAATGTTGTCCTTCTTAGTTTCCCATTTTCATCATCTGCGTCTCCATTTGGATCTAGGGCTCACTATGGTTGTACATGTTTTTCTCCTCTTGATTTCAGCCTCCCGTCGTGGTGGTTCTGATGACTCTCAGGAGGAGTTGCATCCCTGCAAGCATGCTGGCAAACGTGTTGTGATATCGGAGTCCTCCTCTTCCGAGGGTTTCGATTATGAAGAACAGATGGAGGAGGAGGGGGAGCATGGTGCACTTCTGACATTTTCGTCCCGCCCCTGCGGTTCTCGTCGGGCCTCTCACATGCCTGCTCCTCCTCCCGATCAGCGGCATGACGATGGTCGCCACATACCTCTTGAAGCTCCTCAACTTCATGGGCGTATTCTCAAGGACTTCACCAAAGTGCCCAAGCCAACATATTTTAAGTTCCGGCATGATGTTAATCAATTTGAGGTGGTTCACAATTCTCTGGATCAACGGTTTCACACCAATGTTCAGGCTGACATCTACACCTCTGTTGTCCTCCGTAAGGGTCTGTCTCTACACCACTTCATTGACATAGAGTATATTCGGAAACATCCGTGAAGTATCCGGATGCCATTGAGCTCAATGAGTCATCTGGTCTTGCTGCTCCATTTGCCTTTGAGCATGACTTTAATCAGGCCGCAATCCATCAGTTTTATGCCACATGCTTCTTTGCTCCTAACAAGCACGTCACCTGGATGACCTCTGACACTGAGCTCACTGCCTCTTATGCTTAATTTGTCGCTACCCTTGGGTTTCTGGACACTGGATTCAAGATCCATCAAGAGGATCCAAAGCACAAACCCAAAGGGGTTGAGGCGTGTGGCTATCTCCTAAAGGGAATTGATGAACTAACTGAGGAGGAAAAGCTGAACGATCTGAATCAAGTATCCATGTGGAGATCTCCATACTACATCATCTATCAATGCGTCATTCGCACCATCTATCCTAAGATGGGTGACAAGGGTTCTTGCAACAACTATTGCATTAATCTCATGTCTCGTCTCTATGAGTCTCCCAAGGGCAAGATTAATGTTCCTCTTTTCCTTTGGCATGAAATCTGACTTGCTAGCTTTCAGTATAAGCATGCATTTCCTCATGCTCCATTCATCCAGGCTCTTATTGAGAGTGTGGCTCCCTTCTCCTTCGTCAGCACTCATGTGCATGAGAAGTGGATTATTCCTCCTCACATGGCCAAAGATTTTGTTCTTAAAGGCTCCTCCAAGTCTGCTCCTGCTCGTAGGTCTGCCGCTAGTTCCCATCCTGCTCATGCCAGCTCGGTGCCGTTTGGGCATTTTGCTCACTTTATCGGCAAGGCTCACTCTGCCATGATGAAGGCCTTCTCCTTCAACTGCACACAAAACCATGATGTTGGCACTTGCTTGATCACCTCCAAGAATGCCTTGAAGTCTCGTCTCCGTGACTCTGGGGCTACTGATGTGAGTGAGGATGAGCGGCTCCCAGCTGCTCCTGCTTCTGACTTTGGTTTTCCTTTGGGACTGAGTGGGATGATTTCCTCTATGAAGCTGGTGGGAGTGGAGCTCAAGATGATGATGATGATGACCTGTGATTATCTGCGGGCTCTCTATATCCCTTTAGGTAGTTGTTGCCAAGGGGGAGAACTAGTTCTATTCTAGCCCTTTCTATTATGTTGCTCTTATGTTGAACCATTTACCTTGAGTGGGTGTATGACTTTATATCTATATCTTATGACGTGAAGTTGAACTTATTGAACCTCTATGCTCTATGAATGATGAGACATTATGATATTATGTGGTTCCGCTTATATGATGATGGTTTCTGCCTGGTTCTTGTGATATTTTGCTCATATATTCTAGTTTGGTTGTCTCTATGAGGGAGAGCTCTCCACAAAATGATGTAATTATTATGGTTGAGAGGGGGAGCTCTTAAATAAATGTGTCTTACAACATAGTGCAACTTGATTTCTATTGTGCTATGAGTATATTGTCATCAACTACCAAAAAGAGGGAGATTGAAAGTGCAATCATGCCCTAAATATTATTTTGATGTTGATGACAATATACTCATAGGGGACTAACAAAGTTTGTCAAGTATATCTCAGGTTTCTGTCCCCTCAGAATCAATTGTGTGTGTGGATTATGACTTCGGAAATGTTTAACCTCATCAAGAACGAAGAAACAAGACTATCTTATGTTTACTCTTGAGTATAGGATGTCGCACTATTAAGAGGGGAACATGGGTTATTACTAAAGTCTTGCTCAAACAACTTCTTTAATGTTAGTATCTGATCTTCATCCTTGTCCAGAACCAAAACATCGGTCGTCCAATGTGCACTGGACGTCTGACCATTCCCATACAGAGCCAAAACATCGATCGCCCGGTGTGCACCGGATGTCCAACCACTTCCATACAGAACCAAAACAGCGGTCGTCCGGTCCTTGTCGGACGTCCGTTGTCTGTAGAGCCCTCAGTCGTCCGATATGCCTCGAACGTCCGGTGTCCTCTCTATAGAACCTAAACATCGGTCATTCGGAACCTCCGGTCGTCCGATAACCAGTAGACCGTAGCAAAACATCGGACGTTCGGTCCCTTTCGGACATCCAGTGTCTGTTATGCTCTCAGTCGTCCATTGTGCATTGGACGTCCGACGTTTCTATGCTGGTTTGTGGTCCAATGACCACTTATTGGAGCATACTATAAATATCCCTCTCCTATCCCGTGAGAGGGTTGACCATTCACTTCAAGCATCCTCAAGAACACACCTTCACTCTCTCTCTCTCTCACACTCCAACACCAAATCTTAGATCCCTAAGGGATTTGAGAGCATTTGAGAGAAGTTGTCCACCCAAGTGATAGATCCACTCCTTCCCCTTCTTTGCACCAAAGGAATCCATGATTTTAGCAAGTCTTGAGTTTTTCCCATTGTTCTTGTTACTCTTGGAGGTTGGAGACTCCTAGGCGGTAGGAGCCATTCGGAGAGGAATCGATCTTTGTGATTACCCCCGGAAAGTTTGTGAAGGTTTGGAGACCACCTCAAGGTCTACCACTAGTGGTTGAGAAACGCCTGGTGTTGTCTCAAAGGGAGAATAGGGTGAGCCTTCGTGGCATTGGTGTGCCTTCGTGGTAGCACCCACCTCTCTAACGGTGACGTAGCTTCCCTCCAAGGAAGTGAACATCGGCATACATCCTCGTCTCCCGAGTTGCGGTTATCCCTAACCCTAACTCCCTACTTGTGGTTACTTGTCTCTTAGTCTTTACTTATATCATATTGTGTTTACATACTCTCGTGCTTGTGTTACTTGTTTACCTTGCTTAGGTCATAGCTTCAATCTTGCAATTGTTAGGCTCAACTTCATATTCCGCATTATTGCCTAAAATTGCTAAGTAACAATTAAAATTTGTTATTGTACCTATTCACCCCCCTCTAGATCCATCTCGATCCTTTCAACAGGTTTGCAATTTGGAATCTGACGGGACCCAGGCTCAAAATTTATTGACGGTTCTATAACTTCTAAGTGCGGCACTATTCCCAGACGGCGTAACGTGGGCACGCTTTCTCGGCCGCGTACATGGAGTTTGCACTATAGGGTTCACTGCAGTAGGCAATGTCAGCACACGTCTTGTTCCAAGAACCGTCCGCGCTCGTTATTACCATCATGCACGCTTCTTTTAATTAGAATGTGTGCCCGTCTAGCGCACACACGTTGATCTGTCTAACTATTTCTGTTTGTTGTGGCTAATCGCAAATAGTTCATCCGTGTGAAGTGTATGCCATCAATCGCACACACCTTTGATCTGGCTGACCGTTTCTGTTCTATTGCCTAATCGCGAACAGTTAATCCTTCTGAAGCGTATGCCCTCAATCGCACACACCTTTATCTAGCTGCCTGTTTTTGTTGTTTCGCCTCATCACACACAGTTAATCCGACTGAACTGTATGTAGTATATCGCACACGCCTTCATCTGGCTGCCTGTTTCCGTTCTTCTTCCTCATCACAAACAGTTCATTGAACTGAACCGTATGCCGTACATCGCACACGCAACTAAAATCTGAACCGTGTTTGATGCATCCGTCATTGCAAACATTTTGCACCTTTTTGACATTTTTTACACCACCGTTTGCGATTATTGCATCGCAGATAGTTTCGTCGAAGGGTCTCTCATCGTAGTGTCGTGTAGCAGCATCCTGCTGTAGTGTAGCAACATCAATCTTAGAACATAGTGGATACTAGGGATCAAACCCTAGCAAAACTAACTCGATTACATGGTAAATCTCATCCGACCCATCACCGTCCAGCAAGCCTATGATGGGATTACTCATGCGCGGCAGTGAGCATCATTAAATTGGTGATGGAGGATGGTTGATGATGACGATGGCGACGGATTCCCCTCTCCGGAGCCCCGAACGGACTCCAGATCTGCCCTCCCGAGGAAGAATAGGGCTTGGCAGTGGCTCTGTATCGTAAAACACGATGAATCCTTCTCTTTGATTTTTTTCTCCCCGAACTTGAATATATGGAGCTGGAGTTGAGGTCGGTGGAGGTCTAGGGGCCCACAAGGTCGAGTGGCGCGCCCCCACCCTTGTGTCTAGGGTGTGGGACCCCTTCACTTGATTCTTTCGCCGGTATTTATTATTAATTCCAAAACTTATCTCCGTGAAGTTCAGGTCATTCTGAGGACTTTTTATTCTGCACAAAATTAACACCATGGTAATTCTGCTAAAAACAGCGTCAGTCCGGGTTAGTTCCTATTCAAATCATGCAAGTTAGAGTCCAAAACAAGGGCAAAAGAGTTTGGAAAAGTAGATACGATGGAGTGTTGGAAATATGCCCTAGAGGCAATAATAAATGATTATTATTATATTTCTGTGTTCATGATAATTGTCTGTTATTCATGCTATAACTGTATTATCCGGAAATCGTAATACACGTGTGAATACATAGACCACAACAAGTCCCTAGTAAGCCTCTAGTTGACTAGCTCGTTGATCAACAGATAGTCATGGTTTCCTGACTATGGGCATTGGATGTCATTGATAACGAGATCACATCATTAGGAGAATGATGTGATGGACAAGACCCAATTCTAAGCATAGCTCAAAGATCGTGTAGTTCGTTTAGCTAGAGCTTTTCCAATTGTCGAGTATCATTTCCTTAGACTATGAGATTGTGCAACTCCCGGATACCGTAGGAGTGCTTTGGGTGTGCCAAACGTCACAACGTAACTGGGTGGCTATAAAGGTACACTACGGGTATCTCCGAAAGTGTCCGTTGGGTTTGTCGTGGTTCTAAGTCTGACAGTAGAAGTAGGGGTAGGTAAGGGGAGGCGATGTCCTAGCTATGGAGTAGTTGTGAAGACAAGTGATGTACGAGTTCTGGCCCTTCTCGGAGGAAGTAACAGCCCTACGTCTCGGAGCCCTGAGGCGGTCGAGTGGATTATGGATATGAGTATTACAAGAATGCGAACCCCTCTACCTGTGGAGGAGGGTGGCTTATATAGAGTCTTGGGACCCCAGCCAGCCCACGTATTGGAGAGGTTAAAGTACATTAAGTGCAGGGCGTTCTCGTAACGCCTCATAAAGTGTCTTAACTATCATTAAGTCTATTCAATAGCAAGCCGTTGTCTTTGAGTGCCTTCGACCTTCGGTGGTCGAGTGAGTCTTCATGGTCGAGTGAGTCTTCCATGGTCGAGTCCTTCCAGTCCAGTCGAGTGGATTCCTCTTTGGTCGACTGAAAGATGATCTCTTCTAAGAGTGTCCTTGGGTAGGACGTTTAGGTCAGGCCTATGACCCTACCCTAGGTACATGAATCCATCATTAGCCCCCGAATGGATTGAGGCTTGAGTGAAGGAGGAGTTGACATTGTTTCCGATTGTCTTTTGCATACTGGCTAAGTGATGTCTTGGATCAAGATCTTCCCTGTTGATAACAAGCAACTTTTCTTCAGTCGACTTGATCCATTCTTGTTCTTTGGTCGAGTGACCTTCTTTTACTTTGTTATTCCCGAGCGACGGATCGCAGGAAATCTCGCGCAGACAGACCGACCGATGTCTCTCGCGGATCTCGCGGATCTGAAATTTGGGGAAGCGCGCTAAGCGGAACGGATCTGGCGTTCGGATGGGACATAACAGAACGCCTCGATTTCAGCGCCGCTTTTTCCGCCACGTGTCGTGCAGAACTGTTCGGGATATGATTGGATTGTTCGGGTCCACCACATCCACTCGGAAGGATGCTATAAATGCAACTCGCGGGGCTTCGCACAAGACTTCATCCTTCTTCCTCCGCTCTCTTCGCCTCGCCCTCCATAGCTCGCTGCTGCTCCTGCTACCTCCTCTTCTGCGCATTCCGCCGGCAACCATGGGCAAAGAGAAGACGGCGGTGTTGGAGCGCGCGAAGAAGGCGTCGGCGGCGGAGAAGGCGTCGGCGGCTGAGAAGGCGAAGGGGAGATCTACCGGCCGCGGCGGTTCCTCGTCGAGATCCAACTTGCCGAAGGGCTGGGTCCAGGGAGATTGGATCCAGTCGACCATCAGGGAGAAGGATCTCCTCGATATGGCCAACGACGGGTTGATCCCCCGCGGTGCCGCGAGGCTTCTGGAGAGTGGCAGCCTCGGCCGTAAGAGGGTGAGTCGTGCTCTCGCCACCCATGTCGACCGAGGATTTTCGCTGCCGCCGAGTGTTTTCTTTGGGGTTTCTGAATTTCTTCGGAGCCCAGCTCCACCATTTTACTCCAAACTCCATCGCGTATCTCGCTGCGTTTGTGTCTATGTGCGAAAACTTCCGGGCTGTCGACCGCGACTGGGTTTGTTCAAGTATATCTTCACATGTCGTTCTCGACCGTGAAGAAGGCAAGCCCCGTGACGAGAAGACCCAAGTAGTTCAGATGTGCGGTGGCCTTGGGGTCCAACCGAGGAATAAGAGCACCTTCCCAGCTATGTCTTTTCCCGAATCGGTCGGGGTGGCGATCGACCTGGTTCTATCGCCGAATGAGACGACGCCGGATACCGACCGGTCTTCCCGCATTCACCATGAGTCGAGTGAGCGCACCCTCCTCCACGAAGGTGGTTCCAGAGGAGAGCTGAGGTGAAGATGTTGATGGATCGAGTGGTGCAGCTGGTTCGGGATGGCGTGGCGGCATGGACCTCTTGGAGGTTTTCCTTCGAGGCGAATCCAGCCCCTTCAGCCCGGAGCCATCAGATGTGGCTGTATCAAGGCACGTAAGACGAGACTCGCGTCCACCCGGAGGCGCCGACGATGCCATAGTGGAAAGATGGATGGCGCGATCATCGAACAAGGACAACCCTCGCGGATCCCGGAGGATTTCCCCACTTGACCACAACAGCGTTCCAGAAAAGGTACATTTGCTCTGTTTTCCATTGTATCTCCGTCGAATGTGTTTCTGTGATTTGGTCGACTGAGCTCTATTTTGATATCTTCAGGCCCTTACCGAGCTATACTCAATGCCCAATGGCGCTCAGACTCCGATTGAGGAGGGGGAAGCCAGCGGGGGCGAGAGCCAGGAAGAGTGGGATTCAGACGCTGCAGACGATGACGACGACGACGATGATGATGACGAGGACGATGATGACGAGGATGAAGAGGAGGAGGTTGCACCACCGCGCTCGGAAAGGCGGTCAAAACTTGTGCACGACCCTTCGACTGAACGCGGTAAGGGAGTTGTGACTGCATCGCAGCCGACCAAACGCCCTCGGACCGCTTCTCCGGTGCCGACTGAGAAGGCGCCGAAGCAGTCGAAGGTAGCTCCGTCGAAGCCAACCAAACCTTTGCCAAAAATGAAAGTGACCATTCCCACCATATCAGGGTAAGCAAATCACCTAAGTCTTCTTGTTCTGTACAAATTCTGTCTCTGGTTGATACTTGAACTAGTCGACTGATTCTTTGGAGCTTCAGTGCTGCGACTTCCGAAACCTCAGGCAAGGCTGAGGACCATGAGATGGAGGACGCGGCGACTTCAAATCCTGGTACTGCAACTTTACATCTTGTTCTCAGTCGACTGGTGCATAATTTCTGACTTTGACTTTTTCCTGAAGCTCCAACCAATGTCGTTATCACCCTTCCCGACGACGATGATGAGGATGAGGAAACATTGAGGGCTAGGCGGAGCAGGAAGGCATCTACTGGCCATGCAGCCCAAGGTGTGGTGGCGCCCGAGACCATTGCGACGGAAGGGGAGGTCGGCACTCGACACACCGTGTCATTCGCGGTGCCGTTGACGAGTGCTCGACCCACTTCGTCGAGTGCTGGGCAGCCATCGATCTTCGCCACGCACCACGTCCCGGAGGACCAGGCTAATGCTGCTAAGGAGGCTATCCGTCAAGCAGAGATCATGATGGAGCAGGTGAAGATCGTTCGGGATGCGAGCCAAGCAGCTTACGACGCCAGCTCTGCCCTTCAGAGCAATGTTCAGTCGATCGACCACCGCTGCTACATAGGATATATTATCAAAACTTTTCTTTCTCGAATTCATAGCAGTCACCCACTGGGTGTGTTGGTAAAAACTCCGTGTTAGCGGGGGCACGCTGAGTGCACCCGCTGGGTGTAGTCCCCATATAAGGTCGATCACGGCGATCGGTCTTAGGCTTTATAAGTAAATCTTGATCGTCACTCGAATGAGACGAATGGGTTTACAAACCAGTGGGAGCACGCTGAGTGCACCCACTGGTGTAGTCCCCGAGATCGTGGTCGATCACTGGCGATTGTTTACATCGAAGAAGTTTTGGTCGATCGTCGACTCTTTCTCTCTCTTTTTTTTTTGGTCGATCGGTCGACTCATCTTGAATAAGACCGGTGGGGCACGCTGAGTGCACCCACCGGTGTAGTCCTCGAGACTACGGTCGAATGCTTGCATTCGATCGTAGTCTTAGAAACGCATCATTTTTCTTTACTCACTCGAAGTGGATCATCTCGACATTTTGTCAATTGACTCTTCAGAGAAATCCTGCGATCTTGCGACGCTTATATCGAATCGGAGCGAAGCATATTCAGCTCGAGTTGGACTTGAAGCTAGTGCAGGAGAACCTGACGAAGGCAAAGGAGGAGACCAAAGGTATGTTTGGTGAGACTTCGACGACTCTTTTCTCCTCTCATTTGCTTCAATCCTGACTTTGCTGTAATTTACAGGCAAGGTGAAGGAGGCCCAGAGGAAGAAGGAGCTTGAGCTGTCTGAGAAGATCAAGCTCGCTGATGAAAAGCTAGCCTCAGTCACCAAGCTCGAACAGGACAACACCAATCTGAAGGCTGCTCTGGCCATTGCCACCAAGGATGTTGATCGACTGAAAGCTGAGAAGACTACTCTGACTGAGAAGATCAACCAGTTGACCGGGAAGAAGAATGACCTGGAAGGCTTCTTGGGTGGTCTTGCTAAAAAATTGTTCCTTATGCTCGAAGGTAATCTTCTTCACTAGACCAATTCTTCCAACTGTTATGCTCCCATTCGACTATTTTCTTGATTCGGGGTTTTGTCTTTGCAGAATTCTGTCGCAACTTTGAAGAAGAAACCAGCCAGCTGGAGACGAACCTTGACCCTGTCAATTCTCCAGTGAATGATGAAACTGCCATGAACATCTTCCGACTGGAGTCTCATGTTGCTGCCGTCGTGGATTATCTCGCAGGGTCAAGGTTGCTACCTCTCGCATCGACTCGACACTCGCCTGTGGAGACACTCCAAAACGACCTCGAGTCGTTGGTGGCTCGATCAACGCCGCCCCTGACCGAGTGCAAGAGTGGAAGAAGTCTTCGCTCGGTGTGGCGCAGATGTCGCCTGCGGTATGCGCACGAGTCCATTGCAAGGACGCCTGCGAAGATAAGTGGCGGCTCTCCGAGTGGCCAACACCAAAAGCACGACTTCGGGCCTTCATGGAGACTTTCATCGCTGCTGCTACATGGATTGCGCACAGGATTGATCTTGACGAGTTCGTTGCTCCATCCAGCCCTCCACGGGAGGGTAAAAACTTTCCTTGACTTTAAATTTGCCTCGATGCCGAGTGGAGTTGTAACCGATAAAACCTTAATGTGCTTAGTGCCCGAGCACTCTCGGTTCCTTTAGGTATCGACCTAAATTTGGATTGGATGTTTGGATATGATTGCTTTTGGCTTGAATTGCCCTTTGCAAGTTAACGAAAGATGCCCACTGCAATGACTTATTCCTTAGGCGAGCACTGGGCTGCAGCTAAGCCTCCGAGTGAGAGGTTTGCTCTTCACTCGGTAGGATTTCTTATATCTTAGGCGAGCACTGGCTGCAGCTAAGCCCCGAGTGAGAGGTTTGCTCTTCACTCGGTAGGATTTCTTATACCTTAGGCGAGCACCGGGCTGCAGCTAAGCCCCAGTGAGAGGTTTGCTCTTCATCGGTAGGATTTCTTATACCTTAGGCGAGCACTGGGCTGCAGCTAAGCCCCGAGTGAGAGGTTTGCTCTTCACTTGGTAGGATTTCTTATACCTTAGGCGAGCACTGGGCTGTAGCTAAGCCCCAGTGAGAGGTTTGCTCTTCACTGGTAGGATTTCTTATACCTTAGGCGAGCACCGGGCTGCAGCTAAGCCCCGGTGAGAGGTTTGCTCTTCACTCGGTAGGATTTCTTATACCTTAGGCGCAGCACTGGGCTGCAGCTAAGCCCTTGAGTGAGAGGTTTGCTCTTCACTCGGTAGGATTTCGTTGTATTTGTGGCGGCTCGAGGAGAGGGTCGCATCGACCTGCACCTCGTCCTCCTTATGGGTACACACGTTACTTATGGTGTAGCTCGGAGGAGAGGGTCGCAATCGACCTGCGCCTGCCTTCCTTGCTAGCACAGATTATACTTAGGCGAGTCTTTGGACTGCAGCTAAGCCCCCGAGTGGAAGTCTGGCTTACCACTCGGTAGGATTTTTAATAACTTAGGCGAGCATTGAGCTGCAGCTAAGCCTCCGAGTGGAAGTATGGCTTATCACTCGGTAGGATTTTTAATAACTTAGGCGAGCACTGAGCTGCAGCTAAGCCTCCGAGTGGAAGTCTGGCTTACCACTCGGTAGGATTTTTAATAACTTAGGCGAGCGCTGAGCTGCAGCTAAGCCTCCGAGTGGAAGTCCGCTTACCACTCGGTAGGATTTTTTATATCTTAGGCGAGTACTGGACTGCAGCTAAGCCTCCGAGTGGAAGTCTGGCTTACCACTCGGTAGGATTTTTTGTTACTTAGGCGAAACGGATTCGCAGCTAAGCCTCCGAGTGGAAGTCTGGCTTACCACTCGGTAGGATTTGTACAAACTTAGGCGAAACGGATTCGCGACTAAGCCACCCACTGGGGAAAAATTTTACTGACCCAAAAAATAAAAAGTGACAAAAATTATGAAGGAATTATGACACTATTATTTCAAAGCCCATGAACTACAGAAGTATTTTATTACAACTCTTCCGAGTGAAAAAACTTTAAGTGTAAAACGGGCGGAGCAGATCCACGTTCCAAGCACGGGGCTCTTCAATATTGTGTTCGACATTGTAGAGACGATATGCCCCATTGTGGAGAACCTTTGTGACGATGAAGGGCCCTTCCCAGGAGGGAGCGAGCTTATGTTGCTTCTGCTGATCCTCTCGAAGGACCAGATCCCTTCCCGAAGGCTCGACCTCTCACATTTCTCGGCGTCTGAGCGACGCAAGTCTTGCTGGTAAATGGTCGAGCGGATCAGAGCCATTTCCCTTTCCTCTTCTAGGAGGTCGACTGCATCCTGACGCGCTTGCTCAGCTTCTGCTTCATTGTAAAGTTCAATTCGGGGAGCATTGTGAAGGAGATCACTCGGAAGGACTGCTTCTGCTCCATAGACCAGGAAGAAAGGAGTTCTCCCAGTCGACCGATTAGGCGTGGTTCGCAAACCCCAAAGCATCAAGGGAGTTCACAACCCAAGCTCCACCGCATGCTTGAGATCTCGCATCGGCCGAGGCTTCGCACCCTTGAGGATTAATCCGTTGGCTCGCTCGCCTGTCCATTCGACCGTGGATGGGCGATCAAGCGTAGTCGACTTCGTGTGCCTTGGGCGTTGCGAAATCCTTGAATTCTTCCGAGTCAAAATTCACCCATTGTCTGTGATAATACCGCGGGACTCCATATCTGAATGTCAACCCTCGACAAAGGAAACAGCGATACCAAAGATCAAGTTTTTGATTGGTTTAGCTTCAATCCACTTGGTGAACTTGTCGATCGCCACCAAGATGCGTCGTGAAACCGCTCCGACCTGTTCGCAAGGGACCGATCATGTCCAACCCCATACCGCGAAAGGCCGACGAGTGGAATGGTCTTCAAAGGTCGACGCAGCTTGTGTGACATATTGGAGTAGAACCGCATCCTTCGCACTTGTCCACTATTTCTTTCGCCATCTCATTTGCTCTTGGCCAAGAAATCCGGCTCGGTATGCTTTGGCTACAATGGTCCGAGAGGACGCATGGTGACCACAGGTCCCCGAGTGGATGTCATTGAGTATGATTTGACCTTCTTCTGGCGTTATGCATTTTTGTCCGACTCCCGTCGGGCTTTCTCTATACAACTGCCCATTGATAACGGTAAAGGCTTTGGATCGACGGACGATCTGCCGAGCCTCTTCTTCATCCTCTGGGAGTTCTTTTCTCAGAATATACGCGATGTATGGGATCGTCCAATCGGGAGTGACCACTAACACTTCCATGACTAAGTCGACCACTGCTGGGACCTCGACCTCAGTCGAGTCTGTGGCACTCTTGGGTTGTGGAGCTTCCTCTGTGAAGGGATCTTCTTTAACTGACGGAGTGTGTATATGTTCCAAAAACACACCACTCGGAATGGCTTCTCTTTTGGACCCTATCTTCGCCAGATCATCTGCTGCTTGATTTTTCAATCGGGGGATGTGATGGAGTTCCAACCCCTCGAACTTCTTTTCCAGCTTCCTCCTTTGCATTGCAATATCCAATCATAGCTTGGGCTTCTCGCCCCACTCTTTCATCACTTGATTGACCACTAGATCTGAGTCGCCATAGACCATCGGCACGGACGCCGTGTGAGATGGCCATGCGTAATCCATATAAGAGGGCCTCGTACTCGCCTCATTGTTGGAGGAATCAAAGTGAATCTGGAGCACATATTTAAGCTTATCTCCTCTGGGGGAAACTAGAACAACCCCAGCACCAGAACCATTCAGCATCTTGGAGCCGTCGAAGAACATGGTCCAATGCTCCGAGTGAACTTCAGTCGGTTGTTTGTTGTTCAATCCACTCGCAAGGAAATCCGCTATAGCCTCGGGACTTAATGGCTTTCTTTGCCTCGAATTTGATATCAAGGGAAGAAGTTCAATCGCCCATTTTGCCACTCGACCGGTTGCGTCTCACAGCGGGATCTCGATAAAGGAGCGTCGGCGACTATGATAGAATGATCGAGAAATAGTGAGCAACCTTCTTTGTGGTCATGTATATACCATACACAAGCTTCGATAATGAGGATATCTCGCTTGGATGGAGTCAAGACTTCGACAAATAATACACCGGGCGCTGAACTTTGAAGGCCTTTCCTTCCTCTTCCGCCGATCGTAAGCACGAGATCGACAACTTGTCCAATGGGCTGCGTTGTAAAGCAACAGAGGCTCTTTGCTGATTGGAGCAGCAAGCACCGGCTGGGTGGAGAGCGAGCTTTTAGCTCGGCAAACGCTACGTCGACCTCTGAGTCCACTCGAATTTGTCACCTTCTTCATCGATCGGTAAAGAGGTAATGCCTTTTCACCGAGTCGTGAGATGAATCGACTTAAAGCGCCAAGCATCCAAAAAGCTTCGACGTCGTGCACTCGCATTGTATGCGTTTCATTCGGAGAATAGTGCCGATCTTCTCGGGTTAGCGTCGATCCTCGCTCGAAACGAAAACCGAGTAATTTTCCACCAGAACTCCGAATGTGCACTTTGACGGATTGAGCTTGATATCGCATCTTCCGAGGTTGGCAAATGTTTCGCAAGGTCGCAAGCAGGTCGGAACCTTTTTGCGACTTAACAACGATATCATCCATATCGCTTCCACATTCCGACTGATTTGAGTGAGAAGACACTTCGGATCATTCGCATAAATGTGGCTCCGGCATTCTTGAGGCGAATGGCATGGTGATATAGCGTAAGCACCGAATGGAGTGATGAAAGCTGTTTTATTTCATCGGGTCCATATGAGCGGATCGATGATACCCGAATATGCATCTAGAAAGACAATCTCTCACCCCGCGGTCGAGTCAACGATTTGATCTATGCGGGGAGAGGAAAATGATCCTTCGGCAGGCCCGATTGATGTGCTTAAAATCAATGCACATGCGGAGTGAGTTGTCCTTCTTGGGAACCATGATGACATTAGCGAGCCACTCGGAGTGGTATATTTCTAATAAATCCTGCCATCAACAAATGAGCCACTTCTTCACCAATAGCTTTTCTCTTACGGGCGGCGGACCGCCAAGATGTTCTTTGACAGGTTTCACTGACTTGTCGACTCGGAGGCGATGCTCAGCCAGTTCCTCAGAACACCGGCATGTCACCGCTTCCATGCGAAATGTCCCGCTCTCACGGAGGAACCGGATGAGCGCTTCTTCCTATTTCGAGTCGAGTGTTGTGGAGATGTGGGTCGGGCGGCATTAGGATCGACGGATGAATATGGATGGCCGTCTCACCGCACGATCGAATGCGAACTCGTTGTTGGCTTCTTGGATCGTAATAAGTCACTCGGATCTGCAGTTTGCATGTATTCGCCGAATTCGACCGCTGTCACTTGGGAGTCGGCAATCTTGAGCCCTTCCGAAAGCACTCTTCCGCCTTCTTCCGATCGCGGTGATGATGATCACTCCCTTTGGTCCCGGCATTTTCAGTTTGAGGTACACGTAGCATGGTCGAGCCATGAATCGTGCGTGGGCGGCCTCCCAAAATGGCGTGGTATGCACTCTGAAAATCCACAACCTCAAAGGTCAACTTTTCTTTGCGAAAGTGCTTGGAATCGCCAAAACCACGCCCGTGGCTATTTGGCCGAGTGAGTTGGCCTTCTTTCCGGTATGACTCCGGAAACTCATATTGTCGGGCGCTTAAACGGGACATCGGAATGCCCATCCCATTCAATGTATCGGCATATAACAAATTCAGCCCACTACCACCATCCATCAAGACTTTTGTCGGTCGAGTGCCTTCGACAACCGGATCGACCACTAACGCTTGCCGCCCAGAGTGGCAATGTGAGTCGGGTGATCGATTGGTCGAATGTGATGGGTGTCTGGGACCACTTCACATAACCAGCTTTACCGGGCAACCATATTCACCTCTGGTTGATGACTTTCATCGACTTTTGCTTTCCACATCCGCCAAGATCATCAGAGTGGAGTTGACATGCGGTATTCCTCCTCACCGTCCTCTTTGTCTCCGCCTTGTCCGCTCCTTCTCCTTGTCCTTAGACTGTTTTCCTGGCTTCTGGATCAGCGTCGACATCGGGCGAGTGGTATGCTTCGGGTAAATAATGTTGCCCTCTTCATCCTTCTTTGTGTGAATATGGCATGGCATATCCATCACGCCATTTCCTTCTTTATCTTTCACTTTCTTCGATTCCGGACCCTTTGGGCTTCCTTGAACTTCCCTCGAGTCACGGCGGGGCCTCTCCGAGCTGCCGGCTTGGCTTTGCGCTTCGCTTCCGATTGGAATTGCCTTTCTCCGATCGACTTGGCTTGTATTTACCGCTTCGAGTCGGTCTTATTCTCGCCATGGCGATTTGCTAGCAATCTCCATCATTCGACTCGGGTCATGTCCCGGTTCGACCAAACTTCGACTCAATTCTCTGTTTTTAGACGCCATCCTTGAAGGCACAAACCGCTGATGGTCGACACATTTTCCACAAGATGGTGCAAGGTAATCCACCTCTGAATGTACTCTCGGAGAGTTTCATTGGTCTTCGCACACAAACTTGCAGCTCTGTCAAACCAGCCGGTCGCTTGCAAGTCCCTTCAAAAGTCTGACGAACACTCGGGACAAATCTTCCCAAGTATATATATCTCTTTGTGAGGTAACTGATTCAGCCATGCTCGCGTAACCTTCCAACATGAGAGGCAAATGCTTCATGGCCACCTCATCATTCCCACCGCCAATCTGAACAGCCACTCGGTAATCCTCAAGCCAAGTTTCGTGCTTGGATTCTCCAAAGGAACTTGTCGACTCCTGTTGCTAATCTGAAATTGGGGGAATCATCGGCTCGATAGCCCTGCTAAAACACTCTGGACCGAGACATGCACTGATCGCTGGTGGGTGCATCCTCTCGGTCCGCCTCGATGGGCTCTGTTCGGTCGACCAAGCCTTGCACGATAATGGATCGCGCGTCAAAGCCTGGTTCCACAGGGTCGACCGAACTCTTCGCCTATCTCGAACTGCCGTCTGTCATCTTGCCGCCGAGGTACGACCCTTCCTCGGAGGAAAGGGGCACTCGACGCTGTCATCTCGGTCGAATCGGTCTTCGTGCTGCTCTCGCGGTTGTCGCGCCCTTCTCGCCGGAGGCGATCTGGGCTGTGAGCCGACGGGCAGTGTTCGCAGCGACGGATCGATCGTGAATCTGTTGCGCGATCGCGACACGGCTGAGTTCGGTCTCCCCCGCTCGGAGTAAATCTACGATCTGCTGCAAGCCTCTCCCACTTCCGATCGGGGCGGCTGGATGGACTCCGCAATGCGAGTTGCAGCTGCTAAATTCCGAATTGGCGTGCGGTATACCTGAGTCGGTGGAAAGAGTCGACGTCGGCGGCTTCGATTTGTTGCCACTGCTGCCGAGCTTCGCTGAAGATTCTCGGTAGCGCGCGCTCAGCCACATTGGCCAAACGTGCTTCCTCCAAGGCACGAGCCTCAGGGGTTTCTCCGGCGATAGGAGTATGAAGTGCATCCATGTTCCTGCGACGAAGATCTTCTCTCTGCAGAGAGTCGAGTGTCTCGGGCTGGTACTCTTCGTGCTCTTGCACGGGGTCTCCTCCTCCGGCGGCCCCGCCGCCGTGGACGAAGCCGGGAGGACTGCGAGGGCCGTCGACCATGAGGATCTCCGCCGCTGGATCACTGCTATCACACTCGGATGCGCTCTCTCGGAGCCGGTCGGCGGATCGAACAGTCAGTAGGGATTCGCCGGGCTCGATGGCCACGACACAGGCGGTGGCTGTCTGGCGAGCCACCGCGTGTTTCACCCACCGCTGAAGCCTCGACCGACCAGAACGCTTGCGCTGGTGGGAGACTGGGCGGGCGACCGGTAGGGGAGTCGACCGATACGGGGTCGATGGTTGCCGCAGCAGAACGCCGCGAACATATGCGCGAAAGTGTGTCGCCCCGCGGACGGGGAACGCCTCGATGTCAAGTGGAGCCTCCTGGAGCCATGCGGAGTCGTCGGCGACAAAAGTGAGAGCACCGAGACGGATCTCGCGCCCCTCAACCAAAACTCCAGCAGTCATCATGATGAAGGTACTCGGAAGTACTGCAACTCCTCCACAAATCGCTAAAACACCTGCCCCACGGTGGGCGCCAACTGTCGTGGTTCTAAGTCTGACAGTAGAAGTAGGGGTAGGTAAGGGGAGGCGATGTCCTAGCTATGGAGTAGTTGTGAAGACAAGTGATGTACGAGTTCAGGCCCTTCTCGGAGGAAGTAACAGCCCTACGTCTCGGAGCCCTGAGGCGGTCGAGTGGATTATGGATATGAGTATTACAAGAATGCGAACCCCTCTACCTGTGGAGGAGGGTGGCTTATATAGAGTGCGCCAGGACCCCAGCCAGCCCACGTATTGGAGAGGTTAAAGTACATTAAGTCTGGGGCGTTACTGGTAACGCCCCTCATAAAGTGTCTTAACTATCATTAAGTCTATTCAATAGCAAGCCGTTGTGCTACGGAGTGCCTTCTGACCTTCTGGTGGTCGAGTGAGTCTTCATGGTCGAGTGAGTCTTCCATGGTCGAGTCCTTCCAGTCCAGTCGAGTGGATTCCTCTTTGGTCGACTGAAAGATGATCTCTTCTAAGAGTGTCCTTGGGTAGGACGTTTAGGTCAGGCCTATGACCCTACCCTAGGTACATGAATCCATCAGGGTTGGCACGAATCGAGACTGGGATTTGTCACTCCGTATGACGGAGAGGTATCTCTGGGCCCACTCGGTAATGCATCATCATAATGAGCTCAATCTGACCAAGTGTCTGGTCACGGGATCATGCATTACGGTACGAGTAAAGTGACTTGCCGATAACGAGACTAAACGAGGTATTGCGATACCGACGATCGAGTCTCGGGCAAGTAACGTACCGATTGACAAAGGGAATTGAATACGGGGTTGATTGAATCCTCGACATCGTGGTTCATCCGATGAGATGATCGAGGAGTATGTGGGAGCCAACATGGGTATCCAGATCACGCTGTTGGTTATTGACCGGAGATGCGTCTCGGTCATGTCTGCATATCTCCCGAACCCGTAGGGTCTACACACTTAAGGTTCGGTGACGCTAGGGTTGTAGATATCTTAGTATGCAGCATACCAAAAGTTGTTCGGAGTCCCGGATGAGATCCCAGACGTCACAAGGAGTTCCGGAATGGTCAGGAGGTGAAGAATTATATATAGGAAGTGCTGTTTCGGCCATCAGGAGAGTTTCGGGGGTCACCGATATTGTACCGGGACCACCGGAAGGGTCCCGGGGATCCACCGGGTGGGGCCACCTATCCCGGAGGGCCCCGTGGGCTGAAGTGGGGAGGGAACCAGCCCTTGGTGGGCTGGTGCGCCTCCCCCTTGGGCCCCCCTGCTCCTAGGGGGGCGCCTCCACTTGCCTTGGGGGGGCAAGTTCCCCCCTTGGCCGCCGCCCCCCCTAGGAGATCCCATCTCCTAGGGCCGGCGCCCCCCTGGGGACCCTAAATATAGGAGGGGGAGGGAGGGCAGCCGTACCCTGCATCTTGGCACCTCCCTTCCCCCTTGCTACACCTCTCCCTCCCGTAGACGCTTGGCGAAGCCCTGCCGGATCCCTGCTGCATCCACC
Organism: Aegilops speltoides; assembly: GCA_021437245.1. NCBI lineage: Eukaryota > Viridiplantae > Streptophyta > Magnoliopsida > Poales > Poaceae > Aegilops > Aegilops speltoides. Next base: position 264,639,261 of record CM038141.1, read on the forward strand.
ACCACGCCGTCGTGCTGCTGGATCTTCATCAACCTCTCCTCCCCCCTTGCTGGATCAAGAAGGAGGAGACATCACGCTGACCATACGTGTGTTGAACGCGGAGGTGCCGTCCGTTCGGCGCTAGGATCTCCGATGATTTGGATCACCAGGTGAACGACTCCCTCAACCCTGTTCTTTTGAACGCTTCCGCTCGCGATCTACAAGGGTATGTAGATGCACTCCCCTCTCTCGTTGCTGGAAGAACTCATAGATTGATCTTGGTGAACGTAGGAAATTTTTTATTTTATGCAACGTTCCCCAACAGTGGTATCAGAGCCAGGTTTATGCGTAGTTCTCTTTGCACAAGTAGAACACAATTTGTTGTGGGCGTAGATGTTGTCAACTTTCTTGCCACTACTAGTCTTATTTTGCTTCAGCGGTATTGTGGGATGAAGCGGCCCGGACCGACCTTACACGTACGCTTACGTGAGACAGGTTCCACCGACTGACATGCACTAGTTGCATAAGGTGGCTAGCGGGTGTCTGTCTCTCCCACTTTAGTTGGAGCGGATTCAATGAAAAGGGTCCTTATGAAGGGTAAATAGAAGTTGGCAAATCACGTTGTGGCTTTAACGTAGGTAAGAAAACGTTCTTGCTAGATCACCTATAGAATCCACGTAAAAACTTGCAACAACAATTAGAGGACGTCTAAGTTGTTTTTGCAGCAAGTGTTTTGTGATGTGATATGGCCAAAGCTGTGATGAATGATGAATGATATATATATGTGATGTATGAGATCATGTTCTTGTAATAGGAATCACGACTTGCATATCGATGAGTATGACAACCGGCAGGAGCCATAGGAGTTGTCTTTATTTTTTGTATGACCTGCGTGTCATTGAAGAACGCCATGTAAACTACTTTACTTTATTGCTAAACGCGTTAGCCATAGAAGTAGAAGTAGTCATTGGCGTGACAACTTCATGAAGAAACGATGATGGAGATCATGATGATGGAGATCATGGTGTCATGCCGGTGACGAAGATGATCATGGAGCCCCAAAGATGGAGATCAAAGGAGCTATATGATATTGGCCATATCATGGCACTATTATGATTGCATGTGATGTTTATCATGTTTTTCCATCTTGTTTACTTAGAACGACGGTAGTAAGTAAGATGATCCCTCATGATAATTTCAAGAAAAGTGTTCCCCCTAACTGTGCACCGTTGCGAAGGTTCATTGTTTCGAAGCACCACGTGATGATCGGGTGTGATAGATCCTAACGTTTGAATACAACGGGTGTAAGCCAGATTTACACACGCAATACACTTAGGTTGACTTGACGAGCCTAGCATGTACAGACATGGCCTCGGAACACGGAAGACCGAAAGGTCGAGCATGAGTCGTATAGAAGATACGATCAACATGAAGATGTTCACCGATGTGAGCTAGTCCGTCTCACGTGATGATCGGACACGGCCTAGTTGACTCGGTTCATGTTTCACTTAGATGACTAGAGGGATGTCTGTCTAAGTTGGAGTTCATAAATAATTTGATTAGATGAACTTAATTATCATGAACTTAGTCTAAAATCTTTACAATATGTCTTGTAGATCAAATGGCCATTGCTCATGTCCACCTGAACTTCAACGCGTTCCTAGAGAAAAGCAAGCTGAAAGACGATGGCAGCAACTATACAGACTGGGTCCGGAACCTGAGGATCATCATCATAGCTGCCAAGAAACTATGTCCTAGAAGCGCCGCTAGGTGAAGCACCAATCCCAGAGAACCAAGACATTATGAACGCTTGGCAGTCTCATGCTGATGATTACTCCCTCGTTCAGTGCGGCATGCTTTACAGCTTAGAACCGGGGCTCCAAAAGCGTTTTGAGCAACACGGAGCATATGAGATGTTCGAGGAGCTGAAAATGGTTTTCCAAGCTCATGCCCGGGTTGAGAAATATGAAGTCTCTGACAAGTTCTTTAGCTGTAAGATGGAGGAAAACAGTTCTGTTTAGTGAGCACATACTCAAGATGTCTGGGTTGCACAACCGCTTGACTCAGCTGGGAATTAATCTCCGGGATGATGCAGTCATTGACAGAATTCTCCAGTCGCTCCCACCAAGCTACAAGAGCTTTGTGATGAACTTCAATATGCAGGGGATGGAAAAGACCATTCCTGAGGTATATTCAATGCTGAAATCAGCAGAGGTAGAGATCAAAAATGAACATCAAGTGTTGATGGTGAATAAAACCACTAAGTTCAAGAAGGGCAAGGGTAAGAAGAACTTCAAGAAGGACGGCAAGGAAGTTGTCGTGCCTGGTAAGCTAGTTGCCAGGAAGAAGTCAAGCAATGGACCCAAGCCTGAGACTGAGTGCTTTTATTGCAAGGGAAGTGGTCACTGGAAGCGGAACTGCCCCAAGTACTTAGCGGACAAGAAGGCCGGGAAAACCAAAGGTATATGTGATATACATGTAATTGATGTGTACCTTACCAGTGTTCGTAGTAGCTCCTGGGTATTTGATACCGGTGTGGTTGCTCACATTTTTAACTCAAAGCAGGAGCTGCGGAATAAGCGGAGACTGGCGAAGGACAAGGTGACGATGCGCGTCGGGAATGGTTCCAAGGTCGATGCGATCGCCGTCGCCATGCTACCTCTACATTTACCTACGGGATTAGTTTTGAACCTCAATAATTGTTATTTAGTACCAGCTTTGAGCATGAACATTGTATCAGGATCTCGTTTAATTCGAGATGGCTACTCATTTAAATCCGAGAATAATGGTTGTTCTATTTATATGAGTGATATGTTTTATGGTCATGCCCCGCTGGTGAATGGTTTATTCTTAATGAATCTCGAGTGTAATGTTACACATGTTCATAGTGTGAATGCCAAAAGATGTAAAGTTGATAACGATAGTCCCACATACTTGTGGCACTGCCGCCTTGGTCACATTGGTGTCAAACGCATGAAGAAGCTCCATGCTGATGGACTTTTAGAGTCTCTAGATTATGAATCGTTTGACACATGCGAGCCATGCCTCATGGGCAAGATGACCAAGACTCCGTTCTCCGGAACAATGGAGCGAGCGACCAACTTATTAGAAATCATACATACTGATGTGTGCGGTCCAATGAGCGTTGAGGCTCGCGGAGGATATTGTTATGTTCTCACTCTCACTGATGACTTGAGTAGATATGGGTTTGTCTACTTGATGAAACACAAGTCTGAGACCTTTGAAAAGTTCAAGGAATTTCAGAATGAGGTAGAGAATCAACGTGACCGAAAGATAAAGTTCCTACGATCAGATCGTGGGGGAGAATATTTAAGTCACGAATTTGGTATGCACTTAAGAAAATGTGGAATCGTTTCACAACTCACGCCGCCTGGAACACCTCAGCGAAATGGTGTGTCCGAAGGTCGTAATCGCACTCTATTGGATATGGTGCGATCTATGATGTCACTTACAGATTTACCGCTATCATTTTGGGGATACGCTCTAGACACAGCTACATTCACTTTAAATAGGGCACTGTCTAAATCCGTTGAGATGACACCGTATGAATTATGGTTTGGGAAGAAACCTAAGCTGTCGTTTCTAAAAGTTTGGGGATGCGATGCTTATATCAAGAAACTTCAACCTGAGAAGCTCGAACCCAAGTCGGAAAAATGCGTATTCATAGGATACCCTAAGGAAACCATAGGGTATACTTTATACTTAAGATCCGAAGGCAAGATCTTTGTTGCCAAGAACGGATCCTTTCTGGAGAAAGAGTTTCTCTCGAAAGAATTAAGTGGGAGGAAAGTAGAGCTTGATGAAGTACTGCCTCTTGAAACGGTGAGTAGCGCAACTCAGGAAAATGTTCCTGTGGTGCCTGCACCGACAAGAGAGGAGGTTAATGATGATGATCAAGATACTTCGGATCAAGCTCCTACTAAACTTCGAAGGTCCACAAGGACACGTTTCGCACCAGAGTGGTACGGCAACCCTGTCTTGGAAATCATGTTGTTAGACAACGGTGAACCTTCGAACTATGAAGAAGCGATGGCGGGCCCAGATTCCAACAAATGGCTTGAAGCCATGCAATCCGAGATAGGATCCATGTATGAAAACAAAGTGTGGACTTTAATAGACTTGCCCGACGATCGGCGAGCAATAGAAAACAAATGGATCTTTAAGAAGAAGACGGACGCGATGGTAATGTTACCATATATAAAGCTCGACTTGTCGCTAAGGGTTATCGACAAGTTCAAGGGATTGACTACGATGAGACATTCTCTCCGTAGCGAAGCTGAAGTCCGTCCAATCATGTTAGCAATTGCCGATACTATGATTATGACATATGGCAAATGGACGTCAAAACGGCATTCCTTAACGGTCACCTTAAGGAAGAACTGTATATGATGCAGCCGAAGGTTTTGTCGACCCTAAGAATGCTAACAAGGTATGCAAGCTCCAAATACTCCATCTATGGGCTGGTGCAAGCATCTCGGAGTTCGAACATTCGCTTTAATGAGATGATTAAAGCGTTGTGGTCTGTGCAGACTTATGGAGAAGCTTGCGTTTACAAGAAAGTGAGTGGGAGCTCTGTAGCATTTCTCATATTATATGTGGATGACATACTTTTGATGGGAAATGATATAGAACTTTTGGACATCATAAAGGCCTACTTGAATAAGTGTTTTTCAATGAAGGACCTTGGAGAAGCTGCTTACATATTAGGCATCAAAATCTGTAGAGATAGATCGAGACGCCTTATAGGTCTTTCACAAAGCACATACCTTGATAAGATATTGAAGAAGTTCAATATGGATCAGTCCAAGAATGGGTTCTTGCCTGTGTTGCAAGGTGTGAAATTGAGCTCGGCTCAATGCCCGACCACGGCAGAAGATAAAGAAGAGATGAGTGTCATCCCCTATGCCTCAGCCATAGGTTCTATCATGTATGCCGTGACCTGTACCATACCTGATATAAACCTTGCCGTAAGTTTGGTAGGAAGGTACCAAAGTAATCCCGGCAAGGAACACTGGACAGCGGTCAAGAACATCCTTAAGTACCTGAAAAGGACTAAGGACATGTTTCTCAGATATGGAGGTGACGAAGAGCTCGTCAGAAGGGTTACGTCGACGCTAGCTTCGACACAGATCTAGATGACTCTAAGTCACAAACCGGATACATGTATATTTTGAATGGTGGGGCAGTAAGCTGGTGCAGTTGTAAGCAGAGTGTCGTGGCGGGATCTACATGTGAAGCGGAGTACATGGCAGCCTCGGAGGCAGCACATGAAGCAATCTGGGTGAGGGAGTTCATCACCGACCTAGGAGTCATACCCAATGCGTCGGGGCCGATTACACTCTTCTGTGACAACACTGGAGCTATTGCACTTGCCAAGGAGCCCAGGTTTCACAAGAAGACCAGGCACATCAAGCGTCGCTTCAACTCCATCTGTGAAAATGTTCAAGATGGAGACATAGATATTTGTAAAGTACATACGGACCTGAATGTAGCAGATCCGTTGACTAAATGCCTCCGTAGGGCAAAACATGATCAACACCAGAACACAATGGGTGTTCGATTCATCACAATGTAACTAGATTATTGACTCTAGTGCAAGTGGGAGACTGTTGGAAATATGCCCTAGAGGCAATAATAAATGATTATTATTATATTTTTGTGTTCATGATAATTGTCTGTTATTCATGCTATAACTGTATTTTCCGGAAATCGTAATACACGTGTGAATACATAGACCACAACAAGTCCCTAGTAAGCCTCTAGTTGACTAGCTCGTTGATCAACAGATAGTCATGGTTTCCTGACTATGGGCATTGGATGTCATTGATAACGAGATCACATCATTAGGAGAATGATGTGATGGACAAGACCCAATTCTAAGCATGGCTCAAAGATCGTGTAGTTCGTTTAGCTAGAGCTTTTCCAATTGTCGAGTATCATTTCCTTAGACCATGAGATTGTGCAACTCCGGATACCGTAGGAGTGCTTTGGGTGTGCCAAACGTCACAACGTGAATCGGGTGGCTATAAAGGTACACTACGGGTATCTCCGAGTGTGTCTTGGGTTGGCACAAATCGAGACTGGGATTTGTCACTCCGTATGACGGAGAGGTATCTCTGGGCCCACTCGGTAATGCATCATCATAATGAGCTCAATGTGACCAAGTGTCTGGTCACGGGATCATGCATTACGGTACGAGTAAAGTGACTTGCCAGTAACGAGACTAAACGAGGTATTGGGATACCGACGATCGAGTCTCGGGCAAGTAACGTACCGATTGACAAAGGGAATTGAATACGGGGTTGATTGAATCCTCGACATCGTGGTTCATCCGATGAGATGATCGAGGAGTATGTGGGAGCCAACATGGGTATCCATATCCCACTATTGGTTATTGACTGGAGAGGCGTCTCGGTCATGTCTGCATATCTCCCGAACCCGTAGGGTCTACACACTGAAGATTCGGTGATGCTAGGGTTGTAGAGATATTAGTATGCAGCATACCGAAAGTTGTTCGGAGTCTCGGATGAGATCTCGGACGTCACGAGGAGTTCCGAAATGGTCCAGAGGTGAAGAATTATATATAGGAAGTGCTGTTTCGGCCATCGGGAGAGTTTTGGGGGTCACCGGTATTGTACCGGGACCACCGGAAGGGTCCCGGGGGTCCACCGGGTGGGGCCACCTATCCCGGAGGGCCCCGTGGGCTAAAGTGGGGAGGGAACCAGCCCCTGGTTGGCTGGTGCGCCTCCCCCTTGGGCCCTCCTGCTCCTAGGGTTGGGAACCCTAGGGGAGGGGGCGCCTCCACTTGCCTTGGGGGGCAAGTTCCCCCCTTGGCCGCCGCCCCCCTGGGGACCCTATATATAGGAGGGGGAAGGGAGGGCAGCCGTACCCTGCATCTTGGCGCCTCCCTTCCCCTTGCTACACCTCTCCCTCCCAGACGCTACGGCCCTGCCGGATCCTCGCTGATCCACCACCACGCCGTCGTGCTGCTAGATCTTCATCAACCTCTCCTCCCCCCTTGCTGGATCAAGAAGGAGGAGACGTCACGCTGACCGTACGTGTGTTGAACGCGGAGGTGCTGTCCATTCGGCGCTAGGATCTCCGGTGATTTGGATCACGACGTGAACGACTCCCTCAACCCCGTTCTTTTGAACGCTTCCGCTCGCGATCTACAAGGGCATGTAGATGCACTCCCCTCTCTCGTTGCTGGATGAACTCATAGATTGATCTTGGTGAACGTAGGAAATTTTTATTTTATGCAACGTTCCCCAACATGGAGATGTATCAACTTCCCCAAGCTTAACCCATTGCTTGTCCTCAATCAGTTCAGTTGACAAGCTGAAAGTGATATAGAAAAACTTTTACAAACTCTGTTTGATCTTGTTGTTGCAAATATGTAAAGCGAGCATTCAGTTTTCAACAAAGATCATGAACTAACCATATTCACAATAACATTTAGGTCCCACTTTACCCATATCAATGGCATAATCAACTAGTGAGCAATAATAATAAATCTTGGATGACAACACTTTCTCAAAACAACCATGATATGACATAATAAGATGGTATCTTGCTAGCCCTTTATGAGACCGCAAAACATAAATGCAAAGCACCCCTGAATATCAAGGACCGACTAGACATTGTAATTCATGGTAACAGAGATCCAGTCACAATCATACTCAATATAAATTAATAACAATGCATACAAATGACAGTGGTGCTCTCTAACTGGTGCTTTTTATAAGAGGATGATGACTCAACAATAAAAGTAAATAGATAGGCCCTTCGCAGAGGGAAGCAGGGATTTGTAGAGGTGCCAGAGCTTGAGTTTTTGAAATAGAGATATTTTGAGCGGTATGCTTTCATTGTCAACATAACAACCAAGAGATATCGGTATCTTCCATGCTACATACATTATAGGCGGTTCCCAAATAGAATGGTAAAGTTTATACTCCCCCACCACCAACAAGCACACTCCATGGCTGGTCCGAAACAACGGGTACCGTCCAACTAACAACAGTCCCGGGGGAGTTTTGTTTGCAATTATTTTGATTTGGTTTGAGCATGGGACTAGGCATCCCGGTTACCAGCCATTTTCTCGTGAATGATCAGTGGAGTCCACTCATTGTGAGAATAACCCACCTAGCATGGAAGATATAGACATCCCTAGTTGATACATGAGCGATTCGAGCATACAAAAAAAATTTCATTTGAAGGTTTAGAGTTTGGCACATGCAAATTTACTTGGAACGGTAGGTAAATACCGCATATAGGAAGGTATGGTGGACTCATATGGAACAACTTTGGGTTTACGAAAGTGGATGCACAAGTAGTATTCCTGCTTAGTACAGGTGAAGGCTAGAAAAAGACTAGGAAGCGACCAACTAGAGAGCGACACAATCATAAACATTCATGGAGATTAACCAACATTGAGTGCAAGCATAAGTAGGATATAAATCACCATGAACATAAATATCGTAGAGGCTATGTTGATTTTGTTTCAACTACATGCGTGAGCATGTGCCAAGTCAAGCCACTCGAATCATTCAAAGGAGGATGCCATCCTATCATACTACATCACAACCATTTTAATTTCCATGTTGGCACGCAAGGTAAACCATTATAAACTCCTAGCTAATGAAGCATGTCATGAGTAACTATAATCTGTAATTGTCATTGCAAACATGTTTCATTAATACTAGGCTGAATCAGGAATGATGAACTAATCATATTTACAAAAACAAGATTGGTCAAGTTCATACCAGCTTTTCCTCATCTCAATCATTTCATCATATATCGTCATTATTGCCTTTCACTTGCACGACCGAACATTGTGGATAATAATAATAGTGCACGTGCATTGGACTAAGCTGGAATCTGCCAAAATTTATTCAAAAGAGAAGACAACGTAAAATGGCCTCTTTGTTAGATCAAAAATAATGCATATGAGAGCCACTCAACACTTTCATCATGGTCTTCTCCTCTCGACCCCCAAAGAAAAGAAGAATTTCAAAGAAACACACTCAAATATTTTTGGAGTTTTTGTTTTTCATATTTATCCACCATTGGTCCATTGCCTACGAGTTTTTGTTTTTGACTTTCTGTGAAGGTCAAAAACAAGGAAAAAACAGAAACTAGCACTGGGCTCTAGGTTAATAGGTTAGTCCCAAAAAAAAATAAAATAGCTTATTAATGCATATAAAACATCCAAAACAGATAATATAATAGCATGAAACAATAAAAATTATAGATATGTTGGAGACGTATCAACTTGGAGCTTCTATCTTTGCTACGACTCTTGTAGAACTTGTTGAAGTTTTTCACCATTAGACTTATTTCCTCATTGGAGACTAGCTTGTCACTTGATGTTGTGGGAGCATCACTTGAAGCTTTGTATGCGCCACTTTACTTGTTGTGGAGCTCTTCCTTATCCTTGAGTGACATCTCATGAGCAACAATTCTACCAATGACTTCCATGGGCTTCAGATCTTTGTAGTTGGGCATCATTTGGATCAAAGTGCACACAGTATCATATTTTCCATCCAAGGCTCTAAGGATCTTCTTGATCATGAAATTGTCGGTCATCTCTTCACTTCCTAAGACGGCAATCTCATTTGTGATGAGAGCAAGCCTAGAGTACATTTTGGCGACTCCTTCACCACCCTTCATCTTGAACTTGTCAAGTTGACTTTGAAGCACATCCAACTTGGATTTCTTGATGGACTCGATACCTTCGTGCATATCAACCAAATTTCCTTTGCATTCTCAAGGCGGCTGATTTTGTAGAATTCTTCGGGGCACAATCCATTGAAGATAATATCACAAGCTTGAGCATTGTATTACAACATCATCAATTCTCCCGCGGTCGCTCCACGATCCAGTTCTCTATCATCTTCAAAGAATTTACCTTGCAAGCCAATATGAACGACAACCCAAACAGCAGGGTTATGACCGAGAATATGCATTTTCATCTTATGCTTCCAACTAGCAAAATTTGTACCATCGAAGTAAGGACCTCTACGGTGATAGTTACCCCTCACTAGACACCATACTCTCCTAGGTTGTAAAACCAAGGCTATGGTAACCAAAGCAATGGAAACCAAGGCTAACGGAGACCAAAGGTCTTATACCACCTGTAGCACCGAAAGTATGTCTAGAGGGGGGTGATTAGACTACTTCACAAATAAAAACTAGACTTTTCTGAATTTTAAATGTGGACAGATTTTAGCAAATATGACAAGTCAAGCAATCAACCTGCACATGCAATTCTAAGAGTATAGAAGCTGAAAGTAAAGAACTACACATGAAGGTAAAGGGAAGGGTTTGGAGAAGGCAAACGCAATGGGGTACACGAAGATTTTTGACGTGGTTTCGATAGGTGGTGCTATCGTACGTCCACATTGATGGACACTTCAACCCACGAAGGGTAACAGCAGCGCGAGTCCATGGAGGGATCCACCCATGAGGGTGTTGGGGAACGTTGCATGGAAAACAAACAAAAAATATATGCACACGCAAGATATATCCATGGAGATGCATAGCTACGAGAGGGGAGAGTGTGTCTACTTACCATCCTAAACCGTTAAGTGGAAGCGTTTATCAACACAGTTGATATAGTCGAACACCTGCACGATCCTACCGATCAAGTATCGAACGTACGCACCTCCGCGTTCAGCACACGTTTAGCTCGATGACATCCTCGCCTTCTTGATCCAGCAAGACGGGCAAAGTAGTAGATGAGTTCCAGCAGCACGACGCCGTGGTGACGGTGGTGATGCAACTATCTCTGTAGGGCTTCAGCGAGCACTATGAAAATATGACCGAGGACGAACTAGAGGGAGAGGGGCGCCGCACACGGCTTGGGAATCGTGGTGTGTGTTGCCCATCTCCCTCCTCTCATATATATAGGTGGGGGAGGAGGGGAGATAGCCTAGGGTGCCCCCAAGGGGGCCGGCGGCCAGCCCTAGGGCTGCCCTGGCCGCGCCCCCTTCCTTCTTTGAAGCATTGGGGAAAGGAAAGGGGGTTGGCTGCCTTAGGGTGCCCCCTCCCCCATTTCCCTTTCTGTCTTCCGTGGAGAAAGACGGGAGGGGGCTAGCCCCTCCCTTTCCTTTACAAGGCCGACGACCAGGTTGGGGGAGCGCCAGCCCCTTGTGGGCTGGTGTGCTCCCCTCCCCTTAGCCCGTTAGGGCCAATACTTCCCGTGGCCTCCCAGAACTCCTTTCGATGATCCGATGAATACCAAGTGCATTCTGAAACCTTTCCGGACACCAAATAGTATCGTCCTATATATCAATCTTTACCTCCGGACCATTCTGTAGCTCCTCTTCATGTCCGTGATCACATACGAGACTCCGAACAACATTCGGTCACCAACTCACATAACTCATATAAACTATATCGTCAACGAACGTTAAGCGTGCGGATCCTGCGGGTTCAAGAATGATGTAGACTTGACCGAGTGGCTTCTCCGGTCAATACCAATAGAGGGACCTGGATGCCCATATTGGTTCCTACATATTCTACAAAGATCTTTATCGGTCGAACCTTTAGAAACATACGTAATTCCCTTTGTTTGCCGGTATGTTACTTTCCCGAGATTCGATCATCGGTGTCTCCATACCTAGTTCAATCTCATTACCGGCAAGTCTCTTTACTCATTTTGTAATACATCATCTTGCAACTAACTCCTTAGTCACTTTGCTTGCAAGCTTCTTGTGATGTTGTATTACCCAGAGGGCCCAGAGATACCTCTCCGCAACACAGAGTGACAAATCCCATTCTCGATCCATGCCAACCCAACAGACACCTTTGGAGATTCCAGTAGAGCATCCTTATGATCACCTGTTTATATTGTGACATTTGATAGCACACAAGGTATTCCTCCGGTATCCGGGAGTTGCGTGATCTCATGGTTGAAGACACATGTATTTGACATTAAGAGCATGTCCAACCGTTCAGCCTCCTAGGGCGCCAAAAAGAGCAGCCTGGGGGCGAACTGGCGCTAGATTGTCCCCTGGGTTCGGTTTGCTCCCAGTCATAGGCCCACGGTCACCGCGGGTTCGGCAAAGTTCATTTAAATTTTTTTCATACTCGGCGATTTTTGCAGGAACTCGGCCATACTTCATCGAAAGTTGTACAAAAACGTAAAAACATGCAAGAACTACGCCTAACTTAAAAAAGAAACTAAAAAGCCTAGCCGCCGCCATCGTCTACATGCCGAGAAGTCTGTAGAAGCGGGTGTAGTGATCGCCGTTGCTGTCGTCGTCACGCGCCTCGTTTGCGACGTCCCTGCTGCAGCCCTGGCTGGGGTCGCCGACATGTGGTGGGGCGCTTGATGGCCCGGCCTCGCCCTCCATGTCGCTGTTGATGACGATAACGCCGCCCTCCTCGGCTCGGCAACGGGCCTCGGCGCGGCGATGAGCCTGGTGCTCCAGGTACGCCCGGCGCTGGCGGCGCACCTGCTCGCGGACGTGGTCCTCCTTCGCACATTTGAGGGCGGACTCATCGTCGGGGGCCACCATGTCAACGTGCTCCGACTTCACGGGGAGCAAGCCTGGATTGAGCTTCGGCCGGACCAGGCGCAGGGAGAGCCTCGCCGGTGCCGTCGCATGTGGTGAGGGCTCGTTGATGGCTAGGGCGCCGCTACAAGGGCGACGCCCGAGCGGTGTCCCCTCCAGCTCGGACCTGACGGGGTGGAGGGCCTGCAAGCCGGAGCCCCACGACGAGGACGACCCCAGCTCCAGTCGCCGCAACATCCAGGAACTGCCGCGGTGGCGAGAGAAGGACGATCATGTCGGGTACTCTAGTCGCGGCACGTTGCCGGTCTCGATGTGGTCGAGGACGACATCGAGGGTGCGGCCGGGGATGCCCCACCACTCACGACGTCCTTTGGCATTGAGGCGGCCATGGGCAATGATGCCGTTGACGGAGGCGATTTGCTCCTCGCGATTGTGCTAGAAGTACATTGTCCACAGTGTTTCGCTGTCGGGCGCGTACCTCGGCTGGTTCCGCTGCTCCTCCGTCAGGGAGGAGCGGATGCGGGCGATCTCCGCCCGCCGTGCCGCCCCTTTGGGTACTGGCTGCACAGGGATGCCACCGGCGCTCAGTATCCACGCCCTCGGCACGCGCATGTCAGGGGGCGCCGGGTACTCGGCCTCGTAGAGAAGGTGTGCCTCCGGCTCTTGGAGCTGTCGGCGGCCGAAGCTGTTCGCCGCTGCGCCGTTGCCTGGGAACCTCTCGGCCATGCTTTTGCTCGTCGGTAGGGAGGGGGTGGGGGAGGTTGTGGCGCACACCGGCAGGGAAAAGGCTTTTGCGAGAGGGCGAGGGGGAGGCTGTGGCGCTCACCGGTAGGGAGTGGGCACCTTTTATAGCCGAAGCGGGGTGGCATGGAGGCGGCATGCGGGAGGACGTGTGGCAGGAGTGGGCGGGACACACGTCGGCTACGTCTTCACTGCACTGCTCATGAGGCATCAATGGAGGCTGACCGGCATGGTAGCGCGGTAGCCTTGGCATTGATTCTCATGGGAACCGAGGTGATGAGGGCGACGAAGCGGCCGTCTCGCTGACTCGGCGGGCCCGCAGCTCTTTCGTGCCAAAAACTTTCTTCGGTGCCCTCGGGCGCCCCCCATCGCGCCGGGTTCGGCCTGGGTCCGCCGGCGCTGAATTCGGCCCAAGCCGGCGCAAAACGGGAACCTCGGGGCGCGACTGGGTCGTTTTTTCGGTGTCGGCGCAAAAAAACGCTTGTGGAGGCCGTGTTAGGGGCGCGGCTGGAGATGCTCTAAGAAAGCAGTAGCAATAAGCTGAACTATCATATGCTATGCTAATGCTTGAGTCTTGTCAACACATTAGTCTCTAATTATGTGATCCTGTTATCAAATGACAACTCATGTCTATGGTTAGGAAACCTTAACCATCCTTGATCAATGATCTAGTCTAATAGAGGCTCATTAGGGACATGGTATTTGTTTATGTATTCACATGTATTTAAGTTTCCGATCAATGCAATTCTAGCATGAATAATAAACCTTTATCATGAATATGGAAATATTATTATAACAACTTTATTATTGCCTCTAGGGCATATTTCCACCAGTCTCCCACTTGCATTAGAGTCAATAATCTAGTTCACAACGTCATGTGATTAACACCCATAGTTCACATCGCCATGTCACTAACACCCAAAGAGTTTACTAGAGTCAAAATCTAGTCCACATCGCCATGTGATTAACACCCAAAGATTTCTAAGGTGTGATCATGTTTTGCTTGTAAGAGAGGTTTTAGTCAACGGGTCTGCAACATTCAGATCCATGTGTACTTTGCAAATATCTATGTCTACAATGCTCTGCATAGAGCTACTCTAGCTAATTGCTCCCACGTTCAATACGTATCCGGATTAAGACTTAGACTCATCTGGATCAATGTTAAAGCTTGCATCGATGTAACCCTTTACGATGAACTCTTTATCACCTGCAAAACCGAGATACATTTTCTTAGTCTTCTTTGGTAGCTAAGGATAATTTTGACCATTGTCTAGTGATCCATTCCTGGATCACCATTGTACCCCCTTGCCAGACTCATGGCAAGGCACACAACAGGTCTGGTACACAGCATGACATACTTTGTAGAACCTGTGACTGAGGCATAGGGAATGACTTTCATCTCTCTCTATCTTCTGCAGTGGTCGAGCTTTGAGTCTTACTCAATTTCACACCTTGCAACACAGGCAATAACCCTTTCTTTGACTACGAGCCCCCTTTCCTTTCCCCCATGCGCCAAAGAAGGAAGGGGGCGTGGCCAGGGCTGGTGAGGGATTCCTGGATTAGGGGGTATCCGGACAGCCGGACTAGATACATCGTCCGGACTATTGGAGCATGAAGATACAAGACTCAAGACTCCGTCTCGTGTCCGGATGGGACTCTCCTTTGCGTGGGAGACAAGCTTGGCGATCCGGATATTGTATTTCCTTCCTTGTAACCGACTCCTTGTAAACCCTAGCCCTCTCCGGTGTCTATATAAACCGGAGAGGTTGGTCCTTAGAAGGCCGATCACAATTACAATCCTAATCATCATAGGCTAGCTCTTAGGGTTTAGCCTCTACAATCTCGTGCTAGATCTACTCTTGTACTACTAATATCGTCAATATTAATCAAGCAGGAAGTAGGGTTTTACCTCCATCGAGAGGGCCCGAACCTGGGTAAACATTGTGTCCCTTGCTTCCTGTTACCATCAGCCTAAGACGCACAGATCGGGACCCCCTACCCGAGATCCGCCGGTTTTTACACCGACATTGGTGCTTTCATTGAGAGTTCCTCTGTGTCGTTGCTGCAAGGCTCGATGGCTCGTCTCGTTGTCAAGGACAACATTACCTCTGGGGGAGCTCTGGCTGTAGGCCAAACTCTCTGACTTGGCGGCTTTGTCATGGCCGCCCCATCGGCTGTCGCGCCGACGATGGCCTCTCGGGTCATCACGCATAACCTTCGCATCAATTCGGAACTCATAGAACAGATGGATCCGATAGAGCTCTCCTCCCTTAATGAGCTCTTGGATCGCATCACTGCTTTGGGAGTCGCTACGGACTATGACCGGATCGGGCTTAAACCCGACCAAAGGGACATTAAATCACCGCCGGCCACCCATGAGATAGCGGTAGTGGAGGAACCACATACGGACTACCCCTCTACTTTGAGGACAAATTATGTCCGGATCACCGAGCTCCCTGAGCCGGACTCCAGCTCAAGGGAAGACAGGACCCAGATCCCGGACTTAGGATCGGGTATTCGGCCGGAAAAATTGGGCAGCACCCCGGATCCCGAGCTGTCAAACTCGGGAGCTCCTCTGCCCCTAGGTGTTAGATCAGATCAGGATCCGGATTCAGCCACGAACACCCACCTGTACATAGACCGTCTCTCCCACATCAGACAAAAGTCCCATGAGACAGTACATCACTACTGGGCCAGATTCCTCCTTGTGCTAAATAAGGTCAAGGACTGTCATGAGGAGGACACAGACCTCACTTTTCTCGCAAAAAGCTGTCTTTAATAAAGGAATTTTAATGCCATAAGTCGCCGTGACATAGTACACTTTGTCGACTTGGCAACCATAGTCTGTAAATCTTGTGCGATGGAAAGCGCCTGGAAAACCCAAACAGAATTTTGGGATAGTCCGGCTCTCACCAAAACCTTTGTTCGAGCTAAACGGGCGAACTCTCAAAAGCCGACCGATCCAATCCCCAAGAAGCCAAAGCTCACCCTAGGGGGTGGGACCGTATTGGAAGAATGGCTCAATGGGCCATGTAAACTCCATGGTACGCCAGACACAACACCAATCCACAGCCTTAGGGCATGTTGGATACTCCGTCAGGTAGCAAAAAGTGGCGAGGATCTCCTTGTAAGCCATAAAGTAGAACAACATCCCGCTAAAGAACACAATACGGTACTAACAGTCTTCGAGACTTTCGCCTCAAACAATAGGCGCAAGCAAGCTCATCGAAGCTCCGCTGAAATCTGCCATGTGGCAAAAATAAATCCGTGGAACGACACTGCTATAACCTTCAATGCCGTGATTTAACCTCGATTCTGCACCGTCCGGCACCACCGCTCTGGTCCTTAGGCCAGTCGTGGACGGCTTTCGGCTCACTAAAGTATGGATGGCAGAAGCGGATTAAACTTGATCTACGAAGAAACACTCAACAAGATGTGAATTGATAAAGGCCGCATTGAACAAAGCGGCACAACCTTCAAGGGGATTATCCCTAGTCGGGAAGCGCGGTGTGCGGGAAAAATCACACTCGATGTGGTATTCGCACCCCGAGAATTACAGTCCGAAGAAATCACGTTCCAAGTGGCTCCTTTCAGTAGCGGATACCACGCCCTTCTAGGGCGGGACGCGTTTACAAGCTTCCAAGCTATACCCCATTACGGGTACATGAAGCTTAAAATGCCCGGACCCAATGGAATCATCACTCTAGCCAGTGATCTGGACGTCGCACTTCGCGCCGAAAATAAAACCGCAGCACTAGCCTTGGAAGCATTATCCGAAGCCCTAGCAGCCGAAGAATTAACAACACTGCAAGCCACCATGGACAAGGACGACGTGATACTCGACAAGCGACCCAAGTCCACCTCATTTAAACCCGCAGATGAGATAGTCAAATTCCAAGTCCATCCAACGGACCCTACAAAGACAGCTTCCATCGGGACACGCTTGAGCCTCAAGAATGGACGCCAGATCATGAGACTTCTTATGCGAGAATTGGGACATTTTCACTGGAACCCATCTCGACATGCCGCATCCCGCATGAGATTGGCGAACATAGCCTCAATATACTAAAAGGATACAGACTCAAGCGACCCTAAAGGCGGTTTTCAGAGCCCAAACGACAAGCCATGGGGAAGAGCTAGCTGCTACTTGAGGCCGGATTCATCAGAGATATCAAGCATCCGGATTGGCTGGCAAATCTGGTAATGGTACCAAAGAAGGACAAATCCTGGCGCTTATGCGTCGACTACAAAGACCTCAACAAGGCTTGCCCCAAGGACCCCTTTCCCCTCCCTCGCATCGATCAAATCATCGATGCCACGGCAGGACACGACTTGTTGTGTTTTCTCGACACATACTCTGGATACCATCAAATAAAGATGGCAGAGTCCGACCAAGCTGCAACAGCTTTCATAATGCCATATGGCCCTTTTTGCTTCAACACTATGCCTTTCGGGCTTAAGAATGCCGGAGCAACCTATCAACGCATGATTCAAACATGCCTGGAAAAGAAAATCGGCAAAATAGTGGAGGCATATGTGGACGACGTGGTCATAAAAACAAGAGACATCGAAACCCTAATAGATGACTTGAGGCTTACATTCGATAACCTCCGGACATACGACATCAAGCTGAACCCGGAAAAATGCGTTTTCGGCGTCCCCTCGGGGAAATTGCTCAGCTTAATTGTTTCCAATAGAGGAATTGAAGCGAATCCGGCAAAAATCCAAGCTCTGTCGCAGTTGGCTATACCAACAGACCTCAAGCACATCCAGAAACTAGCTGGATGCGTGGCTGCTTTAAGCCGCTTTATCTCCAGGTTAGGGGAAAAGGCATTACCTCTTTACTGCCTTCTTCGGCGCACCGAACACTTCATGTGGACGGGTGTAGCCGCGGCCGGACTCGATGAAATAAAGACCTTATTGGCCGGTAATCCAGTCCTAACAGCGCCAAATGTCGGTGAACCTATGCTGCTATACATAGCTGCAACAGATCAAGTTGTAAGTGCAGTGCTCGCCGTTGAACAAGAGGTTGACGGATACAAATTCCCGCTCCAAAAGCCGGTTTATTACGTATCCACGGTCCTCACCCCATGCAAATCCCGGTACCCACACTATCAAAAAATAGCATACGTGGTCTTCATGGCATCCCGGAAGCTACGACACTACTTTCAAGAGTGTTCGATTATGGTGGCCTCCGAAGTACCAGTCAACGACATAATAAATAACCGTGACGCTACGGGCCGGTTCTCAAAATGGGCCATCGAGCTCCTTCCGTTCGACATAACATACAAGCCACGGCGGGCCATCAAGTCGCAAGTACTAGCTGACTTTGTCGCCGAATGGACAGAAGCCGAACTCCCTAAAGAGGACGGCACGTACTCTAACTGGATCATGCACTTTGATGGCTCTAAAATGATGGCCGGATTGGGAGCAGGTGTAGTCCTGATGTCTCCCACCGGAGACACGGTCCAGTACATCCTCCAAATATTATACACAGACTCCAACAATGCAGCCGAATATGAGGCTCTGTTGCACGGTCTTTGGATGGCAGCCTCTATAGGCATTCAATGCCTAGAAGTGCGCGGGGATTCAAACCTCGCAATATCACAAATAAACGGAGACTTTGATGCCAAGGATCCAAAAATGGCGGCCTACTGCAATGCCGTCCTCAAAATGTCAGCTCGGTTCGAGGGGCTCGAATTCCACCATGTGGCTCGAGAAAACAATCAAGCGGCGGATATCCTTGCCCGCATCGGCGCTAAGCGCAACCCTGTCCCAACTAACATATTCCTGGAAAGACTGTTCAAGCCATCCGTGGTATGGGAAGGGGAGTCCGGCAATACTAGCACGGATCCGAATACACCCCCAGATTCCGAACTATCAGACATAATCAGAGGCTCTACCACCGAAATAACATCTTCGGCCCATGAATAGGAAGGAGCTCCCCGAAGACTAAAATGAAGCACGCTGCATCGTTCAGCGTTCTAAAGCTTACAAAGTCCATGAAGGGGAACTCTATAAGAAAAGTGCGACCGGAGTGCTCCAAAGGTGCATCTCCGAAGAGGAAGAGCGGCATCTCTTGGCTGAAATCCATGCTTTGGATCAGGGGGCACCACGCCATCGCCGAGCACTAGTCGCAAGGCCTTCCGTCTGACAGCTTCTATTGGTCGACGGATGAAAGCAGACGCACAGGACCTTGTCCAACACTGCGTCGGTTGCCAGCTCTTTGCCAATCAGAGTCATATGCCCCCTACCGCTCTCCAAACAATCCCCATAACTTGGCCCTTCACGGTCTGGGGGCTGGATATGGTCGGACCTCTTAAAGGGGGAAGCCATAAGAAAAAATACTTATTGGTCATGGTGGACAAGTTCACCAAATGGATAGAAGCCAAACCAGTCAAAACGGCCGAATCCGGACCAGTAATAGACTTCATATCCGGGGTTGTACACCGATACGGTGTCCCCCATAGCATCATCACTGATAATGGCTCAAATTTCACAGCCTATGAAGTGAAAACTTGGTGCGGCAAAATGGGCATTAAGCTTGATTGCGCTTCCGTCTAACATCCCCAAACAAATAGTCAGGTCCAACGGGCAAACGGTCTCATCATGAGCGGCATCAAACCCAGACTAGTGCGATCCTTGATAGAGTCGGATACGCACTGGGTCGTAGAGCTTGACTCCGTACTCTGGGGGCTGCAGACCACGCTGAATCGCACCACCGGATATACACCATTTTCTATGGTGTACGACGTGGAAGCAGTACTACCCTGCGACATAATACATGATTCGCCACACGTACGCATGTACGAAGAGAAGGAAGCCGAGTTAGATCGGCAGGATAACTTGGATGCCCTGGAGGAGGAGCGCGACGTCGCAAAAGCCCTCTCTGCATTCTATCAGCAGCAGGCTCGACAATACCAAAGCAGAGAAGTGCGGGCCAAAACTTATAATATTGGCGAGCTCGTTCTATGCCTACCGGAGAATAAGAAGGACAAGCTCAAACCCAAGTGGGAAGGTCCCTTCGTCATTGACAAAGTTCTCACCAGAGGAGCGTACCGCTTATGTAATGCATCCGATAACAGACTCGATCCGAACCCATGGAACGCGGCCAGACTCCGGAGATTCTACGCCTAGTGCCGAACTCAGTGTTCGTCTCCTTAAACCCTCCTTTTTAATTATGCCCCCTCCCCTTTCCTTTCTCGACCATTTTTCCTCTTCACATAAAGTATTTAATACAGTACGGACTCCCGGATCATTCCGGCCGCACTATGTGTGTAAGTAATACCTGGGGGCTTCCTATACGGAAGCTAAAAATAATTACTCTAATGGCTTTTTGCCCATCACATATGCATTTCTTTTTCCATATGTGCCTTTTCTTCACCATTATATGCATCGATATGACTTAAGATGTGGCCAAGCTGGGTTGCCTAGCTCTTGTGTTTATGCCCTACGTTCACGTTAATTCGGCTAGGGCATAAGGGGAGCACCTCTGCGATTGTTACTGCCGGTTCAGCCGGATGTGTACCTCAGATTGGGTGAAGCCGAAAGCTAGCGTGCTTAAGAGAATATTCGATCGGTGAACAAAAGATGTATTCGTTTATTACAACGTAAATCCCCAGAAGTTTTGTATCCTGCGCCCTTGTTCACAGTCCGGACATGTGCATCGTCGCATGCGTACCCAGGGAAAGGAACCCCTAACGGAACTATTTTCCCTGGAAGATGTTTCTTACTATCCATGTAATATAACATAACTAGTTGGGTACTTGTCTGTTCAAGCACTTATGACCCCTACGCCTGGTTTCCACGCATACCCCGGTTCTATATAACTGATCGGGTATTCGGACACACCCCGGACTGTAGGATCCGGGGCTGAAGCGAAAAGGTCCGCCATGACAAATGATTTTAATCCGGCTAGGGACTACTTATGTCCATTGAATTACACAGTCACTTGGACTGACTATATTCCTCCTCTATACCATCCAACAGGCTATCTAGCTTACAGTCCTGTTGAGAATACTTTGCGGCTAACGCTACCTGGTCATATACCCGACTCACGGGAATTTCTTGCCCATCTGGCCCCGCCGGTCCGACTTCGGCCATATGGTTCGGGTCCATCTTGGTGTAGCGCGTCTTCACCATAGCCCAGGCTTCTCTTGCACCTTGCCGGCAGGCTGACATCTTCCACAATCGGAAGCGCCACCGTGCTCCTTGAAGCATATCCACAAGCTCCCACATGCCATTCGGCAGGAAGCTTGATGGCCACAAGGCCTGAGCAATGCCCTGCATCACCTGCCGAGCTCGCTCATGCAGTTGTGACAGGTCTTGTAGTAAATCGCCTGCAGATGATGGCATCTCCTCCTCGGGGCGACCCGTTAAACATTCCTACTAGCAAAACCCTTTCAATATACTTCCGCGCCGAACTATACTACAGTTCGTCTAGGCACTTACCATAAATGTCGCGTCGAAGCCTTTTATTCTCCTTCACGGAGTCCGCCAGCTGAGCGCGGACGTCTTTTAACTCCACGTCCAGCTGGACTTTGGCATCTTGAAGATTATTCTTCTCCTGCCTAACTTGCGTAAGAACGCGCTCACCAGCCTTTAGCTGCCTTTTGAGATGTGACTCGTCATCTCTCATGCCCTCCGGATTCACCCCGGAATTGTCTGCAGAATTTTCTGTTAGACTTGTCATATCAGCCATTTACTAACTGGTGCATCTTCGTACAATTGAGACAAATGTTACCAGATGAGGGCTTCTGGGATTCCTCTAACTTGGCAACTGTGGCCCTCAGCTGGGCCTTGCACTCCTCCAACTCCTGAAACAATTGCTCATTCTTATCTACAAGGACCTGTGCATAAATTGATCCTTAAAACAGTTGTTCCAACCGTTTCAAGTCTCAGGGGCTACTTCTATACATGCTTATCAAATTTTCTTACCCGTATATCTTTGGTATACTGGTCCGTCGCTCGGGCAAGCCCGCCTTGAGCAGCTCGGATGTATGTGTCTCCCGAATTGAAGGCGTTAAATGCCTCTTAAAAAAAGATGTTGTTCCGAAGTACGGCCCGTCGGCGCCGGTGATTCATGGCGCTCTCTACTTCGGAATTCGTGGCCGAGAGCATATCCACGTCCTCTGTCGGAGAACTATGCGGCATCAGCCCCGCTCCCGCCTCCGCTCTCGAAGCCGGCTCTGGAATCCGGCTAGTGGAGGCGTGATTGGTGGGATCCCCGGATATAGTCCGGCTACTCCTTTTCCTGCCGGGACACAAAGGGCACTATTATACTTCAAATACAATAATCGCAGGATAGGTTTTTGCCTTACCTCTATAGCGGCGTGTCGACCCTAACTGCCTTCCTCTTGAGCCTGCCCGATCCGGACGCTCGTGGCCGACGAGCCCCTAGGAGCTCGGCCCCGTGCTCCGACCGTCGTCTCTACAAAAGCACGACACTTCAAAGGTAAGGCATGACATCTGAAAGGAGTCCTCTTCGGAGGATAGGGTTTTCTACTGGGCTTACACGCGACATAGGTAGCAGTCTAGGATAGTCGGCAATAATGGCCATTGAGGCGCCATCGCAGCTCGCTTGATAAAATATCTCGTTGACAAGCTCCACGGTAATATCCGGATCTTCTTCGAGTCCTGGATCTAGGGCCCTTCCGGGGTCCTCTGGCTGCGGGGAGGGGCTGGAGATTTCTTCTACGACCCTCCTGAGTTCCTGCTCAGAAATATCGAGGCAGATAATCTTAGCGAAAAACGCCACAATAAGTGACGCGGGGAAAGGAATGACGACTTACGAAGTTTGGGGGGTTGTACATGGAGAATCCATCCCGCGGTTTAATGTGAAGGAATTCTTCCTCTTCCCCTTTGTATAAATCGGATAAGATCCTTGCCAGAGCAGTGGCAGAGTCCGGACTCTTACGGCCACAGCGGGTGACATCATCTTCCCCGTTGAAGTGCCACATGGGCTTCCCCCGATATTGAAGCGGTTGCACTCCCTACATTATGCATATTGGCATAACCTCGACTATCATCAGTCCGGATTTGGCCAATAACTTTATCCTGCTCATCAGGAAATGTATTTCCCTGGTATCCTCCTCTTGGGGGCCCCGGGGGCGCCAGCTTAGACATGCCCTCGGCGAGGCGTTACTGAACTTGGGGAGGCCTGTCTGGACTGGATCCGGAAGGGGAACGTCCTCAATGTAAAACCACTCTGAAGGCCAGTTCTCTGGTGCCTTCTTGGGAGTGCCCGATAGGTATCCGGTTTCGGCAATGCGCCATACTTCGGCCCCGCCCACTTGACATAGGGATTCTCCCTGGTTGCGAGGGACAAGCGCGACAGCTTCTTCGTAACTCAAGTGAGCCTCGCAGCCTAAAAATAGCTCACAAAGGGCAACGTACCCTGCTATATGTACTACGGAGGCAGGGGTAAAGTTGTGCAACCGCCCGGGCCGAGAACTCTGTGAGCCCGCGAAGGAATGGGTGGATGGGAAACCCGACGCCCCTTAGCAGATGCGGGATGAGGCATATTCTCTCCTCTGGAGATGGATTAGGAGATCCCTCCGCCTGTTCCCCGCCGTTATAGGTGGCTATTCCGGCTCAGACGGAGACCATGAACGCCGGTGGGAGAAATCCTTGGGATTGTAACTCTATCAAACGGCTATGAGGAACTGAACACTCTCCCCAATCCCCCGGCTTGGAACGAGGAGAGCGAGCAGAAGAGCTGCGACGACCAGCCATGTTGGAATGGTTTTTCCGGAGCGCTCTGTTGGATGCTTGCTCGAGGGGGAGAGTGAGGTTTGGATCTGAGAATCCTCGTCTCTTAAAATAGACGGTCAGCCCGAAGGATCGGGGGTGGCAAATGCAAAAATACCTCGGCTCCTCGCATTCGCTCGACATGTGGACATGGTCATTATTGAGGCACTGAAGCCGAGGAGTACAACATTGATGGGAAGCCGGACATATTCGTCATAACAGGTACTTTGGGGTATTCGGAGATGGAACCCGCCTTGTAATGCCGAAGACAAGACTGCGCGCCGGACTCATTGTCATTGAAGCCTGGTTCAGGGGCTACTAAGGGACTCCTGGATTAGGGGGTATCCGGACAGCCGGACTATATACATCGTCCGGACTATTGGAGCGTGAAGATACAAGACTCAAGACTCCGTCCCGTGTCCGGATGGGACTCTCCTTTGCGTGGGAGACAAGCTTGGCGATCCGGATATTGTATTTCCTTCCTTGTAACCGACTCCGTGTAAACCCTATCCCTCTCTGGTGTCTATATAAACCGGAGAGGTTGGTCCTTAGAAGGCCGATCACAATAACAATCATAATCATCATAGGCTAGCTCTTAGGGTTTAGCCTCTACGATCTCGTGGTAGATCTACTCTTGTACTACTCATATTGTCAATATTAATCAAGCAGGAAGTAGGGTTTTACCTCCATCGAGAGGGCCCGAACCTGGGTAAACATTGTGTCCCTTGCTTCCTGTTACCATCAGCCTAAGACGCATAGATCGGGACCTGTCAAAACCGGCGGATCTCGGGTAGGGGGTCCCGAACTGTGCGTCTAGGCGGATGGTAACAGGAGACGAGGGACACGATGTTTTACCCAGGTTTGGGCCCTCTTGATGGAGGTAAAACCCTACGTCCTGCTTGATTAATATTGATGATGTGTATTACAAGAGTGGATCTACCACGAGATCAAGGAGGCTAAACTTTAGAAGCTAGCCTATGGTATGATTGTTGTAATGGTTGTTGTGTCCTACGAACTAAAACCCTCCTGTTTATATAGACACCGGAGAGGGCTAGGGTTACACAGAGTCGGTTACAATGGTAGGAGATCTACATATCCGTATCGCCAAGCTTGCCTTCCACGCCAAGGAAAGTCCCATCCGGACACGAGACGGAGTCTTCAATCTTGTATCTTCAGTAGTCTTGGAGTCCGGCGGGCGATGATAGTCTGCTGTCCTGACACCCCTTGTCCAGACTCCTCAAGAGCCCCTCAACCTGGCTTCAATGACAATGAGTCCGGCGCGCATAATGTTCGGCATTGCAAGGCGGGTTCCTCCTCCGAATAATCCATAGAAGATTGTGAACACCAGGATAGTGTTCGGCTCTGCAAAATAAATTCCACATTCCACCGTAGAGAGAATAATATGTACACAAGTTCAATCTGCTGACATATTTTGCGGCATGACGTCACACCAATACCAAGCCTTTACTTGAATCGTTTTTTATTATACCACCTCAGCGCGTTCAGCGAAGCAGTTTCCTTGGCACGTCTTGTCGAAGCAGAGATCGTGTTCCCCTTATTCCGGGATTCTCATCAATACGGACGTGGGTAACCCAACCGCGCCTGTCGCCACGCCTCCTCTATCGAAGGCGAGTCCCGATTCCCGAATGGTCACGGAGATGGCTCTTGGTATTCTCCCTCTTTATAATAGGACCAAGGCTCGTTTCTTTTCTTTAATCTTCCATTGAATCCTCTCCTTGCTCCAAGTTCCAACACCCAGAGCCCCAGATTCGAGCGCTACGGACCTTCAACAATGTCCGGCTCCGACCTTCAGGGCCGGTGGATGCCCTCCTCCGTCACGGAGGAGGACGTGCTAAAGCTGCGAGAGGCCAAGTACCTGTCCTACGAGAGTTCGCACAGGTTGCCTGCTGAAGGGCGGGCCATCCCCACCCCCGAGCCCGGCGAGTATGTAGTCTTTGTATCCCACCTCCGTCAGGGTTTAGGCTTCCCGATGGATCCTTTTGTGAGAGGGCTCATGTTCTACTATGGGTTGGAATTCCACGACTTGGCTCCGAAGTCTATCCTCCATATTTCCGCATTTATTATCGTCTGCGAAGCCTTCCTCCGAGTCACCCCTCACTTCGGCCTGTGGCTGAAGACCTTCAATGTGGATCCGAAGATGATCGGGGCGTCAAGCGAGTCTTGGCGGGCGGCCATAAGCGGGAGGGCCGATGCCCCGTGGCCCGAGGGCTCCTTCCAAGAGGAGCTCGCCTTGTGGCAGCAGGAGTGGTTCTATATCACCGCTTCGAAGGGCAGCAGGCAGAAGCCGCCGCCTTCATTCCGCTCGGGACCTCCACGACGATTGATGTCGTGGGTCAACCAAGGGCTCAATTGGGGACCGTCAGAAGACGTGCCCCTATTGCAGGGCCGGATTCGAGACCTCCAAGCGAGGGAGATCGATCTGGTCGTGGTGATGTAGGTTATGCTAATTAGGCGTCTCCTGCCCTGCAAACGCTGTCCTCTCCGGCTATGGGAGTTCAATCCGGAGGGACCACGGATTCTCCAACACTTCATGGGTACGACACCCGTGGAGATGTACAAGCTGTTCTTCGGATCACAGGCGGCGTGTCCAGAATTGACCGAGGACGCCGGCCTAAGCTGCAATCGCCCGGATACTCAAGTAAGTAGCTCAGTGTTCGGACGCACCGTTTGTTTGCCTTTCTACAATTCGCCTTTTAACCCGTTATCCTTCAACAGGAGTGGATAGCGCAAGCAAAGCTGATACGGTGTCCGGCCCCCCTCCCAGAGACCGCGCCGAGCCCGTGCTGGTCGAATGTTGAGGTTGCGCCTTGAGGAAGGCGAAGGGAAAATAGAGGAGCTACCGCCTCGCCTAAGGGGGGCTCTTAAAGAAGGGGATCGAGAATCCTCCTCCGTGGGGAGAAGAGGACCGCCTCCGAAGACCCGGAGGCCAAAGCCCCTAAGCGGGGGAAGAAATCTTCACCAGAGGGTCCTGCATCCGGGGAGGTCCCGGCCGCACAATCTTCTCTAAAGAATCAGCCCTCCAGTGAGCCGTGAGTAGAAAAAGGGGAGTTCATTAATAAGAAACATCCCTATTTGTGCTTCTGAGGATAACCGAAATTTTTACCTTGTAGTTCGGATCTGCGACCTTCTTAGATGAGCTCGTCTTTGGGGGATCTTCGTCCGGAGATGATGGAGAGCGAGACACCTCCGTCTGCTGCGCCGTCGGA
Organism: Aegilops speltoides; assembly: GCA_021437245.1. Lineage (NCBI taxonomy): Eukaryota > Viridiplantae > Streptophyta > Magnoliopsida > Poales > Poaceae > Aegilops > Aegilops speltoides. The sequence goes on from CM038141.1 coordinate 264,666,496, forward strand.
TAGGGCGGACGAGCCTGAAGTGTCGTCACGGAGGGTATCCCCGAGCCCGACAGAGCCGAAGAGTTCGGCGCCGACTAGTGTTCGGCCGGGGGAGCTGAAGGATCTGCTTGAGAGGGTGTCCATCTCAGAAGATCACCGTGCATTGATGAGCATGGTGATTGGAAGGATTTTGTCTGCTGAAAGCGGATTGCATAATGCCGTCAGGAGTTTGCTGGCGGGGTTTGAGGTACGTAAAAACGACGCACCTTTTTGACAGTTTTGCACATGAAAGTGCGCCCTGTATAGATAGTAGCCCCTGAGACTCGGTATGTTGTCGAAAGCGACAGCGTGTGGAGGATCAAAATCGCAAGTATTGAGTGTCGCCTTTCCTATGCAGGTGGCGGATGGTCCGGGGGCTAGCCGGACTGATGGAGTTGCTGAATTAATGCGGCAACTCGATGTTGTGGATGCAGACATCACGCTAGTCAACAAGCGACTTGACGAGTTGCAAGGTAAGTTGTCTCTCCGCAGTCACCTATTAAGGGAGCTAAAACCCACCTCTTACAATATTTGTGCTTGACGCAGATGGTGCTGCTGCTGTGGAGAGCCTTCGGGCAGAACTTGCTCAAGCCAAGGAGCAAGCCAGAAGAAGTAATGCGGCTGCCTCGAGGGCGGCCGAGGAGTTAGAAGCCGAAAGGGCTGCACACTACCGAAGCAGGGAAGAGATGGCCGAATTTGCCATTAAATTGAAGGATGCTACTGACCGCAATGAGGCTCTTGAAAAGGAGCGCCTATCGAAGCAAGAAGACACAGGAAGGCCACCGCCGGGCCAAGGATGCCCGCTTCGCAATGCAGGCTATAAAGGAGGAGCTGCGTCAGGCCGGAGACATTGTGGCTGGCAAGCCTTTTCTGCTGCGCCGCAGGTTTACGGATCCAAAGTATGCTCAGCTTGGCCAGCTATGGGGCCCGGAGGATCCATATATGGACTTAGCGGCGAGTGCGGCGGATGCCGTTGCGCACTTCCGGAGTCAGAAGGATCACAAGAAGGAAGAGATGTTTTGGTCTCAATTCCATAGTCCGGATCGTTCACTTCCGCTAACCGATCATTTGGCCGAATGGGCTGAGCTGAATAGGTTGTCCATGCTTGCCATGACGGATATCGTGACTCATGTCTGGCCGGAGATGCCCGAGCCGAAGAGCTATTTTGGCTTATTGCAGCAGTTTCTTGGGGCGGTGCCGCATATCAAGGCGATGAAGCGGTCGGCCTGCATAGAGGGTGCACGGATGGCCCTTGCCCGTGTGAAGACACATTGGACAGAGATGGATGCCACCGCTGTTGCAACCCCGGGTTCGGACGAAAGCCGGTTACCCGCCAAGCACTATTTTGGGGAAGTTATGCGTGGTGCTCGTGTAATAGAGTCGCAGTTGCTCGAAAATGTCACGCTCAAATGAACGCTTTATTTTGTAAAACAATGGTTATGATGTAATCGCTTTTTATACTTGTGCGCCAAGTATTGAAATATCTCCTATGCAGCCGCTTATGTATACGTATGTATAACCCGAAGATGGCAGTTCTTGACTTTCAGCCCCCACGCACAAGGTGCGGGGTGTTCGCAAAAATAGCGATTTTCACACTTAATCCGGCGTCTCGGTCCTGTTGAGGAGGTGGTAGCGTAGCAAACGAGGCAACCGGACTATGATGCTTTATCACTTTCACTTAGCCATTGGAGCTCGAGGGTGGGACTACGATATAGCCCCTGGGGGCACCGCGCTCTCCGATTTCGGGGCGCGTGTGTGCCTGACCGGTAAATGGTCCTTCGTCAAAGCGGAGGAATTCTAGACATTCCGGTGGTCGATTGAGTGGTTGACCAGTCCCTCGCTGTATCATGACAGTCAGTTTTCGGCTTTCATCGAGGTGCTCGCCAAATTTAACTGGGCACAATCGCAGAGTTCTCCGGTGCCGCGTTAGCCGATGATACGGAACGTAAGGCAGCAAAACACGTGAGCTGGGCAAACCCAACATTTGACCAAAGACATGATTCGAGCTGATGCATATAATGCCTAACTCGAGACGCCAACACTCCCTAAGGTGTTCGGTCTTTATAATAATGGGCTAAACAATGCCCTAAGCCCCTTGTGTCCAGTGCAGGCGAGGTACTCGACGCTGCCGATGCCAAAACGTCGATCTCCTCTCTCGTTATCATGAAAACCAGGGGATTGTAGCAACAAGAGACAAGAAAAAGGTTTACGCAGGTCTTAATCAAAAGAATCCTAGCAACGGGTCCCTCTTGCGCCTCTGCGCTGTGTCTCCGCAGCCGTTATCCTCGACGGTGTGCACGGTGTTCATCTGTAAAAGAGAGGAACTTAGTTTGAAAGAAATCGTGCGAAAAGTGCATAAAAATTAAAATATTTAGAAATTAATAAAGCTGAGCCTATATTAGCTCATTGTTTCTTATATGCCCAGCCCCTTGTGAAGGGGTGTGCGGCTGGGGAGCCCCTAGCTTATTTATGCCGGACTCGTCTAGCCGTGTCCGGGGTCTTTGAATGACCCTCTTAATGAAATGATGCCTCGTGGACCGGGCACTTTGAGTGTAAGAGACGCGTAATGTGGTATTGCGTTAAAGCGGACGAAAGCTTCACGTCCCAATAGTGCTTGATAGCTACTTTTGAATGGGGCGACATGAAAGAATAGCTTTTCGCGTCGGAAGTTGTCCGGTGACCAACACAACTTCTAGTAGTAAGGAGCCCATGCACTTGGCGTAAGGGCTCAAGCGCCACTCCTTTAAAGGAAGTGCAGCTATGTCGAATTTTAGTAAGGTCTATCCCCAACTTGCGGATTGTGTTCGGATATAGCAGGTTTAAATCGCTGCCGCCGTCCATCAGGACTTGTGTAAATTGTAGTCCGTCGATTATAGGATCCAAGATCAGGGCAGTCCATCCTGCATTTCGAACACTTCTGGAATAATCCAGGTGGTCAAAAGTGATTGGTTTTAACATCCAATCTCGAGGTTCCGCTGGGGTGGACCGTGCGAGACCCATCTTAGCGGGTGCCGCATTATTTTTCCGTATTATCACATGAAGTGAGTTTACTGCTTTGACTTCCTGTGGGAAAGTCTTTTGTTTTCCGGTGCCCTGCTGGTGGGGCTCGTCGTTGTCCTCGCTTGGTGCGTCAAGCCCTTGTGTTCGGCGTTGAGTCGGCCGGACTGTTTGAAAACCCAACAATCTCAGTGGGTGTGGTTTGCAGGCCTTCCGGAGGTACTGTGGATTTGACATATCCGATCCAAAATTTTGTTTAAGTTGGATAGCTCGTCACTGTTGTCCTTAAGAGGCAGTGTTTTGTTGTTTGGCCGCGAGCTTTTGAATTTGGCGTTAACCGCCGTGCTCTTTGGGCTTTTCTCTTTATTCCGGCGCTGATCTTTTCTGCGCCGTGATTTTTCGCTTCCATCTCGATCTCGGATGTACTTGGGTCATTGGTGCTGCATCTTGCTAGCTACTTGTCTTCCCCAGCAAAAGCGGGTCATGAGGCTTGTTAGCGCAGACATTGTCCTCGGCTTCTCTTGGCCGAGGTGTCTCAGCGAGCCATTCGTCTCGTAAATTGTGTTTAAAAGCTGCTAAGGCTTCGCATCCTGACGATCGACTATTTGGTTCCTTTTAGTAAGGAACCTGTTCCAGAATTCTATGCTACGACTCTCGGGCTGTTGAGTTATATGACTTAGATCGTCTCAGATCCGGAGGGCGGACATAAGTCCCTTGAAAATTTGCTCTAAACACGCCCTCAAGCTCTTCCCAACTTCCAACAAGTTTTACGGGAGGCTTTTGAGCCAATGCCAAGCTGGCCCTTTGAGCTTGAGGGGTAGATATTTTATGGCGTGGAGGTCATCTCCTCTAGCCATGTGTATGTGTAGTATATAATCCTCTATCCGCACTCTGTGGTCATTGTTCGTCAGAGGCCTCTATGTTTATGGGTTTAAACCCTGCTAGGAATTCATGATCCAAAGACCTCATTGGTGAAACATAGTGGGTGTCTTGGCCCCAGATTTGGGTGTACCGTCTTGAACACTTGGCATGTTGTGTTGCTTCCTAGGGCCCTCTTTTTGGCCCAGAATGGACTGGCTGGGCCATCTGTTTTCCCAGATCATCACCGGCTTGTGTGCGGCGCCGCTTGTAGTTTTGGCCTATCCTCTGTTGTCTATCCGCCAGCGGCCTCTTTGTTTTTTGACTGTGGGGCTCTACGGCTTCCTCGTCAAATTCGCAGCAACTTGCGCTTGGTAGCTCTTTGATTGATGGCCATTGCCGTATTTGTCTGCAGTTTTGAGCACTTTGCTCCACCTCATTCTGTGTATGTCTTCCGCTATTTTGAGCTTCCGTTTTTCCTTCTTCAGACTTCTTGCAGTGGCGACGAGTCTTTTTGCGAAGGCTCTTATTCTCCGGTGGTGTGTCCGGCGTGAGGTCGTCTAGACTGTTGGTTTCGCCGGGCATGGATTTATTATCCGATTCGTCCTGTTCGGGCGGTTGCTTGTCTGTATGTTCGTCGTCCACTAGTTTGCCCTGCTCTATTGCTGGGTCATTAGGAGTGCTGTTGTTGTCGAGGCGGGACTTAGGGCGGCGTCTGCGTCGCCGTTTTGGTTGTTTATCGGCGAGATTATCCTTTGCCGCGCCCCGTTGGTCCTTGTTATCGCTTCCTTTCGGGATATCCACCATATATACATCATGGGTTGGGGTGGCCTTCCAGTACTCTGTGAGTGCTGGTTCTTGATCGTCTCCGGCATTGTCGTCCATACTGTCGATGTCTTCGGAGTCGTAGTCTAGCATGTTGGTTAGATCGTCGACAGTGGCTACAAAGTGGGTGGTGGGTGGGCTTTGAATTTCTTCGTCGTCCGCATCCCAACCATCCTGGCCATAGTCCCGCTAGGGCTCTCCAGATAGCGAGAGATTCTTCAGCGAATTTAGGATGTCGCCAAAGGGTGAGTGCTGAAAGATGTCCGCAGCGGTGAACTCCATGATCGGCGCCCAATCAGATTCGATTGGCAGGGGCGCAGGAGGTTCGGAGTCCGGCAGGGAGTCCGGCACCTTGGAGTCACGAGTTTTATAGGGGACAAGGTCAGTGTTCGGCTCCATCGCCGTGGAAGTCGCAACCCCCGAGGCGGTGTCCAGCCACCCGTCCTCGATCTGCGCGATCGGCTCCGCTCTATGGGTTGGAGCGGATTCATGTGCGGCCTCCAAGGCATTGTCCGGCGGTAGAGCTAGATCGTGCCCATCGCGACAGTGCGGCACGCTCGGCTGCGGATCGAATCCATTGAAGATCAAGTCTCCGCGGATATCCGCCGTGAAGTTTAGGCTTCCAAATCTGACCTGCGGCCAGGGGCGTAGCTTTCGATCTGCTCCAGACGGCCAAGTGAATTGGCCCGCAGCGGCCGCCAAGATTTAAGATCTGTCCGGGAGAAAAGTCTCACCACGACGGCGTTGTTGATTGGAGGAGCCATCAAGCCTATCGGTGACGACACGAGGAACTCTCAATGAAAGCACCAATGTCGGTGTCAAACCGCGGATCTCGGTAGGGGTCCCGAACGTGCGTCTAGGCGGATGGTAACAGGAGATGAGGGACACGATGTTTTACCTGTGTTTGGGCCCTCTTGATGGAGGTAAAACCCTACGCCCCGCTTGATTAATATTGATGATGTGTATTACAAGAGTGGATCTACCACGAGATCAAGGAGGCTAAACCCTAGAAGCTAGCCTATGGTATGATTGTTGTAATGGTTGTTGTGTCCTACGGACTAAAACCCTCCGGTTTATATAGACACCGGAGAGGGCTAGGGTTACACAGAGTCGGTTATAATGGTAGGAGATCTACATATCCGTATCGCCAAGCTTGCCTTCCACGCCAAGGAAAGTCCCATCCGGACACGGGACGGAGTCTTCAATCTTGTATCTTCGTAGTCTTGGAGTCCGGCGGACGATGATAGTCCGGCTGTCCGGACACCCCCTAGTCCAGGACTCCCTCAGGACCCCCTACCCGAGATCCGCCGATTTTGAGGCCGACAGCTGGCCCTAGGGCTGGCCGTCGGCCCCCTTGGGGGCGCCCTTGGTTGCCTCCCCTCCTCCCCCACCTATATATATGAGAGAAGGGAGGTGGGAAACACACACCACGATTCCCAAGCCGTGTGCGGCACCCCTCTCCCTCTAGTTCGTCCTCGGTCATATTTTTATATTTCTCGGCGAAGCCCTGCGGAGATAGTTGCAACACCACCGTCACCACACCATCGTGCTGCCGGAACTCATCTACTACTTTGCCCGTCTTGCTGGATCAAGAAGGCGAGGATGTCATCGAGCTGAATGTGTGCTGAACGCGGAGGTGTCGTATGTTTGGTACTTGATCGGTTGGATCATGAAGCTGTTCGACTATATCAACCGTGTTGATAAATGCTTCCGCTTAACAGTCTACGAGGGTACGTAGACACACTCTCCCCTCTCGTAGATATGCATCTCCACGGATAGATCTTGAGTGTGCGTATATTTCTTTTTTGTTTTCCATGCAATGGTCCCCAACACCCTCGTGGGTGGAGCCCACCGTGGAATCACGCAGCCGTTACCCTTCGTGGGTTGAAGTCTCCATCAACGTGGACGTACGATAGCACCACCTATCGAAACCACGCCAAAAATCTTCATGTCCCCCATTGCGTTTGCTTTCTCCAAACCCTTCCCTTTACCTTTATGTGCAGTGCTTTACTTTCAGCTGCTATACTCTTAGAATTGCATGTGTAGGTTGATTGCTTGACTTTCCATATTTGCTAAAATCTTTCCACATTTAAAATTTAAAAAAGTCTAGGTTTTATTTCTGAAGTAGTCTAATCACCCCCCTCTATACATACTTTCGGTCCTACAAGTGGTATCAGAGATTTGGTCTCTGTTAGCCTTGGTTTCCATTGCTTTGGTTATCATGGCCTTGGTTTTACAACCTAGGAGAGTATGGTGTCTAGTGAGGGGTAACTATCACCGTAGAGGTCCTTACTTTAATGGTACAAATTTTTGCTAGTTGGAAGCATAAGATGAAAATGCATATTCTCGATCATAACCTTGTCATTTGGGCTGTTGTTTGTATTGGCTTGCAAGGTGAATTCTTTGAATATGATAGAGAACCGGATCGTGAAGCGACCGCGGAAGAATTGATGATGTTGCAATACAATGCTCAAGCTTCTGATATTCTCTTCAATAGATTATGCCCCGAAGAATTCTACAAAATCAGCCGCCTTGAAAATGAAAAGGAAATTCGGGATACTTTGGTTGATATGCACGAAGGTACCGATTCCGTCAAGAAATCCAAGTTGGATGTGCCTCAAAGTCAACTTCACAAGTTCAAGATGAAGGATGGTGAAGGAGTCGCCGAAATGTACTCTAGGCTGCTCTCATCACAAATGAGATTGCCTTCTTAGGAAGTGAAGAGATGACCGACAAATTCATCCTCAAGAAGATCCTTAGAGCCTTGGATGGAAAATATGATACTGTGTACACATTGATCCAAATGATTCCCAACTACAAAGATCTCAAGCACACGGAAGTCATTGGTAGAATTGTTGCTCATGAGATGTCACTCAAGGATAAGTAAGAACTCCTCAACAAGTCAAATGGCGCATACAAAGCTTCAAGTGATGCCTCCATAACATCAATTGACAGGCTAGTCTCCAATGAGGAAATAAATCTAATGGTGAAAAACTTCAACAAATTCTACAAGAGTAAAGCTAGAAGCTCCAAGTTGATATGTCTCCAACGTATCTATAATTTTTTATTGTTCCATGCTATTATATTATCTGTTTTGGATGTTTTAGATGCATTAATATGCTATTTTATATTATTTTTGGTACTAACCTATTAACCTAGAGCCCAGTGCCAGTTTCTGTTTTTTCCTTGTTTTTGAGCTTCACAGAAAGTCAAAAACATAAACTCGTAGGCAATGGATCAATGATGGATAATTATGAAATATTTCAAAGAAACACACTGGAATATTTCAAAGAAACACACAATCGTAATAGTGGCAACGGAAAAGTAAGGTAGCAAAGATCAATATGAAATGAGCTCGTAGGCAATGGATCAATGATGGATAATTATGTCGAAAGGCATTCATCATGCAACAGTTATAACATAGGGTGACATAGAACTAGATCCAATTCATCAATATAATGTAGGCATGTATTCTGAATATAGTCATACATGCTTATGGAAAAGAACTTGCATGACATATTTTGTCCTATCTGTGGCAGCGGGGTCCTATTGGAAACTAAGGGATATTAAGGCCTCCTTTTAATAGAGTTCCGGACCAAAGCATTAGCAGTCAGTGAATACATGAACTCCTTAAGCTATGGTCATCACCGGGAGTGTTTCCGACTATTGTCACTCCGGGGTTGCCAGCTCATAACACGTAGTAGGTGATTCTAACTTGCAAGATAGGATCAAGAACACAAATATATTCATGAAAACATAATAAGTTCAGATCTGAAATCATGGCACTCAGGCCCTACTAACAAGCATTAAGCATGGCAAAGTCATAGAAACATCTATCTTAGAACACAGTGGATACTAGGGATCAAACCTAACAAAACCAACTCGATTACATGGTAAATCTCATCCAACCCATCACCGTTCAGCAAGCCTACGATGGGATTACTCACGGACGACGGTGAGTATCATGAAATTGGTGATGGAGGATGGTTGATGATGACGATGGCGACAGATACCCCTCTCCAGAGCCCCGGGCGGACTCCAGATCTTCCCTCCCTAGGAAGAACAGGGCTTGGCGGCGGCTCCATATCGTAAAACGCAATGAATTCTTCTCTCTGATTTTTTCTCCTCAAACTTGAATATATGGAGTTGTAGTTGAGGTCGGTGGAGGTCCAAGGGGCCCACAAGGTCGGGTGGCGCGTCCCAGGGTGGTGGGCATGCCCCCCACCCTTGTGGCCAGGGTGTGGGCCCCCTTCACTTGATTCTTTCGCAAGTATTTTTTATTTATTCCAAAACTTATCTCCGTGAAGTTTCAGGTCATTATGACAACTTTTTATTCTGCACAAAAATAACATCATGGTAATTCTGGTGAAAACAGCGTCAGTCCGGGTTAGTTCCTATTCAAATCATGCAAGTTAGAGTCCAAAACAAGGGCAAAAGAGTTTGGAAAAGTAGATACGATGGAGACGTAACAAATAGCCACGTAAAACTTGCAACAACAAAGTAGAGGATGTCTAACTTGTTTTTGCAGGGCATGTTGTGATGTGATACGGTCAAGATATGATGTGATATATGTTGATGTATGAGATGATCATGTTTCATAATAAGTTCACGACTTGCATGTTGATGAGTACGACAACCGGCAGGAGCCTTAGGATTGTCTTTAATTATTGTATGACATGTGTGTCAATCACTAAGCGCTATGTAATTGCTTTACTTTATCGCTATGCGTTAGCAATAGTTGTAGAAGAAATAGTTGGCAAGACAAACCCAATGCTATGATGGAGATCAAGGTGTCGTGCCGGTGACAATGGAGATCATGCCTATGCTTTGGAGTTGGTGATCAAAAGCACAAGATGATGACGGTCATATCATGTCACATATTTTTTTATGATTGCATGTGATGTTTATCCTTTATGCATATTATTTTGCTTAGAACGAGGTAGCATTATAAGACGATCCCTTCACTTAATTTAAGGATAAAAGTGGTCTCCTCGAGTATGCACCATTGCTAAAGTTCGTCGTTTCGAAGCAGCTCGTGATTATCCGGTGTCATAGACTCTATGTTCACATACAACGGGTGTAAGCCAGTTTTTGCACAAGTAGAATACTTGGGTTAAACTGGACGAGCCTGGCATGTAGCGACATGGTCTCGGAACACTGGAGACTGAAAGGTCGAACGTGAGTTATACAATAGATATGATCAACATAGAGATGTTCACCATTGATGATTACCCCATCTCACGTGATGATTGGACATGGGTTAGTTGATTTGGGTCATGTATCACTTAGACAACTTGAGGGATGTTGATTTAAGTGGGAGTTCATTAGTAATTTGATTATTTGAACAAAAAAATATTGAACTTAGTCTTAATAGTTTTTGCATATCTATGTTGTGGATCAATGGCCCGTGCTATTGTTCCCTTGAATTTTAATGCGTTCCTAGAGAAAGCTAAGTTGAATATGATGGTAGAAACTACATGAACTGGGTCCATAACTTGAGGGTTATCCTCATTGCTACACAGAAGAATTATATCCTTGATGCACCGCTAGGTAACCAACCTGTTCCTGCTAATCTAAACGTTGTGAATGCCTAGCAAACGCGGACTGATGACTACTCGATAGTTCAGTGTGCCATGCTTTACGGCTTAGAACCGGGACTTCAAAGATGATTTGAATGCCATAGAGCATATGAGATGTTCCAAGAGCTGAAGTTGATATTTCAAGCTAATGCCCGGGTTGAGAGATATGAAGTCTCCAACAAGTTCTATAGCTGCAAGATGGAGGAGAATAGATATGTCAATGAACACATACTCAAAATGTCTGGGTATCATAACCACTTGACTTAGCTGGGAATTGTTCTTCCAGTTGAGAGTGTTATTGACAGAGTTCTTTAGTCACTGCCACCAAGCTACAAAGGCTTCGTGATGAACTATAATATGCAAGGGATGACGAAAACGATTCCTAAGCTCTTCACGATGCTGAAATTGGCGGAGATAGAAATCAAGAAGGAGCATCAAGTGTTAATGGTTAACAAGACCACCAGTTTCAAGAAAACGGCAAAGGAAAGAAAGGGAACTTCAGGAAGAACGGCAAGCATGCTGCCGCTCCCATGAAGAAGCCTAAAGCTGGATCTAAGCCTGAAATTTAGTGCTTGTACTACAAAGGAAATGGTCACTGGAAGCAGAACTGCCCCAAGTATTTGGTGGATAAGAAGGATGGCAAAGTGAACAAAGGTATATTTGATATACATGTTATTGATGTGTTCCTTACTAATGCTCGTAGTAGTGCCTTGGTATTTGATACTGGTTTGGTTGCTCATATTTGTAACTCGAAACAAGAGCTACGGAATAAATGAAGCTTGGCTAAGGATGAGGTGACGATGCATGTCGGGAATGGTTCCAAGGTCGATGTGATCGCTGTCGGCAAGCTACCTCTACATATACCTTCAAGATTAGTTTTAGACCTCAATAAGTGTTATTTGGTGCCAGCGTTGAGCCTGAACATTATATCTGGATCTTGTTTATTGCGAGATAGTTATTCATTTTAGTCCAAGAATAACTGTTGTTCTATTTATATGAATAATATCTTTTATGGTCATGCACCTTTGATAAATGGTCTATTCTTGTCGAATCTCGATCGTAGTGATACACATATTCATATTATTGAAGCCAAAAGATGCAAAGTTGGTAATGATAGTGCAACATACTTGTGGCACTATCGTTTAGGACATATTGGTGTAAAGCCCATGAAGAAACTCCATGCGGATGGACTTTGAGAATCACTTGATTACGAATCATTTGATACTTCTGAACCATGCCTCATGGGCAAGATGACTAAAACTCCATTCTCCGGAAGAATGGAGTGAGCTAATAACTTATTGGGAATAATACATACCAATGTACGCAATCCGATGACTGTTGAGGCACACGGCAGGTATCGTTATTTTCTAACCTTTATAGATGATTTGAGTATATATGGGTATATCTACTTGATCAAACACAAATCTGAAACATTTGAAAAGTTCAAAGAATTTCAGAGTGAAGTAGAGAATCATCGTAACAAGAAAATAAAGTATCTACGATTTGATCACGGAGGTGAATATTTGAGTTACGAGTTTGGCCTTCATTTAAGACAATGTGGAATTGTTTCACAACTCACGCTACTTGGAACCACCACAACGTAATGGTGTGTTTGAACATCGTAACCATACTTTATTAGATATGGTGTATGATACGTCTCCAACGTATCTATAATTTTTCATTGCTCCATGATGTTGTATTATCATTCTTGGATGTTTTACAATCATTTTATAGCACCTTTATATCATTTTTTGGGACTAACCTATTGATATAGTGCCCAGTGCCAATTCCTATAATTTTGGCTTGTTTTTTACTTTGAAGAAAATCAATACCAAACGGAGTCCAACATAGCGAAACTTTTTGGAGATTTTTTCTGGACCAGAAGACACCTGTTGGGCCAAAGAAGTACCAAAGGGGGGCTCCGAGGGGAGCACAACCCACCAGAGCGTGCATGGGGTCCCAGGCGTGCCCAGGTGGGTTGTACCCACCTCGGCCACCTCCTACACCGCCTCTTTGCTCTACAAATACCCCCAAAAATCCAAAAACCCTATGGGAGTCGACGAAACACATTTCCAGCAGCCGCAAGTTCCAGAACCACCAGATCCAATCTAGACACCATCACCGAGGGGTTCATCATCCTCATTGGTGCCTCTACCATGATGGCTGTGTAGTTCATTGTAGACCTACGGGTCTGTAGTTAGTAGCTAGATGGCTTCCTCTTTCTCTTTTGATTCTCAATACAATGGTCTCTTGGAGATCTATTTGATGTAACTCTTTTTGTAGTGTGTTTGTTGGGATCCGATGAACTTTGAGTTTATGATCAGATCTATTTTATATCCATGAAAGTTATTTCAGTTTCTTTGATCTCTTTTATGCATGATTACTTATAGCCTCGTATTTCTTCTTCGAATCTTTGGTTTAGTTAGGCCGACCAGATCAATTTTCTTTGCCATGGGAAGAGGTGCTTTGTGATGTGTTCTTTCCCAGTGACGGAAGGGGCAGCAAGACACGTATCGATCACTGCCATTAAGGATAACAAGATGGGGTCAATTCCTACATGAATAGATCTTGTCTACATCATGTCATCGTTCTTATTGCATTACTTTGTTTCTCCATGAACTTAATACACTAGATGCATGCTGGATAGAGGTCGATGTGTGGAGTAATAGTAGGAGATACATGCAAGAGTTGGTCTACTAATCTTGGATGTGATCCCTATATAATGATCATTGCCTAGATATCGTCATAATTATTTGAAGTTCTATCAATTGCCCAACATTAATTTGTTTACCCACCGTATGCTATTCTCTCAAGAGAAGCCACTAGTGAAATCTACGGCCCCCGGGTCTATTTTCTCATCATATATTTTCAGATCTATATTGTTGTTTGTCTTTTTATTTATTTGCCACTTTTATTTTCAGATCTATATTATGCAAAACCCAAAAATACCTCGCTGACTTTTATTTGCTCTTATTTGCATCTATCAATCTACCACAATTTTTATCCCGTCAATGTGACAATTTTTGACACCGTTACCCGAAAGGGATTGACAACCCCTTTAACACGTCGGGTTGCAAGTATTTGTTCTTTGTGTGCAGGTACCGTTTACATAGTATTGCTTGGTTCTCCTACTAGTTCGATAATCTTGGTTTCATAACTGAGGGAAATACATACCGAAGCTGTGTTGCATCATCCCTTCCTCTTTGGGGAAATACCGACATAGTTCAAGCGACATCAAAAGGAATTTCTGGCACCGTTGCCATGGAGATATCATCAACATCTATCAAGTTCCTAATCACAAATCTCATCTCCTTGCAATTTACATTATTTAGCATTTGCCTCTCGTTTTCATCTCCCCCACTTCACAAAATTTGCCGTTTTATTCGCCCTCTATTTCGTTCGCCGTTTTCTCGTCAGATCTGTTTTTATTGCAATCTTGTTTGTGGTCACGATGACTCAAGAGAACACTAAGTTGTATGATTTTTCCAATACCAACAACAAGGATTTTATTAGAACTCCGATTGCTCCTCCCGCCAATAGTGCGGTGTAACGCCTCGGATACAACCTTCCATATTCGTAACTCCAACTCTTTCCTTTTCTGGAGATGCGATATGATATTTCCTTCGTGGTTGGGTTTTGTTCTTTTGTTTTTGCATTTTGTTCACGTCATGCATTTCTTCTCATGTCATCATTCGCATTGCATCCATATGTTTTCATAAAACTCGTTACCGTTCGCAGTTGCCCTTTCTTTCTTTGCCTGCGTTGGCATTTTGTCGGGCCCTTCTCCTCGTTGATCTGCTCGGACCGCTTTGCCTTTGTTGACCTTCTCGCAGATCTTTTGAACCCCACTCTTCTCTCTTTCTCCGAGACCAACAAAACCCTTTGTCTCCATGGCGTTTCGTCAAAACCCTCTTGCGTGCGTCCGAAAACTCCCTTGGACCCGACCCGGACAGTCATCACCGTTGAGTCCGGATCATCTCCAAACATCTACAAAACATCTGCTTTTTCTTATTTGGACTCCCTAGCCTATTTTTTTCCGACCGTCCGATGTCGATCGGAGGGACGAAATAGTCCCTAGCCAAATCCACCTGCCATATATACACCGGATCCAACCCTAGAAATTAGGTAGCTGTCCCATCCTCCCTGTTGCCGCCGCCACTCCACCTCCCACATCGGGATCCCCTCGCCCGATCTCCCTCGATCCACTCGCCCAGCCAACCAACCGAAGTCGCCACCTTCCCCCTCGTTTTTCTCCGCCAGGCCAATCACCTCGCTCCGACCAACTCCCTCGATTTGCGCCGCTGCCTGTGGCCTCTGCTTCAGATTTAGGCGCCCGCTCGCCGTGGCCGTTGACCCGTCGCGCTTTGGTTCCTTCGCCGTCGTCCTTCATCCCGCAGCGCCCGAGCCCCCGCGCCATGCTCCTCCTCCTCGCCCCGTCATTCGCGCCCGCCCTTGCGGCGACCGATCCAGCCAGCAGATGAGCCCCGCGCCTCTCCCTTGGTCCCTCCTTCTGTTCCTTCTTTCTCTCAATCTCTCGCCTCCCTTCTTCAGTTGCGAATAAAGGCGCCATGGATGCCGCCCCAAGCTTGCTGCCGGTCGCCTCCGTCCCGCCTCGGTCGACCCGGCGTCCCGTGGCGGATCCGCCTGTCCCCCCGCTCTGTTCTCGGCCGCCGAGCCCTGCCTCGCGCCAAGTCCGCCGCCGACCGCTTCCTCTGCCGAGATGAGGCGCGCCAAGTCCTTGCCACGCCGGAGCGATGCAGCTCCGTCCCGTCGCCGTTGCCTCGCCGCCCTTCGCCTCGCTTCGCCGAGCTCGCACCAGCGCCGCCGCAGCTCAGATCGAGCGGAAGATTTGAGCAGCTCGCCTGCTTCGCCCGTTGACCGCTCGATCCGCGACCGCCACGCGCTGGGCCTCCTCTACTGCCCAGCCGCTCCCTCAGACCAAGAAGGCCCAGCGCCTCACCACCGAGCCGGCCCATGAGGCCTGGTGAGCTTCAGATCCAGCGCCCTCGCCCTGTGCACTATTGGGCCAGCTAGTTTCGGCCCATAGTGTTTTTTTAGCTGCTGCAAATTTGATTATATTCCAGTGAATTACTGTTTTACAGAAAAGACCCTCTTCATCATGCATATTATATCACACTAACTATGCATCATATGTAAAAACTTAATATATGTTAAATGCTTAGAAATTTGTGTAGTTTAATAATGTGCCACTTTCATCTATGTTAAAAATGTTTAAACATGATGTTTGTTTAAATTTGCTCAAATGACATGCTAAAATGATTTAATTCATAACTAATTAACCGTAGCTCGGATTTAAATGTTATTTATATGTAAATGGGGTGGAAAAATGCCTAGTTTAAAATGGTGCACTTTATTTTGCTGTTTAACAACATTAAAATGGTGTTTAGGGCAGAACAGTACCTAATCCATAAAAATGCACATGGGGATTTTCCGGACTTGTTGCTCGTTGTTTCCGGCCTCATTTAAACTTGCCTAGGTAGGTAGTTTTGTTATGCTTCACCCCTTGCCATGTTTAACAACATTTAATATTGTTGAGTAGCTTATAACAAGATCAAACTAAATAATTGCATGTGGTGTTTCCTCAATATGCAACTCGTTGCATATTGAGCTCCACTTAATTTGTAGTTTTGTTTGTTGCACTTTGCCATGCCATGCCTCATTTAAACCGGACATGCATCATACTTGATTGTGCATCATGCCATATTTATGCTTGTGTGTTTACCATGTTGTTTGTTTCTTTCCGGTGTTGCTTCTTACTTCCGGTAATGTTGCGATTGTGAGGATTCATTCGACTACTCCCGTTTGTCTTCTTCATGGACTCGTTCTTCTTCCTAGCGGATTTCGTGCAAGATGACCGCTACCCGGATCTCACTACTATCATTGCTATGCTAGTTGCCTCGTTCTTTCGCTATGCTGCGCTACCTATTACCTGTTTGTCCAGCCATCCCATATTGCCATGAACCTCTAACCTTTGACACCTTTCCTATGCAAACCGTTGTTTGGCTATGTTACCATTTTGCTCAGCCCCTCTTATAGCGTTGCTAGTTGCAGGTGAAGTTGAAGATTTCTCCATGGTGGACAGGATTTTGGTTGGGATATCACAATATCTCTTATATTATTAATGCATCTATATACTTGGTAAAGGGTGGAAGGCTCGGCCTTATGCCCGGTGTTTTGTTCCACTCTTGCCACCCTAGTTTCCGCCATACCGTGTTATGTTCCCGGATTTTATGCTCCTAACGCGGTCGGGTGATTTATGGGACCCCGACGGTTCGCTTTGAATAAAACTTGTCCAAAGAAGGCCCAACATTGACTTTTACCATTTGCCTCACCACCACCTACCTTTTTCCTTGGAAGTCACTCTCGAGGGTCATCTTTATTTTAGCCCCCCGGCGGTGCTTGTCTAAGTGTTGGTCCGAACCGAGTAGATCTGCGGGCCCCTCGGGCAACTCGAGGTCTGGTTTTACTCGTAGGATGTCTCATCCGGTGTTGCCTCGAGAACGAGATATGTGCAGCTCCTATCGGGATTGTCGGCGCATCGGGCAGCTTTGCTGGTCTTGTTTTACCATTGTCGAAATGTTTTGATGTACCGGGATTCCGAGACTGATCGGGTCTTCCTGGGAGAAGGTCTATTCCTTCGTTGATCGCGAGAGCTTGTCATGGGCTAAGTTGGGACACCCTGCAGGTATAAACTTTGAGAGCCGTGCCTGCGGTTATGTGGCGATGGGAATTTGTTAATGTCCGGTTGTAGATAACTTGACACCAGATCTGAATTAAAACGCATCAACCGAGTGTGTAGCCGTGATGGTCTCTTCTCGGCGGAGTCCGGGAAGTGAACACGGTTTTTGGGTTATGTTTGACGTAAGTAGGAGTTCAGGATCACCTCTTGATCATTGCTAGCTTCACGACCGTTCCGCTTGCTCTCTTCTCGCTCTTATTTGCGTTGGTTAGCCACCATATTATGCTTAGTCGCTGCTGCAACCTCAGCACTTTACCCCTTCCTTTCCCATTAAGCTTTGCTAGTCTTGATACCCATGGTAATGGGATTGCTGAGTCCTCGTGCCTCACCAGATACTTCCAAAACCAGTTTGCAGGTGCCTTTGTTACCGAGCAGGTGATGCAACCAAGCTCAAGGAGGAGCTCGATGAAGATCTTGCCCTTTGTGTTGTTTTGTTCTAGTTGTTCAGTAGTGGAGCCCAGTTGGGGTCGATCGGGGACCTTTTTGTCGCATTTGGGGTTCTTCTTTTATTTTGTTCCGTAGTGGGACCTTGATTGTATCTGGATGATGTAATGCTTTATTCATGTAATTGTGTGAAGTGGCGATTGTAAGCCAACTATGTAACTCTTTCCCTTATGTATTACATGGGTTGTGTGAAGATTACCTCACTTGCGACATTGCTTTCAATGCGGTTATGCCTCTAAGTCGTGCTTCGACACGTGGGAGATATAGCCGCATCGGGCGTTATAAGTTGGTAATCGAGCCTTCCCGACCTTAGGAGCCCCACCGCTTGATCGCTTTTAGCGGCGAGTTGTGTCTAGAAAAATGTTTTGAGTCATTTAGGATTATATATATCGGAGAGTTAGGAATTCTTTTTACTCCTCCGTCCCTTCGTCGCTCTGGTGAGGTCTCCCGACGAGAGTTTTGACTCTTCTCTTCTCAAATTTCACTAAAAAATTTAGGATCACGCTGGTATCTTAGAATCGTTCGATGGTTTTATGATGACAACATTGTCTTGGTGCCTCCCGTCGGGGGGGTTTTTATAGTGGAGGTGTCCCGGGAGTTGAGCTCGAGGTGTTGTCGTCATAATTTTATCGTTTCAGTTCTGGAATACCTGAGTTTAGTACCGACATCGAAAATCTCTTTTATGCGCTTGTTGGTGAGATAACCCGATAACCCAATCTCGAGGTGAGTACGGGAGTATTGCCATGACTCAGATATAATGGATGCTTTTCAAGGTTGAGGTACACGATTTCGAAGGTTTCTTGGTTATGTGTTGACGGATGGATACAAATGGATGTAGGGATTGTTAGTTTGTGTGAGATATATTGCTTCCTGTATCCCCAACACCGATTGCATAACCGAAAGTTTCGGGAGTTTATAGGTGGGAATTCAAGTAGCTCCTAGAATATCTTTCCGACAGATGCATGATATGGGATTGGGTAAATCTCTATCATATGTATTTGTTCCGGCTTATCCTGCAAGCCAAATCCTTTGTTTTGTTTTATTTGTGGTATTCGAGTTGCTTCGAAGTCAAATGTTGAATCCATACCATTCCTAAATGGTGTTCTCATACTCCGATGTGAATACCAATCCTTCTCGACAATCGAGATTGTTATGTTAATCCTTTTCAACCGGCGAGTTTCTCTTCAAGCGGATCCGATCACTTCAACATCAGCAAGACCAATTATCATTTCTTCTCAACGGTGTTTGTTTCATGCGTCTCCAAGTTGCCTTTGTTTTTCCCGCCCACCCACCCTTTTTCCTCAAGGACTAAGATTTCTTTACCAAGTATCAATTTATTCATGTGAAGTTTCTCCATTCTTTTCCATCAATGTTCTTACCCGGTGGTTCTCATGAAGATGCTCAACAGTTTCTAGTTCGTCATTCCTCATTCCTTTCTCTTCTCCGGTGGATTCAAGTCAAGTTTTGTTGATCATACCTTTTTCCTCATTTCAATGTCTTCTCATATCGGTACATCTCATTATCATTCTACTTCTCGCTATTTGTTATTCCGGAGTGCTCAAGATATCTCGAAGATTCGTGTTTCCACTCTACATTCGTTCAAGCTTTTTCGAGATTGGTATCTCATTTAAGTCATTTAATTCAACCGGTGCAATATCTCTTTAAATCATTTCAACGGTGTTTTCTTTTGAGTGGGCCCTAACCCACAGGTCTTTTCCCAGGATCTTACCTGACTCTTCTAATTATTCCGGAGCTATCCTAAATTCTTCTCCAAGTTTGACGTAAGAACGAGTTATCATCAGTCAAATGTTTTTCTCCAAGATATTTCAAATTCTTTTCATAGTTGGCTCAACCTCTTCTCTTTTCATTCTCCCGGAGTATCTCAACAATTAATGGTGGTTCTCATCATCATTCTCAACATTTGAAGACCGAAGAAGGTTTTCTCTTAAATCTTGGCCCATTCTCTTGAATATTCATGGTTCTAGCTTCATGCTATCCTCATAATTGTTTTGATTGTGACAATTCTTTTCTTACCATCCGGAGCATTTCATGAGTTATTTCCATTTCTTTCCTCTGAAGGCCATCATGTCATAATTCTTCATTCTCAGCGTGTAGCTACCGTTCTCTAAATCCCACCGGTGGATTGGTGAATACCTTCTCAAGTTTTGAGCTATATCTCTCTTTATCCTTTCTACGAGAATAAGTAGTATGCCAAATCCGTTGCTTGTCATCAACTTAAATTGATGAAGGATACGCATAACATAATTCTTATTCTTGTTTCATCCAAGTGTTTAATCCCTTTCTTCAGAGTTTGTTCTTGATGAATAAATTCTAGTTCCAAGCGTTTTCATTTTTTCTTTTCCGGAGTTCAAATTTCCTCGGTCATTTCGCCGAAACCTCCATCTAAATCATTGCAAGGCTTCAATCTTGTTTGCTTCAACCTTCATTTCTTTTATGTTATCATTTCCTATCCGGAGTTCTTCATGGAGGCAACATGGTGGGTCCTCAAGGATTCTTTTCATTCTTCAATTGTTCTTCAAGTTTTCGCTCGAAGTTATGATCCGCCAAGCCATACTCAAAATTAAACAGGGTGCCCAACACTTGTTTTGTTTTGAGAAGCTCAAGTATTCTCCGTCTTGCATTCCAAAGTGCAATTCCTTCTACCTTATCTTTTGAGGTGGTGTTATGTCACTCTTGACAATTTCCTTCATGTTTCATGATTCATATGTTGTCAAGAATGAGGTATTTTAAATCCATCATTTTCTCTTCGTTCAAGAGATCTTTTCGACCAATCAACTTCTTCATTGGAGTTATCTTGTGTCAGATTTCACCTAAAGCCTTTCCGTAAGGGTTGTTGCTATTTATGGTGTTTATCAATGATCCAAGTTATCTCTCTATCATCTTGGTGGAAGAAGTTTTTCATCTCTTCGGTGTTCTCAATCAAATCATTGGTTTCCATTTGTGGCCGGTTGTCACCTCATAATGTTGAGATGTTTCCATAAGCCCACTACAAACTTATTCTTTTCGTTGTTGGTCTTCCAACAACTCTATTCTAACCTTCTTGCAAGGATGCCTTCCAAATTCAATTGTTGTTGGGGATATTACCACTAGGTGTAAACCGGCCAGCTTGGGCCGAGTTAACTCCGTTAGTGGTATAAGCAGAGAAAGGCCCAAGGCCTATAGTTGGTTTAGAACTTGTAGCCGTAAACCGACCTGATGTATAACTTGTATTGTAAGTTAGGAATAGAGAGAGACCAACCGGGATACGAGTATGAACCGGTTGGGACTCTATGAACCGACAGGCGTCACTCGTGTATATAAGGGGACGACCCGGCGACGGTTCAGGGACAGACAACCACAACTCGAGCCTAGGCGAAGCTTGTTTGCGCCCTAGCCATCGAGACTACATCAATTCCATCACAACTAAGACGTAGGCTTTTACCTTCATCGAAGGGGCCGAACTAGTATAAAATCCTTGTGTCTTTGCGTCCGCTTTAACCCCTTCAAGTAAACCCGTAGCGATGGCTCCACGACTAAGTCCTTACGCTAGGACATCTGCCGTGACAAATCCACGACAGTTGGCGCCCACCATGGAGCGATCGCACGATGGTTTGACGATCTTGGAGGGCAAGCTCAAAGGACTCGAAGGCTACATTGTGGGCCGGATGACCAAGAGTCGTCGCGGCCGAATCTACATCGACGACGCCGGATGGGGTCCCGAGGCCGATTCAATCGAGTACGGATACCGGGTCCCCTTCGGCGGCATACACGTTTTCATCGGCAAGATCGGGGAGCCTGGGCCTGAGCCGGACATCTGCACCGACCTCATCGAGACGGGTCAGCGTGCGCGACCTGCCCAGTTAAACCGCCGTGAAGCATGTCTTCGTTGGAGTCATCCACGGAGGAGAGTACGACGCGGTTCGTAACACGGTAGTGAGACCATCGTTTATTACGGCGATGAATCTTCAACAGAGAGACCGAGTCATTGTACCAGCCGCAGGCGATATGATCGAGGCTGTTCCGACGGTGACAAGATTCGGACCCCCAAGCCGCTTCAACCGGTTGGGTATTCATGGCGATGCGCAGCAGCGAACCACTCTTCAACCGCAGCAGCGATGCTTTCGGTTCAGCAGCGGCAGCAAGCAGCAGCAGAGGAGGAGGCCCGGTCGCCCGCCGGTTCAAGTTCTGTCGATCTGCTTGATGCACTAGCAGCGCTTATGGCGGAGGACAACCCGGCGGATCAGGAGGCTCATAATGCAGAAATTGCAAAGGTGAAAGAGCAGATCACGCAAGCCAAAGCGGATCTAGCGTCAGAGAAGGAGCATATGGCCGCAGAGCGGGCCGCTCTGGACGCACAGGCTTACAAACTCATGCTTGACCAGAGTGCGTCGCAGGAGGTGTTGAAACGGAAGTATAGATCGCGCCTGCCATTAGGATTTGATCCTAGAAATCTCTTTCGCACTTCGGGAGCGGACCCAAGAACCCGCCCAAAGACAGGAGGTAAACCGGATTGAGGCACCAGGAGCGGGAGCGACGGTCCAACCACGCTGATGGAGCCTCCACAAAGAACATGGTGGTTCCTCCGCCGATGCATACACCCCGTGTCATTATTCTAATCCTATGGACAACCTTGTTGCGGCCGCCCGCCGATTGGAGGCGATCCCACGAAGGAGATTCCCCAAGCGGTTGAGACACGCCGGGTTAAGGAGCTTCTCGGATCGCGCTGATCCAGCAGGAGGCGTATTCATATAGCCGTGATCGGATTCACTCTACGCCCCGTCCAAGCCGGAGTTACAGCAGGCGTATGGATGAACCGGTCATATCAAGCAATGCGCGGGACCGTGAAGCGGCCCGAGGCACTCACCAGATAGGTGGCATTCGTGATGCTCAGGAGGTGGTGGATCGGGCCCGGGCACGCAGGGAGGCCGAGTTAGCAGCACAGGATGACGCGGGTCAACACACACCGGTTCGCCCTACCACCTTCGCCGGACCAGGAGTCGCATCCGCTTTAGGGGTGCCCTGTTTAATCCCCGCTTTACGTAATGTGCGTCTGCCTAAAGATTTTAAGGGCCCAAGCAAGGTGCCGAATTACACCGCAGATCTGTCCCCTGAAGCGTGGGTTGAAAGTTATGAGATGGCCATGGAGATGCTAGATGTTGATGAGACCGCATGAGCAAAGTACTTCACCATGATGCTGGAAGGCACAACCCGTACTTGGTTAAAGAGCTTACCGCCCAATTCTATCAGCTCATGGGCCCAGTTACAGGCCCGGTTTATCCAGAACTTCAAGGATACGTGTAAGCAGCCCAAGTCCATAGTAGACCTGGCGGCTTGTGTCCAGGAGGAAGGGGAGTCAACAACCCGTTGGGTACGCCGTGTTTCCGAGATTTTGCACTCCTCTAACCGGATCAACGCTGACTCTGCGATCTTGACATTAGAAGGCAACTGCCGGTTTGAGGCTTTAAAATTAAAATTGGGGCGTATGAAGCGGTTCTGTAATGACATGGGAACCCTCATGGCCGCTTTGGTGAAGTATGCTGATTCGACGAGACCAAGGATCCCGAGGCTGATGATGATGAAGCGAGGAAGGGAAAGAAGAACGGCAACTCAAAGGGCAGCGGTGCAAACCGGCGGGTCATGGAAACGGAGGCAAGCGCAAGGCGATGGCAACCCGGATTTCGTAGCCAACACTAATGCGCAGATGAGGGCATGGCGCGAGGCAAAAGCGAATCGGGGCCAAAATCCTAATCTGAGCCGTTTGAATTACTTATTGAATCAACCTTGCCCCAAGCACGGAACGAAGGAGTCCCCATCGAACCATCTTTGAAAGATCATATATTATGCAGGAGTTCAAGAACTCCAATGCTTTCCGTATGATCGAAGTCGTGGCGGTTCAGATCCGGTTTCCACGGGCGGGTCGAGATGGAGCTTCGGTTCAGCTTAATCAAGGCAGTCACAATAGTCGAATAATCGGGGTGGCCAGCAAAGCAGCAACAAGCGATCGGGTTATCGAGCCAACCAAAACAGTTGAATAGTGGGCAGTATCATGTTTTCACAACCAGTTTGGACAAGCGAGATCGGAAGCTTCACAAGCGGGCAGTAAATTCTGTTGAACCAGCCTTGCCGCGTTATTTACGCTGGTCAGAGCAGCCTATCGTGTGGAGCAGAGAGGACCATCCCCCCCGGGTTGATAATCCGGGTCAGCTGGCATTGGTGGTAGACCCTCAGGTGGGGGGCTATAAATTCACTAAGGTACTTATGGATGGAGGAAGCGGTATTAATATATTATACTATGAAACTTTCCGTCGCATGGGTCTAACAGACAAGGATCTCAGACCGTCCAATACGGTGTTCCATGGTGTAGTACCAGGCAAATCTGCTTATCCTGTTGGTAAGATAGCCTTGGATGTGGCTTTTGGAGACGAGCACGATTCCCGTGCCGAAAAGCTAACTTTTGAAGTGGTGAAAATCCGGAGTCCATATCATGCTTTGTTTGGGCAGCCGGCTTATGCTAAGTTCATGGCACGACCTTGTTATATCTACTTGCAGCTCAAAATGCCGGGTTACAAAGGAACGATAACGGTGCATGGAAGCCGCCGAGTTGCTTTGGAATGTGAGGAAGGTGATGCAGCTTATGCAGAGGCGGTCTGTGCCACGGAGGAGTTGAAGTTCTATAAGGACAACGTTGATCCGGCAGATATGACCCCTTTAAAGAAACCAACCACAGAGCATGAATCGGATCTGAAGTTTAAATTGGCAGCTGAGACCAAGCTTGTTGACTTCGTGCCAGGTGATTCATCCAAGCAGTTCCTTTGTCGGTGCCAACTGGATCCCAAATAGGAAAGCGCTCATCGAAGTTCATCCACGAGAACCGGATATCTTTGCATGGAAGCCATCGACATGCCGTGTGTCTGAGGAACTCGCGAGCACACACTTAATGTGGATCCTAAGTATAAACCGTGAAACAGTTCCTCCGCCGGTTTAACGAAGAAAGGCGCAAAGCCATTGAGAGGAAGTAGCCAGGCTTTTGGCGGCTGGCTTTATCATAGAGGTGTTTCATCCAGTGGCTTGCTAATCCGGTGCTGGTCCTTAAGAAAAATGGCACCTGGCGTATGTGTGTGGACTACACAGATCTTAACAAAGCTTGTCCAGTGGATCCTTTTGCCCTCCCCCGCATTGATCAGATTATTGATGCCACGGCAGGATGTGAGCATTTAAGTTTTTTGGATGCGTACTCTGGATATTATCAGATCAAAATGGCAGTTAAGGACCAGGAGAAAACAGCGTTTATAACTCCCTTTGGAGCCTTCTGCTATGTATCTATGCCTTTTGGGCTCAAAAGCGTCCAGACTACTTATCAGCGGTGTGTACAGAATTGCCTGCATACACAGATCGGCCGCAATGTACATGCTTACGTGGATGATATTGTGGTGAAATCAAGACAAAAGGAGACACTGGTGGAAGATTTGAAGGAAACCTTCGACAACTTGCGCATTTATAAGATGATGCTTAATCCGGCCAAGTGTGTTTTTGGTGTTCCGGCAGGCAAGTTATTGGGGTTTCTGGTGTCTAACAGAGGAATTGAGGCTAATCCGGAGAAAATTAAGGCTATTACTTCCTTGGCTAAACCGAAGAGTATCAATGATGTTCAACGATCAAGGGCGAAATCGCTGCGTTGAGCGGTTTATCGGCCGCCTCGGAGAGAAGGCCATCCCTTATACCGAATCTTTGAGGAAGAAAGATAATTTAAATGCGAGTCCGGCTGGCGACGAAGCATTTGAGGATCTAAAGCGGCAATTGGCCAATCCGCCTGTTCTTGCGGCTCCGATTGACAAGGAGCCACTGTTGTTATATGTGGTAGCCAATGCTCGAGCAGTAAGTGTGGCTATCGTGGTGGAGCGCAAGGAGGCAGGCAAGGAATATCCGGTTCAACGGCCGGTTTATTATATCAGTGAGGTGCTTATTGAGTCCAAGCAACGGTATCCGCATTGGCAGAAGCTAGTCTATGGTGTTTTTATGGCGATCGAAATCAAGCGAAGATTTCCAAGGGCACCCTATCACGATGGTTAGTTCAGCTCCTTTGGGGATATCATCTGAGCACCGGAGGCGATCGTCGATTGCAAATGGGCCATCGAGCTTGGGCCGCATGGACTAAAATATATACCACGCACAGCAATGAAGACACAAGCACTTGTTGATTTCATTAATGACTGGACGGAGTTACAAGCGCTAGAGGAGAAGCCGGATCACACATATTGGACTATTCATTTTGATGGATCCAGGCAGTTGGAAGGCTCGGGGGCTGGAGTCGTTTTAACTTCCCCACGAGGTGATAAGTTTTGTTACGTTCTCTGTTTAATGTTCCCTTGTACTAATAATACAGCTGAGTACGAAGCCTTGCTCCATGGCCTCCGGATGGCTAAGGAGATGAACTTAAGCGGGTTAAGTGCTTTGGTGACTTCGGACCGGTAGCTCGGCAAGTATCGGCACTTGGGACTCTAAGGACCCGCTTATGGCCGCATATTGTCGAGAAGTGGATAATATCGCAGGTTGCTTCAAGGGTTATCAAGTGGATCATGTGGATCGCGGAAGAACGGCGGCGGACACTTTAAGCCGGTTGGGTTCTCGGCGTAACCGGTCCCGCTTAATGTCTTTTTAGGCGTCTTGCACAACCCGTCACCCGGCTCCTGGTGAAGCGGATTTGGCTATTCCTGATCCGGAGCTCGGTTGGTGGCAGCATTACATGCTATTCGGATTGGGCGATTCCTTTCCTTGCGTATATGACTCGAGGAGTTGCGGAAGATGAGATTACGGCGAACGGATAATCCGGCGCTCCAAATCTATGACGATTCTTAATGGTGAGTTGCATCATTGCGATTATATCGTATGCGTTTCAACGTTGTGTTTCCCCTGAGGAAGGCTGTGAAATTTTAAGAGAAATCCATGAAGGGGATTGTGGACATCACGCCGGCTCAAAGTCCCTGGTGGCAAAGGCGTTCCGTCACGGATTTTACTGGTTGACTGCACACGCTGATGCGGAGGACTTGGTTAAACGGTGTGATGGATGTCGAGAAATTTTCGAGCGTGCTCATGTACCGCACAAGAGTTGAGGATGATCCCAATAACGTGGCCGTTTGCAACTTGGGGCTGGATATGGTTGGACCCTTTAAACGATCCAAGGATAAGAAGACCCACTGTTGGTGGCGGTGGACAAATTTACCAAGTGGGTTGAAGCGAGCACAGTCGGCAAGTGTGATGCGGCAACAATGGTGCGCTTCATCAAAAGGTGATTTTCGGTTTGGTTTTCCACACGATCATTCTCGACAATGGCACTAATTTATCCAAGGGGCTATGAAAGAGTTCTCGTGAACGTGAGCATATCCGCTTGACGTATCGTCGATGGCTCATCCCCGATCAACGGGCAGCGAACGAGCTAATCAAGAGATCTTACGAGGCATCAAACCTCGGCTTATGGTTCCGTTACAGAGAACACCAGGGTGCTGGGTTGAAGAGCTACCATCGGTGCTATGGAGTATCAATACTACGCCAAACCGGTCCACTGGATATACGCCGTTCTTCATGGTCTACGGAGCGGAGGCGCTTCTCCCGATGATATCGGCACGATTCGCCCGTGTAGCGGCTTATGTTGAAGCGGACAACGAGGCGGCACGGCAGGACGCTTTTGGACCTATTGGATGAGGAGCGTGATATGGCAGCTGCTCGTTCGGCGATTTACCGGCAAGATCTTCGTCGTTATCATAGTCGCCGGGTTAAAACCAGAACCTTTCAAGAAGGAGATTTGGTGCTTCGCCTCATCCAAGACCGCATGAGATATGCATAAGTTATCCCCACCTTGGGAAGGACCTTTTGTGGTTAGCAAGAATCTACACAACGGATCATACTATCTGATTGATATTCGAGAGCGTCAAGACTCACGTACATCAGAGGAGGAGACCAACAGGCCGTGGAATATAGCTCATCTTCGGCCTTACTACACTTGAGCCATAGGCTCAGTTTATGTACACATCATGACAATGTATATATTATCTTCGATATAATAAAAACCGGAGCCTCAGCTAAAGCGGGGTCTCTGTCTTTCTTATCATGCGTGGTTACATGGAGTGCTTCTGTTTTTAAAGCGGCCTCCGGTTTACCCCTTGACATTTATTTTTATCACTTGGGGGCTTGGTCGGTGTCGAACCAATGCAACACCTCTTGATAGGCGAAAGCCACCAGATCATTTGGGGACATGGTCATGTCTCGAACCGTCACGCCTCTTGGTCGGCCAATAGGGCGAGAGTCATTTGGGGGCTTGGTCAAACCCAACCAATGTCATGCCACTTGGCGGCGTACTTCGCCAAGAGTCTTTTGGGGACTGGCCGACCGGCACCATCGCTCGCCTTCGGGGCTTGGTTGCGTCGACCATGGTAATGCCATCGACCAGCTCAATGAAGCTTTTCTTTTGCAAAGAGTTATTGCCTTTGTTGCCATATTTTCAAATAATTGGCATTCGATTTTTTGTGGTTGCATTTTTAACCCGACAAACATTTTTATCGGTTCAACTGCTCGCCATAAACCGATGTAACACGATTTAGTATTACGCCGGAGTTTTATCTGCCCGGTTTACCTTCTTCCTGTTAATCATCATTAAATAACAAGGGGGCTTGTGCTGATTCAGCACGGTTTATATGGGAGTTGTTCTCTCCCCAGACGGTCATGGTTTTTAAGGCCTCCGCTTCAAGTTTGGCTACGCCAGCTTCATGCCCAGATACGGCAGGTATTTGTATCACATACTTATTGATTTTTGATATATATATATATTGAATACCATAAACCGGCTGGCGGTATCACAGCCACCGAGGTTCAATTTTTTCTGGTTGCAGGAAGTATGAATCAAACAAAAGTTTCACTTATGCACGAAGGCATATTCAGGCGGAAAGTTTTAACTAAAGTTATTACAAGGCAACACGGTGCCCAAGTGAGATCATTGTTCTTTGGGCAAACCGCCCTTAACAGATGTTTGAACCGCCACGGTTCAAGCCTGCTCTTCATCCTCCGCCGCTTGCCTCTTCATCTCTACCCATTGGCTGGAAATCCACAAGGGTCCAACGATTCCCATTAGCGCTTGGAAAACAACCTCTTCGTGGATCAGAGAAGACGGTTCAATATCAGGAGCGTAAGTATGCTTACGGATTGGAGGGATCAGGTTTTCCGCTTCAAAGGTTGGGGCAGACACTCACTTGTTTTGATCATTGTATTGTGCTTGATAATGCTCCAAGTCGGCTTCTTTGGCCAACTGACAAGCTAGCGGGCGTACTGCACGGTTTATTGCTCGTAAATCTTCTTCACTGGAATCAGAGCCATCTTCTTTCACACTGGGATAGCCTTGAGCTGCTTCCACGGGATCAAAGTCTGGTACCCATGCCTTGGCTCGGATCAAGGCGTTGATAGCTCCGGTTCGAGTAGCAGATTTTTTCACCTCTTCAATCCGGGCAGGAAGCATGGACAGCCGGTTCAAAGTATCTTGAATCAAAGAAGGTGCCGGATTGTTATGTGACGCTGTGGTGATGATGCGCTGGGCTTCGGTATACAACTGCTCTACCAAGGTATAGACAGCCTTCAGTTTCTTCCGCACATCATTTCCCAAGTGCCCAATGCGTGTGCCTGCAACAGTAAACGGTTAGTTTCAAACCGGAGTAATGATACAGCAGGTGCAACACATCACAACTGTTCCACAAAAGCTTACCAAAGATTGCCGCAGTCATAGAATGTACTTGCCGCTTTACGGCTGTCAGATCATCTACCACCGGTTTAAGGGCAGCTTCAGCATTTTCTGCCCGTTTGATCAAATTAGCCTTTTCAGTGGCCCAGACCGCCTGTTCTTTCTTCAAACTTTCCTTCACTTGTTCAGCAGCGTTTAAAGCACTGGTTAACTCTTTCTTGGCCTTCTCTGTTTCGGCCTGCTGGGTTTTCAAAGCCGCTTGTAAATTGGCAATCCGATCATCTTTGATTTTCACCTCAGCCTGTGCATTGACAGTATGTTCAGCCAGAAATTCAAGGAAGTCAAAGTCTCAACCACACAACACAGTTATATGCTTGACACTTGGGGGCTAATGTACCTTCGATTTCTACATTGCTACTAGATGGCAAAGTCCCAAGCTCAATACAAGTATTCAAATTGGCACTTGGGGGCTAATGGCTATTTGATCTACCAATGTTTCGTCAGGCAGTTTTTATTGAAGTACCGGTTTAAGTACGCAGAGTTAAACCGGCCCTTGTGGTTATGAAGGTAGATTTCAAAATTGATTAAGAAATATAGTCAAGTCCCGGTTTGATCAAGATTACAAACCGGCCCTTGGGGGCTACAAGGACTGATATACTGGCGGTAAGGAAAGGAGTAAGTTACCTCAAACTTGTCTCTCATTAATTTGACCAGGCCAGCTTCATGGTCTCGGCTAGTATAAAGCCAGTTTAAATAGCCAGAATGAAGGTCTTGGGCGCTTAAAGCAGCATATGTTTCCAGCTCGACATCCCACTTTCCTTTATTCAAGGTGGAAAAATCCTCTTTCACAGTATGTCGGGTTAAGGTTGCAGGATTCCCCGGTTCAGAGCGGCCCATACCAGTAATCACAACGTCATCATCTTTCGACTCGACGGATTGTGTGGGCACGGCTGTTTTAGTAGGACTGCGAGTTTTCTCAAACCGGACGGTGCTGGCAGGTGGATCAGCAGAGGTTGAAGTATTGACAGGCCTCTCTTCAGGAATAACTTCCTCTTGAATCGGAGGGTCATTGGGAATATCTTCAGAGGCAAAATTTTCAAGATCCGGCGCTCTCTCATGATCTGAAGCGGCGTTTTCTTCAGCTGTTTTGTCCAAGCGGGCCTTCTTGCTGGGTTTCGGTTTGGTTCTGAAGAGACAAAGAGTCAGGAAAAAGGTATATCCATTACAGAATATATCAGAAAGCATATGGCCGTTTTGACTTACCCGGCGGCTATTTTCAACGGTGGTAGCTGAGTGGCTGAGGATTCGCCAGAGGATGAATGGGAAGTAACCTGATAATCGGGGTCGGACGGATTAAGAGGTTGTCGGAAGAAACCCGCTTTGGAATTTAAAGCAATAAAAAGGTCGGAAACCTCGGTGCGGCGCTTTCGAACCGGGCAGTTTGGTAAACCGGCAGAGGTAACTACCTGACCACTGTGCCGGGTTGTGCGGCGAGCTTCATGTTGCTGTGTCTTCATAAGAAATTTAGGATCCAAATAAGCAAGAGGATGAGAAAAATTAACTTTCCGGTTTGCCTGGCGAAATTTTGGTAAAGGCAAATCTGTTGAATCGGAAGAAAGAATAGTTACCTCAAGAAATCCTGCGTTCTTTGGCTTCAACGTCATCGACAAGCATCATCATCAATAAGGCGTGTAAAAAGCAAGCCAAGAGAATCAAGTTCCGGATTACCCACATCATCGTCAATGGCCGGGTCAGATGAAGCAGTGGTCTTTCTCTTATGGGCTGATTTCTTGACAATTTTTGTTTTGGGCCGGCTTGGCCGCCCTGCTTTCTCCGCTTTGTCTTGGGAAAGTTTCTTGCTCCAAAATGGATTATCACCCTGGATCAAAAGTAATTAAATGTTAGATACATGAAGCAATAACAGGTTTAATGATGAAGCAACTAGAAACTTACCGCAGGTGGTTTGTTGGTGGTGCAGTAAGGAGCCAAACCGGTTTGGGCACAGAGGTGCTCCAGTTCATTCAGCATCCTTTTTACTGAGTCCGTAACTTCATCATCAGAAAGTTCAAGTTTTGTGTGTCGGAGTGGGTCGTCGACGCTGCCAAGATATCTTGACACATCAAACCGAACGCCGCTCAAAGGCGATATGCCCCAGATAACCAGCAGCGTGCAAGATCAATTCGGTCAAACCGTTGGCCATAAAGGCTCGGAGCTTGGACAATTGCGGGGCATATTTGCTTCTATCTTTGGCGCTTAATCTTTGAGAAGCGGATGAGTGTTGCTTAGCCGCTCACGGGCGAAAGCCGGGTAAAGGATTTTCACCTTGAGAAGTATCCTTGCAATAAAACCAAGTCGCATTCCACTCTTTGGGGTGAGTATGGAGTTTGGCGTGGGGATAGGTGATCTCCTTCCTTTTACGAATAGCCATACCGCCCAATTCGTATTGGGGCCGTCGGTGAATTCAAGTCTGACGGTTTAGATGGAAGAGGTCTCTAAACAGTTCAATGAAGGTTCCTCTTGCGATATACTTGAGATAGTACTTGAAAGTGGCATAAGTTGGTGACGGAGTTGGGGCCAATGTCTTGGGGACGGAGCTGAAAATTGGCCAACACGTCCGGTAAAATTTTGAACAAGGCGGTTTGAAGCCTCGGGCACGTGATCTGCAAAGACCACAACTTCTCCTTCCCGAGGTGTGGGAGGACATTCCTCTCGTGGACCCTCCAATGGATCGTATCTTTGTCATCTAAAGCGCCTAATCGATACGGATCGTTCACCGTGACTCGATGTGCGAGAAGGAACCCAGTTGCATTCATACACTTGCTTGGCCATGATAAAGATCTACAAAAGTAATTGATCCGGTTCAAGAGCGTGCTTTTTACAAAGTGATTGGTCTAAAGTTATCATAAACCGGAGGCAGCGTCTATAAATCAGTTTTTTGTGATATGATATCAGATGGGCTCTGGCGGTTCAACAAGGGGACTAATGGTGTACCTGTGCCGGTTTGGCAGCTTTTTCTTATGGTGAGTTAAACCGCATAATCTAGGCCTTGGAAATAATTGAAGCTATGGATAGTTTGCAGAAACAAGTTTCACAAGATCCCATGATGGCTACGGATCAAACGCAGGTCTACAGAAAACAGAAAATATTTCACGGAGGTAAAGCAGAAACGGAAGTGGAATATGTGGCAGATATATATGCAGAAGATCCATGGGCTTAAGATGAGAAAGTGCAGCGGACACGTAGGAATCGCTATTAGTACAGTACAGATTCACAGTGTGGTTCAAAGTTAAGAGGATAGATAGAAACGCACGAAGAACACGATATGAAGCTGGAACCCTAAAAACAGTTCTAAATCGAGAAGGGGAAGAAGCTTACCAGGAATGGAGAAGATGCGGAAAGAGGCCGCAGTACTCTGGTACGTTCAGGTTGATGCAGCGGCCTAGGACGAAGCAGAGGTCAACGACGATGGTGGAGCTCCAAGAGCAGCAGCGCGAGGAAGACGAAGAAGAGGAAACAAAGGAAGGAAAGAAATGACCCTTCGGTCCTATTTATAAGGCAGCCAGGCTAGGTCAAGCGCGTGGATCCAGGAACTGCTATTAAAGAAGGCGTTATAAAGGATAAAATTTCAGGATGACGTCATGCCGGTTTACAGTGACCAGAAATAATGACGACATGGCGATTTACCAGACAACAGAAGATGTCCAAGATACAAGCTTTGTGAAGGATTGACATGAACCATTTCAAATCAATCTGGGGCCTAATGTTGGGGATATTACCACTAGGTGTAAACCGGCCAGCTTGGGCCGAGTTAACTCCGTTAGTGGTATAAGCAGAGAAAGGCCCAAGGCCTATAGTCGGTTTAGAACTTGTAGCCATAAACCGGCCTGATGTATAACTTGTATTGTAAGTTAGGAATAGAGAGAGACCAACCGGGATATGAGTATGAACCGGTTGGGACTCTATGAACCGGCAAAGTCACTGTGTATATAAGGGGCGACCGGCGACGGTTCAGGGACAGACAACCACAACTCGAGCCTAGGCGAAGCTTGTTTGCGCCCTAGCCATCGAGACTACATCAATTCCATCACAACTAGACGTAGGCTTTTACCTTCATCGAAGGGGCCGAACTAGTATAAAATCCTTGTGTCTTTGCGTCCGCTTTAACCCCTTCAAGTAAACCCGTAGCGATGGCTCCACGACTAAGTCCTTACGCTAGGACATCTGCCGTGACAAATCCACGACAATTGTGGTAGAAGTTGTCATTTTCTTCTCCATTATGTTATTCCAATGATCTATCTTCTATTTTTTTTTCTTTCGAAGGCATTGTGATGTTGCTCTTTTCACTCATCATCTCGAATTGTGAGGATCATGTTCTTTTCATGCTTATCTAGTTAACCGGAGTGTTGTGTTATCTCTTCAAGTTCTTTCATCTCATCAAGTTTTGCCTCCCTTCTCAACCGGAGTGCGGTTTGTAATGTTTCTTACCCCTTGTGCCATTCTTTCAATTCCGTAGGCAGTGTGTGGTTGATTTCATCATGTATCCTCTCATCTTGTCAAGTTCTTGTTCAACTCCTTCCATTTACAGTCGGAGTGCTGCCCAAATTATTTCAATCTTCTTCCTCTCCCATCTTGTTTTAACCGGAGTGGTTTCGAATTCTATCTTGTCCATTAAACTCTTGATTCAAGTGTTTGCAACATTCAAGTTCTCGTAATACTCCTTGTTCCTCTTTTCTAACGGATTGTTTGCAATCTCGTTCATCTCTGTTGTACTCTTTCTTTTAAATTGCTCAACCTCTCAAGGTTCATGGTTTCACTCGTTCGTCAAAGAAGCAACTTAGTTTTACCTCTTCTCTTCCTCTTCCTTTTCCCTCCGGTGCCATCCTAGATCTCGGGACGAGATCCTCTCGTAGTGGTGGAGTGTTGTAACGCCTCGGATACAACCTTCCATATTCGTAACTCCAACTCTTGCCTTTTTCGGAGATGCGATATGATATTTCCTTCGTGGTTGGGTTTTGTTCTTTTGTTTTTGCATTTTGTTCATGTCATGCATTTCTTCTCATGTCATCATTCGCATTGCATCCATATGTTTTCATAAAACTCGTTACCGTTCGCAGTTGCCCTTTCTTTCTTTGCCTGCATTGGCATTTTGTCGGGCCCTTGTCCTCGTTGATCTGCTCGGACCGCTTTGCCTTTGTTGACCTTCTCGCAGATCTTTTGGACCCCTCTCTTCTCTCTTTCTCCGAGACCAACAAAACCCTTTGTATCCATGGCGTTTCGTCAAACCCCTCTTGCGTGCGTCCGAAAACTCCCTTGGACCCGACCCGGACAGTCCTCACCGTTGAGTCCGGATCATCTACAAAACATCTGCATTTTCTTATTTGGACTCCCTAGCCTATTTTTTTCCGACCGTCCGATGTCGATCGGAGGGACGAAATAGTCCCTAGCCAAATCCACCTGCCATATATACACCGGATCCAACCCTAGAAATTAGGTAGCTGTCCCATCCTCCCTGTTGCCGCCGCCACTCCACCTCCCACATCGGGATCCCCTCGCCCGATCTCCCTCGATCCACTCGCCCAGCCAACCAACCGAAGCCGCCACCTTCCCCCTCGTTTTTCTCCGCCAGGCCAATCACCTCGCTCCGACCACCTCCCTCGATTTGCGCCGCCGCCTGTGGCCTCTGCTTCCAGGACGAGGCGCCCGCTCACCGTGGCCGTTGACCCGTCGCGCACCTGGTTCCGCTCGCCGTCGTCCTTCATCCTGCAACGCCCGAGCCCCTGCGCCATGCTCCTCCTCCTCGCCCCGTCATCCGGCGCCGCCGCGGGCGACCGATCCAGCCAGCAGATGAGCCCCGCGCCCTCTCCCTTGGTCCCTCCTTCTATTCCTTCTTTCTCTGAATCTCTCTCGCCCTCCCTTCTCCAGGTTGCAGCAACAGCGCCATGGATGCCGCCCCAAGCTTCGTCGCCGGTCGCCTCCGTCCCGCCTCCAGTCAGACCCAGCGTCCCCGTGGCCGGATCCACCTGTCCCCGTCTGTTCCTGGCCGTCAGAGCCCTGCCCCGCGCCAAGTCTGCCGCCGTCGACCGCTTCCTCTGCTTTGAGGATGAGGCCGCGCCAAGTCCCTTGCCACGCCGGAGCCAGATGCAGCTCCGTCCCCGTCGCCGTTTGCCTCGCCGCCCTTTCGCCTCGCTCGCCGGAGCTCTGCACCAGGCGCCACCCGCAGCTCTGCATCGAGCAGAGGACGAGCAGCTCGCCCACTCGCCCCGTTGACCGCGTCAGTCCCGCAACCGCACGCGCCTGGGCCTCCTCTGCTTCGGCCCAGCCGCTCCCCTGCACCGCGCAAGGCCCAGCGCCTCACCACCGAGCCGGCCCATGAGGCCTGGTGAGCTTCACATCCAGCGCCCTCGCCCTGTGCACTGTTGGGCCAGCTAGTTTTGGCCCATGTTCGCACACGAACACGCCACCGTGTACCCTCGACGCCGGGGGTGATGCACCGCAGCTCACGTCGAAGGAGACCCGACCGACAGCGCGACACGCAAGACGATCGGCGGCGCTTTAGAACCGAAGCCCCACTTGCCCGGGAGGGACCCGTCGGTGGCTCATGGCGGCTATGGGCTGCCCTAGGTCGATCGCTCGCCCCTAGAGCCTCGTGGATCGCTGCCCTCCAAGGCGAAGAACGAGCGAAGAACGAGAAAGAAAGATACAAGGGTAGGGATAAAGATAGATGAACACAAAAGTGTAATAGATTGATTGGTTCGATTGGTGTTGTTCAATCGGCCGTCACCTCCAACATATATAAGAGGCGGCTGGACTTCCTGTACAAGTAAAGGATTCATCTAGGCTTTCCTTACAAGAAAAATTACATCAATTCGCGTCCTAGAGTCCTAGTTCTATTCCAACTCGGATTCAGTCTGAATCTGGCCCACTTCTATCTTCCTCCTTGTGCAGGCCGCCGAGCCTCCATATGACCTCCGATCAAGATGGCCCAAATACCAAACTTGTGTGCCTCGACGATACGAACAACTCTTATGTTGATCACTTTTTCAAATAAGGCCATCTTGAACACTTTTGAGGCCATCTTTACCTTCGGTCGGACTCGGTCTTGCGGTAGACTGAATCATCCGAGTCTTGTAATGAATTTGCAGGCCATATATTATCTCTGATGACGATGACTCCAAAACCAAAGTTTACCGTCTTGATGATACGCACAACTTCTGTATTGAACACTTCTCCATCCGAGATCATCTTGATAAACTTTTGGGCACATGTTCAGTTTCACTCGGATTTGAGCTCATCCACTCGGATATTAGTCTTTCACTCGACTAGACCTTTTCACTCGGATGACTAACGATGACCACATTTTCAGTCGGAAGACGATCTTTTACTCGATCGGTAGGTTTTCACTCGACCTTTTACTCGATCGGTAGGTTTTCACTCGACCTTTTACTCGATCGGTAGGTTTTCACTCGACCTTTTACTCGATCGGTAGGTTTTCACTCGACCTTTTACTCGATCGGTAGGTTTTCACTCGACCTTGGACTCGATCGGTAGTTTTCACTCGACCGGTGACTCGATCAGTAGGTTTTCACTCGACCGGTGACTCGATCGGTAGGTTTTCACTCGACCGGTGACTCGATCGGTAGGTTTTCACTCGACCGGTGAGTTTTCACTCGGATGGTAAGCTTTCACTCGACCAAAAACATAGCCTGATCTTGATTTGTCTCCCCAAGTCTCATACGACCTCGGATTGAGACGAATTATATATGAAAATCGATCGGCTCGACGAGACGAAACTTTTTCGTGTTGAAGGTTTTTCGATTCAAGGACTTATTAAGGGCCTAATTGCTCGCGCGACCCATCAGACATGGCGTCTGATACTTTGCGCCAGATTTCCAAATACTTCGGCCTGCAGTGTATTGCCTCTAACTTTTGCATATGAACTCGGATTGAGATGATTTATATATCAAAATCGATTGTCTCGACGAGACGAAGACAATTCCTTTAGAATACTCCTTCATCCGAGGTCGTCTTGAAGGCATGATCGGCCAAAAATCACTCGGAACATTGAATTATGCCACTCGGATTATAGTTTCGGTCCGTAAGATAAGGTCGAATGAATATAACCGAAACATCAAAGTTGTTCCACTCAGCGACGTGAATATTTTCATGCTGAAGGTCCATTCACTCGAGACCATCTTCATTGCAATCTGTATCTTGCCAAAAACAGGTGTCAACACATGCCCCCCTGTTTTCTGGCAGAGCTTGCGTGCCAGAAAATACCTTGCCTAGGGTAATTTTTAAGCACGATGTCAACACTCCATCGGCTGTGCATGTTGAGTATGATAATTTTAATCATCCATATGCTCATGTTTGTTGCTTCTACGGTAGAGCCTCTTGGATAATATTTGTCTGAAAACAACAATTGGATGTCACAAAGGCTTCCACGTAAGTTTCTTATGTCAATCCTTGACTTGACCTTTATCCAAATAACCCATAGGGATATTAGAACCACTCGGCGATACCGGATGCCAAAAGATTATGTCCATGGACCTTAAAGGAACCATCATCTATTCGTTGACTCCCCCCCATTGTTGATAAAAATGCTCCATTAAGTCTCCGCCGAATAATGTCTGTCCCCTAACTTGGATCCTGTAGATAAGAGAAACTTTCTCCAGCCAGCTATATGATTTGCACTAGATCCATCAGCGGCCGACTCCACCGTGGAGTCAGGCGCAACTCATGAGGTCAATGTTTGAGTGATTCGTCGATGCATATAAAGATAACATTTGTTGGACGGTTGGCAACGAATCATTGTGAACCTTGATGCACGCCACCCCTTAGCCAAAAAGTCCTCTAGCCTGAATAGCACAGCATATTCGGCTTGATTATTAGCATGTAAGCTCTAGTCGTCATGAAGTCTTCAAATCAAGCCCGTGAAGAAATATGTGAATAACGCCGACTCTGGGCGCTCCTAAACTGAATCATGAAAATAATCTCCATGACATTTTGACTTGGCGTCCAGTGAGCGCCGACTGATAAATGTGATGTCACGCCTCCTTCCTTCGGTCTCCTGAGTCAACATTTCCTTGCTCCCCGAGTGAACAAAGCTTCATTCAACTCGGTGACACACTTTTTCTGGATCCTGTGATAAACCGACAATACGAGTTGACAACTTTTCTTGCACTAGACTATCGATTAGTGGCCGAATAATTAGTCGGCCTTCCAGTGTTGGCAAAAATAAGAATTGGCTTTGGGAATATGAGATACACCACAATGAGCACAATTATTCAGATGCCAACTTTGTCAACACAATATACTCTTGGGGCGATATGCAAATATCGGCCATGTGTCCTTATCTCGAAGGACATGGTGAGCCCGTCCACCAAAGTGTGAATAGCCGAAATAATTCAGATGTTTCGGCTGAGGATAAATTCCATAGCGTTGATTTTGATGGTACGATCGAAGAATATGGATGAGACGCCTCTTGGAGTCTCCTATATGAAAATTGTCGTCCTTGCCTATGGGCTTTACACTTGTACTCCCTTATTTCTGCTGGCTTCGCAACAGGAGATGTGATGCTGCTCTTGACTCGAGGATTTCCCTTAGGAACCCAGGCCATGTTCCTCTTCTCCAGCTCTTTGGCCCTAAGCCGTTTTAGCTTCTTCTGTTGCGAATATGGTAAGCCGAGTGGGCGTCCCGGCTGGTACTTTGGTTTATGCACTGCCAAATTCTTTCTGTCTTTGGGCATCTCTGGCTTGGCCTGTCCAAACTTGACTATTGGATCCTTGAAATTTACTTGCTTCACTTTCTTGTCCTTTGCAGCCAACATAGGCTTGGCTAGCTTTTTGTCATTTGGAGTCGGATCTGAAATAGCACTCTTGCGGCCATCCCTTTCTTTCTTCACTTTTTTAACACTTGTTGCAATAGAAGGTCGGACATCATTTCTACTTTGGCTGCTCCTCTTGGGAACCCATGCCATGTTCTTCTTTCTCAACTCATGTGCACTAAGTCTTTGTAATTCCTTCTCTTGCCAATGTGCTAAGCCGAGTGGGCACCTCGGCTGTGATTCTGTTTCAACCAATGCTAACTCTTTTTTGGCCTTGTGCACTCTCAACTTCTTCCCTTCAGATTTGGCACTTGATTGACTTGCCTTGTTGCCTTTTGTAGCCAATGTCAATACTTTAATTAGCTCTTTGTTATTTGAGAACAAATCTGAAGTAGCACACTTACGACCATCTTTCTTGACCTGGTACACTTGCTTGACCACCTCTTTCTTGCTCCTTGAGCTCCGGACCCGATTCCTTACGATTGAAGCGGTCTTTGACGGTGATTGTTCATCAAGCGTTGATCTTTTCGGAGCTGCATAATGTTGGCGAGATGATCTAAAATAAGATGGATAATTTGCCCTTGTATCATACCTGCCCCATGACGGATATGGATTTACATGAGTGTAGGAAGGCATCCACGACATTGGCATTGGCGGCCCAACAGCAGGATATGAAGTCTGCTTCGTCTTCCTTTGCCAATCCAAGTCTTCAAATTTATGCCTTGGGGGCGACTTCGATACTTTTGTTTCACTCGGCCGATAAGCACTCTTTGCCTCACTTATTTTCTGATATTTTGCTAATAACTGCTGCTGAAAGTGACTTTCGCTTTTTACCTTTAATGCTTACCATTGCCTTTGCTTTCTTTAGTTGTGCGTGCATCGGTCTTTGAATTTCCTCGTTGCCCCCCAGTGCTAGATGTCACCATTGTAGCTTTGATGAAACTCCTATCTTCAATATTATTGCTGATGCATTTTTGAATGATTACCTCACTTGAAGATTTGATCCCATCATCATTAGCGTATACCTGTCCGTCTTTGGATGAGTCGGGTTGAGGTAGCCGAGTCAATGCTTGATCTCCATCAAGACCAATCTGAGTCGAGTGGCCATATGCTTGTGCCTCAACGAGCACCAATCGTCCCCGTAAGCTGATTGTGTGGCTTGATGAATCACATTGTTGTCTTTGACATTCTGCTCAAGCGAACATTGCATTTGTTCTTGTCTTGATAGCTCGACATCGTGATCAATTATAATAATAGGATTTGTTGATGATGTACCGATGATGTGATCACCTATGCCCAGATTGAAGGTACGCTGCTCATTCATTAACCGATATTGTGATACCGGCTCTGGAGCAAAACAACCGAGTGGTGCCGGTTTAATGCTATCTGACTCGGCTATGCATTGATTTTCGTCCTCCTTCCCCGATGCTCTTGAATCGGCTATCTCGGAGGACTTTGGACTTGGCTTTATGTTTCTGCAACCAAAGTAACTACAGAATATACGTCTCATTTGATACCAAATGTTAGCCAAGCATGAAACAATCAAAGCTACCCATACGAGCATAATTCTCAGTCGGCATAGTGGGAAAAGCTTTGGTTGCGATAATCTATCACTAGCAGTCTCTATGAATGGTACAATATGTTGACTAGCATAATTAGTGACAAGACTATTTCTAACAAACAAGTTACTCATCTCGATTGGTCTTTCCAAGTTAATTATGAACTTGCCAATGTATGCATCAACAATATGATTTTGACCGAATCGAAAATTGAGTAAACTATCTGCTAGGTGTACCTTTGTGAAGACGTTGGAAGGAGAAGATGGTTGCACCACTGGAACAATACATTGCTCCACTTCTGAATAATTCTCCAATGCCTCTTCATCTTTTTCTGGATGTCGTGCCTCATCACTCGGATTGCCCGAGTATATTTCAGTCGAGTTGCCCGAGTGGATTTCACTCGGACGCTCTTTGTCAGTTGAACTCTTCTTAGCTGCATGTTCTTGTTCTTGATGTTCATCGTTAACCGAACTGTGTTCGGCCGTATTACTTTGTTCTTGATGCTCATCAATTTCTTTGGCACGGAACTCATAGGGCAGCATGTAAGCTCCCTCACATCCAGAAAAATCTAACACGGCCAATTTGTTGCGTTTACCGCCTTTGCTCGTGCTAAACTTGCATCTTCTGTTTTGGTACACGCGCAATAATTGGCTTGATACACTCGACTTTAGCCGGCGATGCACTCGTCTGGAACGATGCACCCGACTGGCATGATGTACTCAGATGGGTCGATGCACTCGACTGGTATGATGTACTCGGTATTGACTCTATGCACTCGATTGTAACCGTCTCTGTGCTCAATATGGTTTCAACTGAATCCACCATCGTCTTTTCTTTAAAGGAATCGTTCGACTCGGCTGTAGATGACTTATTCATATTTGACTCAGTTTCAACGGAATCAACCACATTAGCCGAGTGAACCCTTTCTTGCTGATTTGCTTGCAAACCTTCTTGCTTCAATATCGCAGAAGGGCCAACATAGTTGCTGGATGGAGGAAGGCACTTGACGTATTCTTGCAAATATTCCTCTCCACGGATCTTCTTGAGTGCTTCGTAAGCCTGTCGATATTCTGCTGGTA
This sequence comes from Aegilops speltoides, assembly GCA_021437245.1. NCBI lineage: Eukaryota > Viridiplantae > Streptophyta > Magnoliopsida > Poales > Poaceae > Aegilops > Aegilops speltoides. The sequence continues at coordinate 264,708,160 of CM038141.1, forward strand.
ATTCCTCAAGAGTTGGCGTAGTAAAGCCATTGATTCTATTCCCTGTGAGAGTTGGCTTGACCCCATCCATTCGGGCGACATATTTTTCTTTAGACTCAGCCCTACTTGGATCAGCTTGCCCCCCAATACTTTTAGGATCTTTCGGCAATGAATTGTTGTTGCCGAAATTTTGCAATTGTATAGGGGGTGTATAACATGCTGCAGTGATAGGTGAAGACATGTGCACTATTGTCGAATATTCTCTCTCGCCAATTTGATCAATTGGCAAAACTTTGTCTTCCTTCAGAACCCTAGCTCTTATTGCATCATAATCAGGAACCAATCCCTTTTCATGTTGCTCAAGGCAAATAGCACTAATCTTCTTATTTTGGGCTAAAGTTTTTAATGCAGCCAGAGCCACCTCATCTCCTGTAATATTAGGCACGTATGCTCCTGCAGAATCTCCATTCACTCGGCCATGATCACAAAGGTGATCCGAGTCATGAATATTTTTAGTTTCATATGCCACTGAACAATTAATCTCACGAGGTGTAGTATATGATGTTTGAGGATAACCGCCAAGTAGCTAATGGAAGCATGGCGATTCCCCATCCATCGACATCGTTTGGGGATGAACCGCATATTAAGTAGTCGGCTGCCGATGGATAAAACGGTGAGACACCCTCCTGTAATTGAGGTGTCATATATTGATCACTCGAACAAATCGTGTTGTTCACCGGCATATTGAAAGATGTTGCCGATGCACGAAAGTTCAGATTCAGAGGTTGCATGTCGCGATTACTCAAATTCCAAGATTCTCCAGCGGAATAACTAGTCGGCCTTTGCTCGTTAGGGCTAGCCGACATGACATGTCCATAGAAAGATCTAGCAACATCAACATAATGGCTATTTGCATCTACATAAGGAGATTGATGATACATGTTACCGTTGTAGATTGCAGCCGCTTGATGACGCTCTCCTCGTAGCAAGAACAGGCTGGAAACCGTTCAAAACTTCGTCCCCAGCGGAGTCGCTAAAAGTGTGTTCGCACGAACACGCCACCGTGTACCCTCGGCGCGGGGTGATGCACCGCAGCTCACGTCGAAGGAGACCCGACCGACAGTGACGACGCAAGACGATCGGCGGGCGCTTTGAGACCCGGCCCCACTTGCCCGGGAGGGACCCGTCGGTGCTCAAGGCGGCTATGGGCTGCCCTAGGTCGATTCGCTCGCCCCTAGAGCCTCGTGGATCGCTGCCCTCCAAGGCGAAGAATGAACGAAGAACGAGAAAGAAAGATACAAGGGTAGGGGATAAAGATAGATGAACACAAAAGTGTAATAGATTGATTGGTTCGATTGGTGTTGTTCAATCGGCCGTCACCTCCAACATATATAAGAGGCGGCTGGACTTCCCGTACAAGTAAAGGATTCATCTAGGCTTTCCTTACAAGAAAAATTACATCAATTCGCGTCCTAGAGTCCTAGTTCTATTCCAACTCGGATTCAGTCTGAATCTGGCCCACTTCTATCTTCCTCCTTGTGCAGGCCGCCGAGCCTCCATATGACCTCCGATCAAGATGGCCCAAATACCAAACTTGTGTGCCTCGACGATACGAACAACTCTTATGTTGATCACTTTTTCAAATAAGGCCATCTTGAACACTTTTTGAGGCCATCTTTACCTTCCAGTCGGACTCGGTCTTGCGGTAGACTGAATCATCCGAGTCTTGTAATGAATTTGCAGGCCATATATTATCTCTGATGACGATGACTCCAAAACCAAAGTTTACCGTCTTGATGATACGCACAACTTCTGTATTGAACACTTCTCCATCCGAGATCATCTTGATAAACTTTTGGGCACATGTTCAGTTTCACTCGGATTTGAGCTCATCCACTCGGATATTAGTCTTTCACTCGACTAGACCTTTTCACTCGGATGACTAACGATGACCACATTTTCAGTCGGAAGACGGTCTTTTACTCGATCGGTAGGTTTTCACTCGACCTTTTACTCGATCGGTAGGTTTTCACTCGACCTTTTACTCGATCGGTAGGTTTTCACTCGACCTTTTACTCGATCGGTAGGTTTTCACTCGACCTTTTACTCGATCGGTAGGTTTTCACTCGACCTTGGACTCGATCGATAGTTTTCACTCGATCGGTGACTCGATCAAGAGGTTTTCACCGACCGGTGACTCGATCGGTAGGTTTTCACTCGACCGGTGACTCGATCGGTAGGTTTTCACTCGACCGTGAGTTTTCACTTTCGGATGGTAAGCTTTCACTCGACCAAAAACATAGCCTGATCTTGATTTGTCTCCCCAAGTCTCATACGACCTCGGATTGAGACGAATTATATGAAAATCGATCGGCTCGACGAGACGAAACTTTTTCGTGTTGAAGGTTTTTCGATTCAAGGACTTCTTAAGGGCCTAATTGCTCATGCGACCCATCGGACATGGCGTCGATACTTTGCGCCAGATTTCCACTCGGCTTGCCTGCGAGTGTATTGCCTCTAACTTTTGCATATGAACTCGGATTGAGATGATTTATATATCAAAATCGATTGTCTCGACGAGACGAAGACAATTCCTTTAGAATACTCCTTCATCCGAGGTCGTCTTGAAGGCATGATCGGCCAAAAATCACTCGGAACATTGAATTATGCCACTCGGATTATAGTTTCGGTCCGTAAGATAAGGTCGAATGAATATAACCGAAACATCAAAGTTGTTCCACTCAGCGACGTGAATCTTTTCATGCTGAAGGTCCATTCACTCGAGACCATCTTCATTGCAATCTGTATCTTGCCAAAAACAGGTGTCAACAGCCCATAGTGTTTTTTTTCAGCTGCTGCGAATTTGATCATATTCCAGTGAATTACTGTTTTACAGAAAAGACCCTCTTCATCATGCATATTATATCTCACTAACTATGCATCATATGTAAAAACTTAATATATGTTAAATGCTCAGAAATTTGTGTAGTTTAATAATATGCCACTTTCATCTATGTTAAAAATGTTTAAACATGATGTTTGTTTAAATTTGCTCAAATGACATGCTAAAATGATTTAATTCATAACTAATTAATCGTAGCTCGGATTTAAATGTTCTTTATATGTAAATGGGGTGGGAAAATGCCTAGTTTAACATGGTGCACTTTATTTTGCTGTTTAACAACATTAAAATGGTGTTTAGGGCAGAACAGTACCTAATCCATAAAAATGCACATGGGGATTTTCCGGACTTGTTGTTCGTTGTTTCCGGCCTCATTTAAACTTGCCTAGGTAGGTAGTTTTGTTATGCTTCACCCCTTGCCATGTTTAACAACATTTAATATTGTTGAGTAGCTTATAACAAGATCAAACTAAATAATTGCATGTGGTGTTTCGTCAATATGCAACTCGTTGCATATTGAGCTCCACTTAATTTGTAGTTTTGTTTGTTGCACTTTGCCATGCCATGCCTCATTTAAACCGGACATGCATCATACTTGATTGTGCATCATGCCATATTTATGCTTGTGTGTTTACCATGTTGTTTGTTTCTTTCCGGTGTTGCTTCTTAGTTCCGGTAATGTTGCGATTGTGAGGATTCATTCGACTACTCCCGTTTGTCTTCTTCATGGACTCGTTCTTCTTCCTAGCGGGATTTCAGGCAAGATGACCGCTACCCTGGATCTCACTACTATCATTGCTATGCTAGTTGCCTCGTTCTTTCGCTATGCTGCGCTACCTATTACCTGTTTGTCTAGCCATCCCATATTGCCATGAACCTCTAACCTTTGACACCTTTCCTATGCAAACCGTTGTTTGGCTATGTTACCGTTTTGCTCAGCCCCTCTTATAGCGTTGCTAGTTGCAGGTGAAGTTGAAGATTTCTCCATGGTGGACAGGATTTTGGTTGGGATATCACAATATCTCTTATATTATTAATGCATCTATATACTTGGTAAAGGGTGGAAGGCTCGGCCTTATGCAGTGTTTTGTTCCACTCTTGCCGCCCTAGTTTCTGTCATACCGTGTTATGTTCCCGGATTTTATGTTCCTAACGCGGTCGGGTGATTTATGGGACCCCCGACAGTTCGCTTTGAATAAAACTTGTCCAGAAGGCCCAACATTGACTTTTACCATTTGCCTCACCACCACCTACCTTTTTCCCTTGGGAGTCGCTCTCTCTAGGGTCATCTTTATTTTAGCCCCCCGGGCGGTGCTTGTCTAAGTGTTGGTCCGAACCGAGTAGATCGCGGGCCCCTCGGGCAACTCGAGGTCTGGTTTTACTCGTGGGGATGTCTCATCCGGTGTTGCCTGAGAACGAGATATGTGCAGCTCCTATCGGGATTGTCGGCGATCGGGCGGCTTTGCTGGTCTTGTTTTACCATTGTCGAAATGTCTTGATGTACCGGATTCCGAGACGATCGGGTCTTCTGGGAGAAGGTCTATTCCTTCGTTGATCGCGAGAGCTTGTCATGGGCTAAGTTGGGACACCCTGCAGGTATAAACTTTCGAGAGCCGTGCCCGCGGTTATGTGGCAGATGGGAATTTGTTAATGTCCGGTTGTAGATAACTTGACACCAGATCCGAATTAAAACGCATCAACCGAGTGTGTAGCGTGATGGTCTCTTCTCGTGGAGTCCGGAAGTGAACACGGTTTCGGGTTATGTTTGACGTAAGTAGGAGTTCAGGATCACCTCTTGATCATTGTTAGTTTCACGACCGTTCCGCTTGCTCTCTTCTCGCTCTTATTTGCGTTGGTTAGCCACCATATTATGCTTAGTCGCTGCTGCAACCTCCCCACTTTACCCCTTCCTTTCCCATTAAGCTTTGCTAGTCTTGATACCCATGGTAATGGGATTGGTGAGTCCTCGTGGCTCACCAGATACTTCCAAAACCAGTTTGCAGGTGCCTTTGTTACCGAGCAGGTGACGCAACCAAGCTCAAGGAGGAGCTCGATGAAGATCTTGCCCTTTGTGTTGTTTCGTTCTAGTTGTTCAGTAGTGGAGCCCAGTTGGGGTCGATCGGGGACCTTTTTGTCGCATTTGTGGTTCTTCTTTTATTTTGGTTCCGTAGTCGGACCTTGATTGTATCTGGATGATGTAATGCTTTATTCATGTAATTGTGTGAAGTGGCGATTGTAAGCCAACTATGTAACTCTTTCCCTTATGTATTACATGGGTTGTGTGAAGATTACCTCACTTGCGACATTGCTTTCAATGCGGTTATGCCTCTAAGTCATGCTTCGACACGTGGGAGATATAGCCGCATCGAGGGCGTTACATGCGGAACCTTGTGATATTAATGCCACTTTGTTGAATCTTGTTATGAAAGATCAGTTTTCTGGTACTCCTAATGAGGATGTCGCGTCCCATCTTAACACATTCATAGAATTATGTGATATGCAAAATAAAAACATGTGGACAATGATATTGTGAAGTTGACATTATTTCCGTTTTCTTTGCGGGGTCGTGCTAAAATTTGGTTTTCTTCTTTGCCTCGCAATAGTATCGATTTTTGGGATAACAAAGATGCTTTCATTACTAAGTATTTTCCGCCCGCGAAAATTATTTCCCTTAGAACTCAAATAATAAATTTTAAGCAACTTGAGCATGAACACGTTGCACAATCTTGGGAAAGAATGAAATTGATGCTAAGAAATTGTCCTACACATGGTTTAAATCTTTGGATGATCATCCAAAAAAAATTATGCAGGATTGAATTTTGTCTATAGAAATATTTCAGATTCCGCCGTGGGCGGTACTTTATGGGAATTACCTTGGGTGAAGCTACTAAATTGCCTGATAATATTATGGCAAATTATTCGCAATGGCATACCAAAAGAGCTCCTACTAGTAAAAAAGTTAATTTGGTTGAAGAAATTAGTACTTTGAGTGAAAAAGTTGATGCTCCCATGAAATTGGTCTCTAATAAAATGCTCCTATTGATCTTAATGATGTGCCTTTGTCTACTTTGATTGAGAAAAATAGTGATCTCGTAGATGTGAATTTTGTCTCGCGAAACAGTTTTAATAACAATGCTTATCACTACAGGAAACTGCTAGTTTGCCGTCAGTGAGCGGCTTTGCCGTCAGCATTTCGTTGGGGTAGACGGCAAAGAAAGTTTTGCCGTCAGGAGCTGACGGCAAAGTATGACAAACGGCAAATCTGCGCTTTGCCGTCTGTGAGCGCTCTGGCTGACGGCAAACCTAGCGAAAGGATGACGGCAAAGAAACCAAGACGGCAAACTGGCTCTTCGCCGTCTGTTGTTTCACTGACTGACGGCAAAGGGTGGACACGTGTCTAGTTTGACGGTAGGTAACGGTGCCCCAGTTTTGCCGTCTGCTTTTGTCATCCACTGATGGCAAAGTCAGTTTCTTTGCCGTCTACCATCTATTCTACTGGCGGCGAACTAATAGAAAAAAAAAACCTGGCACCGAGCCTTTCTTTGCCGTCTCCTTTTGGTCCCATTGACGGCAAACTAATTGAAATTAAGAAAGAAAACCCCCACGCCCGACCGCATCTTCACCGATTCCTCTGTCTCCGCGCGCTAGGGTATCCCCGCCCGTCCCCGGCAGCACCGCGCCGCCGCCACCGCCCGTCCCCGGCTCCACCGCGCCGCCGCCGCCCATCTCCACCTCCACCGCGCCGCCGCAGCTGGTCCCCGCCTCCACCGCGCTGCCGTCGGGACCATTGTCCACTGCGCCCCCACCCGTCCTCCTCCAATGGCGCGACCGCCATCGGGCCGTCCTCCCCTGCCCTAGCCGTCCCCCACCGGGCCGTCCTCCCCTGCACGGCTGCCATGGGCAACACCGCCGCTGGTTCCCTCCTGCGCCCCCCACCCGTCCTCCCCTACGCCCCCCACCCGTCCTCCACCGGGCCGTCCTCCCAGACGGCTGCTGTGGCAAGACTGGCCGCCGCCAGGTTCCCTCCTGCAGATCCGCCGCCGTGGTCACCACAGGCGGGCACCACCTCCCCTCGCCCCAAGCCCCCCTCTGCCCCACCCCACGGTGAGCACCGTTCCCCATCTCTGTTTGTATTCTTTTAGATGGATAGATGTATGGATTGCAGTATGTGGATGGATTTATAGATGTATGTAAGGATGGATGCATAGATGGATGTATGTATAAGGTTGTTCTGCCTAAATTTTTTAGTATAAGGTTGTTCTGCAAGGCAAAATTTCAACTTTTGATTACTGTATAAGGTTGTTCAGATTGTTTCACGAGTGCTTATGTTGGTTATGCCGGTGCTTTTCATGTGCATGGATTTTCTCTTCACCTCGAGGAGCATTGTCCATCCCGTTGCCATTGCCATGGTTGTTCAACTACCGCCCTATGGTCTCGGGGTGACCTTGACTGTCATCTCCTCCCCCTCCCCTATTTGCTTCATTCCGTTCGTCGCGCCGATGCCACTAGATTTTATTTTCATGTCAAGTCTCGTAACCTAGGCGTCTCCCGTTCGAAAGGGTGGCATCTATAAATATGCATGTCTTTGCATATTTATAACCGTCGTCCTTTCGAATTGTCCATGTTATCCATGGCCAATTGTTGGTTATATTGTAGTCATGAGTATTGATTTGCACAACATAATGTATGAAGATGAATCCCCACATGTTCATCTTATTCTTGATCATTTTTATTTCCGGGCCATGAATTTCGTACTTGATTCCACGCACATGCTCATCTTAATCAAATTTCTAGTGTTCCTTTGTCCAAGTTACAAAACATAATTATCTATTAATTTTCGCTCATTGGACATAGAACAGAAACCTAATTGGAAGCACTTGCTCTCATTTCATAGTTTATATTTCATAAATAAATGCGAAGATGGAAGCACTTGCCAAACTAATTTTCTCTATATTTGCAGGATTTCTATAGATGCGAAGATGGAAAGTTGGAGGAGGCATGAGCGGTTGTCAACAAACATTGCGAAGCTTGTGCATAATCGATGCATGAGGCGCCCTTTAGCCGTCATAAATATATGGCAACTCAAGGCTATAAGAGTCTTGATAAGAAAGCTGGTAGGAGACTCCGTCTTGAGAAGGACAAGTACATGCGGTAAAGCATATTCATGCTTGTTATTTCCTCAACAGTGGCACTCAATTTCTTTTGACATATATGAGATGCAATTGATCAATTAGGTTACTCCGAGATGGTGCGTCGATAAGGGGAGTGTTGGGAGCGGATCGTGGACTATTGGTGTTCCAAAGAGTGCAGGCGGAAAACAAAGATTATAGAAATCGGCGAAAGGGAATGTTGGATCCACCACATCATCAAGGCAACTTGAACGTTATGGAGTACGGTGAGCGTTGGGTATATCTTCCGAGTTCTTCATAAGCTTTTTCTTGTCATACATGTTGCCAATCCTTGTGATGAAATCTTAATCATGTTGCTTTGGTTGCAGGCGTCTCACAATAATGCTCCAGTGCCCAACCTTTTCATCTCGTATGCTTTGGCCCATAAGGCACCGTACAGAACAGCCAAGCCTTACGATGAGAATGACACACAGCGTCCAGACTCTCAACAAGACCGCCTACGATCGGATGGAGAAATTTAAAGGAAGGAAAAAGAGTTGAAAGGGCCCGAGTATGATGTGACAACAGAGCCTCTTGACCACGCGTTGGTCATGATCTCTGGAGAAGGCAGGAAACATGGCAAGGAAGCAATTGCAGGAGGCATGTTCCTAGTTCTGCCGTAGCTCTCTCCTGAATACAAAGCTCGGTTAGGTATCTCAAAATCTTCTACATGTAAACGCTCGACTCCAGCTATGGTTGAGATGGAGGTATTCTATACAAGTCCTTCTATATATGTTTGTTTCTTACTTCTTGTTGGATTGAAGATGCGATTGCCATGCCATATTTTGCAAAGTAGAGGCTGGAGGAGAGGCGAGTAGCGGCGGAGGAGAGGGCGGAGGAGAGGCGAGTGGCGGCGGAGGAGAGGGCGGAGGAGAGGCGATCGATGAGAGGATCACGACAAGCGGTGCAAAGAAAGGTGTTGGCACAAACTAGTCAATGCTTTGCAATGTTTGCGGTTAGTTCCTTAATTGCCAAACACATACATAATCTTCACTAAATCATAATCTTCTACTACCAGTACTTAATCTTCACTCAAACATAATTTGCAAGCTTATTGTACCCAGAATGGTATGCCCGCTATGCAGATGCCTCAATCAGGCCATGGATCTAATGCTGATGGATCTTCACATGCACGAGGCCCAAGCGACAACAACCTTGGTGGTTCTCCGAATGTTTGAGATCGAGTATGGTTAGTGTGTACATATCTCATTTACGTAGGTCTCAAATTTGTCAACGTAGAAACAAGTAGCTATCTTGATTCTTGAAGATCAAACTTATAAGTAGAGACAAGTAGATACCATTTGAACCATTTCAAACTATAATCCGTTTGAACAATTTCAACCATGATCTTAATTAAATATATGCATTCTTGAAGCTATTTATTTTCATGATTTAGAGAACACTTGAAGATATTCATGATTTAGAGACAAGTAGTTACTTATTTTCATGATTTAGAGACCATTTGAAGATCTCCATGATTTAGAAACTTGTAAGTAGAGACCGTTTGAACCATTTAAAGATCAGACTTATAAGTAAAGATCTAGTGTTAAATTAGCATGTTCAAAATTGGATAAGTGTTCAAGAAACTCCATATGTACTAGAAGCTTTTTATTTTGGAAACTCACTATGGAATTTGGATCACTATTTATTTTGTAGTGTCGAAGTACTTTCTTTTGTCTATTTGGCATATTGATGATTTCAAGCACGTTATTTGACACACACCATTCAATCTTGTAGGTTGCCACCTGGATGCTCTTTGGACTACGACATGGACATGAAGGCATTTGTTGTAGTGCCAAATCTTACGTAGTGATGCCATCTTTGTTCATTGTGTATTATATGCTGTGGAACTTTGTTTTGGGACTATATGCTATGGAACTTTGTCCCGGGACTATATATATGCTATGGAACTTTGTTTTGGGACTATATATATGCTATGGAACTTTGTTTTGGGACTATATGCTATGGAACTTTGTCCTGGGACTATATATATGCTATGGAACTTCGTTCTTATATTTGTTCATTGTTGCTTATATTTGCTATGGAACTATGCTGTCCTGTTATGGTTCTGTGCTGTTATGGTTCTATACTGTGTATTAAATTGTTTAATTTCTGATTTTTTTTAAAAAAAGGAGCTTTGCCGTCAAGTGATGATTTACAAAGATGCCACATGTCACCGACACAATTCTTCGCCGCATTTTGCCGCCTTGCCAACATACAGGTTGACGGCAAAGAGGTATAGTTTTGCCGTCTGGGCCAGCACCAACTGACGGCGAAATATAAGTCTTTGACGACTGGGATAGGAGCACCAGATGGCAAAGTCCTGCTATTTTGCCCACTGGGAGTACAGTGACAGACGGCAAAGTATGCTTCTTTCCCGTCAGCCAGAACTGACAGTTGACGGCAAAGATAACAGACTTTGCCGTCTGGTTGGACGGCCGGTAGACGGCAAAGCACTTGACGCCGGCCGTTAGACCGTCTATTCCGTCTGGTGCAATATTTTGCCGTCAACTTTCCGCAGACTGACGGCAAAGTCTTTGCCGTCAGGAAAAAAAAGCAGACGGCAAAGTATTCTTTGCCGATTAATCTTTGCCGTCTGACTTTGCCGTCTACCTCCTGACGGCAAACTCTTTGCCGTCTGGATTTACGTCTTTGCCGTCTGTTATGCCCAGACGACAAACTAGCAGTTTCCTGTAGTGTATAGAGGTAATTTTAATCCTAGGCCTTTTCCTGGAAATTCCTCTAATAATTACGGTGGTTCCTATGGCAATCTTTCTTATAACAATAATAGAAACACCTTGATCTTGAGAATAATATTAAAGAATTTATCAATGCTCAAAAGGTTTTCGATAATTCGATAGAAGAAAAGTTGAATAAGATTGATGTTATGTCTAAAAGCACTGATAGAATTTCTTGTGATGTAGAAAATCTCAAGCTGAAAATCTTTGTACCTAAGGTTGAAGAATCAATTAAAGCCTTATATGTTTCTATGGATGAAAGTAAGAAAAGAACTTCTATGCTTAGAGATAAAAGAGAATTTTTAGAAAAAGCGTTTTCTAGTGATTGCTTTCATAAAAGTGATGAAGATCTTAAAGTAATTGGTGTTTCTTCTCTTGATTCCTTGTTTAGTAAGATTAAAATTGATGATAAAGGGACTGGATAGGAGCCAATTTTAGCTAGAAGTCGTCCCGATAATTCGGGGGGTGAAAATCTTGATGAAAAAATTGATAAAAGTGGGTTTGGAGAGGACAAAACTTTAACTAGTGATGTGCCCACTCTTTTGGATTACAAAGACTTTAATTATGATAATTGCTCTTTGATTGATTGTATTTATTTGTTGCAACCCATGATTAATTCAGATCATGCTTTGGAACAAAATAAAGCTTTAACTAAACATATCGTAGATGCTATGATGAAAGCTTTTGAAGAAAAGTTGGAATTAGAGATCTCAATTCCTAGAAAATTACATGATGAATGGGAACCCTCCATCAAAGTCAAGATAAAAAATTATGTGTGTTTTGCTTTATGTGATTTGGGTGCTAGTGTTTCCACAATTCCGAAATCTTTATGTGATGTGCTTGGTCTTACCAATATTGAAGAGTGTTCTTTAAATTTGCACTTGGCGGATTCTACTATTAAAAATACTATGGGAAGAATTAATTATGTTTTTATTCTTGCAAATAGGAATTATGTGCACATAGATTTTATTGTTCTTGATATTGATTGCAATCTGTCTTGTCCCATGATACTTGGTAGACCATTTTTACGTACTATTGGTGTCGTGATTGATATGAAAGAAGGCAATATTAAATTTCAATTTCCACTAAGAAGGGAACGGAACACTTACCTAGAACAAGAATTAAGCCACCATATGAAGCAATCACGAGGGCATATTCTGGATCTAGAACTAAAGATGATAATACTTGAATCTTTGCTTTATGCCTAGCTAGGGGCATAAAACGATAGCGCTTGTTGGGAGGCAACCCAATAAATAAAATTTATTTTTGCCTTTTTCTTTATGTTCTTGAGTGTTTGCACAATTATTCCTCTGTTATGATTGTGTTTTTATGTATTAATTAGTGTTTGGGCCAAGCAAAGCCTTTGGGACCACGTTGGGTGATAGTTGATTTGATCTTGTTGAAAAACAGAAACTTTTGCACTCTGTAAACTAATTTTAGTAAATCACAAAAACATGATTTTGCTCTGAATATTTTACGCAATATTTATATACGAGTTTCCCACGTTGTCCTAATTTTCAGAATTTTTGGAGTTACAGAAGTATACGAAGTTCCCTGATTACTACAGACTGTTCTGTTTTTGATAGATTCTGTTTTCTTTGCATTGTGTGCTTATTTTGATGAATCTATGGGTTGTATCGGGGGGGGGGGGGGTATAAGCCATAGTAAAGTTGTAATACATTAGATATAATGCAAAAAAAATATGAATGGGTTTGCAACAGTACTTAGAGTGGTGATTTGCTTTGTTATACTAATGGATCTCACAAAGATTTTGTTAAGTTTGTGTGATTGAAGTTTTCAAGTTTTGGGTGAGATCACAATGGATGAAGGAATAAGGAGTAAGAAGAGCCTAAGCTTGGGGACTCCCATGGCACCCCAAGGTAATATTCAAGGATGAACAAGCAACTAAGCTTGGGGTTGCCCCGAGTGGCATCCCCTCGTTCTTCTAACGACCATCGGTATTTTACTTGGAGCTATATTTTATTCGTCACAGATCATGAGTTTTGCTTGGAGCGTCTTGTATTATATGAGTCTTTGCTTTTTTGCTTTTTGTTTGGTGTTAAGTATCCTTGCTGAACACACCTATTTGAGAGAGCCAAAATTATGCTATGGTTTCTTAGAATTGCTCTTTGTGTTTCACTTAAATTTTTGAGCTATGGAATTGCTCTAGTGCTTCACTTATATCTTTTTGAGCACGGTGTGCTTTAATAATTTTTAAGAAATGCTCTCATGCTTCACTTAAATTTATTTGAGAGTTAGTAATTTTTTAAGAAATTCTCTCAGGCTTCACTTATATTATTTTGAGAGATGAAAATTTTTATGGTCATGTTCTTCACTTAGATTTGTCTGAGCTATCAAAAGCAACATATGAAACTAGTCCCAAAGTGATAGATATTCAAGAGGGATATAATAAAAACTTTCATGAAGATCATTGGACAAATTAAACTTGATTCTTTGTAATAGTTTTGCAATATGATGATAGTGATATGCGAGTTGATACGTCTCCAACGTATCTATAATTTTTTATTGCTCCATGCTACTTTATATGCTGTTTTGGACTATATTGGGCTTTATTTTCCACTTTTATATTTATTTTTGGGACTAACCTATTAACCGAAGGCCCAGCCCAGAATTGTTGTTTTTGCCTATTTCAGTATTTCGAAGAAACGGAATATCAAACGGAGTCCAAACGGAATGAAACCTTCGGGAACGTGATTTTCTCACCGAACGTGATCCAGGAGACTTGGACCCTACTCCAAGAAGCTTCCGAGGAGGTCACGAGGGTGGAGGGCGCCCCCCTTGGGCGCGCCCCCTACCTCGTGGGCCCCCTGGAGCTCCACCGGCGTAGTCCTTCCTCCTATATATACCTACATATCCCCGTATGATCAACACGGAGCCCAAAAACCTAATTCCACCGCCGCAACCTTCTGTATCCAAGAGATCCCATCTTGGGGCCTGTTCCGGAGCTCCGCCGGAGAGGGCATCCACCACAAAGGGCTTCTACATCAACACCATAGCCCCTCCGATGAAGTGTGAGTAGTTTACTTCAGACCTTCGGGTCCATAGCTAGTAGCTAGATGGCTTCTTCTCTCTTTTTGGATCTCAATACAATGTTCTCCCCCTCTCTCTTGGAGATCCATTCGATGTAATCTTGTTTTTGCGGTGTGTTTGTTGAGACCGATGAATTGTGGGTTTATGATCCAACTTATCTATGAATAATATTTGAATCTTCTCTGAATTCTTTCATGTATGATTGAGTTATCTTTGCAAGTCTCTTCGAATTATCCGTTTGGTTTGGCCAACTAGATTGGTAGTTCTTGCAATGGGAGTAGTGCTTGGCTTTGGGTTCAATCTTGCGGTGTCCTTACTCAGTGACAGAAAGAGTTGCAAGCCACGTATTGTATTGTTGCCATCGAGGATAATAAGATGGGGTATTTATCATATTGCATGAATTTATTCCTCTACATCATGTCATCTTGCTTAAGGCGTTACTCTGTTTTTAACTTAATACTCTAGATGCATGCTGGATAGCGGTCGATGAGTGGAGTAATAGTAGTAGATGCGTAATCGTTTGATCTACTTGTCTCGCACGTGATGCCTATATACATGATCATACCTAGGTAACCTCATAACTATGCTCAATTCTATCAATTGCTCAACAGTAATTTGTTCACCCACCGTAGAATACTTATGCTCTTGAGAGAAGCCACTAGTGAAACCTATGGCCCCCAGGTCTATTCTCATCATATCAATCTATATCACTTTATTTACTTGCTTTGTTTTTACTTTGCCTTTACTTTTACTTTGCATCTTTATATCAAAAATACCAAAAATATTATCTCTATCGATCTCACTCGTAAGTGACCGTGAAGGATTGACAACCCCTAAGCGTTGGTTGCGAGTTGCTATCGTGTTGTGCAGTACGAGGACTTGCACGTGACCTCCTCTTGGATTGATACCTTGGTTCTCAAAAACTGAGGGAAATACTTACGCTACTGTGCTGCATCATCCTCTCCTCTTCGGGGAAAACCAACGCAAGCTCGAGACGTAGCAAGAAGAATTTCTGGCGCCGTTGCCGGGGAGGCTTACGCAAAAGTCAACATACCAAGTACCCATCGCAATCCCTATCTCTCGCATTACATTATTTGCCATTTGCCTTTCGTTTTCCTCTCCCCCACTTCACCCTTGTCGTTTTATTCGCCCTCTGTTTTCCAATCTCCACCTCTCTTTTCCGTTTGCCTTTTTCCCTTTGCCTTTCTGTTTGCTTGTGTGTCGGATTACTTGTTGCCATGGCGCAAGATAATACCAAATTGTGTGATTTCTAGAATACCAATAATAATGATTTCCTTAGTACTCCGATTTCTCCTCTTAATAATGATGAGTCTTGTGAAATCAATACCGCTTTGCTGAATCTTGTTATGAAAGATCAATTCGCCGGCCTTCCTAGTGAAGATGCCGCTACTCATCTAAACAATTTAGTTGATTTGTGTGATATGCAAAAGAAAAAAGATACGGATAACAATATTGTCAAATTGAAGTTATTTCCATTTTCACTTAGAGATCGTGCTAAAGTTTGGTTTTCGTCTTTGCCTAAAAATAGTATTGATTCTTGGAACAAGTGCAAAGATGCTTTTATCTCTAAGTATTTTTTTCCCCGCTAAGATTATCACTCTTAGGAACGACATCATGAATTTTAAACAACTTGATCATGAGCATGTTGCCCAATCTTGGGAAAGAATGAAATTAATGCTTCGCAATTGCCCTACTCATTGTTTGAATTTATGGATGATCATACAAAAATTTTATGCCAGATTGAATTTTTCTTCTAGAAATCTTTTATATTCGGCCACGGGAGGCACTTTTATGGAAATTACGTTAGGGGATGCTACCAAGTTGCTTGATAATATTATGGCTAATTATTCTCAATGGCACACCGAAAGATCTTCTAGTAAAAAAGTGCATGCTATAGAAGAAATCAATGTTTTGAGAGAAAAGATGGATGAACTTATGAAGATGTTTGCTCCTAAAAATACTACTCTTGATCCTAATGATATGCCTTTATCTACTTTGCTTGAGAACAATAATGAATCTATGGATGTGAATTTTGTTGGTAGGAATAGTTTTGGAAACAATGCTTATAGAGGGAATTTTAATCCTAGGCCTTATCCTAGTAATCCTTCTAATAATTATGGAAATTCCTACAACAACTCTTATGGAAATTTTAATAAGATGCCCTCTGATTTTGAGAGTGGTGTTAAAGAGTTTATGAATTCACAAAAGAATTTTAATGCTTTGCTTGAAGAGAAATTGCTTAAAGTTGATGATTTGGCTAGGAACGTTGATAGAATTTCTCTAGAAATTGATTCTTTAAAGCTTAGATCTATTCCTCCTAAGCATGATATCAATGAGTCTCTCAAAGCTATGATAATTTCCATTGACGAGTGCAAAGAAAGAACCGCTAGGATGCGTGCTTCCAAAGATGCCTTTATTAAAGCATGATCTTCTAATCCCTATGAAAATCAAGATGAAGATCTAAAAGTTATTGATGTGTCCCCCATTAAATCTTTGTTTTGCAATATGAATCTTGATGAATCTGAATATGATCTTCCCCTAGAAGGCATTCTAAGAATTCTGAGTTTCTTGATCTTGATGATGAAATTGATGAAAGTAAGATTGAAATAAATAGAAACCGTGATGTTGCTAAACCTACTATTTTGGATCTCAAGGAATTTAATTATGAAAATTGCTCTTTGATTGATTGTATTTCCTTGTTGCAATCCGTGTTAAATTCTCCTCATGCTTATAGTCAAAATAAGGCTTTTACCGAACACATTGTTGATGCCTTGATACAATCCTATGAAGAAAAGCTTGAGTTGAAAGTTTCCATCCCTAGAGAACTCCATGATGAGTGGGAACCTACCATTAAAATTAAAATTAAAGATTTTGAGTTTCATGCTTTGTGTGATTTGGGTGCTAGTGTCTCTACTATCCCCAAAACTCTATGTGATTTACTAGATTTTCGTGATTTTGATGATTGCTCTCTAAACTTGCATCTTACGGATTCCACTATTAAAAAGCCTATGGGAAGAATTAATGATGTTCTTATTGTTGCAAATAGGAATTATGTGCCCGTAGATTTTATCGTTCTTGATATAGATTGCAATCCTTCATGTCCTATTATTCTTGGTAGACCTTTCCTTAGAATGATTGGTGCAATTATTGATATGAAGGAAGGGAATATTAGATTCCAATTTCCCTTAAATAAGGGCATGGAACACTTCCCTAGAAAGAAATTAAAATTACCATATGAATCTATCATGGGAGCCACTTATGGATTGCCTACCAAAGATGGCAATACCTAGATCTATCCTTGCTTTTATGCCTAGCTAGGGGCGTTAAACGATAGCGCTTGTTGGGAGGCAACCCAATTTTATTTTGTGTTTTTTGTTTTTGGTTCTGTTTAGGAATAAATAATCCTGTAAGTGCATCTAGTGCCCCTTAGTGATTTTGGTGTATTGAAGACTTATAGGTTAAGTAACTGATGCGTTTGTGAGTGTACACAGGTCTATAAGTCTATGAGGAGTTTGATATTTACAGAGAAAGTCGACCCTAAAATGAAGTTCTTCAACCAAGACTTTGATATTCGAAGACTTTACGAAGACTTTGAAAGTGAAGAAATTAGTGTGACCTTGAAGACTTGATATTCATTCGAGGAATGTGAAGCGTGAAGACTTTTGTTTTCGTAGTTTCATTTTCTCTTTCTTGAGTCATAGGAAACACCGTCTTTGTTAAAGGGGTCGAGGAAATACTAAGGAAAAATTTCCATGTGATGCTCAACTCAAAATCCTACACCTACCAATCCCTTCGAGTGAAGCCATTGGAAATCTCATACGATTCAGTCAAATTCTTGATGGATGAGACGCAGTTCTTACCGTCACTTGATGACTTTGCTCGATCGAGGAGTTAGGAATTCGCCAAAGTCTGAATTGCCTACATGAGGAACATGATAGCCCCGAGGACTTTGAAAGTCAAATTTCCGACCGTTCTTTGTCTTTATTGGCGCGGACCAAAATATCTTATCCACCTAACGGTCATATCATTGAAGGGCATTTATGTCTTATCATGTCGGGCTGCTCCCTAGGCTATAAATAGCCGCCCCTTCAACCACTAGCTGGTTGGCTGCTCCGAGAGAACTTGACACTTGTCATTTGAGAGCAACCCATCCTCCGGGACTTTGAGCGAAAATCATCAAGTGAGGAAAATCCAAAACCAAACCCCACAAAACCCCAAGTGATTGAGCATCATCAAGAAATTGATCTGCGTGGATCCGACGCTTGTTACCTTTGAAGATCGTGCTTCTTCCAGACGGTTAGGCGTCAAGGTCTAGAGCATCCAAGAGGAATTGTGGATCGCCGAGTGACCAAGTCTGTGAAGGTTTGGAAGTCACCAAGACTTACCACGAGTGATTGGACGAGGCTGCGTGGTCTTAGTTCAAGGAGAATACGGTGAGGACTGGGTGTCTGAGTTGCGGCTCGAGATCGGGTGTCCGGACTGTGTGTCCTCGAGTTTAAATACTCACCGCTCAACCAGACGCATAACCGAGGGCAGAGAGTTGGAACTGGTCTACCAAATCATTGTCTTCACCAACTGACCGGTTCTATTTCCTCAACTCATTCATTTCCTCATTACATGTTGCATGTTGTTCATATCTGTGCTTGAAGACTTTGATGAAGACTTTCACAAATTCCTCACTCAATTTCTTGATCTGTTTGTCTTCATCATGTTATCCTGTGTTTACGCTTCACACTCTGTTCTAGTCTTCATTTTATCATCTTGACTATGTGTGTAATCTGTTATGTTTACCTCTGAGTACTTATTCCGCAGCAAATAGTTCTTCGCTAAGGAATTTCCTCACCGCAAATTCCTCGATGAAGAATTTCATAAAATCGCCTATTCACCCCCTCTAGTCGATATAACGACTTTCAATTGGTATCGAGCGAGGTACTCCTTGTTACGTGTGATTTTGGTTTAACCACCGGAGTTCTAGTTATGTCGACCGCAGTATGATCAAGGTCTCGGTGGATGTCCTACCTTTGATGGAGCGGACTATCCCTCTTTGGAAGAACAAGATGCGGATGCATCTTGAGGCAATTGATAATGATCTCTGGTATGTTGTGGAAAATGGTGTCCCCACTGTCACTCCCTCACTGAACGCTACCGATGTGAAGAGATTCAAACAACTCGATTCTCAAGCGAAGAATATCATATGTGGCCATCTGAGCAAAGGACAGTATGGAAGAGTGAGTGCTTTGGAAACTGCCATGCTTATCTGGGATAGGTTGTCCAAAGTAAATGAAGGAGTCTCAACTCAGCGTGATTCTCGAGTCGATGTTCTTCGGAATCTCTTCAATCGCTTCAAAAGACTCGACAACGAAAATGTTCAACAAACCTTCGATTGCCTCACTGACATCTCAAATGAGCTTCAAGCCCTCGGTGCCACTGACATCACTGACCATGAAGTGGTGAAGAAACTGCTAAGATCGCTTGATTCCTCATTTGATACTCTGGGACTGATGATACAAGAGCGTGCTGACTACAAGTCACTTGATCCTGCTGATATCCTCGAAAGGCTTAACACTCACGAGTTCCAGCTTGCTGAAAAGAGAGATCTCTATGGCTCGAACTATGGCAAACCACGTGCCCTGAAGGCCAAGGTTGTGTCTGACTCTGAATGTGAGGATTCTGGTAGTAGCCTTGGTGATCCTGAAGAACTGAGCTAGGATCTAGCTCTCCTTATGAAGAAATTCCAGAAATTCACAAGACATGGTCGCTTTGGAAAACCCTCAAGAGGAAGTGATTCTTCATCCAGTGACTACAAGAGAAGACTTTGCCAGAAATGCAAGAAGCCTGGTCACTATATTCAAGATTGTCCTCAATGGGAAAAGGAAATGAAGAAAAAGAAATACAAGGACTACGATTACGATGAAATGAAGAAGAAGAAGAAATCATCAAAATCTTCGTCTTCAAAACCATCAAAGTCTTCATCTCACAAGAAGGGCAGCTCCAAGAAAGCTCGGGCATTCATTGGCAAGGAAATGGACTCTGAAGCTGAATCTGAGGAAAATGATGAAGAGGAGGAGTCTGAAGAATCTGAGTCTGGTGTGGCGAGTCGGCGTTACTCTTGCTTTCTTCACAAGTCCATATTCAACATCAAGAAACTGATTCCACCAACAAGCCTGATGAAGATAATGATGGCTACGCTCCCACCTATTGCTTCATGGCAAAAGCAGCTAAGGTACTCAAATACAACTCCTCTGATTCTAGTGAAAATGAATCTGATGAGGATCTTAAGCCTAGCTACTCTAAACTTGCTAAAATTGCTGTGAAACAACATCGGGCTCTTGAAAAGGTTCAAAACATGCTAGATAAAAGTGATGATATGTTGGGTGAAGAAATGGATCGCACTAAAGCCCTGACTGAAAATCTTCAAAGACTTCAGTCTAAGTATGATAACCTTCAAGGTCATCATAACTCTCTCTTGTCTGATCATGATAAACTTTCTCATGAATTTCTTCAAGAAAAGCAAGATAATGAGAAGCTTTCTCTTGAAGCTATTCAAAGAAAGGCAGGTCTTGAAAAGCTAAGAGTATGTTATGAAGATCTTCAGAAGGAGCGCGATTCATTACTAGCTCAACAAATCAGCACTTCTCAGGAAGAATTTGTTCCTCCATGCGTAAAGTGCATTGAACGTGAATCTGCTAATTCTTCACCTGAATGTTCAAATGCTTCAAATGTTACAAATTCTTCATCTGCCTCTGCTATCACTAATTCCTCATCGAGGACTTTGCTAGTATCACGACAATGCAGGGCTGAAGGAATTGTACATGACAGCATGTACAAAAGCCTCAAAGGGCATCGACACTTTGTGATGTGCTCAAAAGCGATCCTCAACGAAACCCTAGGAAAGAGGGTATTGCCTTTGAGAGGAAACTGAATGCCGATGGAACATATTGGAAACCCGAGCAAGATCCCAAAACCTCATGGGTTCTTTGTAAAGGGACCTCCAGATTGATCCATCTAACTTATCCGGCTTTACATGTGAATCTCCTCATTCTTCCGATGAGTCATTTGACTCCAACTACAAACTGTTCAAAAATCGAATGGTGAAGTATTTGCTAGATATGTTGGCACTAATCTGCAGAACGGTTCCCCTATGAAGAAAATCTGGGTTCCCAAAAGCTGTGTTGAAAGTCTTGGTGAATGTCCTCATGACACCACCAAAGGTGAAAACAGAACCCCAGATCAAATTCTTCATATGGACCAAACTCTTCATGTGGATCCAAATCCTCATACGGACCAAATTCTTCACGAGGATCAAATTCCTCAACTGGATCAAAGTCCTCATAGATTATCATCGTGCTAACAAATCTGTCTCGCAGGGTAAAGCTAAGGGCTATGAATATGTGCATTATTCTTCAAACCATTATGTTCATAAGTCCTCGAAGAATTACTCTGCTTATTCATATGCTTACTCTAACCCCTCCAATGCTAAGCGAAATGGTTTGGCATCTTTGCCACCTTTCTCACATGGTGCTCGCAGGATGATGAACTCTTTGCCACCCCTCCGGATGTGGGTGGTGAAGAAAAGAACTAATCATTTCTGCGAGGTCGAGGTCTCGGGCGTGCTCGAGCGTCTCAAGAATTTCTTGGGACGACAAAATTGCTCGAAAGGACCTTGCAGCGAATCATGATGAAATGAATCTTCATTTCACACGTCCTCATCTTGCTATACCTGCTTTCTTTGCTTGATGAAATTCATCGATGAACTTGATATCATATTCTTCATTGATGAAGCATATGAGATTGTAAGTTACACTAATTCATCTGCGGGATGATCAACCCAAACCACCGAATGGGTCCTCGATAGTGGATGTACAAATCACATGACCGGTGACAAGAATCTATTGATGGATGCTCCTTTATCACCGTCACCTCTGAAGCATATCATATTCACGACAAAGGCAAAAGTCGTATTGGGTCTTGGTAAGGTTGCTATCTCTAAGGATAAGCACATGGACAAAGTCATGCTTGTTGAGTCCTTAGGATACAATCTCATGTCGATCTCAATGCTTTGTGATCTTGATATGGTTGTTGTCTTTGGCAAATATCATTGTGTTGTGATTATGGAAGTGACAATTCCAAAGTCTTGAAGGCTTTAGGAGAGGAGATCTGATATTGTTGATTTCTCTACAGGACCACAACCAGCCATGTGTCTACTTGCAAAAGCATCAGAAGGCTGGCTATGGCATCGACGACTTGGTCATGCAGGCATGAGGAATTTGAATACGCTTGCAAAGAAGAAGCATGTCATTGGCATTGAGAATGTCAAATTCCTCAAGGATCACTTATGCGGAGCATGTGAAGCCGGAAAAATGACCAAGGCCAAGCATCCAGCAAAGACTATCATGACCACTACACGTCCATTCGAATTGCTTCACATGGACCTCTTCGACCTAATCATTATTCAGCGGTCACTAATGATGCATCTCTATATGGTTTTGTCATTGTTGATGATTATTCTCGATATACATGGGTACACATTGTTACTTACAAACATGAAGTGCGGAAGTCTTCAAGCGATTTTCCTCAAGGGCTTCAACCAACTTTGGTGTGAAGATCAAGCATATCGAAGTGACAATGGGCCGAGTTCAAGAATTCTGGTCTTGATGCCTATCTTGATGAACTTGGTATTACTCATGAATTATCTGCTCCTTATACTCCTCGGCAAAAGCGGCGTCGTGGGCGCAAGAACGAAACTCTTGTTGAGATGGCTCGCACTATGCTTGATGAATACAAAACGCCTCGGCGTTTTTGGATTGACGCAATTGACCTTTCGCCACATCATCAGCAGTATATCTTCACAAATTCTTCAAGAAGATCGCATATGAGCTCCTCAACGACAAGAAACCCAATGTGAGTTATTTCAAAGTCTTGATTGCTAAATGTTGGATTAGAGATCCTCACCACAACTCTAAATTTGCACCAAAGCACATGAAGGTTTTATGCTTGGTTACGGAAAGGACTCACACACCTCTGAGGTCTTCAACATTGTTCTTCACAAGATTGTTGACATTTGTAGATGTGCGGATTCGATGAAACTAATGGCTCGCAAAGAGAGCAGCTACCTTCTGTGTTAGATGAACCAGCACCGAGGATGCTATCAAGCACAAAACAACCGAGGATGTCATTCCCATCTTGAAGAATCTGGTGAAGAATTCATTCTGTTTCGTGAAGAACGTCGAGTGATGCACTGAAGAACATGATGAGGAAATTGGTCTTTGAAGAAAATGCTGATCAAAATCCTCGGCGACAACCAACTCATCCACGCGTTGCAAAAGAAGTGCAAGTGGAGAAGATCATCGATGACATCAGCGCACCAGTCCTCTCACCGCTCAAAAGCCTTACACTTATCTAACTTTTGTGGGCACTATGCTTTTGTCTCTATCTCGAGCCCACTAAGGTAGATGAAGCATTCTGGAGCCGGAGTGGATTCAGGGCTATGCAAGAAGAATTACATCGATTCAAGCTGAACAATGTCCGGAATTGGTCAATCGCCTGGATCCTCGCAAGCATAATATCATCGGCACAAAGTGGATCTACCGCAACAAGCAAGATGAAAATGGCCTTGTTGTGAGGAATAAGGCACGACTAGTAGCTCAAGGCTACACACGAGTTGAAGGAATTGATTTCGATGAAACTTTTGCACTGTTGCTAGACTTGAAGCTATTCGCATTTACTTGCCTATGCTAACCATCATGATATCATCTTATATCAAATGGATGTGAAAAGTGCATTCCTCAATGGTAAGCTTGAGGAAGAAGTATATGTTGCTCAACCCCGTGTTTTGAAGATCCCAAGAATCGACAAAGTCTTGAGACTAAATAAGGCTCTCTATGGCCTCAAGCAAGCCCCTCGGCGTGGTATGATACATCAAGGAATTCTTCATGAAGAATGGCTTCACACCCGTTCACTCGATCCTACTCTATTTACTAAATCATATGACGGTGAACTGTTTGTGTGCCAAATATGTTGATGATATTATCTTTGGCTGTACTAACCAACGATATAGTGATGAATTTGCCTACATGATGAGTGAAGAATATCAAATGTCTATGATGGGAGAGTTGAAATTCTTCTTAGGTCTTCAAATTAAATCGAACAGCGAAATGGCATATTCATATCTCGGAGAAATACCTCAAAGATGTCTTGAGGAAATTCGGTATGCAAGATTGCAAAGGCGTCAAAATTCCTATGCCCACAGATGGTCATCTATGCACTGATGAAAATGGTACTGACTTCGATCACAAGGTATACCGCTCCATGATTGGTTCTTTATTGTACCTATGTGCATCTAGGCCAGATATAATGCTTAGTGTTTGCATGTGTGCCCGATTTCAAGCTGCACCGGGAATCACACCATAAGGCTGTGAAGCACATTCTTGATATCTAGCTCACACACCAACACTAGGATTATGGTACCCCAAGGGATCTGCTTTTGATCTCATTAGATATTCGACTCGACTATCTTTGGTGATCGTGTGGACCGCAAGTCAACATCCGCACTTGTCATTTCCTCGACGATCCTTGGTCCGTTAGTCCTCGAAGAAATGCAACTGTATCACCGCTCTCTTCTTTGAGCTGAATATATTGCTCTTTGGGTCATCTTGTGCTCAACTGCTTTGGATGAAGCAAACCCTCAAGGACTATGGCATCAACGTGAAGAATGTGCCTCTCCTCTGCGACAACGAGAGTGCCATCAAGATTGCTCACAACCCAGTTCAGCACTCGAAGACTAAGCACATCCAGATTCGCCATCATTTTCTTCGTGATCATGTGTTGAAGGCGATATCTCCATCGAGCATGTGAAGATCAAGAACAGCTAGCTGATATCTTCACCAAGCCCTTGGATGAGAAGAGATTTAGCAAGTTGTGGTGTGAGCTAAATATCTTGGAATCTTCGAATGTTCTTTGAAAAGGACACACATCCTAACCCTTATGCATAATTGATGACTTAGATGTGCAACACATGAAGAAACGTTGTTCCTCAATCAATGAAGAATAACACTCTAAGTGTGAAGAAATCAATGAAGAATTTGATTCTCGTAACCCTATGACAATTGTACGCGATGTCCGAAATCATCATTCTTATACGGTGAAACTACGCCACCACAAAAGTTGAAAATCTTCAATCTGAGTTTTTCCTCATTTTGAAAGTCCTCGCTTTTCAAATTCTTCAACTTTGCAAAATCTTCACATTTCCGTCGTCTTTCTTCATTGGCTATATATATATATATATATATATATATATATATATATATATATATATATATATAGTTTATGTCCTCTACAAGATTCACTTATTGCTAATTCTTCAAGTTGCGATTTACGCTAAGTGAATGTGATCGGACCCTTCCCTCTATGCTATACTCAATCCAATCTATTCACAAATTCTTCATGTGCATTCTGATTGAAACTTCGTTCAAAGTCTTCACTGGTCCTTGACAACTGAAGAAATTGCGAACGAAACTTTTTAACAAATCTTATCCAAAACTTTCGGTTTTACCGCTCAAACCGTTCCGCATCCCACGATGTATTACTTTAATCACCCACGATCTTACACGATCCCATCCGCGACAATGCGTGGGTGACACATGTCGCGTGAAGGAGAAAGGGCAGGGCATGTTCGTCCAAAATCTTGAGCGAGCAGTTTTTCACCGTGGCTATAAATACCCTTTACCCTCCTCACTTCATTTACTCCGCCGATCGCTGTCTCTCGCCGAGCTCTCCTCAAACCCTAAGCGCCGCCGCTACTCCATCGCCTCCGGTGAGGAAAGCTTCACCCTCGACCTCATCGTCATCGTACTTCGCGCCGGTCGCGAAATCTTCACTCCGCCGCCGCCGTAGCCGTCTTCCTCTGCCAAGTTAGGGCGTGGGAGATCTAACGTGATTTAACGCTCTCTACGCTCATCTCATTAAATCGTGTTCTTCGCCGGGTAATAAAAAGTCACTTTTACTACTCGCGTTGATTCTCAAATCTTTCTGAAAATCTTCAAAGGTGTTTTTACTCCTCAAAATCTTCACATATGAACACCTCACACACCATATGTTTTTGATTTATCTCCCTAAGCATTCATTTCTTCAAGATTCCTCAATTGTGCGGATTTTGAATCAGACAACTCGAACCCGAGACAAACGCTTAGTGAAATTCCTCAAGGCTCAACTGGTCAAATTCCTCAAAACTTGCTTCTTTTGAAAAATCTTACGAGAACGATATGACCTCTCCAAATTCCTCGCACCTACACTCTGCTCACGGTACTCATGTCCGCCGCTGAATCACTAGGTTCTCATCAACTTAACTCATTTGCGCGTTCCTTGAAGAAAAACTGCATACTTCTTGAGTGCTCAATTGTTCAAATTCCTCACCAAGAAAATGGCGAAGGCAAGAGACCTCGAAGGAGGAAAGAAACCGGAAGTCATGATGCTTTTGAAATTCCAGAGGAAATATACAAAGACTATGCACACCGATGAATCCAAATTTGGCAAGGAGACCAAGAACCAGTATAAAATCGATCTGAGAGGATAGAAAGGAGATGGGCACGAGAATGGCGTGAATACCGCTACGTCACTCCTAAGTACACGAGGAAATTCACTCTGAATCCTCCATGCCCAAGAGCTCCTCTGGCACCTGGCCAGATCGCTGATCCCACCAGCATCAAGCGTGGTGAGGACTTTCCTGAAGAATGGTCCAGGCGCCAAGCCAAATTGGCAAGACAGGCCAAGGAGGCAGTGAGGAAATTCAATGAGGATCTGCTGCTGCTGCTGCTGCTTCTTGAGCCCTCGGTCAAACCGAGGAAATCAATGCCAAAGAAGCCTGACGCAAGCCAAGTGCTTCACCGTCAGCGCCCTCACGGCCCAGTTCCTCACCGCGCCCTCACGGCAAATTCCTCAGACTGCTGCTGCTCATTCAAAATCCTCAGCAGCTCCCTCCAAGTCCTCGACACCTGTGCATCTTGCAACTTGTCAAAGGACTCAAGGATTCTCCATTGCTTCGGTGTTTGACAAGTTCCTTAGCTGCACCAATGTCCTCAACAGTCCCACTGCTGAAGACTAAAGCAAGCTGCTGGGCGCGGTCCTCGGCCAAGTCCGAAAAAGAAACAGAGTTGCATTCAATGTTCCCTCGATGATGAGGCCTCGATGAAGAACTTGAAGAAATCATCGAGACAGATCGACCAAGGCCGCTAGAGCCAAAGGAACAAGTGTACCTCTGCTTTTGGATCCAAGAAGATCCAAGACTTCATTGACTGTGGCATCGGGATCCACACACTCCTCTTCCGGATCTCGCCATCGACTCTGGTCAAAGTCACATCTTGAACCATTTCATCGCTGAAGAGAAATGGAAATTTGAAAAGGCTCGTGAATTGAAGAGAGCAAAAGCAAGAAAAGAGAAGCTTCGAGGAAAAACATCATCAACTTGTCTCTGAAGAACTTCTTAAAGCTCAATCAAATCAAGCACTCAGCAAGGATTTTGATGCTTACAATGCTGACTAGCAAGGAGCCAAGGTGAGATTCGTCACTCTGACGAAGAAAATGTCAGCTATTGCAGCTCCATCGCAACAAGAAAATCCTCAGGCTGAAGAATCTGCTCACCTGGCCGATGAACATGCCAAGATCTGCTGATGACTTTCAGCGTCTTGATGAGAACACAAGTTCGGGGCTGATGACTCTATTCCACCGCTAAAGAAATTCCTGGCATCCACTAGTGGTGCGCTGAAGAAATCAAGGAAGCAGGCAACTGCACTGATTCGCTACCAAGAAAATGAACCACAGTCCTCGGCTCCTCCTGCACCAACACCAACTCCAATTCTTCCTTCGCCTATGAAGTGAAGAAGACAAAGGCTGCAGAGAGAGCTGCGATGAAGAAAAGGAAGGCATCACCAAGCGTCAAATTCTTGGTGCGAAGAAAATGAAGCCAATGACCAGCTCGATTGAAAATCTTATTGATGCCATTCCCATCTCCTCCATGTCGTCCAAGGAAATTGTTCCTTTGGAGAAGAATATACGATCCCAAGCGGATCGGATGAAGAAAATCATTCATTGCTACTTGAACAGCTTGATGAAGAAATTGAAGTGGAAGCTTTCCTTCAACTCCTGTTGTTTCCTCACCCGTGCCTCGGTTCATCTTTGAAGAGGCGGTGTTGAGAAATTGAAAAAGAAGATGAAGATGTGGATATTGGGTGCACTACACCAGTAATGAGCGATGACTTTTGGGAAAGTCAAGCACCCCAATATTCCTCTCTTCACTCCGCTTCAACAAGTTCCTCGACCACCAACTACTACTGTTCAAATGGGCTCAAGAAACTCATCCCACATCATCATCAAACGAAGAGATTCCAGCCACTAGCGCCAAGAACCAACTGCGATCCTCAAAGCGCACAAGGAGAGGAACCAGAAATTCCTCACTGAAGAACCGAAATTGCGATTCCTGAAGTTGTGCTGCAAATCACAAATATTCCTCTGCCCAAGCCAACGAATCCATTTTCAAGCAAGCAAAAGTTCAAGGCTGAAGACTTCTTCTCGAGCACGTGTTCTTCATCGCTTATAATCCCTATGACTCTGCTTCGAATGAGCAAAAGACGCTCGACTCCAACACAAGCAAATTTCTATTCCTCGGTGCTATTCGACAAGGACAAGATCTTGACCATGAGCACATTCCTCATGTAGATATGGAATCACTACCATGCTTGAGCCAAGACTCGTGTTCTTCATGATGCGAGGCTGTTAAATTTCAGACCGACATATGTGATCGGAATGAAGAACTCATTCTTCGATTCTATGCCACCTCGCACATCACGGAGATCTTTGAAGACATCAACTCATGGGTTCGGATTGGATGGTGAGAATACTCACTACAAGGCACCAAAGAATGAATTGCTTCGTGTCCTTCCTCTTGATCCTCCCCATGAATCGCTCGCTGCCTCTACAATGAGCGTGAACGTCGATCACTTCATGCAAGTCTTGATAAACCCACTGAAGCTCGGCCAAGTCCTCGAACCAAATTCCTCGTCAAGGATTTGCTCTATGTGCCTCGGACTGTGTACGAGAATCTTGACGAAGACTATGAGTCAATAAAAGGCCACGACTCAAATGATGAAGACGTCGTTGGCATCATGAAGAACTTGCTCTTCAATATCATTCATGGCGTTCCTGTCAACTTCCATGATTTCTTCATGAGGACTCTGGCCAACGTTGCAATGTCACCTTTTGAGCTGAAGCCATATCGCCTTGGATCATGAGATTCATAAGGGCAAGATCTTCACTGAATTACAAGGTGACACTCAACCATGGCAGCTTCCTGCGCCCATTGAAGTCCTCAGCGACCAATTTCATCATCGATGACAAGGGCAAGGCAGCAATGTAATTGATGAAGGCACTCGTCCATTGGATGGTCGGTTTCGCAAAGCTGCATCTTACTCCACCAATGATGATTACGCTTTCGCATGACACTGCCGCTAATACCTCAACCAAGAAACAGCCTCAAGCAACTACACCCAGGGTGATGACTGATCGTGAGTTACTCCTCAGTCTTCATCAGAAGGTTGATCGCAATCAGAAATGGGTCAAGCGCCAATTTGCTGCCATTCTTCACAATATGAACTCAACGCATAATGCGGTGAAGAAAACCAAGACTACCTTCATGAAACCCTCAACCGCACTTGGGCTGTTCGAATCATGTCTATTCCGCGGAAGAATTGAAGACCATGGGTCTTCAGGAAGCTTATGACTGGTCTGCACCACCTCCGAAGAAATTCAAGAGAGTCAAAGTTCTTGATTTGGTGGCCAGCTCTTATTCTTCATCGCGCGAAACTGATGAATTTGAAGATTTGGACGACACTGCGGCAGGCCCTACTTCAACAACCAACCCCGACAATGCTGGCGCTCTTCCATCGACTTGAATATCTTCAGGGGCGTTAGTCCTCAGTTTCGATCCTTTTGGTCATTTGATGACAAAGGGGGAGAAATCTGAGTTAGTCTTCAAACGGGTTTATACTATGGGCGTTTATATTAAGTTACAACTCTCGTTCTTTCGAAACTTTTATTGGATCGAGTTGTAATCTTAAATCCGATGGTGCCCTGATACTTTTGATCATGCATTGTGCTGACTTTGCACTGTGCTCTAATACTTTCGATCGTGCTTTTGATGCTCCGATTTTGATATGTGTCATGCTCTGATGCTTTTGAAGCACTAAGCTCTGAATGTGATATTTGAGCTCTGATACTATTGCATGTTAACACTATGCTCTGATATATTGATACGTGTTAATACTATTGCATGCATCTTTGAATCTCATCGGCACCATATTTCATCATGCATTTCAAATTCTTCATAGTACATTTATCAAATCGTGTATGAACTACAAGATATAGGGGAGATCTCCATGATTCAAATCCTCAAATGTGCATTGCCTCAAAAGCAAATTCCTCATTATGCACATATTCGGGGGAGTTCTTCTATATCTTGCAATCAAATTCCTCAATATCGGTATTTACACTTCATATGTTTATCCCGTTGAAAACTTAACCTATGTTGTCATCAATCACCAAAAGGGGAGATTGTAAGTGCATCTAGTGCCCTTAGTGATTTTGGTGTATTGAAGACTTATAGGTTAAATAACTCGATCTTGTTGTGAGTGTACACAGGTCTATAAGTCTATGAGGAGTTTGATATTTACAGAGAAAGTCGACCCTACAAATGATGTTCTTCAATGAAGACTTTGATATTCGAAGACTTTACAAGACTTTGAAAGTGAAGAAATTGGTGTGACCTTGAAGACTTGATATTCATTCAAGGAATGTGAAGCGTGAAGACTTTTGTTTTCATAGTTTCATTTTCTCTTTCTTGAGTCATAGGAAACACCGTCTTCGTTAAAGGGGTCGAGGAAATACTAAGGAAAAATTTCCATGTGATGCTCAACTCAAAATCCTACACCTACCAATCCCTTGAGTGAAGCCATTGGAAATCTAATACTGATTCGGTCAAATTCTTGATGTGATGAGACGCAATTCTTACAGTCATCGATGACTTTGCTCTAATCGAGGAGTTAGGAATTCGCCAGTCTGAATTGCCTACACAATAGGAACATGATAGCCCCGAGGACTTTGAAAGTCAAATTTCCGACCGTTGTTGTCTTTGCTGGCCGCGGACCAAAATATCTTATCCACCTAACGGTCATATCATTGAAGGGCATTTATGTCTTATCATGTCGGGCTGCTCCTAGGCTATAAATAGCCGCCCCTTCAACCACTAGCTGGTTGGCTGCTCGAGAGAACTTGACACTTGTCATTTGAGAGCAACCCATCCTCCGAGGACTTTGGCGAAAATCATCAAGTGAGGAAAATCCAAAACCAAACCCCACAAAACCCCAAGTGATTGAGCATCATCAAGAAATTGATCTGCGTGGATCCGGCGCTTGTTACCTTTGAAGATCGTGCTTCTTCCAGACGGTTAGGCGTCAAGGTCTAGAGCATCCAAGAGGAATTGTGGATCGCCGAGTGACCAAGTCTGTGAAGGTTTGGAAGTCACCAAGACTTACCATGAGTGATTGGACGAGGCCTGCGTGGTCTTAGTTCAAGGAGAATACGGTGAGGACTGGGTGTCTGAGTTGCGGCTCGAGATCGGGTGTCCGGATCGTGTGTCCTCGAGTTTAAATACTCAGCCGCTCCAACCAGACGTATAACCGAGATAGCAGTTGGAACTGGTCTACCAAATCATTGTCTTCACCAACTGACTGGTTCTATTTCCTCAACTCATTCATTTCCTCATTCAGTGTTGCATGTTGTTCATATCTGTGCTTGAAGACTTTGACTGAAGACTTTCACAAATTCCTCAGCTCAATTTCTTCAGTCTGTTTGTCTTCATCATGTTATCCTGTGTTTACGCTTCCTGTACTCTGTTCTAGTCTTCATTTTATCATGCTGACTATGTGTGTAATCTGTTATGTTTACCTCTGAGTACTTATTCCGCTGCAAATAGTTCTTCGCTAAGGAATTTCCTCACCGGCAAATTCCTCAGTGAAGAATTTCATAAAAATCGCCTATTCCCCCCCCCCCCTCTAGTCGATATAACGCACTTTCAAATCCATCTACCTTCTGTTTGGATGTGGTTTTATGTTTTAATTAGTGTTTGTGCCAAGTAAGACCTATAGGATAACCTACGACGATAGTTGATTTGATTCTGCTGAAAAACAGAAACTTTGCGCGCACTAATTTAGTTATGATAAATCAGAGGAACGTGCTTTTGCGTTGATTCGTTTTGCTGCTGATCAATAAACACATTGTCCAGGACTTCCTATTTTGGTAGAAGTTTTAGAGTTCCAGAAGTTTGCGTTAGTTACAGATTACTACAGACTATTCTGTTTTTGACAGATTCTGTTTTTCGTGTGTTGTTTGCTTATTTTGATGAATCTATGGCTAGTAAATTAGTTTATAAACCATAGAGAAGTTGGAATACAGTAGGTTTAACACCAATATAAATAAGGAATGAGTTCATTACAGTAACTTGAAGTAGTCTTTTGTTTTCTTTCTCTAACGGAACTCACGAGATTTCTGTTGAGTTTTGTGTTGTGAAGTTTTCAAGTTTTGGGTGAATTCTTTTGATGGATTATGGAACAAGGAGTGGCAAGAGCCTAAGCTTGGGGATTCCATGGCACCCCAAGATAATCCAAGGACACCAAAAGTCAAAGCTTGGGGATGCCCTGAAGGCATCCCTCTTTAAATCCACTTCCATCGGTAATTTACTTGGAGCTATATTTTTATTCACCAACATGATATGTGTTTTGCTTGGAGCGTCTTATATTATTTGTGTCTTCGCTTGTTAGTTTACCACAATCATCCTTGCTGTACACACCTTTTGAGAGAGCCATACATGATTTGGAATTTGTTAGAATACTCTATGTGCTTCACTTATATCTTTTGAGCTTGATAGTTTTGCTCATAGTGCTTCACTTATATCTTTTGAGCGTGATAATTTTTGCTCTAGTGCTTCACTTAGATCTTGTAGAGCACGGTGGTGGATTTGTTTTAAATAAACTTGATCTCTCATGCTTCACTTAGATTATTTTGAGAGTCATTAATAGCATGGTAATTTGCATAATGTTAATATACTTGGTATTCAAGATATGTGAAACTTTCTTTTGAGTGCGTTGAATACTAAGATAAGTTTGATGCTTGATAATGCTTGACAATTGTTTTGAGATATGGAGGTGATAATATCATAGTCGTGCTATTTGAATAGTTATGAATTTGAGAAATACTTGTGTTGAAGTTAGCAAATCCCGTAGCATGCACGTATGGTTAAAGTTGTGTAACAAATTTGAAACATGAAATGTACCTGGCTTGTGCATCCTTATGAGTGGCGGTCGGGGACGAGCAATGGTCTTTTCCTACCAATCTATCCCCCTAGGAGCATGCGCGTAGTATTTGAATTTTTGATGACTTCTAAATTTTTGCAATAAGTATATGAGTTCTTTTGACTAATGTTGAGTCCATGGATTATCGCACTCTCACCTTTCCGCCTTTGCTAGCCTCTTGATGCCGTGCATTGCCCTTTCTCACCTTGAGAGTTGGTGCAAACTTTGCGGTGCATCAAACCCCGTGATACGATCGCTCTATCACACATAAACCTCCTTTATCTTCCTCAAAACAGCCACCATACCTACCTATCATGGCATTTCCATAGCCATTCCGAGATATATTGCCATGCAACTTCCACCATCATCATCGTGACATGCATTACTTTTGTCATATTGCCATTGCATGATCTTGTAGTTGACATCGTATTTGTGGCAAAGCCACCATGCATTATTTTCCATACATGTCACTCTTGATTCATTGCACCATCCTGGTACACCGCCGGAGGCATTCATATAGAGTCATATCTTGTTTTAGTTTCGAGTTGTAATACTTATGTTGTAATCGATAGAAGTGTGATGATCATCATTATTAGAGCATTGCCCCAAGTGAGGAAAAGGATGATGGAGACTATGATTCCCCCACAGTCGGGATGAGACTCCGGACGAAATAAAAAAAAAGAGAAAGGCCAATAAAAAAAGGAAGGCCAATAAAAAAATGAGAGAAAAAGAGAGAAGGGGCAATGTTACTATCCTTTTACCACACTCGTGCTTCAAAATAGCACCTTGTTCTTCATGTAGTGAGTCTCATATATTTGTGCTTCAAAGTAGCACCATGTTTTTCATATAGTGAGTCTCATAAATTGTCTTGTTTATACTAGTGGGAATTTTTCATTATAGAACTTGGCTTGTATATTCCAATGATGCGCTTCCTCAAAATGCCCTAGGTCTTCGTGAGCAAGCGAGTTGGATGCACACCCACTAGTTTTCTTTTGTTGAGCATTCATAGCTCTAGTACATCCGTTTCATGGCAATCCCTACTCCTCATGTTGACATCAATTGATGGGCATCTCCATAGCCCGTTGATTATCCTCGTCAATATGAGACTTTCTCCTTTTTGTCTTCTCCACACAATCCCCATCATCATATTCTATTCCACCCATAGTGCTATATCCATGGCTCGCGCTCATGTATTGCGTGAAGGTTGAAAGAGTTTTAAATTATTTGAGTATGAAACAATTGCTTGGCTTGTCATCGGGGGTATAGAAGTTGGGAACATCTTTGTGTGACGAAAATGAAGCATAGCCTAACTATATGATTTTGTGGGGATGAACTTTCTTTGGCCATGTTATTTTAAGATGACATAATTGTTTGATTAGTATGCTTGAAGTATTATTATTTTTGTGTCAATATGAACTTTTGTCCTGAATCTTTCGGATCTGAATATTCATACCATGATTAAGAAGATTTACATTGAAATTGTACCAAAGTATCACTCCGCATCAAAAATTCTTTTTTTTTATCATTTTCCTACTTGAGGACAAGCAAGAATTAAGCTTGGGGATGCTTGATACCTCTCCAACGTATCTATAATTTTTGATTGCTCCATGCTACTTTATCTACTGTTTTGGACTATATTGGGCTTTATTTTCCACTTTTATATTATTTTTGGGACTAACCTATTAACCGGAGGCCCAGCCCAGAATTGATGTTTTTTTGCCTATTTCAGTATTTTGAAGAAACGGAATATCAAACGGAGTCCAAACGGAATGAAACCTTCGGGAACGTGATTTTCTCACCGAACATGATCCAGGAGACTTGGGCCCTACTCCAAGAAGCTTCCGAGGAGGTCACAAGGGTGGAGGGTGCCCCCCCTGGGCATGCCCCCCTGCCTCGTGGGCCCCTCGGAGCTCCACCGACATACTCCTTCCTCCTATATATACCTACGTATCCCCGTATGATACGGAGCCCAAAAACCTAATTCCACCGTCGCAACCTTCTGTATCCACGAGATCCCATCTTGGGGCCTGTTCCGGAGCTCCGCCAGAGAGGGCATCCACCATGGAGGGCTTCTACATCAACACCATAGCCCCTCCGATGAAGTGTGAGTAGTTTACTTCAGACCTTCGGGTCCATAGCTAGTAGCTAGATGGCTTCTTCTCTCTTTTGGATCTCAATACAATGTTCTCCCTCTCTCGTGGAGATCTATTCAATGTAATCTTCTTTTTGCGGTGTGTTTGTTGAGACCGATGAATTGTGGGTTTATGATCCAACTTATCTATGAATAATATTTGAATCTTCTCTGAATTTGAATTATCCGTTTGGTTTGGCCAACTAGATTGGTAGTTCTTGCAATGGGAGAAGTGCTTGGCTTTGGGTTCAATCTTGCGGTGTCCTTACTCAGTGACAGAAAGAGTTGCAAGGCATGTATTGTATTGTTGCCATCGAGGATAACAAGATGGAGTATTTATCATATTGCATGAATTTATTCCTCTACATCATGTCATCTTGCTTAAGGCGTTACTCTGTTTTTAACTTAATACTCTAGATGCATGCTGGATAGCGGTCGATGAGTGGAGTAATAGTAGTAGATGCAGAATCGTTTCGATCTACTTGTCTCGGACGTGATGCCTATATACATGATCATACCTAGATAACCTCATAACTATGATCAATTCTATCAATTGCTCAACAGTAATTTGTTCACCCACCGTAGAATACTTATGCTCTTGAGAGAAGCCACTAATGAAACCTATGGCCCCCAGGTCTATTCTCATCATATCAATCTATATCACTTTATTTACTTGCTTTGTTTTTACTTTGCCTTTACTTTTACTTTGCATCTTTATATCAAAAATACCAAAAATATTATCTCTATCAGATCTCACTCTCGTAAGTGACCGTGAAGGGATTGACAACCCCTAAGCGTTGGTTGCGAGTTGCTATCGTGTTGTGCAGTCACGAGGGACTTGCGTGACCTCCTCTTGGATTGATACCTTGGTTCTCAAAAACTGAGGGAAATACTTACGCTACTGTGCTGCATCATCCTCTCCTCTTCGGGGAAAACCAACGCAAGCTCGAGACGTAGCACGAGTCATGTTGATGAGTAATTGTGCTTTAGTAAGAATAATGGTGTTAAGGTTTGTGATTCCCTATGCAAGCACGAAAATCAATAGTTATGCAATGAAATTACATCCTACTTGTGGTGCATTATTCGGTGTTAGTTATGCTTAATGCTCACCTATGAGATTTTTCATTTCTTGGTTGGATGTTTCTCAATCTTTTTGCTAGCCCTCGCTTGTACTAAGCAGGAATACTACTGGTGCATCCAAAACCCTTGAACCCAGTTTTGCCTTATGAGTCCACTATACCTACCTATATGTGGTATTTTCGTGCCGTTCTAAGAAAATTTGTATGTGCCATCTCTAATTTTCAAAATAAAATTCCTTTTTGTGTGCTCGTACCGCTCATGAAACGGTAGGGGGTGGCTGATATTTTTCCATGCTAGATGTGTTATTCTCAAGATGAGTGTTTATTCACTTGTCATTACACGAGAGTACGGCAAAGGTATTAGGGATGCCTAGTCCCTAAATCAAAAAATGAATTTACTTTATGTTGTCAAATAATGAATTCCTTGGAAAATGTTAGTATGGACAACACCCATGGATACGGCTAGCCGTGGAATGTCAAAGTATGGTAGAAAAAGGAATAAACTTCATTTTCTGTTTGGGAACCGCCTATGATATATCTAGCATGGAAAGTATTGGGAACTACTCGATCATTTTCGTTGACCGGAAAAGCATGGCACCCAGTTTTTTATCTCTCAGCTAAAGCTTTGAGCTCTGGCGCCTCTACAAATCCCTACTTCCCTCAACGAAGGGCCTTTCTACTTACTCTATGCAATTTTTATTTTTTGAGTCTCCATCTTCTCTTATAAAGCACCAACTAAGGGGTACTATGGTCATGCTTGAGCATTAGGTGTAGCTAACATGCGAGTGTGTTTCATGAATGGATCAATCATTGAGCATAATGGGCTAGGGATAACTTTCTTTAGTGTTGATATTTCGAAAGACATGGTTGCTTGTTGATATGCTTGAGTATTGAAATCTTCATGTCAAAACTAGACTATTGCTTTGAACTATATAAAAGTCCATATGTCCATGCTACAAAAGAAAAGATGAATATGTTAGGCAACATTCCACATCAACAATTCTATTTTTATCACTTACCTACTCAAGGACGAGTAGCAATTAAGCTTGGGGTGTTGATACGTTTCCAAGAATCTATAATTTTTTATTGTTCCATGTTGTTATATTATAATTCTTGGATGTTTTACAATCATTTTATAGCAACTTTATATCATTTTTTGGGACTAACCTATTGACATAGTGCCCAGTGCCAGTTGCTATTTTTTGCTTGTTTTTTACTTCGCAGAAAATCATTACCAAAGAAGTCCAAATGCAGCAAAACTTTTTGGAGATTTTTTCTGGACCAGAAAACACCTGTTGGGTCAAAGAAGTACCAGAGGGGGGCTCCGAGGGGATCACAATCCACCAGGGCGCGCCTGGGGGCCCAGGCGCGCCCAGGTGGGTTGTGCCCACCTCGGCCGCCTCGCATGCCGCCTCTTTGCTCTATAAATACCCCGAAAATCCAAAAAACCTAGGGGAGTCAACGAAACACAATTCCAGATGCAGCAAGTTCGAGAACCACCAGATCCAATCTAGACACCATCACGGAGGGGTTCATCATCCTCATTGGTTCCTCTCCGATGATGCGTGAGTAGTTCATTGTAGACCTATGGGTCCGCAGTTAGTAGATAGATGGCTTCCTCTCTCTCTCTCTCTCTTTTGATTCTCAATACAATGATCTCTTGGGGATATATTTGATGTAACTCTTTTTTGCAGTGTATTTGTTGGGATCCGATGAACTTTGAGTTTAAGATCAGATCTATTTTATATCCATGAAAGTTATTTGAGTTTCTTTGATCTATTATATGCATGATTACTTATAGCCTCGTATTTCTTCTTCAAATCTTTGGTTTAGTTAGGCCGACTAGATCGATTTTTCTTGCCATGGGAAGCGGTGCTTTATGATGGGTTCGGTCGTGTGGTGATCTTTCCTAGTGACAGAAGGGGCAGCAAGACACGTATTGATCACTGCCATTAAGGATAACAAGATGGGGTCTATTCCTACATGAATAGATCTTGTCTACATCATCGTTCTTATTGCATTACTCCGTTTCTCCATGAACTTAATACACTAGATGCATGTTGGATAGCAGTCGATGTGTGGAGTAATAGTAGTAGATGCAGGCAGGACTCGGTCTACTAATCTTGGACGTGATGCCTATATAATGATCATTGACTAGATATCATCATAATTATTTGAAGTTCTATCAATTTCACAATAGTAATTTGTTTACCCACCGTATGCTATTCTCTCGAGAGAAGCCACTAGTGAAATCTACGGCCCCCGGATCTATTTTCTCATCATATATTTTCAGATCTATATTGCTATTTGCCTTTTTATTTATTTGCCACTTTTATTTTCAGATCTATATTATAAAAAACACAAAAATACCTTGCTGAATTTTATTTGCTCTTATTTGCATCTATAAATCTACCACAATTTTTATCCCGTCAACGTGACAATTTCTGGCATCGTACCCGAAAGGGATTGACAACCCCTTTAACACGTCGGGTTGCAAGTATTTGTTCTTTGTGTGCCGGTACCGTTTACATAGTGTTGCTTGGTTCTCCTACTGGTTCGATAACCTTGGTTTCATAACTAAGGGAAATACCTACCGAAGCTGTGTTGCATCATCCCTTCCTCTTTAGGGAAATACCGATGTATTTCAAGCAACATCAGTGCATTCTATGATGTCTCTTACCGATTTGCCTTTATCATTTTGGGGTTATGCATTAGAGATAGTCGCATTCACGTTAAATAGGGCACCGTATAAATCCGTTGAGACGACACCTATGGACTATGGTTTGGAAAGAAACCTAAGTTGTCATTTCTTAATGTTTGGGGATGCGATGCTTATGTCAAACAGCTTCAGCTGATAAACTTGAACCGAAAGCAGAGAAGTGCATCTTCATAGGATACCCTAAATAGACCATTGGGTATACCTTCTACCACAGATCTGAAGGCAAGATCTTTGTTGCCAAGAATGGGTCCTTTCTAGAGAAGGGGTTTCTCTTGAAAGAAGTGAGTGGGAGGAAAGTATAACTTGATGAGGTAGTTGTACCTTCTCTCGAAGTGGAAAGTAGCACACCAGGGGAAAACGTTTATGTGATGCCTACACCAACTAGAGAGGAAGCTAATGATGATGATCATGAAACTTTAGATCAAGTTACTACTGAACTTCATAGGTCGACCAGAACACGTTCCGCACCAAAGTTGTACTATAGTCCTGTCCTAGAAGTCATGTTATAAGACCACAACGAACCTACGAACTATGAAGAAGCTATGATGAACCCAGATTCCGATAAATGGCTTGAGGCCATGAAATCTGAGATTGGATCCATGTATGAGAACAAAGTGTGGACTTTGGTGGAATTGCCCGATGATCGGCAAGCCATTGAGAATAAATGGATCTTCAAGAAGAAGACAGATGCTGATGGTAATGTCATTGTCTACAAAGCTCGACTTGTTGCAAAAGGTTTTTGACAAGTTCAAGGGGTTGACTACGATGAGCCTTTCTCACCCGGAGCGATGCTTAAGTCTGTCTGAATCATGTTAGCAATTGCCGCATTTTATGATTACAAAATCTGGCAAATGGACATCAAAACTGCATTCCTTAATGGATTTCTTAAAGAAGAGTTGTATATGATGCAACCAGAAGGTTTTGTTGATCCTAAAGGTGGTGAGAAAGTGTGCAAGCTCCAGTAATCCATCTATGGACTGGTGCAAGCATCTCAAAGTTGGAATATACGCTCTGATGAGGTGATCAAAGCATATGGTTTTATACAGACTTACGGTGAAGCCTGTATTTACAAGAAAGTGAGTGAGAGCTTTGTAGCATTTCTGATATTATATCTGGATGACATATTGTTGACTGGAAATGATATAGAATTTCTAGATAGCACAAAACAATACTTGAATAGAAACTTTTGAATGAAAGACCTCGGTGGAGCTGCTTATATATTGGGCATCAAGATCTATAGGGATCGATCGAGATGCTTAATAGGACTTTCACAAAGCCCATACCTTGACAAAGTTCTAAAAAAGTTCAAAATGGACCAGTCAAAGAAAGGGTTATTGCCTGTGTTGCAAGGGGTGAAATTGAGTGAGACTCAAAGTCCGACCACGGCAAAAGATAGAGAGAGAATGAAAGTCATTCCCTATGCCTCAGTCATAGGTTCTATAAAGTATGTCATGCTGTGTACCAGACCTGTTGTGTGCCTTGCCATGAGTCTGGCAAGGGGGTACAATGGTGATCCAGAAGTGGATCACTAGACAACGGTCAAAATTATCCTTAGCTACCTAAGAAGACTAAGAAAATGTTTCTCGACTTTGGAGGTGATAAAGAATTTGTCGTAAAGGGTTACATCGATGCAAGCTTTAACACTGATCCATATGACTCTAAGTCTCAATCTGTATACATATTGAATGTGGGAGAAATTAGCTAGAGTAGCTCTATGCAGAGCATTGTAGACATAGATATTTGCAAAGTACACATAGATCTGAATGTTGCAGACCCATTGACTAAAACCTCTCTCACAATAAAAAGATGATCACATCTTAGAACTATTTGGGTGTTAATCACATGGTGATGTGGACTAGATTTTGACTCTAGTAAACTCTTTGGGTGTTAGTCACATGGCGATGTGAACTATGGGTGTTAATCACATGACGATGTGAACTAGATTATTGACTCTAATGCAAGTGGGAGACTGATGGAAATATGCCCTAGAGGCAATAATAAAGTTGTTGTTATAATATTTCCTTATTCATGATAAAGGTTTATTATTCATGCTAGAATTGTATTGATCAGAAACTTAAATACATGTGAATACATAAAAAATACCATGTCCCAAGTGAGCCTCTATTAGACTAGCTCATTGATCAAAGATGGTTAACGTTTCCTAACCATAGACATGAGTTGTTATTTGATAACAGGATCACATAATTAGGAGAATAATGTGATGGACAAGACTCATGCATTAGCATAGCATATGATCATTCAGCTTATTGCTACTGCTTTCTTAATGTCAAATACATGTGTCTACAACCATGAGATCATGCAACTCCCGGATACCGGAGGAATACCTTGTGTGCTATCAAATGTCACAACATAACCAGGTGATCATAAAGATGCTCTACTAGTATCTCCGAAGGTTTCTGTTGGGTTGGCATGGATCGAGACTGGGATTTGTCACTCCGTGTTACGGAGAGGTATCTCTAGGCCCTCAGGGTAATACAACATCACAAGAA
This sequence comes from Aegilops speltoides, assembly GCA_021437245.1. NCBI lineage: Eukaryota > Viridiplantae > Streptophyta > Magnoliopsida > Poales > Poaceae > Aegilops > Aegilops speltoides. The sequence continues at coordinate 264,749,852 of CM038141.1, forward strand.
GCTTGCAAGAAAAGTGACTAAGGAGTTAGTTGCAAGATGATGTATTACAGAATGAGTAAAGAGGATTGCCGGTAATGAGATTGAACTAGGTATGGAGATACCGACGATCGAATCTCGGGAAAGTAACATACCGACAGACAAAGGTAATTACGTATGTTTCTAAAGGTTCGACCGATAAAGATCTTCATAGAATATGTAGGAACCAATATGGGCATCCAGGCCCCGCTATTGGTATTGACCGGAGAAGCCACTCGGTCATGTCTACATCATTCTTGAACCCGTAGGGTCTGCACGCTTAACGTTCGTTGACGATATAGTCTATATGAGTTATGTGAGTTGGTGACCGAACATTGTTTGGAGTCTTGGATGTGATCACGGACATGACGAGGAGCTACGGAATGGTCCGGAGGTAAAGATTTATATATAGGACGATACTATTTGGTCTCCTGAAAGGTTTCGGAATGCACTTTGTATTCATCGGATCATTGAAAGGAGTTCCGGGAGGCCACGGGAAGTTACTGGCCCTAACGGGCCAAAGGGAGGGGAGCACACCAGACCACAAGGGGCCGGCGCTCCCCCAACCTGGTCATCAGCCTTGTAAAGGAAAGGGAGGGGCTGCCCCCTCCTGCCTTTCTCCACGAAACAAAGAAAGGGAAAGGGGGGAGGGGGCGTCCTAAGGCAGCCAGCCCCCTTTCCTTTCCCCCATGCGCCAAAGAAGGAAGGGGGCGTGGCCAGGGCAGGCCCTAGGGCTGGCTGCCGGCCCCCTTGGGGCGCCCTAGGCTGCCTCCCCTCCTCCCCCACCTATATATACATATGAGAGGAGGGAGATGGGCAACACACACCACGATTCCCAAGTCGTGTGCGGCGCCCTTCTCCCTCTAGTTCGTTCTCGGTCATATTTTCATAGTGCTCGGTGAAGCCCTGCGGAGATAGTTGCATCACCACCGTCACCACGCCGTCGTGCTGCCGGAACTCATCTACTACTTCGCCCGTCTTGCTGGATCAAGAAGGTGAGGATGTCATCGAGTTGAACATGTGCTGAACGCGGAGGTGCCGTATGTTCGGTACTTGATCGGTTGGATCGTGAAGGTGTTCAACTATATCAACCTTGTTGATAAACGCTTCCGCTTAACGGTCTACGAGGGTACGTAGACACACTCTCCCCTCTTGTAGCTATGCATGTCCATGGATAGATCTTGCTTGTGCATAGATTTTTTGTTTGTTTTCCATGCAACGTTCCCCAACACCCTCATGGGTGGAGCCCTCCGTGGACTCACGCGGTTGTTACCCTTCGTGGGTTGAAGTCTACATCAACGTGGACATACGATAGCACCACCTATCGAAACCACGCCAAAAATCTTTGTGTTCCCCGTTGCATTTGCCTTCTCCAAATCCTTCCCTTTACCTTCATGTGCAGTGCTTTACTTTCAGCTGCTATACTCTTAGAATTTCATGTGTAGGTTAATTTCTTGACTTGTCATATTTGCTAAAATTTGTCCACATTTAAAATTCAGAAAAGTCTAGGTTTTATTTGTGAAGTAGTCTAATCACCCCCCTCTAGACATACTTTCGGTCCTACAAGTGGTATCAGAGCTTTGGTCTCCATTACCCTTGGTTTCCATTGCTTTGGTTACTATAGCCTTGGTTTTACAACCTAGGAGAGTATGGTGTCTAGTGAGGGGTAACTATCACCGTAGAGGTCCTTACTTTGATGGTACAAATTTTGCTAGTTGGAAGCATAAGATGAAAATGCATATTCTCGGTCATAACCCTGCCGTTTGGGTTGTTGTTCGTATTGGCTTGCAAGGTGAATTATTTGAAGATGATAGAGAACCGGATTGTGAAGCGGCCGCGAAAGAATTGATGATGTTGCAATACAATGCTCAAGCTTGTGATATTCTCTTCAATGGATTGTGCCCCAAAGAATTCTACAAAATCAGATGCCTTGAGAATGCAAAGGAAATTTGGGATACTTTGTTTGATATGCACGAAGGTACCAAGTCCGTCAAGAAATCCAAGTTGGATGTGCTTCAAAGTGAACTTGACAAGTTCAAGATGAAGGATGGTGAAGGAGTCACCGAAATGTACTCTAGGCTTGCCCTCATCACAAATGAGATTGTCGTCTTAGGAAGTGAAGAGATGACTGACAAACTCATCATCAAGAAGATCCTTAGAGCCTTGGATGGAAAATATGATATTGTGTGCACATTGATCCAAATGATGCCCAACTACAAAGATCTCAAGCCCATGGAAGTCATTGGTAGAATTGTTGCTCATGAGATGTCACTCAAGGATAAGGAAGAGCTCCACAACAAGTCAAGTGGCGCATACAAAGCTTCAACTGATGCTCCCGCAACATCAAGTGACAAGCTAGTCTCCAATGAGGAAATAAGTCTAATGGTGAAAAACTTCAAAAAAATCTACAAGAGTCGTAGCAAAGATAGAAGCTCGAAGTTGATACGTCTCCAACGTATCTATGATTTTTTATTGTTCCATGCTATTATATTATCTGTTTTGGATGTTTTATATGCATTAATATGATATCTTATATATTTTTGGTACCAACCTATTAACCTAGAGCCCAGTTCCAGTTTCTATTTTTTCTTATTATATATCGACATTGAGCATCCACCTCCTCACTATTCACATGAAGTCATCATTGACAAAACCCAAGGTGGTTCATCCCTCTTTAGGGGATATCACATCTAGAGGGGAGCTTTGCTCTAATAATTGATCTAAAACAACTCTAATGGTGTGAACACATTAATGCTTTATGTAAAAGTGGCAACCCCACTTGTGCTTAAACGACGAGTATGACCTATGATCCAATGTTCTCATTTGACTCCTAAGTCAATATACTCATATATAGATAACCTAGTCATCGCCAATTGATTGATAGATGCTAGAATTGGTTGTGCATGTTTGACACATATTTCATTTGCCATTTTATTGTGTGAGCATGTTGATTTGCATGTTTTCATCATTTGAGGACATCCATCTGTTGTTTTGATTGTCTTGGTTTTTCTGGCCAAGTGGATGTACAAGAATGCCTAAGAAGCTTCTCTAGCTAACTATGCTTTCTTGTCTCAAATTGTATTCATGCTACACCATAAAAATTAAACATGTCTTTTTTGGACCCTCCGGGTGAGGTGCACGCGGAGCTACCGATCTGAAAGGGCTGACCTCTAAAACCTTCAAATTTCCTTTGGTGTGACCAGTACACACTTCTCGGACTCACCAAAATGATTTTATGGATCTAGGTTTTCAATCTCGGTGCTACCGATTAGACCAACTCGGCATCACCGATTTACTATAACTGCACAAAGTTACACGACTCCATGCCACCGATTTGTTCCATTCAGTGCCACCGATAGCAGTTGTGTATATATATCCCGTGGGTTTTGTACGGTTGAAAATTCTCAAACGTATCGCATCCCACACCCCTCTACTATCGTCGCCCTCGTCTCCGGACTTCGCCGTTGCGTACATCACGCCCTCGCTATTGGGTTCCACCGCCGTCAATAGAATTCTCATCCGCCGTTGCCGCCATTGGGGATTTGCACCGAGTTAGGGTAAAAATGTCGCCCCCTTGTACTTCAAACTTTTCTGATTCAATGCACTATGGATTTGTCATGTATCTTCCTACGTGTGAAATGCTTCTATCCACCAGAGCGATTCCGTAGATTAGATGCGAGTTATAATTTTAGATTTAGGTTTCCGCCGAAAGCATATCGGACCTCCTAATTGGAATTTTTGGTACCACTGATTTGGCCCTGGCCATTGCACTAGTACATCTCGGTGCCGCTGAGAAGTACTAATCAGTGAGACCAAAAGTAACGTTTCTGTGAAACCCTAGCATCTTGGAGACACTGAATCACATCGCAGTCTGACCGAAATGGTGTGTTTAGGTTCTGTTGAGTGCTTCGGTATCACCGATACTACCAACTCGGTGGATCCGAAATGCATTCTGTGAAAACTTAACACTAAGATTTGAATGCAATTTTTATTAAAACTATCTACTTTTTTTGATGACTCATCTACTCTGCCCATACCTATCTATTCATAGGGTCTGTTTGCAAGATGTCAAGTGCAAGTGACAGCCAGAACATGTCAGAGCAGCATGAGGATCTCAGTGAGGGATCCAGTCTAGGGCAACTATTATGAAGCAATGAGAAGCTCACCTAAATTGCCCAAGGCTACCACAAGGACCAGAAAGAAGAGAACCTCAGATGATGAGGATGAAGATTTTGTGGCTAGTGAGGCCACATCAAAGAAGAATGTTGTGTTGAGGAAAGAGTATGGTACATCTGCTAGTACCAGGCCAAGTGCCGAGAATAAATCTGTAGTGAGGAAAGTTCCTCTTTCCAAGTCTGACAAAGCCACAAATCCAAGGTAAACAATGGCATTCACACTTGAGGAGACAGACTCAGAGAGAGCTGATGCAGGAAAGAAGAAGAAGAGGCCAAGAAAGACAACTATTGGTGTTATAGGCAAACCCTCCATGGTTTATGATGATGATGAGGAGGAGGAGGAGGAGGAGGAATCAGCAGCTGAGGCACCTCTAGCCAAGACTCGGAAGCTCATGTCTGATGCTATGGAGTCTGCTGCCCCCTCCAAGCCCAAGTCTAAGCCAAAAGCTCCAGCACCTAAGAGATCAACAAGAAACATTTCTGCTAGTGAGAAGAACATGGCCCCGGTGCCTGAAGTTGATGAAGATGTTGAGCCACTAGTGCTCAGAAAGTTGAGAACCAAGATTCTAGACCATGACAACTCACATCCAATTACGGACAACATGAAGTTGAGAAAGGATAAAGGCTTGCGTTAATGGAGATTAATTGATCCATATGCTACAAAGAGGAGAACTGCCTGTGACTATCACTTTCACACCCGAGAGCTACAAGAGTTCTATGAGCCATTGTTGCTTGATAAGAAGCCTATAGTAAGTGACATGAGATGGGTGGATTGGAAGTACATTGATGCAAATGAGGACAACTTCCCCCATGTTCATGAGAGTTTCAAGCTTGCAGGAGTTGATGACTTTGTTGGGAAGAAGCTCACAAAGTGGATCGATGAGATGATCATGCAATTCTACTCCACCACACACTTCTATCCAGATGGCAGAATTGTATGGATGACTAAGGGAAACAGATACCAGTCATCTATCTCAGAATGGGCTGAACTTCATGGTGCTCCTGAGGAACAGGAAGATGATATTGATGTGTATGGAAAGCCCAAGATGGATCATAACTCTACGGCAAACATGTACAAGCCTATTCCTGAATATGTTTTGGAAACTCATAAGCTTGGTTCTGTGAAGCATTTCCTTGCTGGATTGGCCACCACTAACACAACCTTGAGGCACACTCTGTTTCCCAAGTCTGGAGATGACAAGATGATCCGTGTCCACTCCATCAATTTTCTACATTTGTTTGACACATCGCAGAAATTCAACATGAGCCTTATAGTTGAGACAGTCAAGAGAACCACAACTGACCAAAAGAGATCATGTGGATTTACTCCACACATTCAGTTGCTCATCAATTCCAAGTTTGGAACAAGCACATATCTTCTTGTTCATGAGCAATTACCCTTGTGCCAGAGTTTGAGGATAATGTGGTGGTGATGGACTCTTCACACCCTACATCTGTTGAGGCACAAGAGAGGATCCAGGCAGCTGCTGAAGCTAAAGCAGCACAGAAGGCATCTGCATCCACTACTCCCATATCCAACGTCAAGACAAAGAATGATCAAATGACATATCTGCTTCAAGCTACCCTGAGGATTGAAGAAGTCTGGCCAACCTCACCAAGAACCAGGATAGCTTAGAGCGGGTGGTCGAGGCTAAGATATATGATCTTGATGTAAAGATCACCGAGGTTCAGTCAGTGGTGACAAAGCTGAAGGAGGATGTTGACATAGGCAAAGCTGCAGCTAAGGACAGTGGAGATGATTTACCGATGACTGGCAGGTTTCAGACAGTGCCCAGAGCATCTGTTGTCGTGCTAGTTGCAGACACGAGGACTACTTACTCTGCACTTGTTGCCACTGCTATAGTGCCACCTCCAGTCTCTACTCCACCAGCCCAGCCAACTTCAGACGAAGCTTTAGCAGATGTTCTTCTCTCAACGCCATCTATGCACACCCGAGCTGCCAGCTAGAGGTCTTCGCCGCCAGGAGCTGTGGGGGATCGTGCCTAGAGAGCCGCATAGTCCTATGCTTATTCGAGCTTGTTGGTACTTGTTGCCAAAGGGGGAGAATATGTATAGATCATTAGGCTTCGAGTAAGAGAGTGTCTTACTTTTTGCTCGTTGTTTTTGTTGAGTTCTTGCAACTATTTCCATTTGGTTTGTGCTACTTTACTCATTATGTGTGTGAGATACTATGTTGGACCTGTGATTGATCATACTATGCTTCATGTGATGCTTAATGCTTATCTCTATCATTACTTGTGTATGATCGTTCACTTATGTTTTTGGTGATGCATGCTTACTATTCCATTCATATCATTTTGTGCGCTCCACCAAGTTGTATGTGACATGGAAGAGTGACCCATGATCCTAATTGGTTGTGCATTTGCATTCAAACGCAGTTTTCTAATAATGCACAAATTTAGGATGAGCTCTTACTTATCACATACCTCTCAAAGCGATGATGTATTTCATTCATTTAATCATTTGTTGAAACTTTGATCTATATGTTGTCATCAATTACCAAAAAGGGGGGGGATTGAAAGTGCAACTAATCCCTGGGTGGTTTTGGTAATTCATAAGAACATATAGCTCATTGAACTAATGTCTATTCAAGATAAATATTTCATGATGTTTAATGATTGGCATGGCAAGGACTAGAGATGTGGACCCCTCAAAATGCTAAGGAAATTGATTGGCAAAAAACTCGAGACTCTTCATTTAAGTCATCTAAGATCACATTGAGTCTATAGGAAAGGCAATACTATTAAAAGGGGATGAGGTGTTGCTTAATTATCTTGTTGCTCAAGTGCTTAGTGATATTGCTCCAAAACCCTCATCCACTTTCTCTGTCCAAATATGTCCAAAACCTAAACTCCAACTCGCCCCCACCGATATTGCCTATCCGGAGCCACCGAGTTCATCTGGACTTAGCTACTGCCAAAACCCTAACAAGTCGGATCCACTGATATGGATCTCGGTCCCACAAAGATGGCCTTGCTAGCTCCCTGTTACTTGTTGCAATTATTTTGGTTTCACCGAGAATTGCAATCGGCCTCACCGAGATGGCTTGATCGACTCTCTGTTGCTTATTGCTTCACTTCGTTCTCACCGAGATGATGCAATTGACGCCACCGAGATGAGGTTACCACTAAGCCCTTGCACATCGGTCCCTCCGAGTTGTTCCAGTCGGTCCCATCGAGATTCCTAATGTTCATATCTTTACACAGATCGGTGCCACTGAGTTTACTGATCAGTGCCACCGAGGTGGGTCAAAGATGTGTAACGGTTCGATTTTGTGTGGAGGCTATATATACCCCTCCACCCCTTCTTCTCCATAGAGAGAGCCATCAGAACGTGCCTACACTTCCACCATTCATTTTCTGAGAGAGAACCACCTACTCATGTGTTGAGATCAAGAGATTCCATTCCTACCATTTAAAACTTGATCTCTAGCCTTCCCCAAGTTGCTTTCCACTCAAATCCCTCATCCACCATAGCCAAATCTGTGTGAGAGAGTTGATTGTTGGGGAGACTATCATTTGAAGCACAAGAGCAAGGAGTTCATCATAAACACATCGTCTATTACCTTTTGGAGAGTGGTGCCTCCTAGATTGGTTAGGTGTCGCTTGGGAGCCTCCGACATGATGTGGAGTTGAACCAAGAAGTTTGTAAGGGCAAGGAGATCGCCTACTTCGTGAAGACCTACCCGAGTGAGACAAGTCATTCATGGACGATGGCCGTGGTGGGATAGAAAAGGTTGCTTCTTCATGGACCCTTTGTGGGTGGAGGCCTCCGTGGACTTGTGCAGTCGTTATCCTTCGTGGGTTGAAGTCTCCATCAATGTGGACGTACGATAGCACCACCTATTGGAACCACGCCAAAAATCTTCGTGTCCCTCAGTATGTTTGCCTTCTCCAAACCCTTCCCTTTACCTTCCTGTGCAATGCTTTACTTTCCGCTGCTATACTCTTAGAATTGCATGTGTAGGTTGATTACTTGACTTGTCATATTTGCTAAAATCTGTCCACATTTAAAATTCAGAAAAGTCTAGATTTTTATTTATCAAGTAGTCTTATCACCCCCCCTAGACATACTTTTGATCCTACAATCTGCGACAGTACCAAGTGCAAGCATCCTGAGTGCAGCCGTGCACTTCTGCTTAGTAGAGAAAGAAAGTTGGCCGAAACAATCCCTCATGAGCTTGAAGTAGTCAGCATGTGCCTCCACTTCCTCCACAACGTGCAAGAACAATGGTTTTCGCATGCGGAAACGGTGATGAAACCATGGATCATTTGGTAAAGTTGGATTCAGAGCAAAGTAGACCTTCTGCAATAGTCGTGCTCCAGACACCCTATCCCGATCGATCACTCTTCTTCCTTGAGAATATGCTCCACCTACCGGTCAATTTTCTCTTGCATGCTCATGAGCATGAGCATGTCCACTTCTTTATCTGAATCTGAGGAATGAAAGAACTCATATTGAATCATTTGATCAAGCTCCGTCGCCCCATACTCCTCATCGGACGAAGCATCGGAATCCATCGTTTTCCCTAAGAAAATCACGAAAATCCGGTCAGACAATGTGTCGAACACATCAAGCGCAAGGCGGAGCCAAAGAGTTGCCAAACGTACTGCGGTGGCATCCGGGCCGCCGCTGACATCCCCCGTGATGACGACGGGAGATAGGACTACTTTGCCAGAGCTGGCGACGCAGAGCCTAGGAATGGTTGTGGAGCTATGAGACGGATGGCGCGGAGGAGGAAGAAAAGAGGAGAGAGCAAATGGATGGCAGTTCTGGGGGTGGATTTGGTGCAATTTGGTGTGGGATTGGCCTGTCGGGTCCGACGTGACGGGCGCGCCCGGGAGCCCCGTATCTAGCCCATATTTGGGCTGGATATGAGGGGTGCCGGTCAGCCTGGATGTTTGAGGCTCGTTTGAGATGCTGTCTAGTCGACATTTCGTGACCGGTTAGTGATCGGGCGAGCCGCCCAGGCGTTTGAGGCCGGTTTGAGGTGCCCGGCTATAGATGCTCTTACCATGGAGCTTCTAGCTGGAACCACCGCTTCTGGCTAGTCAAACAGCCGCCTCAACGAGAAGGGCGAAACCACCGCTCGTACAAGGGCTCTAACCATGAAGGATCATCTTATCTTATCTCAAACATTTTTGAAGAACCGACCAAAGCAAATTTGTTAACGATGGGAGGTCATCCGTGCATAATTATTATTTTTTCACTCGAGCCAACATAGAATTCGTGTTTGTCTTGTCTTGATGCAAGAGTGACTGAATGACAATGCTAACCGCATGTAGGGTTTATGGGCCCGACCCAGAAACTCGGTAATTCTAAACGCATTGGCCAACTACAAAAGTTTTACGAACCTCCTTATAACTAATCTCACACCCCCTCCCCACCCCCTCCCTGGGTCCTTCACCCTGATTTCTACCTAACCTCTTTGTTGATTCCGTAAGATGTTGTCCTTCTGTGTAGCATTGCTCCAAAGAAACTACAGACTTTTTCAGGGGTCGCAAGATGGTTTTACGTTTGCTTCTTTGAACTTTGAGTCACTAGGCGTTGACCCTAGTTTGGGTCTATAATCCCCTGATGTTCACAACTTTACGGCACATTTTGCTGGGTGGACACCTCAGTTCTGCGCTATGTCATCCCAGTCATACACACATACGGTTGTGACCGATTCAGAGATTTGGCCAGACTTTCGATTCAGATGTCAACTCACGGGGTCACTTCTTGGATTGAATGTAGCTAACGGAGTGTCACGGTTAATCGTACCCATCAGTTTGGGCATACGATGCGTTCGGTTGGCCTATAAGGGAGGGTCGTGCCAGGTATATTTGTGCACCCCTGTGGGGAACTCGGGATAAATCTATTCAAATAGCCATGTCTGCGGTTATAGACGATTTGAAGATTGACCTGCATCCATAGAACAACTTCATCCTTAATACTTCCTTCATTTTTATTTAATCCGCGTATTAGCTTTGGTCAAAGTCAAGCTTTGTAAACTTTGACCAAGTTTATAAATAAAAATATTAACATATACAATAACATATCAATATTATTAGATTTATTATTGAATGTACTTTCACGTCATATGGATTTGTTATAGTAAATATTTATATTGTTTTCTACAAACTTAGTCAAACTTTACAAAGTTTGACTTCAGTCAACTCTAATATGCGGAGTAAATAAAAACGGAAGGAGTAATTAAAACTTACCAATCGTGTGAGTGCCTTGTGGGTCTTCCTTGTAAGAGATGTGAAAGGGAAGACAAGGTGGTGTTATGTTTACGACAGGTAGGTGAATAGAGTAGTTGTGACACGCCCCTTACTTTTGTCTCCTAAATCCCTCTTTCCTTGAAACATGTTGCATAAAATAACTTAGGTCTGTGTAAGTCTTGCAAGTACAACTAAGTACTCACCTTACTTAATTTACTATTTTTCCTAGATTGCCATCAATCCAACTGGCAGCAGTTCAGGAAGCAGGCTTGTTGATGGACGACGTTAGCTGGTTATCCCATGAACAATGGTCTAGACACAGATATGTGTTGGAAAAATGAGCAATTTACCGAATGATTTATTAACAGAAATACTAGTTAAAGCATGACTAATATAGCAGAGATAAAACAAGTCATGCGATCTGATAGAGAGAAGGTAAATAGCATCTGTATATATGAACTGTAACCAAACTTATCTAGAGCAGACAGTATAGCTAGTTGCATATATGAAATAGAGACTAACATATCTAGGGCAAACACTAGAACAAGGAACTGTGATAGGACCTCTAACAGGAAAAATAAGAACACGTACGGGATAGCAGCAGGAGCCGAAGCACTGGACTTGGGGTCGACATCCCCGCTAGCCATGTCGTCGAAGAGGTTGTCGACGTCGGGGAAGAAGTCGTCGTTGGGATGTGGTTGCCGGTGTCTGTGATGAACCGGTCAGTAGTCGCGTAGAGTGCTCCCCAAAAACCTTATCACCCTTCTCCCGTACAGGACTCAAAGAGGTGCGGTTTTGGAGGCCTATTGTCCCGACCGCCGGTGCATGCCGCAAGCCGGGATGAGCAAGATCGTAGCAGCAGCGCAGTGCTCAGAAACCGGTGGCGAGAGGAAGAAGTACTTCTGGTGTGTCTCTCTGGAGAGGAGCGACCTCCCTTTTATAGGCACATGGGAAGAAGGCGAGAGGCTGCGCCGGGAGCTGAAGGGAACAAGGGAGACGAAACAAACAGACAACAGCCGAAGGGTGCAACATTCGTATTTAGTGTCCACTACGGCAAAAACTTTCTAGCTACCGAGTGACCTTTCATATACCCGTAATGCGTGGCAAAAATTTAGACATCAGCTCTGCTCATTCCCGCAACCCGCGGCGCGTTGTGACGAGGCATGGCGTGGCGTGGCAAGGCGGACGACGGAGGAGGAGCGCGCGTGGATGTCCCTCTTGTTCTCATGCTCATACAAATGGGGAAAGAACCTCCCTTATAAAGAGGTCCAACTCCTTCCAAACCAGCAATGTGGGACTAAACTTTAGTTCCACCTCTTGCCTTGCACGAATGGGCTACGTGGGCCTCTAGTATTTATTAGGAATTTCCGAAACTGCTATTGGGCTAGGCCCAAAACAGACAAAATTCCACAATCCCCCAACAGATCCCAGAGGCACACAAACTTTGTCTTTGGTTCCAAAACACTGTTTTATATACCGGTACTGCAATGGAGACTGTTAAGTTGAACTTCCACCTAGAACTCTATGCAACACTAGTAAGCAACTTGAACAGTGGACTGGGCCTTGAACTGCAAGTTTTCTGCGAATCTAGCTTCACATAAAGCCTTGACCGATACGTGGCTACCGTGGGTCTTCCCCGCCGGAGGAGCTTATGCGTCATACTCCGAGACCTTTCATGAGTTTACTAGCGAGAACCCTACTCTCACAGATTGCGACATTTAACAATCAGACTCATATAGGTGTGTTCTTCAAAAGATGTACTGCGGGACAACATCTCTGCTTAAAAGAGCCACTTAGAACATATTAAGATATACATCAACCTGCCATGCAGATTAGAAGAGTATTGATCTTCATGGAGTGGTATTGTTAATAGTAAGGATACTCTCCTCTCAGTTGACCAACAGTTTGTCTTCCACATATAATTCACGGGATCTCCGATCACATAGACTAGGTTACCACTGTGAACAACTCATGTTGTGGGTCTCATACCCATCTCCCTCAATGCATTATCTATCACATTACGTGATAGACCCTTAGTAAAAGGATCTGCTATATTTTTAGACGTTTGGATATAATCCAATGCAATAACTCCGGAGTTTCTCATTTTTTTTACAGACTTTAACCTTCTCTGAACGTGTCTTGATGACTTCATGTTATCCTTTGAGTTGCTCACTTTCATGATCACAGTTTGATTGTCGCAGTTCATAAGGATACCCGGTACAGGTTTCTCAACAACCGGCAAGTCATTGAAGAGCCGACGAAGCCAATCTGCCTCAACCGTAGCTATATCTAGTGTTGTGAGTTATGCTTCCATTGTTGACCTCGTTAAGATGGTCTGCTTGCAAGACTTCCAAGAAACAGCGCCACCTCCATGAGTGAATACATATCCGCTCGTGGCCTTTATCTCATCAGCATCTGAGATCCAGTTTGAGTCAATATACCCTTCAAGCACCTTTGGGTGCCTAGTGTAGTGAATTCCATAATTCGCAAAACTCTCTCTAGAGATTTCCAATGCACATCTCCTGGTTTTGAGACAAACCGGCTCAGTTTGCTAACAGCAAAAGAGATGTCAGGTCTTGTAGCACTGGTTAAATACATAAGCGAGCCAATAATCTGAGAATATTTCAATTGGTCTCTAGCAATTCTTCGATTCTTTCGAAGCAACACACTAGCATCATATGGTGTTGGAGAGGGCTTGCACTCACTATAGCCAAAACGACTCAAGATCTTTTCCACATAGTGAGATTGAAGCAAAGTAGTCCCACCATCATCGTCTCTCAACAACTTGATGTTCAGAATGACATCAGCCATTCCTAAATCCTTCATCTCAAAGCAACAAGATAGGAAATCCTTGACCTCCTTAATAACCTTCAAATTTGTTCCAAAAATCAGTATGTCATCAACATACAAGCAAAGGATAACTCCCTCGCCCCCACCATGGCGATGGTACACACATTTATCAGCTTCATTTACAACAAAGTCTGCAGCTGTTAAAGTTCTTTCAAACTTCTCATGACACTGCTTGGGTGCTTGCTTAAGTCCATACAAAGACTCCAGCAACTTGCACACTTTCCCTTCCTGACCATCTACTACAAACCCATCTGGTTGTTCCATATAAATTTCTTCTTCCAACTCTCCATTTAGGAAAGCAGTCTTAACATCCATTCGATGAACGAGAATACCATGTGAGGCCACTAGAGAAAGTAGTACTCGAATAGTGGTCAGCCGAGCCACAGGTGAGTAAGTATCAAAGAAGTCTTCACCTTCCTTTTGGGTATAACCCTTGGCCACGAGTCGTGCCTTGTATTTCTCAATAGTACCATCAGGCCTAAGTTTCTTCTTGAATACCCATTTGCACTCTATAGGTTTGCACCCATAAGGACGATCAATTATCTCCCAAGTTTCATTTGAGAAATACTCTCCACCACGATCGAACCTAAGCCTCTTGATCTTTCGATCAAGTTGGTTTTCCACTTCAGCTTTATAGATCTTGAAATAGTTCAAAGCCTCATCCTTAGATTTCAGAAGATACACATGATAGTATCTAGTGGAGTCATCAATTAACGTCATAAAATACGTATTTCCACCTTTTGTCAAAACACCATTCATTTCACATAGATCTGAATGTATGAGCTCTAGTTGTGCAAGATTTCTCGTTTCCGCAGTCACATGAGACTTATGAGATTGCTTAGCTTGCAGACACACTTGACACTTAGATCCCTTGACAGTGGTGAAACTAGGGATTAAGTTTAACTTCGCTAGTCACGACATGCAACCAAAGTTAACATGACAGAGATGTGAATGCCACACATTTGATTCACTATTGTTGCAAACATGATTAATAACTTTATTTTAAACGTCTGATAAGGATAAACAAAACAGGCTCCTGACTCATAGCCTTTACCAACAAAGGTTCCATACTTGGATATTACAAATTTATTCGACTCAAATACAAGCTTGTGGCCATCTCTACACATAAGAGATCCACTAACAAGATTTTTATTGACGGAGGGGATATAATGCACGTTCTTCAACCGCACAATCTTCCCCGAAGTAAACTTCAGATCGATCGTGCCAACACCACGAACAGAAGCACTTGAACCGTTGCCCATCAGCACGGTGGAAGTCCCTGTGGTCTGATAAGACGAAAACATGGAAATATCACCGCATACATGCACATTAGCACCCGTGTCAGTTAACCAATCAGGAAAATGACATACTGAAAGAATAGTGGGAAATATACCATACCCAGCATCCTTCATGTCAGTGTCTCCAATGACAACATTAGCGGTATTGCCGCCTTTCCCAAGATGACGCTTGTCATAGCGATTAGGGCAACTAGGAGTTCAATGATCAGGATCTCCACACACATGACAAACACCTTTCTTCTTGTCATTCTTCTTCTTGAAGTTCGTGTGTTGTACAGTCTTGTTCTTCCCATTAAACTTTGCTTTACCATCAAACTTGCCCTTGTTCTTGAACTTGTGGGACTGAAAGTTTTTCTTCTGTACCAGATTGGCACTAGATCCTCCCTCAATACCTCGAGCATGTGTGTCCTTTGCTTTCGCCTTTTCTTCCACATCAAGAGTACCAATGAGATCCGGAACGGAAAACTCCTGCCTCTTATGCTTCAGTAAGGTAGCAAAGTTCCTCCACGTGGGAGGAAGCTTAGTGATGATACCTCCGGCAATAAACTTGTCCGGTAGGATAGAATTGAAGTGCTCAAGTTCTGTAGCAAATGACTGTATCTCATGAGCCTGCTCAACCACGGAGCACTCTTCAGTCATCCAGTAATCATAGAATTGCTCCATGATGTACAACTTAGTGCCAGCATCCGAGGCCCCAAACTTGGCCTCGAGTGCGTCCCACATGTCTTTTCCATTATCAATTGACGCATAAGCATCAACTATGTTCTCACCAAGAACACTCAAAAGTGCAGCTTGAACAGAGTATCCATTTTCTGAAAAGCTTATGCCTGTTGAGCATCATACTCTCCTTTAGGTTTGCCAAGAGTGGCATCATAGCAGCTCATGGTTTGAAACCACGGAACGGCTCTCACGCGCCACCTCTTATAGTGGATACCCTCAAACATAGGAGGTCTCATGGAAGCAGCAAAACCACTCGGGGTAAATTGCCTATAATAAGGTTTTTGGATTGTTGGGAAAATGAGCAATTTATCAAATGATTTTATTAACAGAAATACTAGATAAAGCATGACTAATATAGCAGAGATAAAACAAGTCATGCGATCTGATAGAGAGAATGTAAATAACATCTGCATATATGAACTATAACCAAACTTATCTAGAGCAGACAGTATAGCTAGTTGCATATATGAAATAGAGCCTAACATATCTAGGGCAAACACTAGAACAAGGAACTGTGATAGGACCTCTAACAGGAAAAACAAGAACACGTAGGGGACAGCAGCAGGAGCAAAAGCACTGGACTTGGGGTCGACATCCTCACTAGCCATGTCGTCGAAGAGGTTGTCGACGTCGGGGAAGAAGTCATCGTTAGGGAAGTGGTCGCTGGTGTTCGTGATGAACCGGTCGGTAGTCGCGCAGAGCGCTCCCCAAAAACCTTATCACCCTTCTCCCGTACAGGACTCAAAGAGGTGCGGTTTCAGAGGCCTACTGTCTCGACCTGCGGTGCACGCTGCAAGCCGAGGTGAGGAAGATCGTAGCAGCAACGCAGTGCTCAGGAACCGGTGGCGAGAGGAAGAAGTACTTCTGGTGTGTCTCTCTGGAGAGGAGCGACCTCCCTTTTATAGGCACAGGAGAAGAAGGCGAGAGGCTACACGGGGAGCTGAAGGGAACGAGGGAGACGAAACGAACAGGCGGCAGCCGAAGGGTGCAGTTGGCTCGGCTCATTCCCACAACCTGCGGCGCATCGTGACGAGGCGAGGCGTGGCGAGGCGGGTGGAGGAGGAGCGCGCGTGGATGTCCCTCTTGTTCTCATGCTCATACTAGTGGGGAAAGAACCTCCCTTATAAAGAGGTCTAACTCCTTCCAAAGTAGCAATGTGAGACTAAACTTTAGTTCCGCCTCTTGCCTTGCACGAATGGACTGCGTGGGCCTCTAGGATTTATTAGGAATTTCCGAAACTGCTATTGGGCTAGGCCCAAAATAGACAAAATTCCAGCAATATGGACGGCTTTTACTTTTCTTTAACCCTTCTTAAGGCATTTTGTATTCTTACCGGCGTAAGGTATATTCTCTTCCGTTGTATGAGCTGTATGTGGGTCAACATACCTTTGTTATATGCATTGGTTAAATCTGACTCATGGAGTTGTTGTATGTATATGTTTGTTGTTGTTGTGGATTATTTTGTCATGTGTGTTGTGATATTGACACTCCCCCACACAGCGTGCACGCTTCGACGTATTCGTTGTGTGAAGATGACGCCTTATGATCAATATTATGTGAAGGTTAGCTGAGGATGCTAGATCTACATAGCACTAATCCCGGGGGAAATTACAGAGGAGCACCCAGGTGCTCCACACATGCATAAATGTACCGTTGGATCTCATATGGATTCGCGTCTGTCCTATTCAATGCCCTGTATTAACTTTTGTATCCATGAGGTAATTGAACCGAAACGTCTCGTATATGCCAGTCGGTTTCTACTTGCGTGGCCCACCTACCAGATGTATTCTCGTCCCATTGGGCCGCCCACCACAGGAGCATTTAACGCTAGGTTGGTGGGGATCGGTGATATTTACACGCCCCGACACTGCTCCTCTTCCTCATCCTCTTCCGTTCCCCACTCCTATCCTCTCATATCTAAACGCCTATACATCCGCTCGCTCCTCAGACCGCAAGACCGGCGCCCGTCGACAGATCCGCCTCGTCCTCGACCTCACAGTCCCTCGCACCCATCCTCCAAGAGCAGCCTCCTCTTCCTCTCATCCGTTGCCCCTGGTGCCACAACGCCGACATCGAGTGGTGGGTTTCCGGACTCCCAAGAACCCCGGAAACACTTGTACAAGTCGAGTGTCACCGGGTTAGTGAATACTTTTCCGTCCCGGATTGATCATGTTATTCGAAGGAAACTCAGATGCCGGTCATCGCAGATCCACCCCACCCCGCACACAAACATCGATGGATTCGGTGCGAGCCGGTCATCGCAGATCCAAAGACGGGCTGAGACTTTGGGGATGAAGGTCGGCGACTAGGCAAGGATCCTCGGCGGCTTGGTGTTGAGTCTTTCCTCGTATTTTCTCTCTGCAAATTTTTGTTTCTCAAATTTTCTCTCGAGGTGTTGAGATTGTATTTTCTTTCCTTGTTTTTCTCTCCAAAATTTCTTTCCTAAAATTTCTCGCGAGGTTTTCTGCTTTTTTCGCCAACTCGACACCATTCGGTATGCAACGGCGGCCAGCAGCAATACGCAACGCTAGCCTCAGGGGCGTGATTGCTTGTGGCGGCGAGAAGCGAGCAGCAGCTGCAGACGTGGAGCTGGGGCAGGGCAGCCCGTGTCGTGAGCAGCGGCAGCCCGTGGCGTCGGCGAGCAGCAAGAAATAGGTGGCACAGACGAGATGGGGAGCATAAATCCATGCTGCCAACTCTCAAGGTCCTCCTCATCCCGGGATCCTCAATATAGCGCCGTTCTGTATCTCTTCCTGAGGCTCAACTGAACCTGTAAATAAGATCTCTGTATCTAGCCTAATTCTTTTTCTTTTTGGCGGAAAATCACCTGGTTAATTGTTACCTGCCCTTCGATCCAGGAAGATCATGTGAAAATAAAAAGTTCCAGGAAGTTCAGATTTATATGTACTCCCTCCGTCCGAAAATACTCGTCGGAGAGATGGATGTATCTAGACGTATTTTTGTTTTAGATGCATCCATTTTCATCCATTTTTACGACAAGCATTTCCGGACGGAGGGAGTAGCTTCTCTATCTTTCAAGATGTAACAAGTATATTAAGATCCAGGAAGTTTCCTTAATATGCTGGTTTAAGTTTCAGGAGATGTGGATTTTTGATAAATTGAATTTAATTGTGAGTAAGATGTTTTTTTACTTATAACCAAGAAGCTGGATATTACGTAAACCAGGATATATTTCTGTCTTCCATGGTGTATTTTTTGCCTTATAACCAAGAAGTTGGATATTGAGGAACAACCATGGAGTATCATGTTTTCAGGTTTCTTATTATATCCTCAAATGTTATGAAACATTTGTCTTGGCAACTATCAGAGTCCCCCATAATTAGGTACTCAAATGAATCGACTCTCGTCCATCATAAACGAGATGCATTGTTCAACGGATTTAATGAAAGTCTTAAACTGAAATCAAAATTAGCGGGAGGCTTCCTTTTTACTCATTCCCATTCATTATGACTAGCAACACCTGGTGCTGAATTTGAATCAATTCGGTCACGGCAGTCTGCACCACACATTAGGTGCTGTAGAGTACAACCATCATTTAAAGATGGGCCCACCGGTTATAGTATTGAGCGGATGTATCCAGGGGTATCTCTGAATTGTAAAATGATTTCAGCATTTAATGTCTTGATCTGGCTAAAGTAACGTGAGGCATAGATATCGGTGGGGGGAGCACCTATGTGCTACAAATCCTCGTCCCAATCCCGGGGTGCTACACTAAGCATGCTCGACGGGTAACGCGACCAACCTACTGACGCGGATTTTGAGGACATGCGGCCACGCGCTGCCGTTATCCGGTGCGTCCACGAGCGCGTCGTGATCGGTACTACCTCCGTCTAGGTGAATAAGTCATTTGCGTAGTTCTAGGTCATCGATTTGAGCAATTAAATATGTGTTATATGTCACGAAAAGTATATCACTAGATTTCTACACAAATGTAGTTTCTACATATATATTTCTTGTCACATATAATACATATTTAGATAGTTAAATTGTCGACCTAGAACTACGCGAATGACTTATTCACCGAGACGGAGGTAGTAGCTAATATAGCCTCTCGCCCCCACGCGCAATACTGCAGTGTTAATTACTCACGAAATGGAAATACATCCGCGCTATACCCTCTCGCATGCTCCGCTGCAGTGCGTGTTAATTGAAGTAATCAATTCATGCTGGGTGTCATTATTCGGTGCAGGGGAGCTGGGAGTATTGATGGTGCACAGTGCCCTCTTTTATTGATGCATTCAAGTGAATGGCGGGTGACGACTAGGCGATGACTTCCTTTGGGTGGTCATCAGTAATTCATGACAACCCTGCTGTTTGGTGTATGCACATTTGCCTTCGACGTGTTTACATCTGTTTTATGATTAGGGGTAGATTAATTACGGTAGGGCGCGAGCTCACAACGGTCTCTAGCTAATTTATTGATAAACCAGCTTGCAGCCTGCATGAGCAAGCTAAACATACGGCTGATACATGCAGTTCGGCTAGCAAAAGTAAAACATATAAAAAAGGAACGACAGTCCCTCGCGGAGGGGATAAACTACAGAGTTCTGAGGAGGCGGCTCATGGCCATGGCCGTGCGAGGGGTGCATGCAGTGCACTGAGCAGAAGAAGATGAACACATAGCCAGCGTTGCATTCCGGACAACGGATGAGAGGGAGTGGAGGCATCTGATTGGCCTGAGAGGGAGTGGAGGCATCTGATTGGCCGTGTGGTATGATGGAGGTGGTGTTGAACTACTATTGGGACAAGGACGAACACATGCTTTGCAAGCTCAGCTAAGCTGGGAAGAATGGAGAATGGAAAAGACAGGGAGAAGTGTCGCCCAGATAGCCGTTGTGACTGAAGTGTGATCAACGCGCGTCTCGCTCATGCCTGGTGCAGCTAGCAGTTGGCATTACCGTGCAATGAATTCCTCTCGACGCGCCAGACGTTTCAATGCGTGTGGCTGCCATGTGGGCCTTTACTGCAGCGCACAGAGAAAAATATGAGCGCTATACCAGCTGGTGTACGCTGCACAGGGGAGTTTATACGGCAACGTTGTATTGGAGTAGCACGAATCGCTAGGGGACGAGTGGTGCTGATAACGACCTCGCGTGGCTGCATGTACACACATAATTTATCGGTCTAATAGCCCATTTTGATAGCTCATATATTTGTTCAATAATCCAATCTATGCTCAACTCACCACGGCAAAAAAAAAACTATTCTCAACTCATTGACACCAATCTATGCAAGAAATACATGCCTGATATAAACTTTGACTTGATCATTTCACGCGAGCATGATGATTAAGATTATCGTCTCAATCACCTTTGCTTGATAAAATCTTTCATTCTTTTTGAAGAAGAAAAAAAGCCATTACAATGAGTCCAAAGTTTATCCGTAATGTCCAGCCCCAAATCTGAATACATAATGCCCCAAATCTGAATACATAATGCCCCCAAAAAAATCTGAATACATGTAATTTAGAGGTCTGGTTTTGCATCGTTAATATGGAAAGGTCCCATACGAAAATGAGGAAACATAAAACCTCGGAGAATTATATTCAACTTACAACAATAAATCAGATCTACTAGTAATAAAACCTTTAACACAACTAGGACGAATTCGAACTAGTAATGAATCTTGACTAATTTAATGCTTTTAAAATCCAGTTTTAACCATAAAGACTAACTATCCCAGCTTTAAGAAATATGCTCACCAAAAGAAAATGAACTTATGTACTCCCTCCGTCCCAAAATAACTGTCTCAAGCTTAGTACAATTTTGTACTAGAACTTGTACAAAGTTGAGACACTTATTTTGGGACGGAGGGAGTATAAAACTCGGAAATACCAAGGAAATACCGGTGGATCCATAGATTAACAGTGACCACGGGAACCTATGCAATTCAAGGAATAAACATTTTGGTGTTAGATGAACAAAGCCAAGATTTAAAAAATGTATCCATTGTCTAACTGATAAGATAGGTGATTCCTCTTAAGGCAGTCTTTCAAGAGGACAGTCTGTTATGCTTCCCTGAAAATAAGTAATATTAGTATTAACTCTTCATTGCTTTGCTGCATATAGCGTCACACTTCTGTTTCCAGGAGCTAAGTGCTTTAACCGTGTAAGGTCGATGCTGCAATACTGGATGTACTGTCAAACTAAATGCCTATAAAACAGAGATGCCATGTACTCCTACTTGAGGGTGACGAGTATTAAGCTTGGGAATCTCTAGTACAGAACCCTCCATGAGTCAGGTAAGCCGACAAAGAGTTTGGCTACCGCAAAGTATTCTTCTAGTAAAAAAAATGGCTAAATTATAGAATCATTATTTCTCATTTATTGGATATAACTGGTTCTGAAATTACAAATGTACCATAAACGTTACACAGCTGGGCCTTGAAGCCGGTTCACTATTTCCTCTGCTCTAGCTTGTATCTCTTTTATATATTCGACAAGCACGCGTTGCTGATAAGAACCTCCTTCCTGTCAAAAATAAAAATAAAAATTACAGAGACAAAATTGTGTGAGGGGATGCTCAGGGCAAGGCACTGACAAGTTAAAATAGTTACATATAACTCAGGAGGTTATGAATCTTACCGTGCGAATCAAGATTCTCTCAATTCTCTTCTTGGTAACAGCGTAAAATTCTTCAGGTGAAACATCTCCCTTTCCAACTGTAAGTCCATCAAGCAACAGCCTATTCCAGTCATTTTCGGGAGCTGCATTGCACAAACTCAACATATCAGAGGCGCTGATTATAGACACAATATAAACAATCTCTTGGGTAAAATTCATACCCTCTATTATCGATTCAAGAAACTTTTCAGGCACTACAACCTCTCCCCCTGAGAATGTCAACACAGGCACTCAAGACTCAACCAAAAGACACAGTTATTTCTCAATATTTGTAGCTGGGAAGACATAAAGAAAGGATTACCTTTATAAGCGTAACTGCGCTTTCGGAGAAAGTTGGAAGCATATAGTTGCAGCACCTTTTGAAGCATTACTTGAAGCCCTGGCTTATCTACTTCGTCTTTAGCCTAAACACATGTAAATATTACTAATATCAAGAATAATCCACGTTATATAATAATTTAAAACAACTCAAACCTAGAAAGCAAAAATAGTAGCACTTACTTGCCTCAGCTGAGCATTAACTTCTGACAGAAAACTCTCATCTAGCTGTCCTTCTTTTTCTCTGTTTGATATTTCCTGGGGATCTCAAGAAGACATTAAAAATCAGAGCACAATATGGAGAACAAGGTAAAATACTAGTATGGCTTAAAATTACATTTTAACATACACATCTTTGGAGCCCAAACAATTCAGTTTCAAGAAAGTAACTGCAGGTACTTCTTTTGGAATTGATAAAAGAAACTTGCGCCCGCGTCGCCCCTCCCGCGGGTGACACGGGCGGCGCCGCCACCTCCTGCCGCTAGCCCTCCCCCTCCTCCCCTTCCCCGCCGCCGCCCGGCGAGCCGCCGGGCAAAGCCCCCGTGGTGGCCGGGCGGCGCGCTTCTCCCCTCCTTGCGTCCGTGGCCTGCGGGAGCGCTGCCGAGCAGAGGCGCCGGGGCGCGCGGATCCTGGTGGCGCGGCGGTGACAATCTTGACGGCGGCGGGCCCGATGGCGCGGCTGCAGATGGGTCGTCGTCTAGCTGTGTGGCGGCTGCGTGCGGGTCTCTCGTGGCGGCGGCCTTCGCCGGGCGGCGGCGCGTGTCGCGCATCCGGCGAGGGGGGGACGCGGCCGCGGTGGCTTCCCGTGCGATCGTACCAGGTACGCGGTGAAGAAGCTGCGGCGTGTGCCCTCGGGGAGGATGGATATCCTCGCCCAGATCCGCCGGCGGCATGGTGACGGAGGTCGCAGTGGCCGGTGGCTCGGCCGGTCGGCGGCGGCGGAACAAGGCCGGTGGCAGCGGCGATGCTCTGTCTGGATCCCGGGGCGGCGGCCTTGGATGGTGGCGGCGGGTGAAGCTCGGGCTTCCCGCGGCGGCATGGCATGGTGCAGTCCCTGTCCAAGGCGGATCTGTGACGGCGATCTAATGGCGGATTGGTTCGGATCAGAGACGGTAACAAGCGCACGGGATCCATCTAAGCGGCTCTCGCGGTTTGGCGAGGTGGGGGTGGGAGCCCTCCTCCCAGGCTCTAGTGGTGGCACACTCTGGCAGTGGCCGGTGCGCCAGGGCTCCTACGGTGGCACTACTGTTGCAGTTGGTTGCGGATCTAGGTGGCTAGATCTGGGGCTTTGAAGGCGGTCGAGACGGTGCACAGGTTGTCAGGTGGATTCCTTGGGACGGATCCGGGTGAAAACCTGGTATTCGATCGTTGGCCAGAGCCGGTGATGACGATGCCCTTATCATTGTTTCCTTCATGAAGGCATCATCGAGGTGAAACTCCCAACCCCACCCAATACTCCGGGGGAAACCCTAGATCAGTTGATCGGATGACGGCGGCATTCATGTGTCGTTACCCCCTTGGGGGCGGCATTCTTGGAGATGCACTCGGGCTCGAGGGACCAGTGGTTGGCTTCTTCGGTGGAGCACTGTTTCTTTCTACATATTCATGGCGGTGGTTCTTGGCGGCATGGAGCAGCGGAGGCTTGGTGTCAGATGTGTGGCGATGGACATGCGCAGGAGGTCGACGCTGTCTGGCGTCGTGGTGGCGTCGCCAGCAGCTAGACCGGCAAGGTAGATGCAAAGAAGATCAGCTCAAGATGGATTGGTGGCGGTGGCTGCGGCGGCCTCATACCCAGCAGGCATCCTGGTTGAGGAGCACACCGGACTGGTGGGTGCCCATACCCGGCAGACGTCCTGGTTGGGACCTCAGGTCTTAGATGTTTAGGTTTGGCTGCAAGGTCTGTTTGGTATTAGGCCCAGACTATCAGCATCCCTTCATCAATTGGATAGGAGTAGAGACAGTTTGTTGCCTAGACGGTGGCTTCAGTCTTATTGTTGTATCACTTTTGTAAGGTCTTGTGTGAATAATTAATAAAATGGCTACATGCATCATCCAGATGCAGAGGCCGGGGGTCCTCCATTTCTAAAAAAAAAACTTGCGCAAAGCATGATTGAAATTAAATTATATAAGCAGTACAAATGTCCATATTCTTGCATTGATTTTCACATTTGACAATTATAATGTGAAAAACAACTACTGTATAGAACAAGAGATTTGTGCTTACTTTTTCCATCAATTTGAGAGCCTCCGGATTTCTCGGTGGCCACATCGCATCTTCTCCTTCATTCATAACAGGACTAATAATTGCCTTCAGAACATCAGTTGACTGTTCAATCTTCTCCTGAATCATAGGGATTAAATTAGCAGCATGCAAGGAACACGTAGTAATCATATTAAAAATACAAAGGCTTGAGGAATTCACATCAAGTGGCAGACAGTAGCACTTAAATGAGGATATCCATGAAAGAACATGGCTCTTACATCAGTCTTGTGGACGACACGGTCAACTATGTTCATGACATTCTCTGCCAGTTCTTCATAATCTTTCTAAAAAACAAATGGGAGATGGATGCTATAAAAAGTGAGAAAATTGATGATAAAAAAGACAATAACCGCAATTAGTAGAAATAAATCCAGATGTGCAACCATACTTTATCATCATCCGATTTGCATAGATCAATCCGAGCAGCCAGCCGAACCCAGAAACCCTCACTGAACGCTAGAATATTTTCAACCACTATTAGATCAAGCTGTTTGCATGTAAGAAGGTACATTAGTTCTTCATCTGGTACTTTTATGTAAAACGATAAAATTAATACACTCAAAGATTTCTCAACTTTACAAATCATATCATACCTGAAATATACTAGGCATACTAATAAAATCTAGCCGCGTATTTGGGCACACTTCGAACGCTCTCAACATATACACACAAAAAAGGCAAATTTGATAGCTCATAAGGATCTGCTATACTTTAAGTAGCTAATCAAATGTCACCAACCAACCAATGCCAAGCTTGGTTCTACCAATTATGAAATAAGCAAGGGGAGGATACTCGAAGCACATATGAGCCAAAGGTTTACATATTGAATGAACTGATGATATACAACAAATATAGTTCAACACTGAAATATAGGGAAAGGAATTGTAGCTTCTTGTGACAAGAAAGATCAGTAAAACTGAAGATATGCAGCATGGTTACCTCTCTGGGATTTGCATCTCTAAGCATATCAATCAGCCTATCCATTTCAATGGTCTTCTTGAAGGATTCTTCAGGGCCTTTAACGGCTGCGCATAACAAAGTGTTCCTGTTTTGTATTGAAATCATAAGTTTTTACCGAACAATATGAATTCCACGTCACACCATCTAGTCCCATGCAATCTCTAATAGAAAAATAAAACGTTCGAAAGCAAAATCACATAATGACTCACATGTACTCCCTTTGTCTCAAAATGTAAGACGTTTTTTGACACTAATTATATTTTGAGACAGAGGGAGTATATGGTAATATCAGAGTTCATGAACAAACATAGAATGAAAATACTTATACAACAACCAGAAGTTTTCATCACTAGCAAAAATATTATGACTTTCTAGCATTGGTCATGCTTGCTAACCTGTTTAGCGCTGTAGGGCCCATCTAGTTAAATTTCCACACTCACATTTAGTGAATGTAAACAATGCTATTACCACTACAAATTGGAAACTGTGCACAGTACAAAAATTTCCCCAACTCATGTACCCTGGAACTTTTGATCAGGAATGGGGGCGACGGGGGCGACGCGGAGGGCGACGGGCGGCTCAGCCGCCGGGTTCCCTGCGGGGCCGCCACCACTACCTCCCGGTGACCGCCAGAAGGTGGGTGGACGGTTCTGGGCCCTCACCGATGACGACGATGGAGAGGGCGACGAGGAGGCGGATGCGGCGGCGCCTCAATCCCCTCCATCGGCGACTCCTTCGGACTTCATCTGTGATTTTTTCGGTGATGGATACGACGAGGACGAGGTGGCTACTACTGTGGACGAGATCCTTCCCGTTGATGATCCGGCGAGGATCGGACTGCACGCGGGGGAGAAGACGGAGATGGTGCGCCGAGTAGTTCACCGGCGAACGGCGGCGACGGCGGTCCGACCTTGGAAGGGTCCTTTGCCCAAGGTATGTCTTCCGAATTTAACGCTTTTTGACATGATTCGATCGGATTCTTGGACGTTGGTCAAGAGACGTAAGAATGCTTGCCGGAATTGTGCACGATCGGCGCCGGAGGTGGTCGCGGCTTCGTCGCCGGCGGCCACGGCGACCCAGATCCGTGCCGCTCGCCAGGAGCGTTTGAAACGACTCCTGGGCCGAGCTGAGCCGAGCGCTGTTGGGCTGGTTGTTTCTTCTGGGCCTAAAACTGGTGGGTATGAGGCCCAGCCAGTAGTGGATCCAATCGATACAGAGGACCGAGACGCATGCACGATACGTTCGTCATCGTCTTCTCCACCGCCACGTCCTAGGGTTGTGCGACGTCGGCTGCCGCACCTTCGATCCGCCGGTCCTGGCCGAGCGCGCCGCATCCTTCCCCTTGGCGCGATGGCGGGGTCGGCTGGTGCTCCTCCTCCTGGGAAGAGGCCGCTCACGCCCAGCGGGGCTGGCCGGACCTCGGCGCTCGCTCTGCTGGCGAGCGATGGCGAAGCGCCGCCGCTGCCGGCAGGCATTGGCCGGCGCTTCTTGCCCAAAAGTGGCGGGCGTCCTTGGCCGTCGGCCGGGCTGGTGGCAGCTTCCTAGGGCTGCGCGGGCGCTGGTCTGGAGGTCGCTACGGCTAATCGATGCCGGGGCCAGCGCGCCGCCGGCACCGGTTGTCGAGGAGGACAGGCCTCCGGTCCTCGGCCGCTCGTTCCGGGCAGTGCGGCGGTGGTAGCTGCGGGCCGGGGAGCTGCGCCACCAAGGGCGCCGGTCCCGCCTCCCCACGTCGTTACTCGACCGACCGTGCCGTCGCAGACCATCGGTGCTACGGCTGCGCTGCGAGGTCAATGGGGGGATGACGGCTACGATGCCTATGGGACTGGCCAGCACTGTGGCTCTTCGTCCACGGGTGGCGGTCGGGGCTATGCGTGGCAAAGTGATGGTTCGACCGAGAGGCCTTTCTTGGGTCCTTCTGGTAGCTTCGTTGAGGGGCCTTCTGATCCGGGCCTTCGGCAGCGAGGAGGTTACCGAGGCAATCGTGGTGGTTAGGCGGCGGCGGTACCGCCCACGCCGTCCCGCCACCACCGCTTGCCGACGATGACGCTTGATGGGACTGCCAAGGAGCCTGTTCTGACCGGTCACGCAATGGAGGTGGTGACGGCTCTTGCTACTGTTCAGGTTCCAGAGAACGAGGTTACGACCGATGTGTCGGCGGAGTTGACAGATAGGTCTGAGGCTGATAGGGCGTCTAAGTGGGCGCGCAGGAAGGAAAAGATGCTTTGTTATCGTTGCGGAGACAAGGGCCACTTCATTGCGGAGTGTGTGGCTCATACGTGATACCGCGATGGCGGCACACGACTGGGGGAGTGTCCGTTCTCGCGTGATCGGCGCCGTCGCTCATGATGTATGGAGTTTATCTTGCCGAGCTAACTTTTTTCGAATCTCCGAATGAGCGAGAGGTTTCTGATGAGTCCACGAGTATGACCACGGGGATTGTCAAGGTCACCAGAGGGGAGGTGTCTGCGAGACACGATCGTGCAGAGGCTCGAGAGTCAGCCTGAGGATTTCGGTGGGACTGGTCGATCACGATAGGATGTTCAGAGTTGAGTTTCCTTCCGTGGAGGATTTGCGAGAGATTGTCGAGCTTTGGGATGTGTAAGGTGCTTGCACGGATGGCATCCTTGAGTTTCAAGAGTGAAGCTTGTCGAGCCTCGAGGCAAGCCGCTTACTCGTGCATGGCTGAGATTTTCCGGGCTCCTCCAAGCCGCCGCAGATGCTCGGGTTGTGGCGAGTATGGGCATTTTAGTGGGGAAGCCTGAGCGTGTGGACATGGAGTTCACCAGAGCTCATGGGATTGCTCGGGTTCTGGTTAGTATTTTGAACATTGAGTATGTGCCGGAAATGGTTAAGTGGGCTTATCGAGGCAGGATTTATGATCTGGTTATTGAGTTTGAGGATGAGAGCCTTCTAGTTGCGCCGGCTCATGAGTCTGACGTGGATATGCACGAGGGTGATGGCAGCGCGGGAGCTCAGGAGCCGCCGGTCGAGGACTCTTGACGACAGCTGTCCAAGGGGTCGGGGTCCGAGATCGCGACGACCGGGGATGGAGCTACCCCACCCTCCTCAGTGCCTTTGACGACTCTGCGATTTGGGTCTTTCGAGCCATCTTCTGCACCCCCGAGGCTGTGGAGTGATCGGGTCGAGTCCGAGGAGGCTTTTGAGCTCGAGTTGTCGGCCTTGGGGTTGGAGGGTGTTGTGGACACCATTCCTGGGGGTCGGTAGGTGGCCACTCCCTCTCGTGCTCAGCACATGGTACCTCCTCAGGAGGTGACGCAGCTTGTCGTGCCTGGGTTGTCGGGTGGAGCCCTGGGGCAGGCGGCCTCGGGTTGCTCTCCCTCTGCTGAGGAAGGGGATTCGGGGCAGGCG
Organism: Aegilops speltoides; assembly: GCA_021437245.1. Classification (NCBI taxonomy): domain Eukaryota; kingdom Viridiplantae; phylum Streptophyta; class Magnoliopsida; order Poales; family Poaceae; genus Aegilops; species Aegilops speltoides. The sequence goes on from CM038141.1 coordinate 264,778,691, forward strand.
GCTCCCGTGTCCTTTTCTTCGTTCGGAGGGGGTCTGGGGCAGGGGGCCTCGGATACCTCCTCCCCCGTCGCGTCTACCTTTCGGCTGGTGGCGGCTCGCCTTGGGAGGGGCTCGGGCGGCGTGGCCTCGGGCCTTCTCTCTTTTGCTCTGTGGGGTGGCTTCTCCGGTCTTTGGGTGGGGAGGCGAGGCGGGCGGCCCTTGTTCGCTTCCCACCATCCTTCCTGCGCCCCCCTGCTGCGGGCGCGCTAGGAGTCTGAGTTCTTCGTGAGTTCTAGCGAGGCTGTGGGTGAGCCCGTGCAGATGGATCGGCCAGCTGGTTGGGGTGATGCAGGAGGCCGGACCCCGACCACGATCTCTCGGGAGGAGGTCATTGCGTTTGGCGGGATTCAGGATCCGATATCTGAGGGGCGCCGGGTGAGTGGGCGTCTCCAGGCACATCCGGATGTGGACGACATTCAGCAGCGGTGCGCCATGAGGGCGGCCAAACTTCGTGACGTGGAGGTCACTACTGGTATGTCGGTCAATACTTCTAATTCCATTATGCATTTTTCAAATGATAAGATTGTTGAAAATACAAATCAATTAGGAGTTTCGTTGGGTAGTAATGACACTGAAATCTCTAATTCTATTAATGATCTTCTAGATCTAGAGGCTGGGCGGGCCTTAGAGATGATTCATAATATTGCGGCTGTTAAACCCATGAGTGATTCTGAGGTTGATGCGCTCGGGGTCAGGGTGCTCGGCAATTTTTGTGCGGATCTTATGCAACCTATTCCTGAGGTGGATGTAGAGGAGGATTCTACTGAGATAGTTTTGGCTAGCCCATCTGAGACTGGTTGTGAGGACCGGTTGCAGAGTCAAACTATCCCCAAGCGCAAGTGGATACGAAAGGTGTACCCGGTGTCCGCAGTGCGTAGGAGTGCTAGGATTCGTACGGCAAAAAAATTCCATGATGATCTATGAAAGGAATCTTTTGGAATAGCAGAGGTCTAAAGGACTTGGCTAAAAGAAGGTTTCTTGCTGAGGCGTCTGTCGAGCATTGTTTAGATTTTATAGCTCTATCGGAGACGGGTAGAGATAACTTCGCGCCTCAATTTCTAAATACTTTGTCGGGGGGTATAGATTTTGATTGGCATTGCTTGCCGCCGAGAGGGAGATCGGGTGGAATCTTACTCGGCGTTAGGTGCGAAGCATTTGAGGTTCGCAGTGTGGTCATGGGAGACTTCGCTGTCAAGTTTAGGGTGCGGTCGAAGGAAGATGGGTTTAATTGGGCTCTTGTTGCGGTATATGGTCTCACGCAGCCGAGATCAAGCCCGAGTTCTTGGCTGATCTCGTTCGGTTTGTGGTTCCGGCGATTGCCTATCCCAAAGTGGGGGTGATTTTAATATAATTAGACGGCGAGAGGATAAGAACAATGATAATTTTGATGGCAGATGGTCCTTCATGTTCAATACTATCATTGAAAGTTTGGACCTGAGAGAAATTGAGCTCTCGGGTAGAAAATTCACTTGGGCTAATGCGCTGCCAAATCCGACGTATGAGAAGTTGGATCGTGTGTTGGCCAGCGTCGATTGGGAACACAAGTTTTCTCTAGTAACAGTCCAGGCCTTGTCCCGTGGTATTTCTGACCACACGCCGTTATTTGTGGACTCTGGTGAGCCCACCCACCTGGGGAACAAAAATGTGTTCTCCTTTGAGATGGCTTGGTTTGAACGAGAAGGCTTCCTTGATATCGTGGCCAGAGAGTGGGCTAAGGATTCAGAGAGGAAGATCGCGCTTGACGTTAGCGAGAATAAGATTAGGCATTTGAGGAGTTTTCTGCGAGGATGGGCTAAGCATCTTAGCAGGATTTATAAGGTCGAAAAGGAAAAGCTCCTTGCCCTTATTCAGTCCCTGGATGTCAAAGCAGAAACCACGATATTGCCGGCAGCAGAGCTTCATGCCAAGCTTGAGGCGGAATTGAGGCTGAAAGAACTTCTTAGGGAAGAAGAGTTGAAGTGGGTGTTGCGGGCCAAGGTCCCATGAGTAGTCCAGGGGACGCTAACACTCAATTCTTTCACATGATCGCTAATGGTAAGCATCGAAGAAGAGGATCTTTCACTTGAGCAAGATGAGGGTACAATTGTAGGACAGGAAAACCTAAAATTGTACATTACCGAAAGTACTATAAGCAAATCTGTTTGGCCCTCCGAAGAGAACTATGTGTCTCGGATGAGTCGAGGTTGAGGATGTTCCTCAACTCACGCTATGGAGAATGATATTCTTGCGGCTCCTTTCACGGAGAAAGAGGCCGGAGGCCATATCGCAAATGAAGAATAACAAAGGCGCCGGGCCCGATGGATTTCAGTGAGTTTATAAGAAATGGCATATCATTAAAGGGATTTGTCAGCCTTTGTTTAATGATCATTTCTTTCGGACAGCTTCATCTTTTTCAGCTCAATTTTGGAACGATCACCCTTCTTCCTAAGAAATCGAGGTCGTGAGAATTGAGCAATTCAGCCAATCTGTCTTCTTAATGTTAGTTTCAAAATTTTCACCAAGGTCGGGACCAATAGGCTCACACACGATCATCTTTGTTGTGCGACCTCATAAACTACTTTCATGCCGACAGAATATCCTTGAGGGGTAGTGGTCCTTCATGAAACGCTCCATGAAATCCACACGAAAAAACTGGATGGGGTTGTTTTCAAAGTGGATTTCGAAAAAGCGTACAACAAAGTCAAATGGCCATTCCTTCAACAGGCCTTGCGTATGAAGGGTTTTGATGAGGCTTGGCGACGCCAGGTGGAATCCTTTACGCAAAAAGGGAGTGTTGGAATTAAAGTAAATGATGATATCGGGCATTATTTCCAGACGCACAAAGGCCTAAGGCAAGGAGATCCAATGTCCCCTATTTTGTTCAACATTGTGGTTGACATGTTGGCAATTTTAATAGGTAGGGCAAAGGAGGCCGGTCGGGTGGGTGGCTTGGTGCCCAACCTAGTTGATGGGGGTGTGTCCATTCTGCAGTACGCTGATGATACTATCATCTTTATGGAGCATGACCTGGCAAAAGCAAGAAATATGAAGTTGGTGTTATGCTTATTTGAACAATTGTCCGGGCTAAAGATTAACTTTCATAAAAGCGAGTTGTTCTGCTTTGGTAGAGCCGAGGAACAAGAGGCTTATAGGCAATTGTTTGGTTGTGAATTAGGGGCTCTACCTTTCACTTACCTATGTATACCCATTCACCACCGTAAGCTAACAAACGGAGAGTGGAAATGCATCGAAGATCGGTTTGAAAAGAAACTTAGTTGCTGGAAGGGCAAACTAATGTCATATGGAGGCCGGTTAATTCTTATTAATTCGGTGCTCACGAGTATGCCGATGTTCCTACTCTCTTTCTTTGAGGTTCCAGTTGGGGTTAGGAAAAGGCTGGACTTCTACCGATCAAGATTTTTTTGGCAGAGTGATGAACTTAAGAGAAAGTATAGACTTGCCAAGTGGGATGTTATTTGTCGACCAAAGGACCAAGGGGGTTTGGGTATCGAGAATCTTGAGGTCAAGAACAGATGCTTGCTTAGTAAGTGGTTGTATAAGCTTTCAGTTCAAACAGACGCAACTTGGGCGCAGATTCTTCGTAACAAGTATCTGCATTCCAAAACTTTGTCACAGGTGACAGTGAGACCAACTGATTCGCCATTTTGGAAGGGGCTTATGAGAGTCAAGGCAACCTTCTTTAATAGAACAAAGTTTATTGTCGGTGAGGGCAATGATACACGTTTCTGGGAGGACACTTGGCTGGGTGATACGCCATTGGCACTACAGTACCCATCCCTGTATCATATTGTCCAGCGACGTGATGCGCTAGTTACAACGATTTTGCAGTCCACTCCCCTTAATATTCAGTTTCGGAGGGTGCTTGTTGGAGAGCGATGGGAAGCTTGGCTTCATCTGGTGCGGAGACTGATGGAAGTCCAGCTATCTCATCAGCCCGATCAGTTGTGTTGGAAACTTACTAGGTCTGGACAATTTACTGTTAAATCGATGTACATCGATGTTATTAACTCCACTGTCATTCCTAGCTCCAAACATGTTTGGAAGGTGAGAGTGCCTTTGAAAATTAAAGTGTTTATGTGGTTTGTCCATAAACAGGTTATTTTAACAAAGGACAACTTGGTTAAGCGCAATTGGACAAGATCTACTAGGTGTAGTTTCTGTGATCGGGACGAGACCATTAAGCATCTCTTCTTTGAGTGTGCGTTGGCGAGAATTCTGTGGCGCACCGTGCAAATTGCCTTTAACATTACTCCTCCGAGTTCGGTCGGGTCGTTATTTGGAACGTGGCTGGATGGGATAGAGTCCGATCTGACTAGACATATTCGTAGGAGTTTGTGCGTTGTTATGGGCAATTTGGAATTGCAGGAATGATTTGGCTTTTAATGAATAACTACTATTCATTTTTGCGTGTTTTATGCCGTCTTCTGTGCTGATCCGTATGTGGTCCTTACTCACTCCGACGGAGGCCAGGGAGCGTTTGGTTACTGGATCTGTCCGGTGGGAGATGGTAGCGCGGGATATCTTCAACCGGTTTGGATGGCGGTCATGTAATAGGATAGGCAATTGGTTTTCCTATCTTTATTTTGCCAGCCGGTTGTGGCTCTATGGCCTTTTCTTGTTTTTGTGTCGAGGCTCTATGTGAGCTCGCCTTTATTTTGTTTCAAGACCTTATGAAATTGTTGAACCTATTTCGTTTATTTAAGTGGCCATATACATCGTTCTGATGCAGAGGCTGGGGAGTCCCCTTTTCGAAAAAAAAAATGTATGATGCATCTCCCAATCCCATACAATTTCAGCTAAGCAGGTAACATGAACTGTCCTTTTGTAATTAGAGAAATAAGTTAAACCATTTAGACAAAATGTCGTTCCTTCAAACCGGAAAGCATCCAGTATACACAAGAGAACCAAACTGAAAGAAAACAGAGAGCAAGCGCACAGCACGAACCTCTTCCGCGGATGCGCGTGGAAGGCTCTCCTCCGAGAGGAATGCGTAGGGATCCCCCAGCACCATTGGCGCAGCGACCCCTAGCCAGTACAGAATGAATTAAAGGAAGAAAGCAAACGGTCAGAGAACCCTTGAGCTCGCTGGGGAAGGAGAAGAACAGAGGCGCGAGAGGAAGAGGGCGCAACCGCAAGCCGGGGCGGGGACCGGGACGGCGGCGGGCGGAGCGACGTGGAGGCGGTGGCCGTCGCCATGTGCGGCCCGGCTGGAGCGAAGCGCGGTGGAGGGCAGAGAGAGCGCGCGCGTGGTCCGCTCCACGAATCCCAAATCCAATCCTGACAAGTAGGAGTGGCCATTCGAGGGCTAGTTTAGTTTGGCTGCCCTTTTTTCCTTTTTCCTTCGAAAAACACTAGGTTCTGTTTTGAACAAATCAAAAACATAGGAATTTTGAATGAAGAAATTACTAACCTAAATTTCTTCAAATTCCCATAGAATAGGGAGAAAAGTATAATTTTTGTCCCTCAACTTTTGACGGAGTCTAGATTTGGTTCCTCTTCTTCGAAACCGGACAACTTGCACCCACAACTACTGAAACCGGACAAGATTCATCCCTGGTCTTGGTTTTGAGCGGTTTTGGTGATGGGTCAACCCGGTTTTGACCCGTGCTGACTTAAATACGTGTATATCTTTCAAATTTGTGAATCTTTTGAAATTCATGTACTTTTTCCAAATCTCTGTACTTTTCACGTTTGCATAAAAAAATCAAATTCGCATACCTTTTTAAAATCCGCACTATTTTCAAATTCACGTACTTTTTCAAGTTCACATAATTTTCCAAGATGTCGTGGAGGATTCTGCCAAGAAGTGGCAGAACTCCTTCTACGTCAGCAACCTCGACGCTGACTACATCAACCTACCACCCTTCATCGACGCGACGCCGCAGGGGAAGACCAATTGGACCAACTTCCCCAAGAATCCGTCGCAGGAGGTGTTGAACCTGTGCACGCGGGTGGCGGAGATGAAGGCGCGGGAGGGGCTCACCGGTGCGGACCTCATTGCCGCCTTCATCATGCGTTGGGTGATGCTGCTGCAGCACCGCATCCACATCATCGGTTATATGACCGGTCTTCAAGATCCCAACAAGATGTCGCCCCTGCACCTGGCGGTGGACCAGATCGCTCGCTGGTTAACAACATCTCGAAGGTCGACTGAAGGAGGACTGGCGGTTCGGGAAGCCTCCCTACAGCCATGCGAACCCGGCACCGGTGGTGAGTGATGCGTCTCCGTCGTATCTATAATTTTTGATAGTTCCATGCCAATATTCTTCAACTTTCATATGCTTTTGGCAACTTTTTATACTATTTTTGGGACTAACATATTGATCCAATGGCCCAGATGCAGTTCACATCATTGCATGTTTTATGTTTCGCAGAAACCCCATATCAAACGGAGTCCAAACGGGATAAAAATGGACAGAGAATTATTTTGGAATATTTGGGATTTTCCGGAGAAAGAATCAACGCGAAACGGTGTCCGGGGTGGCCACGAGACAGGGGGCGCACCCTCCCCCCTGGGCGCGCCCTGGACTCTCGTGGGCCACCCGTAAGGCGGTTGACGCTCTTCTTTTGCCGCAAGAAAGCTAATTTTACGAGAAAAATCAGGGCGAAAGATTCACCCCAATCGGAGTTCCGGATCTTCGGATATTAAAGAAACGGTGAAGGGGTAGAATCAGAGAACGCAAAAATAGAGAGATAGATTCAATCTCGGAGGGGCTCTCGCCCCTCCCAAGCCATGGCAGCCAAGGACCAGAGGGGGAACCCTTCTCCCATCTAGGGAGGAGGTCAAGGAAGAAGAAGAAGAAGGAGGGCCCTCTCCCCCTTGCTTCCGGTGGCGCCGGAATGCTGCCAGGGGCCATCATCATCACCGCGATCTTCACCAACACCTCCATCATCTTCACCAACATCTCCATCACCTTCCCCCATCTATATTCAGCGGTCCACTCTCCCGCAACCCGCTGTACCCTCTACTTGAACATGGTGCTTTATGCTTCATATTATTTTCTAATGATATGTTGCCATCCTATGATGTCTGAGTAGATTTTCGTTGTCTTATTGGTGGTTGATGAATTGCTATGATTGATTTAATTTGCTTGTGATTATGTTGTTGTCCTTTGGTGCCCATCATATGAGCGCGCGCGTGGATCACACCATAGGGTTAGTTGTATGTTGATAGGACTATCTATTGGAGGGTTGGAGTGACAGAAGCTTCAACCTAGCATAGAAGTTGATGCATACGGGATTGAAGGGGGACCAATATATCTTAATGCTATGGTTGGGTTTTACCTTAATGAACGTTAGTAGTTGCGGATGCTTGCTAATAGTTCCAATCATAAGTGCATAGAATTCCAAGTCAGGGATGACATGCTAGCAGTGGCCTCTCCCACATAATACTTTCTATCGGTCTAGTAACGTAGTCAATTGCTTAGGGACAATTCCAATAACACCTACAAAGTACTTCTAGTTTGATACTTGTTCTAGGTAAAGCGAACGTCAAGCGTGCGTAGAGTCGTATCTGTGGCCGATAGGACTTGATAGAGTATTTGTTCTACCTTTAGCTCCTCGTTGGGTTCGACACTCTTACTTATTGAAAGAGGCCACAACTATCCCGTATACTTGCGGGTCATCAAGACCTTTTTCTGGCGCCGTTGTCGGGGAGTCATAGTGTGGGGTGAATATTCTCGTGTGTGCTTGTTTGCTTTATCATTAAGTAATTTTTATTTGCTGTTCTAAGTTGTTCTCTATCTTTACTTATGGATATGGAACACAAAATACCAAAAAAAATTAGGTGTACTTGCTACTCATGTAGATGGGATAACTCCTAAAACCCTCGATTCTCATTATGTGAAAGATATTATATACTACTTTGATAATCCTGAGAAAACCCCATTCAACTTTATAATGGGAGACACGTTGGATCAACGCGAATACTTTAGGGATTATCGCTCGACACAAAAAGAGAAACTATTATGGGATCAATTTATTATGTTGCGTTGGTATGCCCAGGATCTATGCTTGAGATATGATATTACTTGTTGCTCTAGGATGAAGGCTCCACACCTTCCCTTTTCATGCAAATTTAATGATAATGAAACCTTAGCTTCTTATGCTAATGGTATATATGATTACTATGATGTTGAACAAATAGAAAAATTTGTTGCTTTTAAGGCTGCTTACGAAATTGAATCTTTGTTTGAAAAGTATGAAGCTTTTGATGATGATGGTGTTTATAGGTCTAAAAATCTTGCTATACTTAGATATTGCTATGAAAATTATGAATACAATTACTATATTAATGCATTTATTAAGTAAGTCTCCGCTGTCCAAGAAGAGAATAATATTTTGCAGGAAGCTATGGAAGAAGAAATTGATGAAGCTGTGAGCTCATTGGATGAAAAAGATGATGAGGAGAGCGAAGAACAAAAGGAGGAAGATCGGATTAGCTACCCGTGCCCACCTTCTAATGAGAGTAACTCTTCGACTCATACATTGTTTAATTCCCCTTCGTGCTTACCGAAGGATGATCGCTATGATGATTGTTATGATCCCGTTGATTCTCTTGAAATATCCCTTTTTGATGATGCTTGCTATGCTTGTGGCCAAGATGCCAATATGAATTATGCTTATGGAGATGAACTTGCTATAGTTCCTTATGTTAAACATGAAATTGTTGCTATTGCACCCGCACATGATAGTCCTATTATCTTTTTGAATTCTCCCGACTACACTATATCGGAGAAATTTGCGCTTAGTAAGGATTATATTGATGGGTTACCTTTTACCATTGCATATGATGATTTTGATGAATGTAATATGCATGTGCTTGCTGCTCCTACTTGCAATTATTATGATAGAGGAACTATGTCTCCACCTCTCTATGTTTCCAACACGATAGAATTGCAAGAAACTGCTTATACTATGCATTGTCCTTTACTTGGTGTGCATGAATTGTTCTTTTATGACATGCCGATGCATAGGAAGAGATTTAGACTTCGTTTTTGCTTGATATATGTTACTTTGTGCTCACTACTAAATTACAAATCATTGTTAATTAAAATTGGCTTTGATATACCTTGGGATCTGGGTGGATCCATTACTTGAGCACTAAATGCCTAGCTTAATGGCTTTAAAGAAAGCGGTGCCAGGGAGACAATCCAGAAGTTTTAGAGAGTCATTTATTTCTGTTGAGTGATTTTATATAGTTTAAAAACACAAAAATAAAGAGGGGAACCTAAAAACTTTTCAAAAAGGAAAGTGAAAGTGAGAAAGACAAGCATTGTTGAAGTGGGAGCTAGCCTTGAACTTTGTTCATGCTCAGGGAAACTTTGTGGATCTTGATTACAGAAACTTTTCAACAGAAATAATTATCCCCTTGTATAATTCCATTGTATTATAAAAATAATGTGCCAAGGTTTGCCTTTAGGATGTTTACAATGCTTGTTGGTTTGTACGGTGTAGGACAGAAACTTTCGCTGTAGTGCGCGATTTTACATTTTTAACTGGAACGTCAAATGGTTTTGATTCCTTTTGCAATGTCTTTCTATACAAATTGTTTATTTTTCCTAATTTTCGTAGAATTTTTGGGATACCATAAGTATGGTGGATGTTCAGATTGCTACAAACTATTCTGTTTTTGACAGATTCTGTTTTTTTATGCATAGTTTGCTTGTTTTGATGAATCTATCAATTTATATTAGTGGATTAAGCCATGGAAAAGTTATATTACAGTAGACTCAATGCAAAAACAAAATATGAATTGGTTTGCAACAGTACTTAGAGTGGTGATTTGCTTTATTATACTAACGGATCTTACCGAGTTTTCTGTTGAAGTTTTGTGTGGATGTAGTGTCTAATCGAGGATGTCTCGATATGAGGAAAAGGAAGAGAGGCAAGAGCTCAAGCTTGGGGATGCCCGAGGCACCCCAAGTAAATATTAAAGGATACTCAAGCGTCTAAGCTTGGGGATGCCCCGGAAGGCATCCCCTCTTTCTTCAACAAGTATCGTTATGTTTTCAAATTCGTTTCGTTCATGCATTATGTGCAAGTCTTGGAGCGTCTTTTGCATTTAGTTTTCATTTTTCTTTTATGCACCATACTGGTATGAGATAGTCCTTGGTTGATTTATAGAATGCTCATTGCACTTCACTTAAATCTTTTGAGTATGGCTTTATAGAATGCTTCATGTGCTTCACTTATATCATTTGAAGTTTGGATTGTCTGTTTCTCTTCACATACAAAACCGCCATTTGTAGAATGCTCTTTTGCTTCACTTATATTTGTTAGAGTGTGGGCATATCTTTTGTATAAAGAATTAAACTCTCTTGCTTCACTTATATCTATTTAGAGAGATGACAGGAGTTGGTCATTCACATGGTTAGTCATAAAATCCTACATAAAACTTGTAGATCACTGAATATGACATGTTTGATTCCTTGCAATAGTTTTGCGATATAAAGGTGGTGATATTAGAGTCGTGCTAGTTGAGTAATCGTGAAATTGAGAAATACTTGTGTTGAGGTTTGCAAGTCCCGTAGCATGCACGTATGGTGAACCGTTATGTAACGAAGTTGGAGCATGAGGTGCTCTTTGATTGCTTTCCTTATGAGTGGCAGTCGGGGACGAGCGATGGTCTTTTCCTACCAATCTATCCCTCTAGGGGCATGCGTAGTAATACTTTGCTTCGAGGGCTAACTAGACTTTTGCAATAAGTATATGAGTTCTTTATGACTAATGTGAGTTCATGGATATACGCACACTCACCCTTCCACTTTGCTAGCCTCTATTATGCCGCGCAACTTTCGCCGGCATCATGAACCCATTATTTACTTCCTCAAAACAGCCACCATACCTACCTATTATGGCATTTCCATAGCCATTTCGAGATATATTGCCATGCAACTTCCATCATCATCATATACATGACTTGAGCATTCATTGTCATATTTCTTTGCATGATCGTAAGATAGCTAGCATGATGTTTTCATGTCTTGTCCGTTTTTTGATGTCATTGCTATGCTAGATCATTGCACATCCCGGTACACCGCTGGAAGCATTCATATAGAGTCATATCTTTGTTCGAGATATCGAGTTGTAATATTGAGTTGTAAGCAAATAAAAGTGTGATGATCATCATTATTAGAGCATTGCCCCAGTGAGGAAAGGATGAAGGAGACTATGATTCCCCCACAAGTTGGATGAGACTCCGGACTTTATGAAAAATAAAAGAGGCCAAAGAAGCCTAAATAAAAAAGGCGGCCAAAGAAGCCCACCAAAAAGAAAGAAAAAAATGAACAATGAAAAAATGAAAAAAAGAAAATAAAAAAATGAGAGAAAAAGAGAGAAGGGGCAATGCTACTATCTCTTTTACCACACTTGTGCTTCAAATAGCACCTTGTTCTTCATATAGAGAGTCCCTTGAGTTATCACTTTCATATACTAGTGGGAACTTTCATTATAGAACTTGGCTTGTATATTCAGATGATGGGCTTCCTCAAACGCCCGAGGTCTTCATGAGCAAGCAAGTTGGTGTTGGGGAACGTAGCAGAAATTAAAAATTTTCTACCCATCACCAAGATCAATCTATGGAGATTCTAGCAACAAGAGAGGGAGAGGATGAGCATCTTTATACCCTTTAAGATCGCTAAGCGGAAGCGTTACAAGAACGCGGTTGATGGAGTCGTACTCGCGGCGATTCAAATCGCGGAAGATCCGATCTAGCGCCGAACGGACGGCGCCTCCGCGTTCAACACACGTACAGCCCGGGGACGTCTCCTCCTTCTTGATCCAGCAAGGGGAGAGGAGAAGCTGAGGGAGAACTCCGACAGCACGACGGTGTGGTGTTGGTTGAGCTCGTGGTTCTCCAGCAGGACTTCGCCAAGCACTACGGAGTAGGAGGAAGAGTTGGAGGAGGGAGGGGCTGCGCCAAAAGCAAGGGTGCTGCAGCCCTCCACCCCCTCTATTTATAGGGTGAAAGGGAGAGGGGGCCGACCCCTCTAGATCCCATCTAGAAGGGGGGCGGCGGCCAGGAGGGGGAAACTTGCCCCCCAAGCAAGGTGGAGGCGCCCCCTCCCCTAGGGTTTCCAACCCTAGGCGCCTTGGGCCCTTGGGGAGGGGCCCACCAGCCCACTAGGGGCTGGTTCCCTCCCATATTCAGCCCATCAAGTCCCCTGGGAGAGGTGTCCCCACCCGGTGGACCTCCGGACACCTTTCGGTGGTCCCGGTACAATACCGATAACCCCGAAACTATTCCGGTGACTGAAACTGGACTTCCCATATATAAATCTTCACCTCCGGACCATTCCGGAACTCCTCGTGACGTCCGGGATCTCATCTAGGACTCCGAACGACATTCGGTAACCACATACTATTTCCCATAACAACTCTAGCGTCACCGAACCTTAAGTGTGTAGACCCTACGGGTTCGGGAATCATGTAGACATGACCGAGACGTTCTCCGGCCAATAACCAACAGCGGGATCTGGATACCCATGTTGGCTCCCACATGTTCCACGATGATCTCATCGGATGAACCACGATGTCGGGGATTCAAGCAACCCTGTATGCAATTCCCTTTGTCAATCGGTACGTTACTTGCCCGAGATTCGATCGTCGGTATCCCAATACCTCGTTCAATCTTGTTACCGGCAAGTCACTTTACTCGTTCCATAATGCATGATCCCGTCACTAACTACTTAGTCACATTGAGCTCATTATGATGATGCATTACCGAATGGGCCCAGAGATACCTCTCCGTCATATGGAGTGACAAATCCCAGTCTCGATTTGTGCCAACCCAACAGACACTTTCGGAGATACCTGTAGTGCACCTTTATAGCCACCCAGTTACATTGTGACGTTTGGTACACCCAAAGCATTCCTACGGTATCCGGGAGTTGCACAATCTCATGGTCTAAGGAAATGATACTTGACATTAGAAAAGCTTTAGCAAACGAACTACACGATCTTGTGCTATGCTTAGGATTGGGTCTTGTCCATCACATCATTCTCCTAATGATGTGATCCCGTTATCAATGACATCCAATGTCCATGGTAAGGAAACCATAACCATATATCGATCAACGAGCTAGTCAACTAGAGGCTCACTAGGGACATGTTGTGGTCTATGTATTCACACATGTATTCCGGTTTCCAGTTAATACAATTATAGCATGAACAATAGACAATTATCATGAACAAGGAAAAATAATAATAACCATTTTATTATTGCCTCTAGGGCATATTTCCAACAGTCTCCCACTTGCACTAGAGGCAATAATCTAGTTCACATCGTATGTGATTGTAATGAATCCAACACCCATGGGGTTTGATCATATCTCGCTTGTGAGAGAGGTTATTAGTCAACGGGTCTGAATCTTTCAGATCAGTGTGTGCTTTACAAATCTCTATGTCATCTCTTAGATGCAGCTACCACGCGCTATTTGGAACTATTCCAAATAACTGCTCTACTATACGAATCCGGTCTACTACTCAGAGTCATCCAAATTAGTGTCAAAGTTTGCATCGGCGTAACCCTTTACGACGAACTCTTTTACCACCTCCATAATCGAGAAAATTCCTTAGTCCATTAGTTACTAAGGATAACCTTGACCGCTGTCCTGTGATCCATTCCTGGATCACACTTGTACCCCTTGACTGCCTCATGGCAAGGCACACTTTAGGTGCGGTACACAACATAGCATATTGTGGAGCCTACGTCTAAAGCATAGTGGACGACCTTCGTCCTTTCTCTCTCTTCTGCCGTGGTCAGGGCTTGAGTCTTACTCAATACTCACACCTTATAACACATCCAAGAACTCCTTCTTTGCCTATCTATTTTGAACTCCTTCGAAATCTTGTCACGGTATGTGTTCATTTGAAAGTACTATTAAGCGTTTTTTTATCTATCCTTGTAGATCTTGATGCTCAATGTTCAAGTAGCTTAATCCTGATTTTCTATTGAAAAACACCTTTCAAACAACCCTATATGCTTTCCAGAAATTCTACATCATTTCCGATCAACAATATGTCAACAACATATAATCATCAGAAATTTTATAGTGCTCCCACTCACTTCTTTGGAAATACAAGTTTCTCATAAACTTCGTATAAACCCAAAATCTTTGATCATCTCATCAAAGCATATATTCCATCTCCGAGATGCTTACTCCAGTCCTTAGAAGGATTAATGGAGCTTTGCATACTTGTTAGCATCTTTCAGGATTGACAAAACCTTCTGGTTTGTATCACATACAACCTTTCCTCAAGAAAATCGTCGAAGAAACAATGTTTTGACATCCTGTCTGCAAGATTTCATAAATAATGCAGTAGCTGCTAATATAACTCCAACAGACTCTTAGCATCGCTACGAGTGAGAAAGTCTCATCGTAGTCAACTCCTTGAACTTGTCAAAAAACATCTTAGCGACAAGTCGAGCTTTCTTAATGGTGACACTTACCATCATTGTCCGTCTTCCTTTTAAAATCCATCTGTACTCAATAGCCTTGCGACCATCGAGTAGTTCTTCCAAAGTCTACACTTTGTTTTATACATGGATCCTCTCTCGGATTTTATGGCCTCGAGCCATTTGTCGGAATCCGGGCCCACCATCGCTTCTCCATAGCTCGTAGGTTCATTGTTGTCTAGCAACATGACCTCCAAGACAGGATTACGTACCACTCTAAAATAGTGCGCATCCTTGTCGACTACGAGGTTTGGTAGTGACTTGATCCAAAGTTTCATGATCAATATCATCAGCTTCCACTTCAATTGGTGTAGGCGCCACAGGAACAACTTCCTGTGTCCTGCTACACACTAGTTGAAGTGACGGTTCAGTAACCTCATCAAGTCCCCGCCATCCTCCCACTCGATTCTTTCGAGAGAAACTTTTCCTCAAGAAAGGACCCAATTCTAGAAATAATCCCTTTTGCTTCCGGATCTGAGACATGAGGTATACCCAACTGTTTTGGGTGTCCTATGAAGATGCATTTATCCGTTTTGGGTTCGAGCTTATCAGCCTGAAACTTTTTTCACATAAGCGTTGCATCCCCAAACTTTTAAGAAACGACAGCTTAGGTTTCTCTAAACCATAGTTCATGCGATGTCGTCTCAACGGAATTGCGTGGTGCCCTATTTAAAGTGAATGCGGTTGTCTCTAATGCCTAACCCATAAACGATAGTGGTAATTCGATAAGAGACATCATGGTATGCACCATATCCAATAGGGTGCAGCTATGACGTTCGGACACACCATCACACTATGGTGTTCCAGGCGGTATTAGTTGTGAAACAATTTCCACAATGTCTTAATTGTGTGCCAAACTCATAACTCAGATATTCATCTCTATGATCATATCATGGACATCTTATCCTCTTGTCACGACGATCTTCAACTTCACTCTGAAATTACTTGAACCTTTCAATAATTTAGACTTGTGTTTCATCAAGTAAATATACTTAGCATCTACTCAAATCATCTGTGAAGCAAGAACATAACGATATCCACTGCGTGCCTCAGCACTCATTGGACTGCACACATCAAAATGTATTACTTCCAACAAGTTGCTTTCTTGTTCCATCTCACTGAAAATGAGGCCTTTCAGTCATCTTGCCCATGTGGTATGATTTGCATGCCTCAAGTGATTCAAAATCAAGTGAGTCCAAATGATCCATCTGCATGGAGTTTCTTCATGCGTATACACCAATAAACATGGTTCGCATGTCTCAAACTTTTCAAAAACGAGTGAGTCCAAAGATCCATCAACATGGAGCTTCTTCATGCATTTTATACCAATATGACTCAAATGGCAGTGCCACAAGTATGTGGTACTATCATTACTATCTTATATCTTTTTGGCATGAACATGTGTAGCACTACGATCGAGATTTAATAAACCATTCATTTTAGGTGCAAGACCGTTGAAGGTATTATTCAAATAAACAAAGTAACCATTATTCTCCCTAAATGAATAACCGTATTGCGATAAACATAATCCAATCATGTCTATGCTCAACGGAAACACCAAATAACAATTATTTAGGTTTAACACCAATCTTGATGGTAGAGGGAGCATGCGATGCTTGATCACATCAACCTTGGAAACACTTCCAACATATATCGTCATCTCACCTTTAGCTAGTCTCCGTTTATTCCACAACTTTTTATTTCAAGTTACTAACACTTAGCAACCGAACCGGTATATAATACCCTGGTGCTACTAGGAGTACTAGTAAAGTACACATTAATATAATGTATATCCAATATACTTCTGTCGACCTTGCCAACCTTCTCATCTACCAAGTATCTAGGGTAGTTCCGCTTCAGTGACCGTTCCCCTCATTACAGAAGCACTTAGTCTCGGGTTTGGGTTCAACCTTGAGTGTCTTCACTAGAGCAGCAACTGATTTGCCGTTTCATGAAGTATCCCTTCTTGCCATTACCCTTCTTGAAACTAGTGGTTTTACTAACCATCAACAATTGATGCTCCTATTTGATTTCTACTTTCGCGGTGTCAAACATCACGAACAGCTCAAGGATCATCATATCTATCCCTGATAGGATATAGTTCATCACGAAGCTCTAGTAGCTTGGTGGCAGTGACTTTGGAGAACCATCACTATCTCATCTGGAAGATAACTCCCACTCGATTCAAGTGATTGTAGTACTCAGACAATGTGAGCACATGCTCAACGATTGAGCTTTTCTCCCTTAGTTTGCAGGCTTAAGAAATTTGTCGGAGGTCTCACACCTCTTGACGTGGGCACGAGCCTCAAATCCCAATTTGAGCTCTTGGAACATCTCATATGTTCCATGACGTTTCAAAATGTCTTTGGTGCCTCAATTCTAAACCGTTTAACATTACGCGCTGAACTATCACGTAGTCATCAAAACGTGTAGGTCAGATGTTCGCAACATCTACAAACGACGCTCGAGGTTCAACACACCGGGCGATGCATTAAGTACATAAGCCTTCTGTGCAGCAATGAGGACAATCCTTAGAATACGGACCCAGTCCACATAATTGCTACTATCAACTTTCAACTAAATTTTCTCTAGGAACATATCTTAAACAGTAGAACTAAAGCGTAAGCTACGACATAATTTGCAAAGATCTTTTCACTTTGTTCATGACAATTAAGTTCATCTAATCAAATTATTTAATGAACTCCCACTCAGATAGACATCCCTCTAGTCATCTAAGTGATACATGATCTGAGTCAACTAGGCCGTGTCCGATCATCATGTGAGATGGACTAGTCATCATCGGTGAACATCTTCATGTTGATCGTATCCACTATACGACTCATGTTCGACCTTTCGGTCTCTTGTGTTCCGAGGCAATGTCTGTACATGCTAGGCTCGTCAAGTCAACCTGAGTGTTTTGCTTGTGTAAATCTGGCTTACACCCGTTGTATTCGAACGTTAGAATCTATCACACCCGATCATCACGTGGTGCTTCGAAACAACGAACCTTTGCAACGGTGCACAGTTAGGGGGAACACTTTCTTGAAATTTTAGTGAGGGATCATCTTATTTATGCTACCGTCGTTCTAAGCAAATAAGGTGTAAACATGACAAACATCACATGCAAATCATAGAGTGACATGATATGGCCAATATCATCTTGCGCCTTTGATCTCCATCTTTGATGCGTGGCATGATCACCTTCGCCACCGGCATGACACCATGATCTCCATCATCGTGTCTTCATGAAGTTGTCTCGCCAACTATTACTTCTACTACTATGGCTAACGATTAGCAATAAAGTAAAGTAATTACATGGCGTTCTGATTGACATGCAGGTCATACAATAAATTAAGACAACTCCTATGGCTCCTGCCGGTTGTCATACTCATCAACATGCAAGTCGTGATTCCTATTACAAGAACATGATCAATCTCATACATCACATATCAGTCATCACATTCTTTTGGCCATATCACATCACATAGCATACCCTGCAAAAACAAGTTAGACGTCCTCTAATTGTTGTTGCATGTTTTACGTGGCTGATATGGGTTTCTAGCAAGAACGTTTCTTACCTACGCAAAAGCCACAACGGTGATATGCCAATTTCTATTTACCCTTCATAAGGACCCTTTTCATCGAATCCGATCCGACTAAAGTGGGAGAGATTGGCACCCGCTAGCCACCTTATGCAACAAGTGCATGTCAGTCGGTGGAAGCTATCTCACGTAAGCGTACGTGTAAGGTCGGTCTGGACCGCTTCATCCCACGATGCCTCCAAATCAAGATAAGACTAGTAACGGTAAGCATATTGAACAAACCAACGCCCACAACTACTTGTGTTCTACTCGTGCATAGAATCTACGCAATAGACCTAGCTCTAATACCACTATTAGGGAACGTAGCAGAAATTCAAATTTTTCTACGCATCACCAAGATCAATCTATGGATATTCTAGCAACAAGAGAGGGAGAGGATGAGCATCTTCATACCCTTGAAGATCGCTAAGCGGAAGCGTTACAAGAACGCAGTTGATGGAGTCGTACTCGCGGCGATTCAAATTGCGGAAGATCCGATCTAGTGTCGAACGGACGGCGCCTCCGCGTTCAACACACGTACAGCCCGGGGACGTCTCCTCCTTGTTGATCCAGCAAGGGGAGAGGAGAAGTTGAGGGAGAACTCCGACAACACGACGGCGTGGTGTTGGTGGAGCTCGTGGTTCTCCAGCAGGGCTTCGCCAAGCACTACGGAGTAGGAGGAAGAGTTGGAGGAGGGAGGGGCTGCGCCAAAAGCAAGGGTGCTGCAGCCCTCCCCCCCTCTATTTATAGGGTGAAGGGGAGAGGGGGCCGGCCCCTCGAGATCCCATCTAGAAGGGGGGCGGCGGCCAGGAGGGGGAAACTTGCCCCCCATGCAAGGTGGAGGTGCCCCTCCCCTAGGGTTTCCAACCCTAGGCGCCTTGGGCCATCGGGGAGGATCGCACCAGCCAACTAGGGGCTGGTTCCCTCCCATATTCAGCCCATCAAGTCCCCCGGGGCAGGTGGCCCCACCCGGTGGTGTTGGGGAACGTAGCAGAAATTCAAAATTTTCTACGCATCACCAAGATCAATCTATGGAGAGACTAGCAACGAGAGAGAGGGGAGTGCATCTTCATACCCTTGAAGATCACGATGCGGAAGCGTTGCAAGAACGCGGTCGGTGGAGTCGTTCACTAAGCAATTCACATCGCGGCCGAATTCGATCTAAGTACCGAACAACGGTGCCTCCGCGTTCAACACACGTACAGCCCGGGGACGTCTCCTACTTCTTGATCCAGCAAGGGGAGAGGAGAAGTTGAGGAGAGCTCGGCGGCCTGACGGGCGTGGTGGTGGAGCTTGCGCCTCCCAGCAGAGCCGCCAAGCACTACTACGGAGGAGGAGGTGTTGGGGAGGGAGAGGGCTGCGCCAGGGGAAGGGTGAAGATCCCATGCGCCTCCCAACTATATATAGGGGTGGAGGGGGCTGGTTTCTTGCCCTCCAGGTCCATTGGGGCGTTGGCAAAGGTGGGAGGAAAGAAATCCCATCATTTCCTTCCCCACCGATTGTTATCCCCCTTTTTTAGGGATTTTGATCTTATCCCTTCGGGATATGATCTTATTCCTTCTAAGGGGGGATCTTGGTGCGCCTTGACCAGGGGTGTGGGGCCTTGACCCCACTACCCACGTTCATGTAGGCCCCCCCATGCAGGTGGGCCCCACTCCGGAACCTTCTAGAACCTTCCCGGTACAATACCGAAAAATCCAGAACATTTTGCGGTGGCCAAAATAGGACTTCCCATATATAAATCTTTACCTCCGGACCATTCCGGAACTCCTCGTGACGTCCGGGATCTCATCCGGGACTCCGAACAACATTCGGTAACTGCACACTAATTCCCATAACAACTCTAGCGTCACCGAACCTTAAGTGTGTAGGTCCTACGGGTTCGGGAATCATGCAGACATGACCGAGACAGCAATCTGGCCAATAACCAACAGCGGGATCTGGATACCCATGTTGGCTCTCACATGTTCCGCGATGATCTCATCGGATGAACCACGATGTCAAGGATTCAAGGAATCCCGTATACAATTCCCTTTGTCAATCGGTACGTTACTTGCCCGAGATTCGATCGTTGGTATCCCAATACCTCGTTCAATCTCGTTACTGGCAAGTCACTTTACTCGTTCCGTAATGCATGATCCCATGACTAACTACTTAGTCACGTTGAGCTCATTATGATGATGCATTACCGAGTGGGCCCAGAGATACCTCTCCGTCACACGGAGTGACAAATCCCAGCCTCGATTCGTACAACCCAATGACACTTTCGGAGATACCCGTAGTGCACCTTTATAGCCACCCGGTTATGTTGTGACGTTTGGCACACCCAAAGCATTCCTACGGTGTCCGGAGTTGCACAATCTCATGGTCTAAGGAAATGATACTTGACATTAGAAAAGCTTTTAGCAAACGAACTACACGATCTTGTGCTATGCTTAGGATTGGGTCTTGTCCATCACATCATTCTCCTAATGATGTGATCCCGTTATCAATGACATCCAATGTCCATGGTCAGGAAACCATAACCATCTATTGATCAATGAGCTAGTCAACTAGAGGCTCACTAGGGACATGTTGTGGTCTATGTATTCACACATGTATTACGGTTTTCCAGTTAATACAATTATAGCATGAACAATAGACAATTATCAAGAACAAGGAAATATAATAATAGCCATTTTATTATTGCCTCTAGGGCATATTTCCAACAGTCTTGTAAGTGCATCTAGTGCCCCTTAGTGATTTTGGTGTATTGAAGACTTATAGGTTAAGGGACTGATGCGTTTATGAGTGTACACAGTCTATAAGTCTATGAGGAGTTTGATATTCTGAGAGAAAGTCGACCCTAAAAATGAAGTTCTTCGATGAAGACTTTGATATTCTGAAGACTTTCTGAAGACTTTGAAAGTGAAGAAATTGGTATGACCTTGAAGACTTGGTATTCATTCGAGGAACATGAAGCGTGAAGACTTTTGTTTTCGTAGTTTCATTTTCTCTTTCTTAAGTCATAGGAAACACCGTACTGTTAAAGGGGTCGAGGAAATACTAAGGAAAAACTTCCATGTGATGCTCAACTCAAAATCCTACACCTACCAATCCCTTCGAGTGAAGCCATTGGAAATCTCATACTGATTCGATCAATTTCCTCGATGTGAGACGCAGTTCTTACAGTCATTGATGACTTTGTCTCGATCGAGGAGTTAGGAATTCGCCATGTCTGAATTGCCTACACATGAGGAACATGATAGCCCGAGGAATTTGAGAGTCAAATTTCCGACCGTTGTTATCTTTGCGTCTTGGCTGTCCCAAAATATCTCATCCACCTAACGGTCATATCATTGAAGGGCATTTATGTCTTATCATGCTGGGCTGCTCCCAAGGCTATAAATAGCCGCCCCCTACAACCACTAGCTGGTTGGCTGCTCTGAGAGAACTTGACACTTGTCATTTGAGAGCAACCCATCCTCCGAGGACTTCGAGCGAAAATCATCAAGTGAGGAAAATCCCAAAACCAAACCCCCACAAACCCAAAGTGATTGAGCATCACTTAAGAAATTGATCTTGCGTGGATCCGGCGCTTGTTACCTTTGAAGACTGTGCTTCTTCCGCACGGTTAGGCGTCAAGGTCTAGAGCATCAAGAGGAATTGTGGATCGCCGAGTGACCAAGTCTGTGAAGGTTTGAAGTCACTGAAGACTTACCACGAGTGATTGGGCGAGGCTGCGTGGTCTTAGTTCAAGGAGAATACGGTGAGGACTGGGTGTCTGAGTTGCGGCTCGATGTTCGGGTGTCCGGATCTGCGTGTCCTCAAGTTTAAATACTCAGCCGCTCCAACCAGACGTACAACTGAGATAGCAGTTGGAACTGGTTTACCAAATCATTGTCTTCACCAACTAACTGGTTCTATTTCCTCAACCCTTTCAGTTCCTCATTACTGTGTTGAATGTTGTTCATATCTGTGTTTGAAGACTTTGACAGAAGACTTTCTCAATTACCTCAGTTCAATTTCTTCAGTCTGTTTGTCTTCATCTTGTTATCCTGTGATTACGCTTTCTGTACTCTGTGCTTGTCTTCATTTCATCATGATGACCATGCTTGTATCCTGTTACGCATACTTCTGAGTACTTATTCCGCTGCAAGTAGTTCTTCGCTAAGGAATTTCCTCGCCGACAAGTTCCTCGGTGAAGAATTCATAAAAATCACCTATTCACCCCCCTCTAGTCGACATAACGCACTTTCAATTGGTATCAGAGCAAGGTACTCCCTTGTTCTGTGTGATTTTGGTTTAACCTCCTAGTGTTTTAGTTATGTCGACCGCAGGTATGATCAAGGTCTCGGCTGGGTGTCCTACCTTTGATGGGACGGACTACCCCTACTGGAAGAACAAGATGCAAATGCATCTTGAGGCAATTGATAACGATCTCTGGTATGTTGTGGAAAATGGTGTTCCCTCTGTCTCACCCTCATTGAACGCTACCGATGTGAAGAGATTCAAGCAACTCGATTCTCAAGCGAAGAATATCATATGTGGCCATTTGAGCAAAGGACAGTATGGAAGAGTGAGTGCTTTGGAAACTGCTAAGCTTATCTGGGATAGGCTGTCCAAAGTGAATGAAGGAGTCTCAACTCAGTGTGACTCTTGAGTTGATGTTCTTCGGAATCTCTTCAACCGCTTCAAAAGACTCGACAATGAAAATGTCCAACAAACCTTTGATCGCCTCACTGACATCTCAAATGAGCTTCAAGCCCTCGGTGCCACTGACATCATTGATCATGAAGTAGTGAAGAAACTGTTGAGATCGCTAGATTCCTCATTTGATACTCTGGGACTGATGATACAAGAACGTGCTGATTACAAGTCTCTTGATCCTGCCGATATCCTTGAAAGGCTAAATACTCATGAGTTCGACTTCTTTGAAGAGAGATCTCTATGGTTCAAACTATGGCAAACCACGTGCCTCAAGGCCAAGGCGTGTCGACTCAATATGAGGAT
The DNA here is from genome assembly GCA_021437245.1 of Aegilops speltoides. Classification (NCBI taxonomy): domain Eukaryota; kingdom Viridiplantae; phylum Streptophyta; class Magnoliopsida; order Poales; family Poaceae; genus Aegilops; species Aegilops speltoides. The sequence goes on from CM038141.1 coordinate 264,801,761, forward strand.
TACGGTAGTAGCCTTGGTGATCTGAAGAATTGAGATAGGAGCTAGCACTTTGCTCGTGAAGAAATTCGAAGTTCTCAAGACGTGGTCGCTTTGGAAAATCCTCAAGAAGCAGTGATTCCTCATCCAGTGACTATAAGAGAAGGCTGTGTCACAAATGCAAGAAACCTGGTCACTATATCCAAGATTGTCCTCAGTGGGAAAAGGAAATGAAGAAGAAGAAATACAAGGATTACAGTTCTGATGATGCAAAGAAGAAGAGGAAATCGTCAAAATCTTCGTCATCAAAATCCTCGAAGTCTTCATCTCACAAGAAGAGCAGCTCCAAGAAGGCTCGGACATTCATTGGCAATGAAATGGACTCTGAAGCTGAATCTGAGGAAAATGAGGAAGAGGAGGCGTCTGAAGAATCTGAATCTGGTGTGGCGAGTCCGCTGCCGTCGCTCGCTTTAACGACAAGTCCATCTTCAACACTGAAGAAATTGACTCCACCGACAAGCCTGATGAAGATAATGATGGCTACGCTCCCACCTATTGCTTCATGGCGAAAGGTGCTAAGGTACTCAAGCCCAACTACTATAAACTTGCTAAGATTGCTGTAAAACAACAACGGGCTTTTGAAAAAGTTCAAAACATGCTAGACAAAAGTGATGATATGTTGGGTGAAGAAATGGATCGCACTAAAGCCCCGATGAAAATCTTCAGAGACTTGATCTAGGTTTGATAACCTTCAAAGTCATCATAACACTCTCTTATCGATCATGAGAAACTTTCTTATGAATTTCTTCAAGAAAAGCAAGATCACGAGAAGCTTTCTTCTGAATCTCTTCAAAGAAAGGAAGATCTTGAAAAGCTGAGAGTGTGTTATGAAGATCTTCTGAAGGAGCACGATTCATTACTAGCTCAACAAATCAGCGCTTCTCAGGAAGAATTTGTTCCTCCATGCTTAAAGTGCATTGAACGTGAATCTGCTAATTCTTCACCTGAATGTTCAAATGCTTCAACTGTTACAAATTCTTCATTTGCCTCTGCTATCACTAATTCCTCATCTGAAGACATTGCTAGTATCACTGACAATGCATGGCTGAAGGAATTATACATGACAGGCATGTACAAAAGCCTCAAAGGGCATCAGACACTATGTGATGTGCTTAAAAAGCAGATCCTCAACAGAAACCCTAGGAAAGAGGGTATTGCCTTTGAGAGGAAACTTAATGCTGATGGAACATATTGGAAGCCTAAGCAGTACCCCAAAACCTCATGGGTTGCCGCAAAGGGACCTCCAGTTGATCCATCTAACTTATCTGGCTTCACATGTGAATCTCCCATTCTTCTTGATGAGTCATTTGACTCCAACTATAAACTGTTCAAAAATCAGAATGGTGAAGTATTTGCTAGATATGTTGGCACTAACTGCAGGAACGGTTCCCCTATGAAGAAAATCTGGGTTCCCAAAAGTTATGTTGAAAGGCTTCAGGTGAATGTCCTCATGACACCACCTGTGAAGAACAGGAACCCCAGATCAAATGCTTCATATGGACCAAATTCTTCATATGGATCAAAGTCCTCATATGATTATCATCATGCTAACAACTCTGTCTCGCAGGGTAGGGCTAAGGGCTATGAATATGTGCATTATTCTTCAAACCATTATGTTCATAAGTCCTCGAAGAATTTCTCTGCTTATTCATATGCTTACCCTAACCCCTCTTATGTGAAACGAAATGGTTTGGCATCTTTGCCACCATTCTCACATGGTGCTCGCAGAATGACGAACACTTTGCCACCCCTTCAGATGTGGGTGGTGAAGAAAAAGAACTAATTTCTTCTGCGGGTCAGTCTCGGGCGTGCTTTAACGTCGGAAGAATTTCTTTGGGGACTGACGGAAGTGCTCGAAAGGGCGCAGCGAATCATGATGAAATGAACTTTCATTTCACACGTCCTAATCTTGCTATATCTGCTTTCTTTGCTTGATGAAATTCATCGATGAATTTGATATCATATTCTTCATCGATGAAGCATATGAGATTATAAGCTACACTAATTCATCTGCGGGATGATCAACCCAAAACTCTTGAATGGGTCCTCGATAGTGGATGTACAAATCACATGACCGGTGACAAGAATCTATTGATGGATGCTCCTTATCACCTTCACCTCTGAAGCATATCATCTTTGCCGACAAAGGCAAAAGTCGTATTGGGTCTTGGTAAGGTTGCAATCTCTAAGGATAAACACATGGACAAAGTCATGCTTGTTGAGTCCTTAGGATACAATCTCATGTCGATCTCAATGCTTTGTGATCTTGATATGGTTGTTGTCTTTGGCAAGTATCATTGTGTTGTGATTATGGAAGTGACAATTCCAAAGTCTTTGAAGGCTTTAGGAGAGGAGATTTGTATATTGTTGATTTCTCTCAGGGACCACAACCAGCCGTGTGCCTACTTGCAAAAGCTTCAGAAGGCTGGCTATGGCATCGACGACTTGGTCACGCAGGCATGAGGAATTTGAACACGCTTGCGAAGAATAAGCATGTCATTGGCATTGAGAATGTCAAATTCCTCAAGGATCACTTATCGAACTGTGAAGCGGAAAAATGACCAAGGCCAAGCATCCAAATAAGACTATCATGACCACTACTCGTCCATTGAATTGCTTCACATGGACCTCTTGGACCTAATCATTACTCAGCGGTCACTAATGATGCATCTCTATATGGTTTTGTCATTGTTGATGATTACTCTCGATATACATGGGTACACATTGTTACTTACAAACATGAAGTGCGGGAAGTCTTCAAGCGATTTTCCTCGAGGGCTTCAACCAACTTTGGTGTGAAGATCAAGCACATCGAAGTGACAATGGGCTGCGTTCAAGAATTCGGTCTTGATGCCTATCTTGATGAACTTGGTATTACTCATGAGTTATCTGCTCCTTCTCCTCGGCAAAATGGCGTCGTGGGCGCAAGAACGAACTCTTGTTGAGATGGCTCGCACTATGTTTGATGAATACAAAACGCCTCGGCAATTTTGGATTGATGCAATTGATCTGCGTGCCACATCATCAACAGTATATCTTCACAAATTCTTCAAGAAGGCGGCCTATGAACTCCTCAGCGACAAGAAACCCGATGTGAGTTATTTCAAAGTCTTCCGTGCTAAATGTTGGATTAGAGATCCTCACCACAACTCTAAATTTGCACCGAAGCACATGAAGGTTTTATGCTTGGTTCTGAAAGGACTCGCACACCTCGGAGTCTTGACATTGTTCTTCACAAGATTGTTGACCTTTGTAGATGTGCGGTTCGATGAAACTAATGGCTCGCAAAGAGAGCACCTACCTACGTGTTAGATGAACCAGCACTGAGGATTCCATCAAGTTCAAGTCAACGAGGATGTCATTCCTCTTGAATAATTTCTTTGAAGAATTCATTCCAGTTCATGAAGAGCGTCGGTGATGCACTGAAGAAAATCACGAGGAAAATGGTCTTTGAAGAAAATCTTGATCAAATTCCTCGGCGACAACCAGCTCATCCTCGCGTTGCAAAAGAAGTGCAAGTGGACAAGATCATTGATGACATTAGCGCACGGGTCCTCTCACACGCTCAAAAGCTTCACATTTATCTAACTTTTGTGGGCACTATGCTTTTGTCTCTATCACAGAGCCCACTAAGGTAGATGAAGCATTTACGGGCCGGAGGGATTCAGGCTATGCAAGTAGAATTACATCGATTCGAGCTTAACAATGTGCAGGAATTGGTGAATCGCCCGATCCTCGCAAGCATAATATCATTGGCGAAAAGTGGATCTACATGACAAGCAAGATGAAAATGGCCTTGTGGTGAGGAATAAGGCACGACTAGTAGCTCAAGGCTACACAGGTTGAAGGAATTGATTTGATGAAACTTTTGCACTGTTGCTAGACTTGAGGCTATTACATATTACTTGCTTGCGCTAACCATCATGATATCATCTTATATCAAATGGATGTGAAAAGTGCATTCCTCAATGGTAAGCTTGAGGAAGAAGTATATGTTGCTCAACCCCCAGGTTTTGAAGATCCAAAGAATCCTGACAAAGTCTTCAGACTCAATAAGGCCATGTATGGCCTCAAGCAAGCCCCTCGGGCGTGGTATGATACATTGAAAGAATTCTTCGTGAAGAATGGCTTCACACCCGGTTCACTCGACCCTACTCTCTTTACTAAATCTTATGATGGTGAACTGTTTGTGTGCCAAATATATGTTGATGATATTATCTTTGGCTGTCTTGACCAGCGTTATAGTGATGAATTTGCCTATATGATGAGTGAAGAATATCTAATGTCTATGATGGGAGAGTTGAAATTCTTCTTAGGTCTTCAAATTAAATCGGTGACAAAATGACATATTCATATCTCGGAGAAATACCTCAAATATGTCTTGAGGAAATTCGGCATGCAAGATTGCAAAGGCGTCAAAATTCCTATGCCCACAAATGGCCATCTATGCCTTGATGAAAATGGTATTGACTTGATCACAAGGTATACCGCTCCATGATTGGTTCTTTATTGTACTTATGTGCATCTAGGCGGATATAATGCTTAGTGTTTGCATGTGTGCCCGATTTCAAGTTGCCTTTGAAGGAATCACACCATAAGGCTGTGAAGCATATTCTTGATATCTAGCTCACACACCAACACTAGGATTATGGTACCCCAAGGGCTCTGCTTTTGATCTCATTGGATATTCGACTCTAACTATCTTTGGTGATCGTGTGGACCGCAAGTCAACATCGGCACTTGTCATTTCCTCGGACGATCTTTGGTCCATTGGTCCTCAAAGAAAGCAGAATCTGCGTATCACCTCTTCTTTGAAGCTGAATACATTGCTCTTGGCTCATGCTATGCTCAACTACTTTGGATGAAGCAAACCTTCAAGGACTATGGCATCAGCGTGAAGAATGTGCCTCTCCTCTGCGACAATGAGAGTGCCATCAATATTGCTCACAACCAGTTCAGCACTTTCGAAGACAAAGCACATTCAGATTCGTCATCATTTTCTTCGTGATCATGTGTTGAAGGCGACATCTCCATCGAGCACGTGAAGATCGAAGAACAAATGGCTGATATCTTCACTAAGCCCTTGGATGAGAAGAGATTTAGCAAGTTGCGGTGTGAGCTAAATATCTTAGAGTCTTGAATGTTCTTTGAAAAGGACACACATCCTAACACTTATGCAGAATTGATGACTTAGATGTGCAACACATGAAGAAACGTTTTTCTTCAATCAATGAAGAATAACACTCTAAGTGTGATGAAATTAATGAAGAATTTGATTCTCAGAACCCTACGACAATTGTACGCGGTGTCTAAAATCATCATTCTTATACGGTGGGATACGCCACCACAAAAACTTGAAAATCTTCAATTTGAGTTTTTCCTCAATTTTTGAAATTCTTCATTTTTTCAAATTCTTCAACTTTGCAAAATCTTCACTCGTTCCGTCGTTTTTCTTCATTGGCTATACATATATATGAGTTTATGTCCTCTACAGCATTCACTTATGGCTAATTCTTCAAGTTGTTTTTTCTGCTAAGTGAATGTGATCGGACCCTTCCCCTCTATGCTATACTCAACCCAATCTATTCACAAATTCTTCATATGCGTTCTATTTGAAACTTCGTTCAAAGTCTTCCTTTGTGTCCTTGTCAATTTGAAGAAATTGCGAACAAAACTTTAAAACAAATCTTATCCAGATTTTTGGTTTTACCGCTCAAACCGTTCCGCATCCCACGATGCATTATTATATTCACCCACGATCTTACGATCTCATCTCGCGATGCGTGGGTGACACATTTCGCGTGAAGGAGAAAGGGCAGGGGCATGTTCGTCCCAAAATCTTCGGGCGAACAGTTTTTACCGTGGCTATAAATACCCCTCTCCCCTTCCTCACTTCATTTACTCCGCTCGGCCGCCGTCTCTCGCTCGAGCTTCTCAAACCCTAGCGCCGCCGCTACTCCATCATCGCCGGTGAGGAAGAGCTTCGCTGCCTCGACCTCGTCGCCGTCGTACTCGCACCGGTTGTGGAAATCTTCACTCCGCCGCCGCCGTAGTTGTTTCCCTCTGCCAAGTTAGGACGTGGGAGATCTAACGTGACGAACTTCACCTCTGTTCATCTCAGTTCGTCGTGTTCTTCGTTTCGGGTAATTAAAAGTTACTTTTATTACTCACTTTGATTCTCAAGCTTTCCTGAAAATCTTCAAAGGTGTTTTATTCTTCAAATCTTCACACATATGAACACCTCACACACTGTATGCTCTTGATCCATTTCTCTAAGCAATCATTTTCTTCAAGATTCCTGAATTGTGTGGATTTTCGATCTGTACAACTCTGGAACCTAAGAAAAAGAACGCTTAGTGAAATTCCTCAAGGCACATCTGGTCAAATTCCTCAAAACTTGTCTTTTCAAAAATCTTCTGAGAACGCATATGACCTCTCCAAATTCCTCGCACCTACACTCTATTCACGGTACTCATGTCATTTCTTTGAATCACTAGGTTCTCATCAACTTAACTCATTTGCAGCGTTCCTCGAAGAAAAATTGCATACTTCTTCAGAGTGTTCAATTGTTCAAATTCCTCATCTGAAGAATATGGCTGAAGGAAAGAGACCGTAGAAAGGAGGAAAGAAGCCTGAGGTCATGACTGCTTTCGAGATCCCTGATGAAATATACAAGGATTATTGCACACCTGATGAAGACAAGTTTGGCAAAGAGAACAAAAATCAGCGCAAGGTGCGCATTCAGAGAATTGAACGGAGATGGGCACGAGAATGGAGGGAATATCGATATGTTACTCCAAAGTACATGAAGAAATTCGCCCTCAATCCTCCATGCCCTAGAGCTCCATTGGCACCTGGCCAAGTAGCTGACCCCACCAGCATCACGCGTGGTGAGGACTTTCCTGAAGAATGGGCTAGGTGCCAAGCAAAATTGGCACGACAAGCCAAGGAGGCAGTGAGGAAATTCAATGAGGATTCTGCTGCTGCTGCTGCTACTGAGGCCTCGGTCAGACCTAGGAGATCAATGCCGAAGAAGCCTGCTCGCAAGCCAAGTGCTTCACCAACAGCGCCCTCACGGCCAAGTTCCTTAGCTATGCCCTCACGACAAATTCCTCAGACCGCTACTGCTCCACCAAAGTCCTCAACTCCTATGCATCTGGCTACATGCCAAAGGACTACGGGTTTTTCAATTGCTTCTGGTGTCTCAGCAAGTTCCTCAGCTGCACCAATGTCCTCATCAGGCCCCACTGTTGAAGACTAAAACAACAATGGGCCGGTCCTCGGCCAAGTCAAGGAAAAACAGGTTGCATTCAAGTGCCCTCGATGATGAAGCCTCGATGAAGAGCTTGCGAAATCATCGAGAGACAGAGGCAAGTGAAGGCCGCTAGAGCCAAAGGCACATCTGTGCCCTTTGCTTTTGGATCGAAGAAGATCCTCGATTACATTGATCTACGGCACAAGGATCCAAACACTCCAATGCTGATCTACCTCGACTCGGTCAAAGTCACATCTGACCCATTTCATCACTCAAGAGAAATGGAAATTTGAGAAGGCACGAGAGATCAAGAAGGCTCAATCAGAAGAAGAAGCTCACGAAGAAAAGCGTTGTCGAGAATGACACGAGGAACTTCTCGAGCTCGATCTGAAATCAAGCCCTCGGCAAAGACTTGATGCATACAATGCTAATTGGCAAGGAGCCAAAGTGAGATTAAATCAACTTGCGAAGAAAATGACAAGCTATTGCAGCCCCATCGCAGCAGGAAAATCTTCGAGCTCGAGACTCTGCTCATCCTGTTTGAAGAACATGCGGCACCGTGATGACTTTCAGCTCCTGGCGATGAAAATACAAGTTCGAGGCTGATGACTCCATTCCAGCCGCTGAAGAAATTGCGGGGCATCCACTAGTGGTGCGTCTGAAGAAGCCCGAAGAGATCGAGGCAATCGCACGATTGCGCTGAAAAAATCAACCAAAGTCCTCGGCTCCTCCCGCCTACACCAACTCCAACTCTTCCTGCTGCCTATGAAGTGAAGAAGACCAAGGCTGCGAGAGCGAGCTGCGATGAAGAAAAGGAAGGCATCAGTGCGTCAAATTCTTGACTGCGAAGAAAATGAAGCCAATGACCAGCTCACTTGAAAATCCGATTGATGTTGTTCCAATTTCCTCCATGTCATCAAAGGAAATTGTTCCTTATGGAGAAGACTACAAGATCCCAAGCGGATCGATGAAGAAAATCGATCTGCTTGCTACGTCGAGCAGCTTGATGATGAAATTGAAGTGGGCGCAATCCCTTCAACGCCAGTCATTTCCTCACCTCGCCTCGGTTCACGGTGAGGAGGCTGGTGTTGAGAAATTGAAAATGAAGATGAAGATGTGGATATTGGATGCACTACACGGTGATGAATGATGACTTTTGGGAAAGTCAGCATCCCAATACTCCTCCATTCACACCTATCCAACAGATTCCTCAGTCCCCGGCAACCACAGTTTAGATGGGCTCTGAAGAAACTCATCCCACTCCTTCAGTTCATGAAGATATTCCAGCCGCTAGTCTTAAGAACCTGTTGCTTCTGATCCTTAAGTTGCACAAGAAGAGGAACGAAATTCCTCGGCTGAAGAACACGAGATCGCGATTCACGAGGTTGTCTTTGCAAATCATGACACTCCTCTGCCCAAGCCAAGAATCCGTTCTCAAGCAAGCAAAATTCAAGGTGAAGACTTCTTTTTGGAGCATGTGTTCTTCACTGACTATAATCCATATGACTCTGCTCGCATAAGGAAGAGGCGTTTCTGGACTGCAAGTCAAGCCAACTTCTATTCCTCGGTGTTGTTTGACAAGGACAAAATCTTGATCATGAACATATTCCTCACGTGGATATGGAATCTACGCCATGCTTGAGCAGGTCCTCGGTGTTATTCACGATGGAGGACTCTTGAATTTCTACATCGACATTTGCGATTGGAATGAAGAACTCATTCTTGATTCTATGCTACTTGCATATCACCGAAATCTTTGAAGATGTCAATTCATGGGTCTTGGATTGGATGACCGAAAACACTCATTATAAGGCACCGGCAACTGAATTGCTTCGTGTCCTTCCTCTTGATCCTCCCCATGACGATTGCGTTGCATCTACAATGACCTGACGACAAATCATTATATGCAAGTGCTCATGAAGCCTTTGAAGCCAGGGCAGGCCCCACAAACCAAGTTCCTCGTCAAGGAATTGCTCTATGTGCCTCGGACTGTCTATCGCATTCTAACGAAGACAATGAGTCCTATCAAGGGCCACGACTCAAATGATGAAGAAGTCGTTGGCATCATGAAGAATATGCTTTTCAACATCATTCATGGCGTTCCCGTCAACTTCCATGATTTCTTCATGAGGACTCTGGCAAATGTTGCCATGTCACCATTCATTTGAAGCCCTATCGCCTTGGATTATGAGATTCATAAGGGCAAGGTCTTCCTTTGAATTACAAAGTGACACTCTGAACCATGGTAGCTACTTGCCTCCGATTGAAGTCCTCAAGCGACCGGTTTCATCATCGATGATAAAGGCAAGGCATTTCTTGTGATCGATGAAGGCACTCGTCCATTGGATGGTCAATTTTGTGCGGCTACATCTTACTCTACCAATGGCGACTCTGCCACACATGACACGCCACAAATACCTCGGCCAAGCAAAATCCTCAAGCCACAACACCGGGTGATGATGATCGTGAGTTACTCCTCGGTCTTCATCGGAAGGTTGATCGCAATCACAAATGGGTAAAGCGTCGGTTTGGTGCAATTCTTCACAACATGACCTCAACACATAATGCGGTGAAGAAGAACCACTACTACCTTCATGAAACCCTCAACCGCTTTTGGGCTAATCTCACTCATGTTTATAGCATCAAGAACTGAAGACTATGGGTCTCAAGGAAGAATTTGGTAGTCTGCACCTCCTCAGAAGAAATTCAAGAGGGTCAAAGTTCCTCCTTTGGTGGCCAGCTCTTATTCTTCATCGCGCGACAGCGATGAGTATGAAGATTTGGGCGACAACTGCGGCGAGCCCTACTACAACAAACAACCCCGACAACGCTGGCGCTCCTCCATCGACTTGAAATTCTTCAGGGGCGTTAGTCCTCAGTTTCGATCCTTTTGGTCATTTGATGACAAAGGGGGAGAAATCTGAGTTAGTCTTCAAGCGGGTCTATACTAAGGGCATTTTTTAAGTTACAACTCTCGTTCTTCCAAAACTTTTATTGGATCGAGTTGTAATCTTAAACCCGATGGTGCCTTGATACTTTTGGACGGTGCTCTGATGCTTTTGATGCACTGAGCTCTGATACTTTTGATGTGCTATTCTGCATGCTTATTCCTCGTTAATATTATTGCACGCATGCTGAATCTCATCAGGCACCATATTTCATCATGCATTTCAAATTCTTCATATTATGTATCAAATGCGTGTATGAATTACAAGATATAGGGGGAGATCTCCATGATTCAATTCCTCAAATGTGCATTGCCTCAAAAGCAAATTCCTCACTATGCACATCTTTAGGGGGAGTTCTTCTATATCTTGCAATCAAATTCCTCAATATCAGTATTTACACTTCATATGTTTATCCCGTTGAAAACTTAACCTATGTTGTCATCAATCACCAAAAGGGGAGATTGTAAGTGCATCTAGTGCCCTTAGTGATTTTGGTGTATTGAAGACTTATAGGTTAAGGGACTGATCGTTTATGAGTGTACACAGGTCTATAAGTCTATGAGGAGTTTGATATTTGAGAGAAAGTCGACCCTAAAAATGAAGTTCTTATTGAAGACTTTGATATTCGAAGACTTTACGAAGACTTTGAAAGTGAAGAAACTGGTGTGACCTTGAAGACTTGGTATTCAATTGAGGAACATGAAGCGTGAAGACTTTTGTTTTCGTAGTTTCATTTTCTCTTTCTTGAGTCATAAAACACCGTCTTTGTTAAAGGGGTTAGAAATACTAAGGAAAAATTTCCATGTGATGCTCAACTCAAAATCCTACACCTACCAATCCCTTGAGTGAAGCCATTGGAAATCTCATACTGATTCGATCAATTTCCTCGATGTGAGACGCAGTTCTTACAGTCCTTGGTGACTTCTTTCGGCGAGGAGTTAGGAATTCGCCGGTCTGAATTGCCTACCTGATGAGGAACATGATAGCCCCGAGGAATTTGAGAGTCAAATTTCCGACCGTTGTTGTCTTCTTGCGGCTATCCCAAAATATCTTATCCACCTAACGGTCATATCATTGAAGGGCATTTATGTCTTATCATGCCGGGCTGCTCCCAAGGCTATAAATAGCTGCCCCCTACAACCACTAGCTGGTTGGCTGCTTCAAGAGAACTTGACACTTGTCATTTGAGAGCAACCCATCCTCAGGGACTTTGGCGAAAATCATCAAGTGAGGAAAATCCCAAACCAAACCCCCACAAACCCAAAGTGATTGAACATCATGAAGAAATTGATCTGCGTGGATCCGGCGCTTATTACCTTTGAAGACTGTGCTTCTTCCAGACGGTTAGGCGTCAAGGTCTAGAAACATCCTAGAGGAATTGTGGATCGCCGAGTGACCAAGTCTGTGAAGGTTTGGAAGTCACTGAAGACTTACCATGAGTGATTGGGCGAGGCTGCGTGGTCTTAGTTCAAGGAGAATACGGTGAGGACTGGGTGTCTGAGTTGCGGCTCGATGGTTGGGTGTCCGGGACTGCGTGTCCTCGAGTTTAAATACTCGGCCGCTCCAACAGGACGTACAAGCGAGACAACAGTTGGGCCCGGTTTACCAAATCATTGTCTTCACCAACTAAGCGGTTCTATTTCCTCAACCCTTTCGGTTCCTCATTCTTGTGTTGAATGTTGTTCATATCGTGTTTGAAGACTTTGGTGAAGACTTTCTCAATTTCCTCGGTTCAATTTCTTGATCTGTTTGTCTTCATCTTGTTATCCTATGATTACGCTTTACGTACTCTGCGCTTGTCTTCATTTCATCATGATGACCATGCTTGTATCTGTTACACATACTTACGAGTACTTATTCATTGCAAGTAGTTCTTAGCTAAGGAATTTCCTCACCGCAAATTCCTCGATGAAGAATTCATAAAATCGCCTATTCACCCCCCTCTAGTCGACATAACGCACTTGCAAGTCTCCCACTTGCACTAGAGTCAATAATCTAGTTCACATCACTATGTGATCGTAATGAATCAACACCCATGGGGTTTGATCATATCTCGCTTGTGAGAGGTTATTAGTCAATGGGTGCGAACCTTTCGGATCCATGTGTGCTTTACAAATCTCTCGTCATCTTGTAGATGCAGCTACCACGCACTATTTGGAACTATTCGGATAACTATTCTACTATATGAATCCGGTTTACTATTCAGAGTCATCCATATTAATGTCAAAGTTTGCATCGGCGTAACCCTTTACGACGAACTATTTTACCACCTCCATAATCGAGAAAAGTCCTTAGTCCACTAGTCACTAAGGATAACTTTGACCGTTGTCCTGTGATCCATTTCGGATCACTCTTGTACCCTATAGTGACTCATGGCAAGGCACACTTGAGTGCGATACACGGCATATCATCTTTGTAGAGCCTACGTCTAAAGCATAGGGGCGACCTTCGTCCTTTCTCTCTCTTCGGCCGTGGTCGGTCTTGAGTCTTACTCAATACTCACACCTTATAACACAGCCAAGAACTCCTTCTTGGCGATCTATTGAACTCCTTCAAAATCTTGTCACGGTGCATATTCATTTGAAAGTACTATCAAGCGATTTTTGATCTATCCTTATAGATCTTGATGCTCAATGTTCAAGTACCTTGATCCAGGTTTTCCATTGAAAAACACTTTTCAAATAACAGTATATGCTTTCCAGAAATTCTACATCATTTCCGATCAACAATATGTCCACAACATATACTCATCAGAAATGCTATAGTGCTCCCACTCACTTCTTTGGAAATACAAGTTTCCAATAAACTTCGTATAAACCCCAAATTTTTTATCATCTCATCAAAGCATATATTCCAACTCCGAGATGCTTACTCCAGTCCTTAGAAGGATTGCTGGAGCTTTGCATACTTGTTAGCATCTTTTAGGATTGAAAAACCTTCGGTTGTATCACATACAACCTTTCCTCAAGAAAATCGTTGAGAAACAATGTTTTGACATCCTATCGCAAGATTTCATAAATAATGCAGAGGCGGTAATATAATTTCAACAGACTCTTAGCATCGCTACGAGTGAGAAAGTCTCATCATAGTCAACTCCTTTAACTTGTCGGAAAACATCTTAATGACAAGTCGAGCTTTCTTAATGGTGATACTTACCATCATTGTCCGTCTTCCTTTTAAAATCCATCTGTACCCAATAGCCTTACGACCATCAATTAGTTCTTCCAAAGTCCATACTTTGGTTTCATACACGGATCCTCTCTCGGATTTTATGGCCTCGAGCCATTCGTCGGAATCCGGGCCTACCATCGCTTCTCCATAGCTCGTAGGTTTATTGTTGTCTAGCAACATGACCTTCAAGACAGGATTACCGCACCACTCTGAAGCAGTACACGTCCTTGTCGACCTACAAGGTTTGGTAGTGACTTGATACGAAGTTTCATGATCACTATCATCAGCTTCCACTTCAACTGGTGTAGGCGCCACAAGAACAACTTCCTGTGCCCTGCTACACACTAGTTGAAGTGACGGTTCAATAACCTCATCAAGTCTCCACCATCCTCCCACTCAATTCTTTCGAGAGAAACTTTTCCTCGAGAAAGGACCTGATTCTAGAAACAATCCCTTTTGCCTACGGATCTGAGACAAGAGGTATACCCAACTATTTCTGGGTATCCTATGAAGATGCATTTATCCTCTTTGGGTTCGAGCTTATCAGCCTGAAACTTTTTCACATAAGCGTCGCAGCCCCAAACTTTATAAGAAATGACAACTTAGGTTTCTATAAACCATAGTTCATACGGTGTCATCTTAATGGAATTGTGTGGTGCCCTATTAAAGTGAATGCGGTTGTGTCTAATGCCTAACCCATAAACGATAGTGTTAATTCGATAAGAGACATCATGGTATGCACCATATCCAATAGGGTGCAGTTACGATGTTCGGACACACCATCACACTATGGTGTTCCAGGCGGTATTAGTTGCAAAACAATTTCCACAATGTCTTAATTGTGTGCCAAACTCGTAACTCAGATATTTATCTCTATGATCATATCATAGACATTTTATCCTCTTATCACGACGATTTTCAACTTCACTCTGAAATTACTTAAACCTTTCAATAATTCAGATTTGTGTTTCATCAAGTAAATATACTAAGAATCTACTCAAATCATCTGTGAAGTAAGAGCATAATGATATTCACTGCATGCCTCAACACTCATTGGATTGCACACATCAAATGTATTACTTCCAACAAGTTGTTCTCTTGTTCCATCTCTCTAAAAACGAGGCCTTTCGGTCATCTTGCCCATGTGGTATGATTTGCATGTCTCAAGTGATTCAAAAACAAGTGAGTCCAAACGATCCATCTGCATGGAGTTTCTTCATGCGTATATACCAATAGACGTGGTTCGCTTATCTCAATCTTTTCAAAAATGAGTGAGTCCAAAGATCCATCAATATGGAGCTTCTTCATGCGTTTTATACCAATATGACTTAAGTGGCAGTGCCACAAGTATGTGGTACTATCATTACTATGTTATATCTTTTGGCACGAACATGTGTATCACTACGATCGAGATTCAATAAACCATTCATTTTAGGTGCAAGACCATTGAAGGTATTATTCAAATAAATAGAGTAACCATTATTCTCCTTAAATGAATAACTGTATTGCGATAAACATAATCCAATCATGTTTATGCTCAACACAAACACCAAATAACAATTATTTAGGTTTAACACCAATCTCGATGGTAGAGGGAGCAGGCGATGCTTGATCAAATCAACCTTGGAAACACTTCCAACACACATCGTCATCTCACCTTTAGCTAGTCTCCGTTTATTCCGTAGCTCTTTTATTTCGAGTTACTAACACATAGCAACCGAACCGGTATCTTAATACCCTGGTGCTACTAGGAGTACTAGTAAAGTACACATTTAATACAATGTATATCAATATACTTCATCAACCTTGCCGACCTTCTCATCTACCAAGTATCTAGGGTAGTTACGCTTGATGACCGTTCCTCATTCTGAAGCACTTAGTCTCGGGTTTGGGTTCAACCTTGGGTTTCTTCACTAGAGCGACAAGCGATTTGTCGTCTCACAGTATCCTTCTTGCCCTTGCCCTTCTTGAAACTAGTGGTTTTACTAACCATCAACAATTGATGCTCCTACTCGATTTCTACTTTCGCGGTGTCAAACATCGCGAATTGTTCAAGGATCATCATGTCTATCCCTGATATGTTATAGTTCATCACGAAGCTCTAATAGCTTGGTGGCAGTGACTATGGAGAACCATCACTATCTCATCTGGAAGATTAACTCCCACTCGATTCAAGTGATTGTAGTGCTCAGACAATGTGAGCACATGCTCAATGATTGAGCTTTTCTCCCTTAGTTTCCAGGTTAAGAAACTTGTCGGAGGTCTCTGTTGGGGAACGTAGTAATTTCAAAAAAATTCCTACGCACACAAAAGATCATGGTGATGCATAGGAACGAGAGGGGAGAGTGTTGTCTACATACCCTTGTAGACCGTAAGCGGAGCGTTAACTGCAGCGGTTGATGTAGTCGTCGTCGTCTTCACGGCCGACCGATCAAGCACCGAAACTTCGGCACCTCAGAGTTCTACCACGTTCAGCTCGATGATGTCCCTCGAACTCCGATCCGGTGAGTGTCGAGGAGAGTTCCGTCGGCATGGCGTGGTGATGATCTTGATGTTCTACCGTCGCGAGGCTTCGCCTAAGCACCTTCTGATATTATCGAGGTAGACTATGGTGGAGGGGCACCGCACAGCTAAGAGATCAAGGGATCAATTGTTGTGTCTTTGGTGCTAGCCCTGCCCTCTATTTATATGTTGAGCCGGGGTTGAAACTTGGAGCAAAAGCCTCCTCAAAGTCGGTTTTGCCGAAAGGCAAAGTCCCTCGGACTCGGGACCAAGCATACAATCCTTGGCGTCTAGCCCGAACGCCATGGGCCTCGGCGTCTGGCCGGGGCGAGCGCCCGAGGTCTCGGCGTTGCCCCACAGCCTCATAAAACTCCTTTTGCACCGACCTAAAGCCTCACGGGCTTGACCCCTTAGCCTAACCATATCATCCAATATATGAATCTTTACGTCTCGACCATTTGAGACTCCTCGTCATGTCCCGATCTCATCAGGGACTCGAACTCCTTGGTACATCAAAACATGTAAACTCATAATATAACTATCATGAAACCTTAAGTATGCGGACCCTACGGGTTCGAGAACAATGTAGACATGACCGACACACATTTACGGTCAATAACCAATAGCGGAACACGGATGCGATATTGGCTCCCACATATTCTCGAAGATCTTTATCGGTTAGACCGCATAACAACATCGTTGTTCCCTTTGCCATCGGTATGTTACTTGCCGAGATTGATCATCGGTATCTCAATACCTAGTTCAATCTCGTTCTGCGGCAAGTCTCTTTACTCGTTAAGTAATACATCATCTCACAACTAACTCATTAGTTGTAATGCTTACAAAGGCTTAAATGATGTGTATTACCGAGAGAGCCGAAGATACCTCTCCAGAGCAATCGGATGACAAATCCTAATCTCAAATCGCCAACCCAACATGTACCTTGGAGACACACTGTAGAGCCCTTTATAATCACCCGATTCGTTGTGACGTTTGGTAGCACACAAAGTGTTCCTCCGGTAAACGAGAGTTGCATAATCTCATAGTCAAGGAACATGTATAAGTCATGAAGAAAGCAATAGCAACATACTAAACGATCAAGTGCTAGGCTAACGGAATGGGTCATGTCAATCACTTCATTCTCCTAATGATGTGATCCCGTTAATCAAATGACAACTCTTTTGACCATGGCTAGGAAACATAACCATCTTTGAGTAATGAGCTAGTCAAGTAGAGGCATACTAATGACACTATGTTTGTCTATGTATTCACACACGTATTATGTTTCCAGTTAATACAATTCTAGTATTCACACATGTACACTGAAGGAAATATGCCCTAGAGGCAATAATAAAGTTAATATTTATTTCCTTATTTCATGATAAATGTTTATTATTCATGCTAGAATTGTATTAGCAGGAAACATAATACATGTGTGAATACATGAACAAACATAACGTCACTATGCCTCAAAAATCAAGATAGTTAACCATAACATGACATGAGTTGTCATCGATAATGGGATCACATCATTAGAAAGAATGACATTGACTGATGACATTGATTAAAACTATAATGTCATGTTGCAACGAGAAGCACTAGTCTGCTGAGAATGCAGTAATTAGAGTGAGTTGCGGGATGATGAGATGCTTAAGTAAATTGAGATGTTGAGTGATCATTGTGCAGATATGTTGAACTGAAAGAGTTGTTGCCAGATGATGAACTTGATGAGTGAGCAGATGAGATGAAGCAGGCAACTTTGGAAGTGAAGTCATGAAAGGAAGAGTCTGAGCCAAGGAGACCTGGCGTGATGCTGAGCTGAGGTGGGCCCATGGTGCAGGCTGGGCAGCAGAAGATTGTGGCGTTGGTCACGGAGTCCAGGCGTGACTGAGCCTGCGGAGCCAGCCGTGCATAGGCCCTGGGCTGGAAGGCCCATGGCGTGCAACTTTGGAGCAGTTGTGGCGTTCGGTCGTGGCTGAGATCAAGAGGTCAGGAGGCAAAGCTCAGGTGAGACTCAGTGATCTTGATCTTGTGAGAAATATTTTGAAATTACTACGTTCTAACAGCGAATATCGAGCCAGGTTTTATGCGTAGATGTCATATGCAGAGTAGAACACAAGTGAGTTGTGGGCGATACAAGTCATACTCATTACTAGCATGTCATACTTTGGTTCAGCGGTATTGTGAGATGAAGCGGCGGGACCGACATTACGCGTGCGCTTATGCGAGGCTGGTTTCACCGTTACAAGCACTTTCGTGCTTAAAGGTGGTGGCGGGTGTCGTCTCTCTCACTTTAGTTGAACAAAGTGTGGCTCGCCGGTCCTTGCGAAGGTTAAAACAACACTAACTTGCGAACTATCGTTGTGGTTTTGATCGTATGTAAACGGTTCTTGCTAAGCCCGTAGCAGCCACGTAAAACTTGCAACAACAAAGTAGAGGGCGTCTAACTTGTTTTTGGAGGGCATGTTGTGATGTGATATGGTCAAGACATGATGCTATATTTTATTGTATGAGATGATCATGTTTTGTAACGAAGTTATTGGCAATGGCGAGAGCCATATGGTTGTCGCTTTATTGTATGAAATGCAAGCATACATAATTGCTTTACTTTATCACTAAGCGGTAGCGATAGTCGTAGAAGCAATAGATGGCGTAACGATAACGATGCTACGATGGAGATCAAGGTGTAAACCGGTGGCGATGGTGATCATGTGATTGCTTCAAAGATGGAATCACAAGCACAAGATGATGATGGCCATATCATATCACTTATATTGATTGCATGTGATGTTTATCCTTTATGCATCTTATCTTGCTTTGATTGGCGGTAGCATTTTAAGATGATCTCTCACTAAAATTATCAAGTGTTCTCCTGAGTATGCACCGTTGCGAAAGCTCTTCGTCTTTGAGACACCACGTGATGATCGGGTGTGATAGGCTCTACGTTCAAATACAGCGGGTGCAAAACAGTTGCACGCGGAATACTCGAGTTAAACTTGGCGAGCCTAGCATATAACAGATATGGCCTCGGAACACGGAGACGGAAAGGTCGAGCGTGAATCATATAGTAGATATGATCAACATATTGATGTTCACCGTTGAAACTACTCCATCTCACATGACGATCGGACATGGTGTAGTTGATATGGATCACGTAATCACTTAGAAGATTAGAGGGATGTCTATCTAAGTGGGAGTTCTTTAGTAATATGATTAATTGAACTTTAATTTATCATGAACTTGGTCCTGGTAGTATTTTGCAAATTATGTTATAGATCAATAGCTCGCGTTGTTGCTTTCATATGTTTATTTGATATGTTCCTAGAAAGCTGTGTTGAAAGATGTTAGTAGCAATGATCTGGATTGGATTTGTGATCTGAGGTTTATCCTCATTCTTGCCTGAAGAATTATGTCCTTGATGCACGCTAGGTGACAAACCTATTGCGGGGAGCGGATCGGAGCGTTATGAGCGTTTGGCTAGCTCAATATGATGACTACTTGATAGTTTAGTGCACCATGGTTAGCGGCTTTAGAATCGGGACTTCAAAGTTGTTTTGAGCGTCATGGACCATATAAGATGTTCGAGAATTGAAGTTAATATTTCAAGCAAATACCGAGTTGAGAGATATGAAGTCTCCAACAAGTTCTATAGCTAAAAGATGGAGAGAATCGCTCAACTAGTGAGCATGTGCTCAGATTATGCAGGTACTTCAATCACTTGAATCAATTGGGAGTTAATCTTCCGGATAAGATAGTGATTGACAGAATTCTCTAGTCACCATCACTGAGTTACTAGAACTTCGTGATGAACTATAGTATGCAAGGGATGACGAAAACGATTCCCAAGCTCTTCGTGACGTTGAAATCGATGAAGGTAGAAATCAAGAAAGAGCATCAAGTGTTGATGATTGACAAGACCACTAGTTTCAAGAAAGGGCAAAGGGAAAGAAAGGAAACTTCAAGTAGAATGGCAAACAAGTTGTCACTCCGTGAAGAAGACCAAAGCTGACAAAAGCACGAAACCGAGTGCTTACACTTTGCAAAGGAAATAGTCCTTTGGAGCGGAAATGCCCTAAATATTTGGTGGATAAGAAGGATGGCAAAGTGAACAAGGGTGTATTTGATATCTGGTGTTTGATGTGTGCCTTACTAGTGTTTATAGTAGCCCACAGTATTTGATACTTGTTAGGTTGCTAAGATTAGTAAATCGAAACATGAGTTACATAATAAACAGAGACTAGTTGAGGGGAAGTGACGATGAGTGTTGGAAATAGTTCCAAGATTGATATGATCATCATCACACACTCCCTATATTTTCGAGATTAGTGTTAAACCTAAATAAATGTTATTTAGCGTTTGCGTTGAGCATGAATATGATTTGATCATGTTTATTGCGATACGATTATTCATTTGAAGTTAAAGAATAATTGTTATTCTGTTTACATGAATAAGACCTTCGATGGTTATACACCCAATGAAAATAGTTTGTTGGATCTCGATCGTAGTGATACACATATTCATAATATTGATGCCAAAAGATGCAAATTTAATAATGATAGTGCAACTTATTTGTGGCTTGCCGTTTGGAGTCATATCGATGTAAAGCGCATGAAGAAACTCCATAAAGATGGATTTTTGGAATCACTTGGTTATGAATCATTTGATGCTTGCGAACCGTGCCTTTTGGGCAAGATGACTAAAACTCCATTCTCCGGAACAATGGAACAAGCTACTGACTTATTAGAAATAATACATACCGATGCATGCGATCCAATGAGTGTTGATGCTCGTGGTAAGTATCGTTATTTTCTGACCTTCACAAGATGATTTGAGCAGATATGGGTATATATACTTGATGAAACATAAGTCTGAAACATTTGAAAGGTTCAAAGAATTTCAGAGTGAAGTGAAAAATCATCGTAAACAAGAAAATAAAGTATCTGTGATTTGATCGCGGAGACAAATATTTGAGTCATGAGTTTGGTCTTCAACTAAAACAATGTGGAATAGTTTCACAGCTCACACCACCTGGAACACCACAATGTTATGGTGTGTCCGAACGTTGTAACCGCACTTTATTGGATATGGTGCGATCTATGATGTCTCTTATTGATTTACCATTATCATTTTGGGGTTATGCATTAGAGATAGCTGCATTCACGTTAAAAGGGCACCATCTAAATCCGTTGAGACGACGCTATATGAACTGTGGTTTAGCAAGAAACGCAAGTTGTCGTTTCTTAAAGTTTGGGGCTACGATGCTTATGTGAAAAAGTTTCATCTGATAGGCTCAAACCCAAATCGAAATGCGTCTTCATAGAATACCCAAAGGAAGCTGTCGGTACACCTTCTATCACAGATCCGAAGGCAAGATATTCGTTGCTAAAATGGATCCTTTCTAGAAGGAGTTTCTCTCGAAAGAAGTGAGTGGGAGGAAAGTAGAGCTTGATGAGGTAACTGTACCTTCTCCCTAATTGGAAAATAGTTCATCACTGAAATCAGTTCCAGTGATTCCTACACCAATTAGTGAGGAAGCTAATGATGATGATCATGAAAATTCAGATCAAGTTACTACAAAACCTCGTAAGTCTTCCAGAATACGGTCCACACCAGAGTGGTATGGTAATCCTGTTCTGGAAGTCGTGTTACTAGACCATGATAAACCTACGAACTATGAGGAAGCGATGATGAGCCCAGATTCCACAAAATGGCTGGAGGCCATGAAATCTGAGATAGGATCCATGTATGAGAACAAAGTGTGGACTTTGGTGGACTTGCCCGATGATCGGCAAACCATAGAAAATAAATGGATCTTCAAGAGGAAGGCGGACGTTGATAGTAGTGTTACTATCTACAAAGCTCGACTTATGCATAAAGGTTTTGACAAGTTCAAGGTGTTGACTACAATGAGATTTTCTCAATTGCAGCGATGCTTAAGTCTGTCCGAATCATGTTAGAAATTGCCACATTTTATGAAATTTGGCAAATGGATGTCAAAACTACATTCCTTAATGGATTTATTAAAGAAGAGTTGTATATGATACAACCAGAAGGTTTTGTCAATCCTAAAGGTGCTAACAAAGTGTGCATGCTCCAGCGATCCGTCTATGGACTGGTGCAAGCATCTCAGAGTTGGAATATACGCTTTGATAAGTTGAACAAAGCATATAGTTTTGTACAGACTTACGGTGAAGCTTGTATTTACAACAAAGTGAGTGGGAGCACTACATCATTTCTGATAAGTATATGTGAATGACATATTGTTGATCGGAAATAATGTAGAATTATTCTTCAAAGCATAAAGGAGTGTTTGAAAGAAGTTCTTTAAAAGAAAGACTTCAGTAAAGCTACTTACATATTGAGCATCAAGATCTATTGAGATAGATCAAGATGCTTGATAAGATTTTCAATGAGTACATACCTTGACAAGATTTTGAAGTAGTTCAAAATGGAGCGATCAAAGAAAGAGTTCTTGCACGTGTTGCAAGGTATGAAATTGAGTAAGACTCAAATCCCGACCACGGCAGAGAAAATAGAAAGAGAATGAAAGTCATTCCCTATGCATCAGTCATAGGTTCTATAAAAGTATGCTATGCTATGGACCAGACCTATTGTATACTACCTTTTGTTTTGGCAAGGAGTACAATAGTGATCTAGGAGTAGATCCTTGGGACATTGGTCAAAATTATCCTTAGTGGAATAAGGATATGTTTCTCGATTATGGAGGTGACAAAAAGGTTCATCGTAAAGGGTTACGTCGATACAAGTTTTGGCACTGATCCAGATGACTCTAAGTCTTAATCTGGATACATATTGAAAGTGGGAGCAATTAGCTATAGTAGCTCCGTGCAGAGCATTGTAGACATAGTATATTTGTAAAATACATACGGCTCTGAATGTGACAGACCCGTTGACTAAGCCTCTCTCACGAGCAAAACATGATCACACCTTAGTACTCTTTTGGGTGTTAATCACATAGCGATGTGAACTAGATTATTGACTCTAGTAAACCCTTTGGGTGTTGGTCACATGACGATGTGAACTATGGGTGTTAATCATATACAGATATGAATATTGGTGTTAAATCACATGGCGATGTGAACTAGATTATTGACTCTAGTGCAAGTGGGAGACTGAAGGAAATATGCCCTAGAGGCAATAATAAAGTTATTATTTATTTCCTTATTTCATGATAAATGTTTATTATTCATGCTAGAATTGTATTAACCGGAAACATAATACATGTGTGAATACATAGACAAACATAGTGTCACTAGTATGCCTCTACTTGACTAGCTCGTTAATCAAAGATGGTTAAGTTTCCTAACCATAGACATGAGTTGTCATTTGATTAATGGGATCACATCATTAGGAGAATGATGTCATTGACTTGACCCATTCCGTTAGCTTAGCACTTGATTGTTTAGTATATTGCTATTGCTTTCTTCATGACTTATACATGTTCCTGTAACTATGAGATTATGCAACTCCCGTTTACCGGAGGAACACTTTGTGTGCTACCAAATGTCTAGCATGTGGGTGATTATAAAGGAGCTCTCAGGTGTCTCGAAGGTACATGTTGGGTTGGCGTATTTGAGATTAGGTTTTGTCCTCCGATTGTGGGAGAGGTATCTCTGGGCCCTCTCGGTAATGCACATCACTATAAGCCTTGCAAGCAATGTAGCTAATGAGTTAGTTACGGAATGATGCATTACATAACAAGTAAAGAGACTTGCGATACTTGAGATTGAACTAGGTATTGGGATACCGACGATCGAATCTCGGGCAAGTAAGATCTGATGACAAAGGGAACAACGTATGTTGTTATGCGGTTTGATCAATAAAGATCTTCGTAGAATATGTAGGAGCCAATATGAGCATCCGGGTTCCGCTATTGGTTATTGACGGAGGCGTGTCTCGGTCATGTCTACATGTTCTTGAACCGTAGGGTCCATTGCAACAAGGTTTGGATAGCGGTTATATTATGAGTTTACATGTTTTGATGTACGAAGGAGTTAGTCCGGATGAGACGGGGACATGACGAGGAGTCTCGAAATGGTCGAGACGTAAAGATTAATATATTGGATGATATGGTTAGGCCAAGGGGTCAAGCCCATGAGGCTTTAGGTCGGTGCAAAAGGAGTTTTGCGGAGGCCAGGGGGCCAAACGCCGGAGACCCTGGCGTCTGGCGTAAGCAATAGACGCCGGAGATCCTAATTTCAGCTCTTGGAACATCTCATATGTTCTGCGATGTTTCAAAAAATGTCTTCGCTGCCTCAATTCTAAACCGTTTAACATTACACACTGAACTATCACGTAGTCATCAAAACGTGCATGTCGGATGTTATAACATCCACAAGCGGCGCTCGAAGTTCACACACCGGCGGTGCATTAGGACATAAGCCTTACGTGCGGCAATGAGGACAATCCTCGATATCTGAGACCCGATCCGCATAATTGCTACTATCAACTTTCAACTAATTTTTTTTCTAGGAACATATCTTAAACAATAGAACTAAAGCGCAAGCAACGACATAATTTGCAAAGTCCTTTTGACTATGTTCATGATAATTAAGTTCATCTAATGAACTCCCACTCAGATAGACATCCCTCTAGTCATCTAAGTGATACAAGATCGAGTCAACTAGGCCGTGTCCGATCATCACGTGAGACGGACTAGTCATCATCGGTGAACATCTCCATGTTGATCGTATCTACTATACGACTCATGTTCGACCTTTCGGTCTCTTGTGGTCCGAGGCCATGTCTGTACATGTTAGGCTCGTCAAGTCAACCTAAGTGTTTTGCGTGTGTAAATCTGGCTTACACTTGTTGTATGTGAATGTTAGAATCTATCACACCCGATCATCACGTGGTGCTTCGAAACAACGAACTTTATAGCGGTGCACGATTAGGGGAACACTTTCTTGAAATTTTAATGAGGATCATCTTATTTATGCTACCGTCGTTCTAAGCAAATATGATGTAAACATGACAAACATCACATGCAAATCATAAAGTGACATGATATGGCCAATATCATCTTGCGCCTTTGATCTCCATCTTCAGGCACGACATGATCACCTTCATCACCGGCATGACACCATGATCTCCATCATCGTGTCTTCATGAAGTTGTCTTGCCAACTATTACTTCTACTACTATGGCTAACGGTTTAGCAATAAAGTAAAGTAATTACATGGCGTTCTGATTGACACGCAGGTCATACAATAAATTAAGACAACTCCTATGGCTCCTGCTGGTTGTCATACTCATCGACATGCAAGTCGTTATTCCTATGACAAGAACATGATCAATCTCATACATCACATATATCATTCATCACATTCTTTTGGCCATATCACATCACATAGCATACCCTGCAAAAACAAGTTAGATGTCCTCTAATTGTTGTTGCATGTTTCTGATGGCTGCTATGGGTTTCTAGCAAACGTTTCTTACCTACGCAAAAAGCCACAGCGGTGATATGCCAATTGCTATTTACCCTTCATAAGGACCCTTTTCGCCGAATCCGATCCGACTAAAGTGGGAGAGGCGGCACCCGCTAGCCACCTTATGCAACAAGTGCATGTCGATCGATGGAACTTTGTCTCACGTAAGCGTCGTGTAAGGTCGGTCCGGGCCGCTTCATCCCACGATGCCGCCAAATCAAGATAAGACTAGTAACGGTAAGCATATTGAACAAACCAACGCCCACAACTACTTGTGTTCTACTCGTGCATAGAATCTACGCATAGACTCAGCTCATGATGCCACTGTTGGGGAACGTAGCAGAAATTCAAAATTTTCTATGCATCACCAAGATCAATCTATGGAGAGACTAGCAACGAGAGAGAGGGGAGTGCATCTTCATACCCTTGAACATCGTGATGCTGAAGCGTTGTAAGAACGCGGTCGATGGAGTCGTTCACTAAGCGATTCAGATCGCGGCCGAATCCGATCTAAGAACCGAACAATGGTGTCTCCGCATTCAACACACGTACAGCCCGGCGACATCTCCTCCTTCTTGATCCAGCGAGGGGAGAGGAGAAGTTGAGGGAGAGCTCTGGCAGCACGACTGCGTGGTGGTGGAGCTTGCAGTTCTCCGGCAGAGCTTCGCCAAGCACTACTACGGAGGAGGATGTGTTAGGGAGGGAGAGGGCTGCACCAGGGGAAGGGTGAAGCTCCAAGTCCACCGATTGTTAAAGGTGGGAGGTTTATTGCCCTCCAAGTCCATTGGGGCATTGGCAAAGGTGGGAGGAAAGAAATCCCATCATTTCCTTCCCCACCGATTGTTATCCCCCTTTTTTAGGGATTTTGATCTTATCCCTTCGGGATATGATCTTATTCCTTCTAAGGAGGGATCTTGGTGCGCCTTGACCAGGGGTGTGGGGCCTTGACCCCACTACCCACGTTCATGTGGGTCCCCCCATGCAGGTGGGCCCCACTCCGAAACCTTCTAGAACCTTCCGGTACAATCTGAAAATCCGAACATTTTCGGTGGCCAAAATAGGACTTCCATATATAAATCTTTACCTCCGGACCATTAGGAACTCCTCGTGACGTCCAGGATCTCATCCGGGACTCCGAACAACATTCGGTAACTGCACACTAATTCCCATAACAACTCTAGCGTCACCGAACCTTAAGTGTGTAGACCCTATGGGTTCGGGAATCACACAGACATGACCGAGACAGCTCTCTGGCCAATAACCAATAGCGGGATCTGGATACCCATGTTGGCTCTCACATGTTCCATGATGATCTCATCGGATGAACCACGATGTCAAGGATTCGAGCAATCCCGTATACAATTCCATTTGTCAATCGGTACGTTACTTGCCCGAGATTCGATCGTTGGTATCCCAATACCTCGTTCAATCTCGTTACCGGCAAGTCACTTTACTCGTTCCGTAATGCATGATCCCATGACTAACTACTTAGTCACATTGAGCTCATTATGATGATGCATTACGAGTGGGCCGAGAGATACCTCTCCGTCTGCGGAGTGACAAATCCAGTCTCGATTAATGCCAACCCAGAGACACTTTTGGAGATACCGTAGTGCACCTTTATAGCCACCCGATTCGTTGTGACGTTTGGCACACCAAAGCATTCCTACGGTATCAGAGTTGCACAATCTCATGGTCTAAGGAAATGATACTTGACATTAGAAAAGCTTTTAGCAAGCGAACTACGATCTTGTGCTATGCTTAGGATTGGGTCTTGTCCATCACATCATTCTCCTAATGATGTGATCCGTTATCAATGACATCCAATGTCCATGGTGGAAACCATAACCATCTATTGATCAGCGAGCTAGTCAACTAGAGGCTCACTAGGGACATGTTGTGGTCTATGTATTCACACATGTATTACGGTTTCCAGTTAATACAATTATAGCATGAACAATAGAAAATTATCATGAACAAGGAAATATAATAATAACCATTTTATTATTGCCTCTAGGGCATATTTCCAACAGGTGGACCTCCGGACACCTTTCGGTGGTCCCGATACAATACCGATAACCCCGAAACCATTCCGGTGACTGAAACTGGACTTCCCATATATAAATCTTCACCTCCGGACCATTCCGGAACTCCTCGTGATGTCCGAGATCTCATCTGGGTCTCCGAACGACATTCGGTAGCCACATACTATTTCCCATAACAACTCTAGCGTTACCGAACCTTAAGTGTGTAGACCCTACGGGTTCGGGAATCATGTAGACATGACCGAGACGTTCTCCGGCCAATAACCAACAACGGGATCTGGATACCCATGTTGGCTCCCACATGTTCCACGATGATCTCATCGGATGAACCACGATGTCGGGGATTCAAGCAATCTCATATGCAATTCCCTTTGTCAATCGGTACGTTACTTGCCCGAGATTCGATCGTCGGTATCCCAATACCTCGATCAATCTCGTTACCGGCAAGTCACTTTACTCGTTCCATAACGCATGATCCCGTGACTAACTACTTAGTCACATTGAGCTCATTATGATGATGCATTACCGAGTGGGCCCAGAGATACCTCTTCGTCATATGGAGTGACAAATCCCAGTCTCGATTCGTGCCAACCCAACAGACACTTTCGGAGATACCTGTAGTGCACCTTTATAGCCACCCAGTTACATTGTGATGTTTGGTACACCCAAAGCATTCCTACGGTATCCGGGAGTTGCACAATCTCATGGTCTAAGGAAATGATACTTGACATTAGAAAAGCTTTAGCAAACGAACTACACGATCTTGTGCTATGCTTAGGATTGGGTCTTGTCCATCACATCATTCTCCTAATGATGTGATCCCGTTATCAATGACATCCAATGTCCATGGTCAGGAAACCATAACCATCTATTAATCAACGAGCTAGTCAACTAGAGGCTCACTAGGGACATGTTGTGGTCTATGTATTCACACATGTATTATGGTTTCCAGTTAATACAATTATAGCATGAACAATAGACAATTATCATGAACAAGGAAATACAATAATAACCATTTTATTGTTGTCTCTAGGGCATATTTCCAACAGTTGGATGCACACCCACTTAGTTTCCAGTTCGAGCTTTCATACACTTATAGATCTTAGTGCATCCGTTGCATGGCAATCCCTACTCACTCACATTGATATCTATTGATGGGCATCTCCATAGCCCGTTGATACGCCTAGTTGATGTGAGACTACCTTTGTTGGGGAATGTAGTAATTTCAAAATTTTCCTACGCAGATGCAAGATCATGGTGATGATATAGCAACGAGAGGGGAGAGTGTTGTCTACGTACCCTCGTAGACCGAAGCGGAAGCGATCACAACATAGAGGAAGTAGTCGTACGTTCTCCTCGCGATCCAACCGATCCCAGCGCCGTTACTCCGGCGCCTCCGAGTTCTTGACACACGTACAGCTCGGTGACGCTCCTCGGGCTCCGATCCGGCAAAGCTCGGGGAGAGTTCCGTCGACCTGACGGCGTGGTGGCGATCTTGATGTTCTACCGGCGCAGGCTTCGCCTAAGCACATAGCGATATGACCGAGGTGGATTATGGTGGAGGGGCACCACACAGCTGAGAGCGATCTCAAGGATCAACTTGTGTGTCTATGGGGTGCCTTGCTCCGTATATAAAGGATGGAGGAGGAGGAGGCCGGCCAGGGTTTGGCGCCCGGTGTGAAGTCCTACTAGGATTCCAAGTCCTAGTAGGAGTCCATCAGAGGGAGGAAGGGAGAAGGAATAGGAGGAGAAGGAAGGTGGCGGCCCCTTTTCCCTAGTCAATTCGGACTAGAGGAGAGAGCGCGGCAGCCTTTTTCCTCTTCCCACTAAAGCCCATCAAGGCCCATTACTTCTCCGTAACTCCCGGTACTCGAAAATTCCCGAATCACTCGGAACCTTTCCGAACTCGAATATAGTCGTCCAATATATCGATCTTTACGTCTCGACCATTTGAGACTCCTCGTCATGTCCCGATCTCATCCGGGACTCCGAACTCCTTGGTACATCAAAATACACAAACTCATAATATAACCGTCATCGAAACCTTAGCGTGCGGACCCTACGGTTCGAGAACAATGTAGACATGACCGAGACCGTCTCGGTCAATAACCAATAAGCGGGACACGGATGCCCATATTGGCTCCTACATATTCTCGAAGATCTTTATCGGTCGAGACCGCATAACAACATCGTTGTTCCCTTTGTCATCGGTATGTTACTTGCGAGATTCGATCGTCGGTATCAATACCTAGTTCAATCTCGTTATCGGCAAGTCTCTTTACTCGTTCCATAATACATCATCTCACAGCTAACTCATTAGTTGTAATGCTTGCAAGGCTTCAGTGATGTGTATTACCGAGAGGGCCCAGAGATACCTCTCCGACAATCGGAGTGACAAATCCTAATCTCGAAATCGCCAACCCAACATCGCCTTTGGAGACACTGTAGTACTCCTTTATAATCACCCGATTCGTTGTGATGTTTGGTAGTACCCAAAGTGTTCCTCAGTAGCAGGAGTTGCATAATCTCATAGTTATAGGAACATGTATAAGTCATGGATAAAAGCAATAGCAACATACTAAGCGATCGGTGCTAAGCTAATGGAATGGGTCATGTCAATCAGATCATTCAACTAATGATGTGACCTTGTTAATCAAATAACAACTCCTTTGTCTATGGTTAGGAAACTTAACCATCTTTGATTAACAAGCTAGTCTAGTAGAGGCATACTAGTGACACTCTGTTTGTCTATGTATTCACACATGTATTATGTTTCGGTTAATACAATTCTAGCATGAATAATAAACATTTATTATGAAATAAGGAAATAAATAATAACTTTATTATTGCCTCTAGGGCATATTTCCTTGATCTCCCACTTGCACTAGAGTCAATAATCTAGTTCACATCGCCATGTGATTTACCGACAATAGTTCACATCACCATGTGATTAACACCCATAGTTCACATCAATATGTGACCAACACTCAAAGGGTTTACTAGAGTCGATAATCTAGTTCACATCGCTATGTGATTAACACCCAAAGAGTACTAAGGTGTGATCATGTTTTTCTTGTGAGATAATTTTAGTCAACGGATTCATCATATTCAGATCCGTAAGTATTTTGCAAATTTCTATGTCAACAATAGTCCGCGCGTAGCTACTCTAGCTAATTGCTCCCACTTTCAATATGTATCTAGACCGAGACTTAGAGTCATCTAGATTGGTGTCAAAACTTGCATCGGCGTAACCCTTTTACGGCCAACCTTTTGTCACCTCCATAATCGAGAAACATATCCTTATTCCACTAAGGATAATTTTGACCGCTGTCACGTGATCTACTCCTAGATCACCATTGTACTCCTTGCTTAACTTCGATGTAGGGTATACAACAGATCGGTACACAGCATAGCATACTTTATAGAACCTATGGCCAAGGCATAGGGAATGACTTTCATTCTCTTTCTATCTTACGCCATGGTGGGGTTTGAGTCTTACTCAACTTCACACCTTGTAACACAGGCAAGAACTCTTTCTTTGATTGTTCCATTTTGAACTACTTCAAAATCTTGTCAAGGTATGTTAGCATTGAAAAAACTTATCAAGCGTCTTGATCTATCTCTATAGATATTGATGCTCAATATGTAAGCAGCTTCACGAGGTCTTCCTTTGAAAAACTCCTTTCAAACACTCCTTTGTGCTTTCTGAGAATAATTCTACATTATTTCGATCCACAATATGTCATACATATACTTATCGAAATGTTGTAGTGCTCCCACTCACTTTCTTGTAAATACAAAGGCTTCTCCATGAAGTCTGTATAAAACTATATCTTTGATCAACTTATCAAAGCGTGTATTCTAACTCGAGATGCTTGCACCGGTCCATAGATGGATCATTGAGTCTGCATATTTTATTAGCACCTTTAGGATTGACAAAACCTTTTGGTTGCATCATATACAACTCTTCTTTAATAAATCCATTAAGGATTGCAGTTTTGTTATCCATTTGCCAGATTTCATAAAATGTGGCAATTGCTAACATGATTCGGACAGACTTTTAAGCATCGATGCGAGTGAGAAAATCTCAACATCTTGAACTTTGTCAAAAACCTTTTTCAACAAGTCTAGCTTTGTAGGTAGTAACACTACTATCAATGTCCGTCCTCCTCTTGAAAATCCATTTAATCACAATGGCTTGCCGATCATCGGGCAAGTCAACCAAAGTCCATACTTTGTTCTCATATATGGATCCCATCTCAGATTTCATGGCCTCAAACCATTTCGCGGAATCTGGGCTCATCATCGCTTCCTCATAGTTCGTAGGTTCATCATGGTCTAGTTACATGACTTCCAGAACAGGATTACCGTACTACTCTGGTGCGGATCTCACTCTGGTTTACCTACGAGATTCGGTAGTAACTTGATCTGAAGTTACATGATCATCATCATTAGCTTCCTCACTAATTGGTGTAGTAGTCACGAGAACAGTTTACGTGATGAACTACTTTCAATAAGGGAGAAGGTACAATTACCTCATCAAGTTCTACTTTCCTCCCACTCACTTCTTTGAGAGAAACTCCTTCTCTAGAAAGGATCCATCTATTAACAACGAATGTTTTGCCTTGGATCTGTGATAGAAGGTGTACCCAACAATTTCCTTTGGGTATTCTATGAAGGCGCACTTCCGATTTGGGTTTGAGCTTATCGGGGATGAAACTTTTCACATAAGCATCGCAGCCCCAAACTTTAAGAAGCGACAACTTTGGTTTCTTGCTAAACCACAGTTCATATAGTGTCGTCTCAGCAGTTTAGATGGTGCCCTATTTAGCGTGAATGCAGTTGTCTCTAATGCATGATCCCAAAAGCGATATTGGTAAATCGGTAAGAAACATCATAGATTGTACTATATCCAATAAAAACGGTTATGACGTTCGGACACACCATTATGATGTGGTGTTCGGTGGCGTGGTGTGAAACTATTCCACATTGTTTTAATTGAAGACCAAACTCGTAACTCAAATATTCGTCTCCATGATCGGATCGCGAAACTTTATTTTCTTATTACGATGATTTTTCCACTTCACTCTGAAATTCTTTGAACCTTTCAACTATTTCAGGACTTATGTTTCATCAAGTAGATATACCCATATCTGCTCAAATCATCTGTGAAGGTCGAAAAATAACGATACCGCTTGAGCCTTAACACTCATTGGATTGCATACATCAATATGTATTATTTCCAATAAGTCGGTTGCTTTCGCTCCTTTGTTAGGAGAACGGAGTCTTAGTCATCTTGCCCATGAGGCATGGTTACATAAGCATCAAGTGATTCATAATCAAGTGATTCCAAAATCCCATGAGCATGGAGTTTCTTCATCGCTTTACATAATATGACCTAAGCGGCGATTACCACAAATAAGTTGCACTATCATTATTAACTTTGCATCTTTTGGTTTCAATATTATGAATATGTGTATCACTACGATCGAGATCCAATGAACCATTTTCATTGGGTGTGTAACCATATAAGGTTTTATTCATGTAAGCGAACAACAGTTAATTCTCTTACTTAAATGAATAACCGTTTTGCAATAAACACGATCAAATCATATTCATGCTCAGCGCAAACACCAAATAACACTTATTTAGGTTCAACACTAATCCGAAAGTATAGGGGTGTGCGATGATGATCATATCAATCTTGAAACTACACACATCGTCACTTCACCCTTAACTAGTTTACATTTATACGCAACTCCGTTTGAGTTACTACTCTTAGCAACCGAACGATTACCAAATACCGAGGGGTTGCTATAAACACTAGTAAAGTACACATCAATAACATGTATATCAAATATACCTTTGTTTACTTTGCCATCCTTCTTATCCGCCAAATACTTGGGGTAGTTACGCTTCTAGTAACTAGTCCCTTTGCGGTAGAAGCACTTAGTCTCGGGCCTAGGTCGGACTTGGGCTTCTTCACTTGAGCAACAACTTGCTTGCGTTCTTCTTGAAGTTCCTTCTATCCCTTTGCCCTTTTCTTGAAACTAGTGGTCTTGTTAACCATCAACACTTGGTGTTCTTTCTTGATTTCTACCTTCAACGATTTCATCATCATGAAAAACTAGGAATCATTTTCATCATCCCTTGCATACTATAGTTCATCACGAAGTTCTACTAACTTGGTGATGGTGACTAGAAAATTACATCAATCACTATCTTATCGGAAGATTAACTCCCACTTGATTCAAGCAATTGAAGTACCCAGACAATCTGAGCACATGCTCACTAGTTGAGCGATTCTCCTCCATCTTTTAGCTATAGAACTTGTTGGAGACTTCATATCTCTCAACTCGGGTATTTGCTTGAAATATCAACTTCAATTTCTGGAACATCTCTTATGGTCCATGACGTTCAAAACGTCCTTGAAGTCCCGATTCTAAGCCATAAAGCATGGTGCACAAAACTATCAAGTAGTCATCATATTGAGCTAGCCAAACATTCATAACGTCTGCATCTGCTCCTGCAATAGAGTCATCACCTAGCGGTGCATTAAGGACATAATTCTTACATGCGACAATGAGGATAAACCTCGGATCACGGATCCAATCCGCATCATTGCTACTAACATTTTTCAACACAGTTTTCTCTAGGAACATATCAAAATAAACATATGAAAGCAACAACGTGAGCTATTGATCTACAACATAATTTGCAAAATACTACCAGGACTAAGTTCATGATAAATTAAAGTTCAATTAATCATATTACTTAAGAACTCCCACTTAGACAGACATCTCTCTAGTCATCTAAGTGATCACGTGATCCAAATCAACTAAACCATAACCGATCATCATGTGAGATGGAGTAGTTTTCAATGGTGAACATCTTATGTTGATCATATCTACTATATGATTCACGCTCGACCTTTCGGTCTCCGTGTTCGAGGCCATATCTGCATATGCTAGGCTCGTCAAGTTTAACTGAGTATTCGCGTGTGCAAAACTGGCTTGCACCCGTTGTAGATGGACGTGAGAGCTTATCACACCGATCATCACGTGGTGTGCAGGCACGACGGACTTTGGCAGCGGTGCATACTCGGGAGAACACTTCTTGATAATTAGTGAGAGATCATCTTAAAATGCTACCGTCGATCAAAGCAAGAATAAGATGTATAATAGATAAACATCATATGCAATCAATAATATGTGACATGATATGGCCATGATCATCTTGCGCCTTTGATCTCCATCTCCAAAATCTTGTCATGATCTCTATAAATCACCGACACGACACCATGATCTTCATCATCTTGATCTATATCAATGTGTCATCATATGGTTGTCTCACCAACTATTGCTCTTGCAACTATTGCTATCGTATAGCGATAAAGTAAAGCAAATATTTGGCACTTGCATCTTATGCAACAAAGAGACATCCATAGGGTTTACGCGATTCTTGATAACTTCAACAAAACATGATCATCTCATACAACAACTTATATCTCATCACGTTTTGACCATATCACATCACAACATGCCTGCAAAAACAAGTTAGGCGTCCTCTACTTTGTTGTTGCAAGTTTTACGTGGCTGCTACGGGCTTAAGCAAGAACCAATCTCACCTCGCATCAAAACCACAGCGATAGTTTGTCAAATAGACTCCGTTTAACCTTCGCAAGGACGGGCGTAGCCACTTTCGGTTCAACTAAAGTTGGAGAAACGACACCGCCAGACCACCACGTGTGCAAAAGCACGTCGGTAGAACCAGTCTCGCGTAAGCGTCTGGCGTAATGTCGGTCCGGCCGCTTCATCCAACAATACCGCTGAACCAAAGTATGACATCTTTGGTAGGCGGTATGACTTATATCGTCCACAACTCACTTGTGTTCTACTCGTGCATATAACATCAAACCATAAAACCTAGGCTCGGATGCCCTTGTTGGGGAGCGTAGTAATTTCAAAATTTTCCTCGCAGATGCAAGATCATGGTGATGATATAGCGAGAGGGGAGAGTGTTGTCTCGTACCCTCGTGAACCCGAAGCGGAAGCGATCTGGCGTAGAGGAAGTAGTCGTCGTTCTCCTCGCGATCAACGATCCAGCGCCGTTACTCCGGCGCCTCCGAGTTCTTGACACACGTACAGCTCGGTGGCGCTCCTCGGGCTCCGATCCGGCAAAGCTCGGGGAGAGAGTTCCGTCGACCTGACGGCGTGGTGATGATCTTGATGTTCTACCGGCGCGAGGGCTTCGCCTAAGCACCGCAGCGATATGACCGAGGTGGATTATGGTGGAGGGGCACGCGCACGGCTAAGGAGCGATCTCAGGATCAACTTGTGTGTCTATGGGGTGCCTTGCTCCGTATATAAAGGATGGAGGAGGAGGAGGCCGGCCAAGGGTTTGGCGCCCGGTGTGATGTCCTACTAGGATTCCAAGTCCTAGTAGGAGTCCATCAGAGGGAGGAAGGGAGAAGGAATAGGAGGAGAAGGAAGGTGGCGGCCCCTTTCCCTAGTCAATTCGGACTAGAGGAGAGCGGGGGCGCAGCAGCCTTTTCCTCTTCCCACTAAAGCCCATCAAGGCCCATTACTTCTCCGTAACTCCCGGTACTCGAAAAATACCGAATCACTCGGAACCTTTCCGAACTCGAATATAGTCGTCCAATATATCGATCTTTACGTCTCGACCATTTGAGACTCCTCGTCATGTCCCGATCTCATCCGGGACTCGAACTCCTTCGGTACATCAAAATACACAAACTCATAATATAACCGTCATCGAAACCTTAAGCGTGCGGACCCTACGGTTCGAGAACAATGTAGACATGACCGAGACCGTCTCGGTCAATAACCAATAAGCGGGACCTGGATGCCCATATTGGCTCCTACATATTCTCTGAAGATCTTTAACGGTCGGACCGCATAACAACATATGTTGTTCCCTTTGTCATCGGTATGTTACTTGCGAGAGATTCGATCGTCGGTATCAATACCTAGTTCAATCTAGTTACGGCAAGTCTCTTTACTCGTTCCGTAATACATCATCTCACAGCTAACTCATTAGTTGTAATGCTTGCAAGGCTTAAGTGATGTGTATTACCGAGAGGGCCCAGAGATACCTCTCCGACAATCGGAGTGACAAATCCTAATCTCGAAATCGCCAACCCAACATCGCCTTTGGAGACACTGTAATACTCCTTTATAATCACCCGATTCGTTGTGACGTTTGGTAGTACCAAAGTGTTCCTCCGTAAGCAGGAGTTGCATAATCTCATAGTTATAGGAACATGTATAAGTCATGGATAAAAGCAATAGCAACATACTAAGCGATCGGGTGCTAAGCTAATGGAATGGGTCATGTCAATCGAGATCATTCAACTAATGATGTGACCTTGTTAATCAAATAACAACTCCTTTGTCTATGGTTAGCAAACTTAACCATCTTTGATTAACAAGCTAGTCTAGTAGAGGCATACTAGTGACACTCTGTTTGTCTATGTATTCACACATGTATTATGTTTCCGGTTAATACAATTCTAGCATGAATAATAAACATTTATCATGAAATAAGGAAATAAATAATAACTTTATTATTGCCTCTAGGGCATATTTCCTTCAACCTTCTCCCTTTTTGTCCTCACAACCACCACCATATACCACCATAGTGCTATGTCCATGGCTTGCACTCATGTATTGCGTAAGAGTTGAAAAAGCTGAAGCGCGTTAAAAAGTATGAACCAATTGCTTGGCTCGTCATCGGGGTTGTGCATGATGGGAGTATTTTGTGTGACGAAGATGGAGCATAGCCAGACTATATGATTTTGTGGGGATGAGCTTTATTTGGCTATGTTATTTTGATAAGACAAAATTGCTTGGTTGGTATGCTTGAAGTATTATTGTTTTTATGTCAAATGACAGACTATTGCCTTGAATCACTCGTGTCTTAATATTCATGCCATGATTAGACATATGATCAAGATTATGCTAGGTAGCATTCCACATCAAAAATTATCTTTTTTATCATTTACCTACTCGAGGACGAGCAGGAATTAAGCTTGGGGATCTTGTCGTCTTCCTCGTATCTACAATTTTGATTGTTCCATGCTAATATTCTTGACTTTCATATACTTTTGGCAACTTTTTATACTATTTTTGGGACTAACATATTGATCCGATTGCCCGTGCGGTTTACATGCATTGCATGTTTTATGTTTAGAAAACCCCATATCAAACAGAGTCCAAGCGGGATAAAATGGATGGAGAATTATTTTGGAATATTTGGGATTTTCGGAGGAAGAATCAGCAAACGGTGTCGGAGTGGCCCACGAGACAGGTAGCGCCCTCCCCCTAGGCGCACGCCTGGACTCTCGTGGGCCACCCGTAAAGCGGTTGGCGCTCTTCTTTTGCCGCAAGAAAGCTAATTTTATGAGAAAAATCTGGGCGAAAGATTCACCCCAATTGGATTCTGAGATCTCGGATATTAAAGAAAGCAGTGAAAGGTAGAATCGAGAACGCGGAAGAGAGAGATAGATCAATCTCGGAGGGCTCTCGCCCCTCCCAAGCCATAGGAGCCAAGGACGGAGGAAACCCTTCTCCCATCTAGGGAGGAGGTTAAGGAAGAAGAAGAAGAAGAAGGGGGCCCTCTCCCCCTTGCTTTCGGTGGCGCCGGAACGCCGCCAGGGGCCATCATCATCACCGCAATCTTCACCAACACCTCCATCATCTTCACCAACATCTCCATCACCTTTCCCCATCTATATTCAGCGGTCCACTCTCCCGCAACGCTCCCTCTACTAGAACATGGTGCTTTATGCTTCATATTGTTTTCCAATGATATGTTGCCATCCTATGATGTCTGAGTAGATTTTCGTTGTCCTATTGGTGGTTGATGAATTGCTATGATTGATTTAATTTGCTTGTGATTATGTTGCTGTCCTATGGTGCCCATCATATGAGCGCGCGCGTGGGTCACACCATAGGGTTAGTTGT
The DNA here is from genome assembly GCA_021437245.1 of Aegilops speltoides. Taxonomy (NCBI): domain Eukaryota; kingdom Viridiplantae; phylum Streptophyta; class Magnoliopsida; order Poales; family Poaceae; genus Aegilops; species Aegilops speltoides. The sequence continues at coordinate 264,840,155 of CM038141.1, forward strand.
ATGTTGATAGGACTATGTATTGGAGGGCTAGAGTGATAGAAACTTCAACCTAGCATAGAAATTGATGCATACGGGATTGAATGGGGACCAATATATCTTAATGCTATGGTTGGGTTTTACCTTAATGAACGTTAGTAGTTGCGGATGCTTGCTAATAGTTCCAATCATAAGTGCATAGAATTCCAAGTCAGGGATGACATGCTAGCAGTGGCCTCTCCCACATAATACTTGCTATCGGTCTAGTAACGTAGTCAATTGCTTAAGGACAATTCCAACAACACCTACAAAGTACTTCTAGTTTCATACTTGTTATAGGTAAAGCGAACATCAAGCGTGCATAGAGTAGTATTTGTGGTCGATATGACTTGATAGAGTATTTGTTCTACCTTTAGCTCCTTGTTGGGTTCGGCATTCTTACTTATCAAAAGAGGCTACAACTATCCCGTATACTTGCGGGTCATCAGTGAGATCCCTGGTCTTTATTCTTTGATGCTTCTCATCTTCTTCTCCGTCCTGACGTGACGGGGAGGTGCTATTGAATGCCATTCGGCATCCGTATGACGGGGCAACGATGCAGGTGGTGCGGGCCGGCTCGGAGGAGGTGGCGGTCCTGGTTGTGTACCCGGAGGAGACCGACGCCGAAGCAGGCGAGATGCGCCGGACGGGTGAGCTTCCGCGTTTGATTTCTTGAGATGCCGGCCGAAAGGCGGGCGTGTTGATGCGAGATGATGATGTAGCGGCGCCAAGGGGAGGAGGCGGCTAGGGTCGGGTCGTCTCATGGGGCGGCGGTGGCTAGCTGGCCGCACAGGAAGGGGGACGCAACGCCCCGGAAGCCGGCCGCGAAGCGTACGGCGGACCACGCGGCCGGCACAAAACCGGCCGCCAAGAGGAGGCGCCACGCTCCACAGGCGGCGCAAGCGAGACCAACTGTCTTGCTGGTGGTTGGGTAAGTCCTTCCTTATTGACTTCTGGCGAGTCGCCGAACGGCTTATTTTTGTCCTTGCTTGCTTATTCCGTTGTCGCTGGTGTTGGCGGCGACGGAGGTTGTGTCCAACGGTGGTGTCGTGTTCTAGAAAACCTGGTCTAGCATCATCGACTGGGACGAGGAAATGGCCGATCTAGATCTCGGCCTGGATCCGGAAGGGCGCCGAGGCCTGCTTTGGCAGACGGAATTAGTCGAGCTGAGATGGGCGGCGTTAGCCCAGAGCTTGGGCGAGGCGCAGGCTGCGAAGCGGGCGGCAGGGAGGCAGCGTGGCTGTGATGCCGGCGGGCATGGAGCCGGTGTCGACGGTTTTCATGCCGCCATCAGAGGGGGAGCGCGACCCAGACGGGTGTGCGAAGGTGGTGGACCTCGACCGGGAGGTCATGGAGATCGACGACGACACCCCACCGCAGACCAACGTGGTTGAGGCGGAGATGGAGGTCGAGGGAGGAGGCGACGATGCCGTACCGGAGGAGGCGCCGTGGGCGACGCCGGGTGGGGTGCCTTAGGCGCCGACGGGTGGGGCGCCACGGGATGTGGTGCCGCAGACGACTCCGGACATCGTGCCAAAGAGGACGTCAGCCACAGAGGAGGCGGTGAGCGGCGAGTACGCCGTGGTGACCAGGCCAGGGAGCCATCAAGCCGCCGGGTCGCAGCCGGCTCGGGCTAGGCCCAGCGAGGTCTTCTTTGGGCCTTTGATGTAGGAAGAGGCGGCAATGGCTGGCGTGAGCCAGCGCCTCCGCGGGCATGTGGAGCGGGTCCAGGCCTTCGCCAAAGCCAAGACAGAGCAGGTGCGGGAGCTAGAGCGCGCCGTGATGGTAAGCTCTTCTCTTCTCTTCATATTTTGTTTTTCTTCTTGCGTCTCTTTTAGTGGGGGTGTAGCCCCTGAGATTCGGGCCAACTACATAGTAGTTGGGTCGAATCTTAAACTGTTGTCTTGTCTGATTCTCGACCTTCACAGCAACTGGATGCCTACCGGGTCGGTGTCCTTAACCGGCTCCTGGAGAAGCACCGACAGCTGAAGGCACAACTCACCGCCAAGGAGGAGGCGCTCTGTGTTGCCGAAGGTGAATTTCTTGCGTTCTCTTTTAGTGGGAGCGCGCTAGTGCACCCACTGGGTGTAGCCCCCGAGATTCGGGCCAACCACGTAGTAGTTGGGTCGAACCTTAAAGTAGTCTTCCTTCTGTTTCTGAATCTTCATCGTGCAGCCGCTGCGGCTGAGGTGCCGTCCTGGCGAACCCGGCTAATCCGAGCCGGCTATCAGCAAGACCGGGTAGCCGCTGATGTCGGCTGGCTTCGGGTCGAAGTTGGCCGGCTACAGGAGCAGCTGGCCGGTGACAAAAGCCGGCTTCAAGCCAAAGTGGAGCATCTCAAGGCGGAGGCGGCCAAGGAGGCGGAGACCAACGGGCCCTTGCTGAAGCCGGACAGCAATGCGACAAGCTGGCCGACGACAAGGGTCAGCTTCAAGACAAGGTGGAGCGCTGAAGGCGGCGGTGGTCACGGCGGCGGAGGCCCACCAGGCGGAGCTCCTCCGTCGCAAGGAGGAGCATGAGAAGGCGGCCACTACCAAGGACATCAAGCTGAAGGCGACCGTCGCCCAGGTCGCCGAGCTGAAGAAGGCGCTTGAAGACCGCGATCGTGCCGGCACCAGGGAGCGGCACGGTATGTTGCGCGAAGCGCAGCACCTGAATGAAACATTCACCAGTAAGTGCTTCTTTTTTATTCTGGCGGGTCATGAAGCCAGCTTTCTTTCCTATTTGTTGCTGACTTGTCTTGTTCTTTTTCTTGATAGGGCACTTCTCAAAGATGCACAGGGTGGCGGAGGAGGCTGTTTGCTTGTAACGGTCGCCGCAGGGGATCATGGGCTCTGGGACTGACCCGCAGGTCGCTTGGACCTTCTCAGAGATTATGACCGCCGCTTGGCTCGTCGCAAGTCTTGGGCGGCAGATGGCGCTGACTCTCAAAGGCTGGCCTTGAGGATGATGGCGGCCCTCGGCTGGTGTTATTCGTAAACAACTTCATGGTGGCAGCGGTGGTTGGAAATCGACGGTCTTGACTTCACGCATGGCGCGTCTCCAACGCTCATGCCGGCGCTGAGATGGCGCTCAAGTTCATGATGTCTTGGCATCCGAACCTGGCGCTAGACCGGCTGATGGGCCAACGAGCTGGCACGGAGCGCCAGTTGCAGGCGGAGGCTGGACGGGTTGCCGCTCGGGCCAGCTATATCATCGGGTTCTTGATTCACGACGAGTTCCGGCTGGAGCGAAGAGACGACGATAGAGTCATTCCTCCTAACAACTTTGGCTTGCTGCTGGACAACCCGGAGGGCAGCTCTAAGGAGTCGGGCCCCTATGCAGATGAGGACGTCGAGCTGGAAGACACCGGTGCCTCAATGAACCCGGAGGCCACCGATGGGGAGTCGGCTGCTGCGCAACCCGGCGCTGGAGCTGTCTGAGGCTGAAGCCGCCCTATTTTATCTTTGCAACATTTTCTATTAAGTAGCAGGTCCACCCGCCCACTGGGGTATGTAATGTAATGAACTCTGGCCCTGGGCATGTTTTAATCATGATGTAAATATTTCATGAGCGTTTGCATTTTTGCTTTTTGTTTTTCGAGCGGTTTTCTTGCTCGCACCTTTCTTTGGGCCTCCCCCCCAAGTCGAATAGCCGGGTTCCGGTCTGTGACTAGGAGTTGGTCCTAGGAAGGAGCGTGCAGTACTTAGGCTCTTCAAACGTTGAGCACGAGCGAAACACCCACTGGGTCGGCTGGCGGCAACCGGCGAAGCCGTATGGCGAGCAGCCGGTCGTGCAGTAAGTTAAGGTGGCGGGGCCGGGTTGGCCAATCCGGCGGACTTGACTTAGTATTTCACAGCGTGTTGGTGCTCTGGCCCATGATTCTTGTCGGCCAACAGCCGAAGCCAGGTCTGTGGCATAGGGCAAAGTGGAGGGCCGTGGCGAGTTGAACACCCGAGATGTGCTAAGGAGGGCGGCGGTGGTGGTCAAGTCGGCTAGCCCCCGAGGCCCTGGGTTGAGCGAGGCAACCCGGCGGTGTGTTTTTTTAAGAAAAGTCGCACAGATGTGTGGGACACAAATAACTTGGCTGGAAAGGGCAGCTCCCGAGCGTCGTTCGGGGACCCCATAGTTTTTCATGCGGTTACAAAAGGTAGTGATGCATACGTGCACACAACTAACTGTAAAACGGGCGGAGGAGTTCTGCGTTCCACGGTCGGGTTGTCTCTTCACCGGCGGTGTCTCTCTTGTGCTTGTTTGACTTGCGAGCGTCGATGAGGTAGTAGGTGTTGCGGTCGCATAGGGCTTTGCTAACGATGAAGGGGCTTCCCATGGGGCGGCCAACTTGTGCTGGCCGGCTTGTTGCTAGATGAGCCGGAGGACGAGGTCTCCCTCGTGGAATGCAAGGGGCTTGATCTTCTTGCTGTGGTAGTGCCTCTGGCCTTGCTGATAGATGGCGGATCAAATGAGTGCCAAAAGGCGTGCTTCTTAGAGTAGGTCGACGCCGTCTTCGGGGGCTTCCTTGGCTTCGGCTTCGGTGTACAACACGACTCGCGGTGAGTCGAACTCTATGTCGGTCGGGATGACGGCTTTTGCTCCGTAGATGAGGAAGAACGGGGTGAACCTGGTCGACCGGTTTGGCATTGTTCGGAGACTTTAGAGGATGGTCGACATCTCGTCAAGCCAGCTGCCAGGTGAAAGGACGAGCGACTCAATGAGCCGCAGCTTGATGCTGGATAGGATGAGGCTGTTGGCCCGCTCGACCTGGCTGTTGGACCGAGGGTGGGCCACGGAGGCCAAGTCGAGCGGATCTTTGGAGGCGGGCGATCTTGCTGCGCCCCTTAGAAGTTGGTGCCATTGACCATGATGATGTTGTTTGGGACGCCGTAGCATACCGCGATATCCTTGATGAACCAGAGGGCTATTGGCCCGTCCAGCGTCTTGATTGGCCGTTCTTCGATCCACTTGGTGAACTTGTCCACTGCCACCAGCAAGTGTGTCATGCCGCCTCGAGCGGTCTTGAAAGGCCCTACCATATCGAGTCCCCAGACCGTGAAGGGCTAGGTGATCGGGATGGTTCACAGTGCTGAGGCCGGCTGGTGGCTGTGCTTGCTGAAGCGCTGGCATCCCTCACAGTTGATGACAAGCGACTAGGCGTCTTGGAGGGTAGTAGGCCATTAGAAACCATGGCGGAAAAGCCTTGGCCACCAGGGATCTCGAGGTGGCGTGGTGTCCGCACTGCCCTGGTGCATGTCGAGGAGGATCCCTATGCCCTTGTCCTGCTCAATGCAGCGCTGAAGAATGCATGTTGAGCTGCGCTTGACGAGATCGTTGTTGATGATGCTGTAGGCAGACGCCCAACGTTGGATTTGCCGGGCCTCGGTTCCGTTAATGGGGAGGACTCTGAGAACTCTAAGATGGGCAGGGCCCATGATGCAGCCATCACTACGGCGAAGACAGCCACGATGGCGGGTTCTCGGGTGGCAGCGCCCAAGCCGGAGGCGGCATCCCCCAGGTTGGGGATGACGGTGGTCGGGTTGAGTAGGGCAGCCCCCGGGCCGGGTTCCGCTGCCCCCGGGATCAGGTCAGAGTCGATGTCGCCTAGATTGGACGTGGCAGTCCCCGGGCCGAGATCGGCAGCCCCCGGGCTAGGATCAGCAGCCCCCGGGCCGGGTTCAGCAGTCCCTGGTCCGGGAAGAGATGCGGCCGGGTCGTCGGGGACGAAGATGGACTCGGAGTCTGGAGACGGCTTAACAGACGACTTGTGCAGGTTCTCAAGGGAGACGCCGGGTGGAATGGCCTGCTGGGATGAGCCGATCTTGGCTAATGCATCGGCGGCTTCGTTCTCTGCACGCGGGACGTGGAGGAATTCCCAGCCGTCGAAGAAGACGAAGAGCTGTTAGACGAGGAAGCGGTAACTGGCCATGTTGGCATCTCGGGCGTCCCACTCGCCGGAGCATTGCTGCACCACCAGGTTCGAATTGCCGTAGCACAGGATGCGCCGGATGCTGAGTTCCTTGGCAAGCCGGAGGCCGTACACAAGGGCTTCATACTCGGCAACGTTGTTGGAGGTGGTGAAGTGGATCTGGAGTGCGTACCGAAGCTGGTCGCCCTTCGGGGAAGACAACACGATGCCGGCTCCCAAGCCAGAGCGCATCTTGGAGCCATCAAAGTGCATGCTCCAGTGCGTCGAATCCAGTGGCGGTAGCAGGTACTGGGTCTTGGTCCAGTCAACGAGGAAGTCGGCCAGAGCATGGGACTTGATCATGGTGCGGGGCTCATAGAGGATGGTGTGGCCGGCTAGCTTGATCGCCCATTTGGTAACCCGGCCAGAGGCATCCCGGCAGTCCATGTTCTCGCCGATGGGGGCCGTGCTGACTACGGTGACAACATGCTCTTGGGAATACTGCTTCAACTTCTTGGTGGTAAAATACACGCCATAACACATCTTCTGGTAGTGCGGGTAATTCTGCTTGGAGGCGGATAGCACCTTACTCAGGGGAAATTTTTTGACTGTCACCAGGATGAACAATCCATTGGTAACTACTGTCGCCATCTGAAGACATTGGCGTATGAGCTCCGTGACATTGGCGCCAAGGTTGATGACGACCTCCTCCTCAGCGCGCTTACCGCCGGCCTCAACGAGGACTTCCGCAATGCGGCCTCCAACCTCACCTTGATGCCGGAGCCCTCCTTCCCCAAGTTCGTGGCGTACTTGCAGCTGGAGGAGCGCTGGATGAAGGGGGTCAAGAAGCGTGTGCAGCATCATGCCCTCGCCGTCGACACCTCCGTGGCCCCACCACCGGCCGCCCCACCCACGCCGCGCCAGCAGCTGCCGCCCCCCGCGCCTCCGGGGTACTTCCCCTTACCGCCCGCGCCTCCCACCCCTCCCGCTGCCCCCAACAACCTAGTGGCGGGCGCCGCGGCAACCGCCACAAGGGCGGCCGCAAGCAGCAACATGCGTCGGGGGGGGGGAGGGGGGCTCGTCAGTAAGCAACAGCAGGCGACTCCTCCGTGGACGTACGACACCAACCCGTGGACCGGCGTCGTCCACGCGTACTCGATGCCGGTCCTTCAGGCTCCCGCTCTGGGCATCCTTGGGCCTCGCCCGGCGAGCCACCAAGCCCTCTTCACCGTGCAGAATGCCGCTCCCTACAGCGGCTACCGTGCCGCGCCCCCGCCCGCGCCTGCCTACGGCGCCACCGCCGCGCCCGCCTACGGAGGGTTTTACCCTCCTCAGGTGCCACCGTCGTGGGACCCAGCCCTTCTCATTGCTCTGCACTCCGCCCCGTCCCCTAGCTCCTATGGTGGCGGCGGTGACTGGTACATGGACTCGGGCGCCACCGCTCACATGACTGCTCATCCCGGTAACCTCACGTCTGCTACTCCTTTTCATACTCCCACTCACATCACCGTTGGTAACAGTTCCTCCCTACCCATTACACATGTCAGTCACATGTCATTTCCCTTTACTTCTACTCCCTTCATATGTCTAATGTTCTTGTGTCTCCTGACTTAGTCACTGATAATCCCCAAGTGTAGGGAATCATCGTAGCAATTCCCAAAGGTGGAAGTGATAAGTATGGAGTGTCGAACCCACAAGGAGCTAAAGGTAAGATCAATATTCTCTCAAGCCCTATTTGCCACTGTTACGACTCTACGTGCACCGAACGTTTGCTTCCAACTAGAAACAAGAAATAAAACTGTGCTGTGGGTATAAAGAGGATAACTTTGTATGATAACGGAGAGCTAAAATATAAAAATAAGTGTTGTTATCATAAAATTATAATATATTACTAAATAATATAAATAGCGAGTGTGGAATAATGGTGGATCGGTGTGCCGAATTGTCCTAAGCAATTGTTAACAAGATCGATAGTCGTCATTGCAATTTCATATGAGGGAGAGGCGTAAACTAACATACTTTTCCTACATGGATCGTATGCTCTTATGATTGGAACTCTAGCAAGCATCCACAAATACTATAAATTCATTAAGGTAAAACCCAACCATAGCATTAAAGCATCAAGTCCCCTTTTATCCCATACGCAACAACCCCCTTACTCGGGTTTAAGCTTCTTTTACTCTAGCAACCCACTATAAGCGAATCATGAACGTATTGCAACACCCTACAGCAGGAATCCCTCACGCTTGCGCGACACGGAGGGCACCATAGGACAGCACCAAGATAAAACATACAACTCGTACCAATCTAGATCATCAATCAATTCAAATACAAAAGATATCTACTCAAAACATCATAAGATGGCAACACATCATTGGATCATAATATATAGCATAAAGCACCATGTTCAAGTAGGGATTACAGCGGGGTGCGAGAGAGTGGACCGGCGTAAAAGAGATGAGGATGGTGATGATGATGGTGATGTTGATGAAGACGATCACCGCGGCAATGATTCCCCTCCCAATGGCACTCCGGTGCCACCAGGAGAGAGGAGGAGAGGTTCTCCCCCTTGTGCTTCCTCCTCCATGGCTTTCCTCCTCCATGGCTTTCCTCCTTTGGTCCTTGGCCTTCATGGAGATGATGGCCCCTCCGAGATCCTCCTCCATGGCCTCCGGTGATGATGGCCCCCTCCGCAGGTCTTGGGAGAGGGCCTAGATGTTCTCATGGCTCTGAGAGGCTTGCGGGCGGAACTTCGATCTAGGTTAATTCGAAGGTTTCGGTGTTATAGGAATTTTTGGCGTTGGTTTCACGTCAAGGGGGCCTCCGGGCTGTCCACGAGAGAGGGGGCCGCGCCCTAGGGGGGAGGGCGCCCCCCCTGTCTCATGGGCAGCCCGGGACTCCCCTGGCCCAACTCCGATGCTCCGTGGTCTTCTTTTGGTCTAGAAAAAATCCTCAAAAATTGGCACGTCAATTGGACTCCGTTTGGTATCCCTTTTACGTAAAACACTAAAATAAGGAGAAAAGCAAACCGCCTTTGGGCTCTAGGTTAATAAGTTAGTCCCAAAAATCATATAAAATGACATATAAATGCTTATAAAACATCATAGATGGATAATATAATAGCATGAATACTTCATAAATTATAGATCGTTGGAGCGTATCGGTCACTAATCTCGTTTACATTAAATCGCCTTGCTCGTAGAATCCTATTCTTGTTGAATTTGTGATATCGGTTTTTCTATGAAGGGCCTTTGTACAGATGGTACTCCACGGTGTGACAACCCTGGACGAGCTTTACCAGTGCATCCTCGGCGCCACCACCACCCGTCGTCTGCCGCCGCGCGCTAGTGTCGATCTTTGGCATGCACGCCTCGATCATCCCAACTCCACCGTTATCGTCGATTCTTGAGTTTTCTTTCTCATGTAATAAGGTTGACGACCACACTTGTGAGGCTTGCCGTCTTGGCAAGCACGTTCGTCTTCCCTTTAGCGAGTCTACAAACATTTCTACCTTTCCGTTTCAGTTATTGCATAGTGATGTTTGGACGTCCTCGGTTGCGAGCAACACAGGCTACTTATACTATTTGGTGATATTGGATGATTTTATCATTTTGTGTGGACATTCCCTCTCCATCGCAAGTCCGACACTCTTGCCACACTCACAGCCTTTTATTCATATGTCACCACACAATTTGGTTGTCCTATTCTCGCCTTGCAAACTGACAACGGCGGGGAGTTTGACGACGTCGCCGTCCGCAGTCTTCTTGCATCCCATGACACCATCTTTTGTCTCACCTGTCCCTACATGTCACAGCAGAATGGTCGCGTTGAGCGCGTCATTCGCACTCTTAATGACTGTGTCCGCACGTTGCTCTTCCGCTCCTACGTGCCTCCTCGGTTCTGGCCGGACGCGCTCGCAACCGCCAGCCTCCTTATTAACATTCGCCTGTGTCGTTCCCGCTGGAAATACAATCCTCACCAACTCCTCTTCGGTGCGGTTCCATCTTATGATGGTCTTTGCATCTTCGAGTGTCTCTGTTATCCTAGCACCGCGTCCACTGCTCCTCTGGCTTCGCTCCCGATCGCTTCCTTGCATCTTCCTTGGTTATCCTCCCAACACCAAAGTTTACGGTGCTATGATCCGATGTCCCACGCGTTTTCACTTTGCGGCATGTGTACTGATGATTGGTGTTCCCGTTTGGCGAGTACCGTCACCTTTAGCGTCTCCGTGGCCTTGATTTGCCCTGCCTCCACCTCTGGCGGACCGCCCGGCCGCGCACTAAACTCGACCCTTCCGCGCTCCCAGCTGGCGGCCTGTCGCCGTGGCCCCCCATGACCCCTATTTGTCGCCCGTCGCCGCGGCCTCCTCGGCCGCCCATGCCGCCAGCACACCCCCATCGGTGTGGTCGCTCGGGCTTAGGCGGGACACCGTCCTAGCATCGCTTCCGTCGGGCAATCTGCGTGTCTTTGCATCTACCTCGGCGCCGTCTCCGCTCCCCACCTCCGCTCCGCAGCCGCCTTCGGATCCGAATCGGCTAGCTTCGATGCGTGAGAGTTTGGCGCCTGCGGCGCGAGCTATGCGTGGCGGCTTATCCCGCGGACTCCCGTGCCAATGTCATCATCGGCAAGTGGGTCTTAAACGAAGACTTCGCCCGGCAGCTCTCGGCGCTACAAAGCGCGTTGGGTGGTCTTGCGGCTTCCGCCCGGCGTCTTGGCATGGACTTCACCGACACCTTCGCCCGGTTGTCAAACCGGCACGATCCTGTTGTCCTCCGGCTTGCGCTTCGCGCTGGCGATCCACCGGCTCGATGTGTCTAATGCTTTCTTGCATGGCCATCTCGATGAGCAGGTGTTCCGTCAGCAGCCTACTAGTTTCGTCGACACCGACTATCCGGATCACGTGTGCTTGCTCTCCCGTTCTTTCTACGGATTGAAGCAGGCACCTCGGGTCTGGTACTAGCGGATCACGGCCTTCCTTCAGCAGCAGGGGTTCCGGTCCACACGGTCCGATGCCTCCCTGTTTGTTTATCACGAGGCCCCGCCACGCGTACCTCCTCTGTATGTCGGCGACATCATCGACCGCATCCTCGCGGCGCTCCTTTAGCGAGATCACGGCTTCGCCTCGGCACCGAGTTTGCCCTCGAGGACTTGGGGCTCTCCACTACTTCCTCGGCATCGAGGTCATGCGCCGAACCGCTTCTTCTTCTGCTGCGGCGGTATGCCTCTGAGTTTACGGAAGCGGCGGGCATGCTTAGCTAGAAGCTGCTCCCCACGCCTATCGACCACGAAGGCTAAGGTGTCGCCGTCGAGGTTCTCCGGCGTCGCCTTCCCTTCTACCGCTCCATCGTCGGTGCGCTTGATACCTCGCCGACGCGTCCGGACATTCGATCTGTTGTCTAGCAGGTGTGCCTTCATATGCATGCTCCTCGTGACACCCATTTGGGCTCTCATGAAACATATTCTTGGTACATCGTGGCACCACAACCATGGGTCTCACCGAGCGGCATCACGACACCAGCCTTATCGCCTACTCCGCGCCCGGCCGGGCTGGGTGTCCCGACACTCGGCGCTCCACTTAGACTCTGCGTCTACCTCGGGCCCTATCTCGATTTATTGGTCATCTAAGCGACAACCCACGGTCTCACGATCGGCGTCGGTGAAATCTTGGGCCGTGTAGCCAACGCCGTCATGAGTGCTCTTAGCTCGACAACTACTTGGGAGTTCTTGTGTGAGGTTACCAAGGCGACGCTTGTCTACTGTGATAACATTTCGGCGGTGTACCTTGCTGCCAACCCTGTCCACCACCAACGGACGAAGCATATTGAGTTCGACATCCACTTCGTCAGGGAGCACGTCGCACTTGGTCGTGTTCGCGTTCTTCATATGCCCACCGATCAATAGTTCGCCGATGTTATGACGAAGCGACTACCCACCTCGACATTCGAAGGCTTTCGGTCCAGTCTCTGCGTCACCGGCGACGCTTTGACTGCGGGGGGTGTTGAACATGTGTACATGTACGTAGGTCTGGGTTTCGTATGCAGTACCTATAATGTCTGCATCCCTCTATATATACGTGTATTTTAGGAGACAAGATACCGATCGCATCCCTTGTATCTATATATATGTGCCTAGTGCACGATCAATTAATTATCGATGCACCAAATCATTCTCTACACAAACCTTCTCGTTTGATCCAACGGCCGTGGACCAGCCATACCCGGTGCGGTTGCAACCGCACCGGAGTCCATGTGCGAGTTGCCCCGTCGGCCATCGCGACAGAGCACCGGCAGCAGAGCGAGCGAAAGGAAGCCACGACAGCAAAGGAGGAGGAGAGGCAGCCGTCGCCGACACTGATCCCACGAGCGGATTAGAGAACTCGCCTCCATCGAAGATCTGAATCCCTCCTCCTGCTTTCGGAACTCGGATCATTCCTTCCTTCATTCCCGATCGATGCGGATACAGCCTCCTCCGGATCCGCGGATCTAGCCTTCTGTGCTGCTGCAGCAGCTGCCGCTGCTCGATTGATTGGCGGGGGAGATGAGGTTCTGGAGGGACGGCGGCGCGAGCGGGAGCGGGCGGGACCTCAACGGCGGGATGCCCTACGGCCAGGTGCGCGTCCTCGTCGTCGGCGATTCAGGTCAGTCTTCCGATTTAAGAACTCGTATCTTACCTAGGATGGGACACGTTCGGACGCTCTAGGAGGCCTGATGGTACGGATTGAGAACCACGGCGTTCAACTAGTTACACGTTAGCACGAGAATGTTATCATTAATTCTAGTAGGGCACATCTAGAGTTATTGCACATCTAAGTGATTCAATCATCAAACATAGAAAGGAAATGAAAAGAAAAAAATAAAATACCCGCACGAATCTCTGCGTAAAATCAAGGATATATGACTTAGACGTGCTTTAGCAAAACTTTAACTTTGGTACGACGGGCGAAACTGGTTTCAAAATCTGTCTATATTATATTTACCAACCAACTGAACATGATTTATTTTTAGGGGCTATTTAGCAGTTGCCTTGATAGATGTTGTTCATAACCCTGGTGTGCCGATTCTAAATGTGGTGTGGGTTTCTTCTGCCTTGAGTTGTATATATATTGAATGGATGGACAAACGGCAGCTCCTTTTTAGTTTTAGGATTTACTAGCACAACACCCGTGCTTTGCTATGGAGCAGACACCAGCTGACATGAACAAGGTGATAATGCAACTAAATGAATCAAACAGATTATTAAGTGTATGTATAAGGCCAATGAAACATTTGAAAGTGGCAACCACAACTATAGCACACACAGTGAGCAAGACGCGGTTCTTGACGGTGGAGACCTGAAGATGGCATTGTGGTGGCGGCCACAACTGTCCATAATGTTGGCCGCCATCTCGATAGTGCCTTTGCAGGTGAGGGTGAAGCCCTGGCAGGATTTGAAACAAGGGTCCGTCTCCAACTCCTTAACCACGGCCTCCACGATGTCTACTGTGATGGAGCCAGATTGGAGGAAGTCCACGTCATAGACGGCGTGGCAACTGTCCATGGTGTTTCGCTGCATCCCAATGGTGCTGGTGTGGATGAGCGCAGAGCCCCAGCCGGAGTTGAAACAAGGGTTCGTCTCTAGCTCCTGCACCAATCACGGCATCCAGCCTAATGGAGCCAGACCGGAGCAAGTCCGCTGACTGCCATGTCCAAGAATCCACCTGCCCCCAAAATCAAGAAGCGTTCTTGGCTGCTAGCCTTGGTGAAGGATCAAAGATGCCTCAAATGTCGGTGAGTAGGCAACAACCAAATTAAAATATTTTTCTTAGTTGCGTTTAGAGCCTAGTGCAGAAATGTAAGTTCTCTAGATATGCAACTAGGTGATACACCCTACACGATGCATTACAACAAGCTAGCAAGCTACACAAGGAGTCAAATAAGCAAGTAATAACTGGTAAAGCTAGGGTTAAGAAACAATGAAAGTGATGGAGACGATGAGTAATCCAAAGTTCACACACTTGGGGGTGTGCTAATCTCCGCTGGAGAGGCGGGGAACAACGAATGCTCCCACGACAACGAATGCCTCACCTTATGTCTCTGAGAACCTTTGTCAACAAATGCCCAAGTTCCCTCTCACTAGGGGGTAGCTCTTGGGGCGAGCTCCAAATCTTCACAAACGAGTCCGAGGCACAATGAATCGGAAGCTCCCGGGAAATACCAACCGTCTAGGGTTCCCCACAAACTAAGAGTAACAAGATTAGCTAGGATCATGTGGGGAATCAACAAACACGAGTTTTGATTGGATGGATTTGTAGGGGTGATCCTCTTGCTCTCTCTAAAATATGGACTAGATTGAGTGGCTAGAGAGAGAGAGAGAGAGAGGGAATTGAAGGTTTAAGCTTTTGTATTATTGGAGGAAAGAATAATGGAGTTGTCACCCTCCTTTGGAGCAGAAGGGTGCCTTATATAGGTCCACCAAAAATCTGTTCGTTATGCTTGCTGTCCAGAAAAGTCGGACAGTCCGACCAAAGTAGGACTGTAACTTCCTTTGACTTTATCAAGAGCCCTAGACAAAGTCGGACCCCCATGTCAGACAGTCCGACAAAGGTCGGATACCCCGATTTGGTTCAGACAGAACAAACAACACCAAAACAGGGGATGATTAAGCGCTCTTTCTCTCATAGGATGTGGGTGTATTTGGCTTTGATTTGTTTAGTGATTCCCACACAAAATTCATGGCGAATCCCCTCTTAATAGTACGACGTACCTATGACTCAAACGAGAAATCGTTGGTGTATATGATTTTGGCGTGCCGTCTTTTGTCGTTTTAGCTTGTGGGGTCGCCAACTAACCATATGTTTCATCCGTTGATGTGTAAACTGGACACATGTGCGGAACATAGTTAGTCATCTAATCTTTATTGCCATTAACACCAAAACCCTCATTAGGGGCGGATGCCCTTTCACTAGGACAAAAACCGCTGCCGGAATGCCATGAGGCTTCTTCAGGAGGCAGGAAAGATTCTGGGAAACACCAGGGCGCACCTTGTACAACTCGGTGGTGGCGGCGACTACTGGCGCTGGTCTCGTCGCTGTGGCAGTGACTCGATGGAGGGTTAGGGATTGTTCGACGGTCTTCCTTGGTGGCTTCTAGCGTGCTTTTCCACTGGATGAGACGTGCAACACCCTCCTCCGAGTCTATTGGTGATGTAGTCGTGGGCACTATCCTCCACGCCTCCTCATTGGCATGTCTCCGTATTCTGTTGACCGTCTCGCCGCAGCACCCGACATGGAGTCCTCCGCATCAACGACACCATTCCTCACTGCAGGAGGGAGTATCTGAGGTGAGTGGCCGCGGCGTGGCTGCCTCCCCACACGGCGACATGCTCACGGCTGCCACCCCCCACGCTTGGAATCAAGGGACAACTTTTGAAAAAGGAATGAAGAAAACCTTGAATGTGTGCACCGTTTTGAAATTGAATCACGGCACCATCTACTTTTTTGTAGTATTGTAGCTAGAAATAGCTAGTGTTACAAGATACACGTATTCAGGGTTTCTGACTATTTATCCGTGGCTACCCTTGACTATCATGGGATAGTACGACAAGAACATGCAAACACCAGGGTGAGTGAGCAATCTAAACATCATAATCAAGGTAAACCTCCTCAAAGCTCACCCTTGTGGAAGTTCTATCAGAGGAAGCAATTGGAAATTAAAAAATTTCTTGAAGCGACAGCGAATGAAAGCATGAAGCTACATCTTCAGAAAGGGATGCTGCGAGGTTGGTGATTAATTACCAGGTCCTCATGCTTGATATGGAGGTTGACCTCCAGGCGCTCGGAGAGCTTGTGGGTGCACTCCAGCGGGTCTCGACGGCCACATCGTACACCTTGGAGGCCAACATGCCCATCAGGTATTCCATGGCACCTGGCCCATCCAAGTCGTCTACCCGGTCCTCCTACCCAGCGCCGTGTTCCCTCATGCCTACAACGGACCTGCTCCTGCTCTACAGAGACTCCGGCACCAGGTAATCTTCAACTCTGTATGAAGAGAATTGGAGAAGGACGACGTAGTTGTCTCGTGGAAGCAGCTTTGCTCAAGCTGCATATTGGATAGAGCTGACTATTCCTGCATGTTAGCTGGTCCCATGTTCTTTCTTTTATAAGCACGCCCCCAGTAGCTGTTCATGAAGTTAAATCCGGATAAAGTTCCTTGAACTTATCCAGCGGCTCCCAGGTGGTCTCTACTGTTGTCAAACCATGCCATTGCACTAGAACTTCCCACTTGTCTTGGCGTCGGCGTACTTGCTCCCACCTTTGCTGGTACTAGAATGACACGCCAATGTTCGATCAATGGAAGGTCTGGGTCAGATGCGGGTGGATCTCCATGAAATTTCTTCAATAGTGCAGCATGCATGGATACATGCACCAGTAGGTAGATGTAGTTGATAAGTGTCGGTGTACTAAAGTAGGGGTACCTTAGTATCCCGAACTTGTGCCGCGGCGTCGCGGCGTCATGACAAGGCTTGTCGGTGTCGCCAAGATCCTCCGTAGTTTCTATTGATGCCATTCAAGAACAAAGTGTTTTAACTAAGAAGACAAGACTCGGCAAGAGGAACTTGCGGGAAGGATAAAACCCCGGCAAGAGGAGCTTCTTGGGAAGGCCACTCAAGGCACTTCAAAGAACTTGCCGCGACGCGCCCGCGTCCGGCAAGACCGAGCGACAAACTTTCGGGTGCGACAAGGCGACGACATGACAAAGGCGCTTGCATGGCGAGCCACCACTCTGCGCCCATGCTCCAAATAAGATCCGTCGGCGATGTCGCCGCGGACCGTTCGGCGCGCGTGGCGGGGAAGTCAGGCGACCAGCGGTGCGGTGGCAAGTGGAGATGTGAAGGCCATCGTGGCAAGCGGTGGCGCCCTAACGGTCGCTTTTACGCTTTGTTTAGGCGGCGGAAGGGCATTAAATGCTCTTGTCCCTAACGTCGAGTTAGGTAGGGTGCCTTGAGAATATGATTGTACCAGCCACCTTTTTTACATTTGTACCCTACGCTGCGTTGCCACTGTCGGTGACCCCTTTAGCCTATAAAAGGAGGCCCATGCGCAGCGTAGGGGGTTCGACTCATTGAAACTAAAACACTCCCATGCTCTCAAGCAAGAGCATAATACAACCTAAGCGGCGGTGAGAGTATTATCTCTCAGGAGAGCTCCGGTGGGTAAAATCCCTCGCGTGCTCCTCGATCCGCTCTTGATGCGCCTCCTCTCCTGCTTGGGACGAAAAGGGCCCTGCCCATAGGTGCTCGTTCCCACGACATCTTTGGCGCGCCCGGTAAGGCGTCGAGGTTGTGTGAACCCGATCCGGCGTTAGCGAGCGATTCATCATCATCTTCATCGACATGCCACCGAAGAAGAAGGCTTGGAGGTGGTCTCTCGACCGCGTCGATCCCATCGCCACCGAGCAAGCGGCGGTGGGGTGGGCCCGGCGGAGGGCGCCAAAGAAGGAGCTCACGTCGTTACGATCAAGGACAAGGCCCGCAAACTTCGTCGTCCGTACCGCCGCGCGCCCGCCTCGAGGCGCGAGATCGACAGCGTCATGGTGCTCGCAGCCTTTGTACTCGCATTAGAACAAGGCCAAAATTGGTGGATCTCGGGCGTTCAAGACCGGCATACTGCGCCAAATCTTGTACGAGTGAAGTCTGATCGCTGGGCGAAGTCTTGCTCGCCAACCGGTTGGAAGTCCGAGCATATCCGCTCTCGCGCCGTTCACCGCCGCCACCGAAGACTCGAAAAAGCGTTGGCCCAAGCTCAATCTGCTCTGGACTACCCTCGGCGGCGACAAGATCGGCGATTGGAGGCCGCCATCTGAGCCTCATCGGCCGCCCAGCGGCGCTACTCCCGGCAACCGAGCATATCGAAGCGCGGCAAGACGCCAGACGCGAGCGATGGCGACAAGACGATGGAGGTGCAACCACCGTCACTCCCGCCCTAAGGCCAAGATCGCCGACTTCACCGGATCAACCACGACACCGACTCCACGGCGTCGCCGGATCCACGAGCTCGTCGCGATCAGCGCCAAGTTCTTCAAACGACAATCTGAAGACCTTCGCACCGCGCGAGGCGTCGGAGAAAGCAGCGTCAATCGGACCAACCTTACTGGGCCCATTGCCTGATGACATCGTCGCCAGAGAACGAGCGACTTGCGTCTGCGATAGGTTGCCTGCGTTTACTCGTGAAGCTGCGGCAAGTCCGATGGCCCATACCAAGAACTTCAAGCGGATGTCTGGGAGAAATGCGATAGCGGTTGCATCCGTCGGAGTTCCTCGGCATCTACACCATTGCGGTGCGAGCTCTTTGAAGCGCGACGAAGATCCTGCCAACTACTTCCCATCTGGTGCTTAAGCCTAATGTCGGATCTGGCTTATGCACTTGCCGACAACTCCATCTCCTCATGGCGGATCGTGCCATCGGTTTGTCGGCGCCTTCACAGTGACCACAAGCCTCATGGCGGGAGGCGATCTGCATCTGCTTCGCCCGAAGGAAGGAGCCTCTGTAAGTACATACAAAGATTGACCAAGTCGCGTATGACATCGAGATGTCCACCCGCCCGGTCGTCGGTGCGTTCCATCGAAACGTCGCGTAACGCGAGATCGCGAGAGAGATGGCGATGTGCAAGATAAGAGACGTCGATGAGCTCATACGGCGACAAGTGTGCGCGTCTTTGAAGAAGGAAAAACTCCGGAGAGAACACAGGGGCGAAGTGCGGCGGTGAGATCTTTGCCCGTGAAAAAAAACCGCGGCGAACAACGAAGAAGGAAAGGCAAAGATGTAGCGGTATCGGCGGTCCGTACGGGAGGTGGCGCCAAGAAGCGAGACACATGGCGGCGCCCGACAAGCGAAGCGGCTCAAAGCAAGCGATCTTGTAAGATTCACCGTACCAAGGGCCATGATCTCCAAAGTTGCAAGAAGGTCGGCGGCTCGTTGGTACAAAAGGCTGAATCTGACGGCGACAAGGAAAAAAGCTCGGGAAGGTATTGGTGGGTCCGTGAAAGCGTCTGGCGGGGGAGGGCAGCGGGCGGGGAGCAAATGCAAGAGGAGACAGCCTCTCCCGGCGGCGACAAGGATGAAGATGAAGATGAAGATGAGGACATGGATGATGATGAGGCCGACGGCGGGGAGTTTTAAAAAGCAGCAGAGGTTTTGTGCGTTGGCGGTGGTGCCTCGCATACCTCGCGCCGCCACTCAAGCGGTGGGTGCGAAGTTAATCTGGCAGAACCATCGGTTGAGTCACGCAAGCCCTGAAATGGTCGGCCGCCTATCATCTTTGACATTGAGGACCACCTTGACCGCATCATCTGCGGTCGGTGCTTGCCGATGTTGGTTTCACCAACTATCCGCAACCTCAAAGTCACGAAGATGCTAGTTGATGGCGGGGCGGCTTGAACTGATCTCCTCGGCGGTACTCAAGAAGTTCGGATCCCGACAATGAGCTCGAAGAGATCGGTACTTTTCAAGGAATCAATCCGGGAAGGAGCAAGCGAAGGAAAGATTACATTGCGGTGACATTTGGCGTGAGTGAACTTCGTGACGAGAAAGTCACTTTTGATGTTGCTGATTTCTCATTACCCTACAATGGGATACTTGGCGACGGCGCTTCGCCAAGTTCATGGCGACATCCCACTATGCCTCTGGCGTGCTCAAGATCCCGGTCCGATAAGTGTCATCTCCGTCACTGGCGACAAGAAAGATGCCCTTATCTGCAAACAAGATCTCTGGGAAGCGGCGGCCGCAATTAGCATAAACCACTTGCCATTGAAGCTCCGGGAAGAAGAAGACCAAGTCCGACAAGAGCTCGATGCCCACTCCGGCAAGCGCCTCCTCTTGCGTCTTCGCTACCGTCGAGGACGCACCATCGAGCTCCACCGCAAGTGTAAGAAAGCGAAGGCAGCTCGCGAAGACCAAGAAAGTGGCCGCCATGGAGGGCGGCATCGCGGTACCTTCACCATCGGTGCCACGCTTGATCCTAAATAGGAAGCGCGCTCGTTGCTCTGGCGGCGAATGTTGATGTGTTTGCATGGCGACCATCGACATCCCCGTGTTCGAAAGTAATTGAGCACCGCCTGCCGCTCGTCCTCACGCGCCCGTCAAGCGTAAAGTCGAAAACAAGCGTTGGAGCGCCAAGAATTCATTGCGGAAGAGATCGAAGTTGGAAGCGGCGGGCACGGTCGGAGTGCTCCATCCAGCGTGGTGGCCAATCGTAGTCGTGCGCCAAAGCGAGCGGAAAATGGAGCTTTGTATAGACTTCACCGATGTTAATAAAGCTTGTCCCAGGATCCATTTCCCTTGCCGCGCGATCGACCGGTTATCGACTCCACGGCGGATGTGATCTGCTTTCATTTCTTGATGCATATTCGAGGATATCATCGGATCTTCATGGCGAAGAGGATGAGGAGAAGACCGTATTCATTACTCCATGTAGCGCGTCTTTGCTTTGTGCGGATGCCTTCGGACTAAAGAATCTTTGGTTGACATTTGCAAGGGTAGTTCACGAAGCTTTTGAGCCACACTACGAAATGTAGAGGCTTATATGGATGACATAGTGGTCAAGAGCAAAAGACAGAGCGACTCGATTCAAGATTTGGGCGAGACCTTTGCAAATCTGCGCAAGATCAATCTCAAACTCAACCCCGAGAAGTGCGTGTTTGGAGTCCTTCCGCAAGCTTCTCGGGTTCTTTGTGTCTCGGCGAGGATTGAGGCTAATCCCGACAAGATCAAGGCCATTGAGCGGATCGAAGCACCGAAGCGCGTCGAGGATGTCGCGAAGGCTTGCGGTATGTAGGCTGCTCTCGGCAGATTCATCTCTAAGTCTGTTGGCGGCATACGCCATTTTCAAAATTTTGAAAAAGCGGGTTCAATGAAATGGACTCGGAAGCGGAGGCTGCTGCTGCGAGACTTGAAGAGATATCATTCTCCACTCCAATACTTATCGCACCTAAACCACAAGAGAAGTTCTTCTTTGTATCTAGCGGCACCAATCAAAATGGTTAGTGCTGCGTTAATAGCGGAAAGGGAGGCGGATGATGAGCCACGACCCACGGCAAGTCGTCGGCGACAAGCGAGGCTTCCCGACAAGCTCGGTCCCGACAAGGATGGATCTGTGCAGCCACAAGAGGAAAGCGAAAGAAAATGGTGCGGCGCCCACTTTACTTTGTCGGTTCCCTTCTGCAGGGCTAGATCAAGGTACTACGGTGTGTAGAAGTTGCTTTTCGGCCTTCTCATGGCCTCGAGAAAGTTCGCGCCATTACCTTGACACATGAGATCACGATTGTCACTCGCTTTCCGTTAAAAGGATATTGCGTAATCCGAAGCAACAGGCGGGATTGTCGGGTGGGCCTTTGGAATTGTCAAGCTTTGGCCTTAAATTTGAGAGTACTTCAACTATCGAGCCGAGCATTGGCGAAATTCATAGCGTAATGGGCCTTGACACGATGAAGAAATTCGAGACGAGCATCCCGTCGAGGAAGCAAGCAAAGAATGGATCATGTACTTTGATGGTGCCTTCTCGGCGCAAAGGCGCCGGTCTTGGCGTGTTACTTATCGCACCCACCGGAGAGCACCTCAAGTCGTCGTCGGATGCACTTTCCCAAGGAGCAAGTGACAAACAATACTCTGAGTATGAAGGCTTGCTTCTTTGGACTTAGGATCATGGCGGACCTTGGGATCAAGAAGCTTATTATCGGGGGTGACTCATGACTTGTCATCCGCCAAGTGAACAAAGATTATCGAGTCCGTTGATGGAAGCTTACATTGATGAAGTGAGAAAGTTGGAAGAGCATTTTGGCGGCTGCGGATGGAACATGTTCCAAGAGCTCGAGCGATGTTGCCGATGGCTTCGTCAAAATCTGTTGCATTAAAGTTACTGTGGAACCGGGGATCTTTGTGCTCGGTGACTCAACCATCTGTGAGACCATCATTTGACAGAGCAAGAAGAGGAAGTTGATTTCCGGTGACTACTTTTAATTTGAGCTCCCGAAGCCGCCGCCAAAAGGTCCCAAGATCAACACCAAGAGTCTTTGAGGCGCATCTGCTCCGAAACAAGCCCTAAGGTTTGTTCGTTGAAGCGACGCTCCCGACAAGTTTTGCTCGGCAAGCTTGCCGGGAACATCAACTCGGCTGAACCGCGAGTTCTTGCCGTAAAGCGAATGTTCCCGCAGCAGCGTTGTGCCTTTAGTCCTTGTTGTTGAGCCACAAGCTCGGCATGGTATGCAGATTGTCCGTTTCCTTCAAGCAGGAGAACTTCCCGAGCAAAGAAGAAGAAGCGAAGAGAGTAGCCCGGCGATCAAGTATGTACCAGGTTTGTCGACGACATCTTTATGTAAGAGATTCAACGGAGTGAAATTGAAGTGTATTCCGGGAAGAAGGGCGAAAGTTGTTGGCGGAGATACATGGAGGCATATGTAGTCACCACATTGGCGCGAGAGCACTTGTTTAAAAAGCCTTCCAAGGTTTCTTTGGCCAACAACCTCTAGGATCTGTTGCACAAGTAACCAAGTGTGAAGCGTGCGGTTCCACTCCAGCGGATACATCGACCAACTCAAGCTCTCGGGCGATCCCTTTATCACGGCCATTTTCGATGCGGGGGCTCGACATCCTCGGCCCCTTTCCCGAAGTCGTCGGGGCTTTGAGTACTTATGCGTGGCAATCGACAAGTTCACAAAGTGGGCGGAAGTGGAAGCGATGAGGAAGGTGACAACACGGTCGGCGATCGAGTTCTTTAGGTCGATTGTTTGCGTTTGAGTCCCTAACAGGATCATCACCGCGTGATGGCACACAATTCCTGAGCCGCACCTTCATGCGATCGTCCAAGATCTTGGCGCCAAGATCGCCGCTTCGCTGCTCACCCGAAAAGCAGCGGTCAGCGGAGAGGGCAATGCTGAAGTCTTGCGTGGGCTCAAGACGAGAACTTTCGACGGTCGCACAAGTCTGGAAGAAATTGGATCGAGGCGCGCCATTGGTTCTTTGGTCGTCGGGGACGCCAAATCGAGCCACGGCGGACACCTTTGCTCTAGTCTATGGAGCGGCGGCGGTTCTCCCACGGAACTTCGTATACGGATCGCCTCGAGTGCTCGCTTATGATGAGCTTGAGCAAGAGCAACTGCGGCAAGATGACGCTACCGCTCCTTGAGGAAGATCGTCTTGAGCTCTTTGTCTGAGCCGCCGATATCGACAAGCTTTGCGCCACTACCATAGCCGCAAAGTCAATGCGAAGTCTTGAGGAAGGCGACCTTGTTCTTGGCGCGTTCAATCCGCCAAGAATTCAAACAAGTTGGCCTTGAAGTGGGAAGGCCCTTATCGGGTGAAGCGAGTCACTAGGCTCAAGTGCCGTCATTTGAGACCGAAGATGGCTTTCCGGTGAGCAACTCTGGAACATTGAGCATCTTCGTAAGTTTACCCATAAGGCGCGGTTCTTGGAACTGCTCGTGAACCACCTTTTGTACAAGCCTTGCATTGTTGCATGTAACCCTTTGTACAAAGCCGGCGCAGATCCCGTGCATAAATAAAGATCATATGCTCCGCACATCTTGTCAAATTTCATGCCTTTTTCTTTTTTGCATGTATTATCTGACACTTTGTGCAGCACTTGCCCCCGGTAAGCAATAACGAGCCTTAAGGCTCCATATCTTTATTTTCTCTTCTTTCTTTTTCTTAAAAAGAAGGTTCCTTCGCCCACAAGTTCACCGGGGAGGAGGAGGAGATGATGATGTGTGGACGGTGGCCGTTCAAAGTATAGCCTTGCCGGGGCGATCGACAAAAAAGCTAAGTTGCCAAAGTTTGAGCACAATCAATTTTAAAATTTCTTAAGTTATCTTCCTTGAGCGACCGTGCTTTGTATGGAAAACACATGCGCGCGGAGGAACCGACTCATGACTAGTTGCGCCTTACTTTGTTTGAGTCCGCTCAACGACTTGAGTGTCTTTGCGGCTAGTTGCGACAAGGTTTCTTCTTAGGAGCAACACCGCCAAAGAGTTCTTGATGTTCACTTTCGGCGCTTCGTGGCAAGGGTACTTTCTTGTTGGCAAGTTCCCTAAAAGCGTGGGGTAAAAACATACAAAGGAAGGAATCAAGTAAAGGAAATAACATAGCAAATCTTGCCCAAGATAAAGTTATATTACAAAAATGACTTGCAGCGCTCTAATAGATTGTTCTGTGGCGTGTCGGCGGCAAGAAAAAGGAAAAAAAAAAAGGCGGTCTAGTCTACGCGATCACCGTCGACCCTCGACTTCATTCACCTTGTCCACAATGGGTGCGACAAGGGCCCTGAGCTCTTCAAGATCGGCACCACGGCAGACTTCTTGAGGGCGTTGGTGAGGTTGAGGCCGGATTGCGGAAGAGCACCTTCACCAACACCTTCTCGGGACTCTGGCGCTTGATTAGGCGACTCTCGTCGGCCAGTGCCTTGGGATCCTTTCCGGAGTTCTTTGGAGAGCCGTCGCCACGCCTTGAAGAACAGAGAGCTTGGCGGCTGGCCGGAGGTTTTGTCGGAGAAGTACCAAGCCCTCCAGTTCAGTGCGCCAGCTCCTCGTCGATATCTTGGCGATGTTGGCGAGGCCCTCCGTCGAGCTCCACAAGAGCCTCGAAGGTGTTACGGGTTTGGCGCCCTCGTCAGCAGCTCCTCATTGGCCTTGATCTCTCCTTCAAGTCCTCCTCCCGCTTCTTGGCGCCGTCCAGCGTCTCGATAGCGTAGCGGCTTCACTCGAGATCGGCATTGGCGTCCTTGGCGGCGTTCGGCTCACTGCCCTTCTCGGAGACGACCTGCAGCTCGCCATGGGCGGGCGTCCTTCTCGCCTTCATATTGGAGCGCAACAAGCTCTTCATTCTTTGCCTTGAGGTGGCTTCTAGCTCGTCGCTTCACCTCCAGCTCCTTGGCGGCCTCGGCATTGCGCGGCATCCTTCGCTTCCTTGAGGGCTCCGCCATGTCTCCTCAGCAGCAAGCTCCTCCTCGTAGCTGTCCAAGTTACCCTTCTTCTGCGTCGCTCGCCTTCTCGCCGGACATCTCCTCGGCGGCAAGCCGTCTGCTTCTTCGCTTCAACCTTCTCGAGGAGAAAAGCCTTCAGCGCCTCGGCAAGCTGCGCCTACTCCTCTCTGCAATGGACCGGAGGGCCTCTTGGTTCTTGACTCTGGAGCTCCTCCGCATGCTTCTCTATGTCCACTCCGCTGCTGCGACAAGCGCTTCCGGATTCGGTTTTGCTTGTCGGGCGCGGTAAGCGATACCAATTTCGGAGCAGCTCCTCCTCGCGGACTTCGCTTCTTCTTTGCTTGGCGCGTCGACCTTTGTCGGCCAATGAGGCGAGCACTTCTCCGTTAAAGCCTCTCCTCGACCGGCCGTATACAGGCTTGGCCCCGGGGAGCTTGATGAAGACACCGTCGCCGCCTTCAAGTAAGCGCCGGTGGGAACTCTTGAACTGGCGCTCGTCGTAGGCGAGAGGATCGGCGGTTGGCGTGGCGCCTTGCGCTCTGCGGCCCCGGTCGTCGATCGATCGCCGGACCCTCGCCCGGCTCTGCGCCCGGCAACCTGGCGACCTCTTCGTCGTGAGGATCATCGGTGCCGGCCTCTTCTTGATGGCGGCGACATCGTCGATATTGCAGCGCCGTTCTCCTCGCCGGTGGCATCGGTCTCCATCGGCTCAGGAGGAGGATCGAAGACAGGAAGAGGTAGAAAAGTCAAGCAAATATCCAAAAAGAAGATCGGAAGAAGAACCCAAGGGAAGTTTTCGACAAGAAGGATTACTGTCTTTGGCTCTGTAATCATGGGCTCCACCACCGGGATCACGGTCCGTCCCTTCTTGGGAGCGCTCCTTGGGAGGCGCTCCCTTGCCGGGAATCCGTCCTCGGCGGCGTAGTTGAAGCTGATGTCACCTCAGGAACGGCTTCCGTTTGCTCCTGGTGAACCTGTTCTGCTCCTACACAAGCAAACCAACAATCGAGATATCGATGAGGAAAGAACACCCATGCGCGCATGACAATGGGAAATAAAATTATGTACTTATTTGGGGCTGCTGTGGGGCTGCTCGAGGAGAGATTGCGGGTCCGACAAGGTGGTCTCGGACGCGTCCTCTCTTATCCTGCGAGATCGTCCTCGATGACAACCACGGGACCTTAGCCCTCTTCGCCGCTCTCTGGCCGAGTCACAGAAAGGAACAAGGTTGAAGAAAGCGGATCGATACAAGACAAGAAACAAAGAAGAATTGAAGAACCATAAGTACAACAAAAAGAAAAGACTTACTCGTCCTCCTCTTCTTCCTCCTCGCCGGAGCCGAAAGCGGAGAGATCAAATCTGTACCCTTCGGTATGCGACGAGGCGGAGGAGTAGGCTCCATGGGCGCTTAGCGGAGCTACTGGCGAGATCGGGCGGCGGCGAAAGACCCCGCTCGGTTGCGGTCGGGCGTGAGATGCTCCTTGGCAGCGGTGCTTGGCGCGGTGGAAGCGTGTCCGCGCGTGGCGGTGCTAGCCTGTCTGCCGCCTCTTTGTGTCTCCGGTCTGCGGGCGCCTTCTTAATTGGTGGAGGGGCTGCATTGAGGGCTCCGTCTGCGGCAAGTTGCTTGAAGACGGTGGCCACTTGCGCCCCGGCTGATCGCTTCGCTTGACCCGGGCTCTCCTCGCCGGCGACCTCCCGACAAGCTCCTCTCGGTCGGCAAGGCTTGCCGCCTCGGCTACCTCTGCCTCCAAAGTAAACCGAACTTCGCCATGCATGGCGGCCTTCGCCGCCGCTTCTTACTTCGGTGGCAATCGCGCATCTCATCATCGATGGTGTCGCGGGTGAGAGTCTCTGCTCGTCGGCGCGGACCGCCACCTCCATCAAGTCGTCGAAGAATTGCCGCACGGCGTCGTCGGCGGTTCTCTGCCAAGTTGGGATAATCCCATGCGAGTCGCACTCGGCATCATTGCGCGGATGCGCGGTCAGCTGGAGTTATTACCTGTGGACGACGCCTGCGGCGGCTGAACCACTCGGGATGGTTGGGGTCGTGCTTGAGCAGTTCCTTGGCGTCCGTCCAACTCCAAAACAGTGAAGTTAAAATTGAGGCTGGCGTAGCCTCATGATATCCGCCGGACCCCGAACAACGGCGGGTCTCCCCTCTCTGCAAGAGAAGCGTCGCGGCGAAGAAAGTCCGCGCCAACAGCCCTTCTGATGAGCCCGCAAGCTGGAGCCGTAAGATCCGGGTGGTGGCGATCTTCAATCTAGCATCATCCGCCGCGAGCGCTCCGCCGCCCAGACTACTCGGGCTTGGCGCAAGTTGGTGAATGGATGCGGGTTCTCATCAACAATCCAACACCACTCCGCTCTCCACTCCTCCCATTTCTTTGCGGAGCTCCCTCCAGATAGACCTCCTTCATGCCGACTCTCGAGATCCAGGCGATCCCGCCACTAAGGGCTCTCCTTCTCGGCCGGGGCATGAAGTAGTGGCGAAAAAGGCAACATTTGGGTGGATTCCGGCGAAGTTTTCGCGAGATGTCGAAAACCGCCATGGTCAACGGCGTTGGGGGTGAAGTCGAGGAGATGAAACCCGTAGGTATTCATGATATCGCGAAGAAATCGGAAAAGGGCGGCGAGCCCGCAATAGAAGAACAATGGGAAGAAGGGTATCCTTTTGGACACCGTTTGAGTAGAAGCTTGGCGGAGAGTACTGCGTCTGTGGATGCGCCGCGTCTCCGTCGACGAAGAGATAGAACCACTCCGCAGCTCCTTGGCGGAGAGCTCGGGGAAAAGTGCTTCGCTCCTTGCGCGCTTCAAGCCCAGCCGCCTCGGCCGACTTCGCACCCTTCCGGTCTTAGGAGCCATGGCGGGGCGGTGAGGAGCGGCGACGGCGGCGAAGCGGGCGCTGCTCTCTTCGGCTTTGAGAAGCGGAGGGCGGCGGAGATTTTGAGGAAGCAAGCGCAAGTGGCGAAGGTGAAACGACCCTGTTTCCCTTATAAAGAGGAGGAGGCGAGCGTTCGCCTTTTTCGATTAAAGAATCACCCACGATCTCTCCCACGACGCCGTGTTTGGCGCGTGCTGCTCTGGGAGGCGCGGTGAATCTGAGTTAGATTTGGTGTGGACCCGGGCGCGTGTGCCCGTGCCTGTTTTGGGCTCGCCCAACAGCGCTTCGGCACCGTGTGTGGCCCAGGCCCGGGGGCTCTTGTCGGTGTACTAAAGTAGGGGTACCTTAGTATCCCGAACTTGTGCACGGGCAGTCGCAGCGTCTCGCGACAAGGCTTGTCGGGTGTCCGCCAAGATCCTCCGTAGTTCCTATTGATGCCATTCAAGAACAAAGTGTTTTAACTAAGAAGACAAGACTCCGGCAAGAGGAGCTTGCCGGGAAGGACAAGGCCCCGGCAAGAGGAGCTTGCCGGGAAGGCCAACAAGTCACTTCAAAGAACTTGCCGCGACGCGCCGCGTCCGGCAAGACCCGACAGCGACAAACTTTGGGTGCGACAAGGCGGCGACGCGGCAAAGGCGCTTGCAGCGGCGAAACCACCACTCTGCGCCCATGCTCCAACGCATCCGTCGGCGTGTCGCCGCAGACTGTTCCAGCGCGTGGCGGGAAGCTGTCAGCAAAGCGGTGCGAGGTGGCAAGTGGAGATGACGAGAAGGCCATCGTGGCAAGCGGTGGCGCCCCTAATGGTCGCTTTTCTGCACAGTTTAGGCGACGCGGACGGGCATTAAATGCTCTTGTCCCCTGCCGTCAGAGTTAGGTAGGGTGCACTGTAGATAACAGTTGTACCAGCCACGCCTGCGTTGCCACCTGTCGGTGACCCCTTTAGCCTATAAAAGGAGGCCCATGCGCAACGTAGAGGGGGTTCGACTCATTCGAAACTAAAACACTCCCATGCTCTCAAGCAAGAGCATAATACAACCACAAAGCAGCAGTAGGAGTATTATCTCTCCGGAGAGCTCCGAAGCTGGGTAAAAATCCCTCGCGTGCTCCGCCTCGATCCGCTCTTCGTGCGCCCTCCGCTCCCTGCCGGACCGAAAAGGGGCCCTGCCCCATAGGTGCTCGTTTCCCACGACAATAAGCTACTGCACCAATCCTCTCCAAGAGTTGAATAATATTTTGGTGCTAACTTAGCATGTGCTTTGACCGCTAGAGATGCTGCCTAGCGGTTGTGCAGTCTGAGCCAAACCCAGTCTCCTACTGCAAATTCAAGGCTGCGGTGCTAAGTGTCATGTTCTTTTATAGCTTGGAGAAGCCTGTCATGAATTTCCTTTAGGAACTCATCCCGCTCAACGTGGGAGCGCTCAACCGCCTCCACATGTGCTGAGCCAGGCTCATATGACACCAACGATGGAGGCGTCCTGCCATAAACCACATGAAAAGGGCTGGTTTTGATAGAACGCTGGAAACTAGTGTTATAGCAAGATTCTGCCCATGGAAACCACTCAATCCACTCACCAGGATGATTACATGTTAGGCAATGGAGATACATGGAAACGATTCAGTTGACAACCTCAGTCCCGCACATCAGAATAGGGATGGAATGCGGAGCTGAAATTGTTCACACCGATTCAACCAGACCATCTGGTCATCGTTGCCATTGAATGTGCGAAATTCCAGTTTGTGGCATCGATGCACACCCGTGGTATCTGCAATTTTGTGGACCCTGCAGAACAGCAAATTTGAGGACCTGGATGGCATCGATTGAGGAAACCAAAATCCTGGCTGTGAGTTGGGAGGGATCGTCTGCAGGCCCGGTGTCCTGTGAGATGATTCTTGGGACCAGGGCAGTTGCTGTTGTGTTAGAATTGAGGGCGTGGATGTCGTCGTTGTCACCAGGTTGGCAGCCAGATTAGGTACTATACTGCCTCTCAGAAAAGGCAAGGATGGAGGCCACTGCAAGATGCCACCACCTCCTCCTTGCACCCCCGGGCTCTGCTCTAGTGACTTGAATAGCGAATCCAGAGGTGCAAACTCCTTGTTGAATTTATTGCTCAGCGCGGCAATTGCTGCCAACACATCTTCGTTGGGATTGGTCTTTTCAGGCGCATCGTCAGCCATGGTGGCTAGCTCTAATACCAGATGTTGCAGCCGATGTTTGCTATGGAGGTTGTATGGCGGGGCACTCGCTGGCGCAAGGGTCGTCACCGTGATACAGTAGAGGGGTAGTGGAGAAAGGATGGGGAATTAGGTAGGTAGAAGAAAGCACAGGCAGGGAATAGATGTTTCATTGCTTGCCCTCCCTACAGGAGGATACATCCTTATATAGACCCTTTAGATATGTTACTGTTCTCTAAACAGTAATTCCACACACGCTGGATACTCAGACTAAGTTGGGTCCATCTAAGAGACAACTGGACTCTACCCACAAACAGACTCTTCTAGTAGGACAACTGGACTCTTAAGATGCCACAGCAGTACACTGGTACAACGGTAATCATACCAGAACCAATCCGGACAATCGAACGAACGTAGATCGTGGAGAGACGATGACCGGTAGATCTAGAGAAACGGTAATTGAATAATCGACACCCCAGTCTGAATATATGATACCGTAGTCTGAATAATTGACACGGTGGTCGATGGAGAACAGACACGCGTGGACGAGGTGTTGGATCTTTACGGTTCGGCCGCCCAATCCAACCGGAGCAGCGGGGGGATGGGCTTCGATCGGGGCCGGATGCGTCCGGTCGGGCGTTTGCACAAGGTGACATGCGCATGGGGATGGGGCTGATCCAGAAGCCAGGGAAGCAGATGGACGGGCGTGAGAGGCCGGATTCGGTTCTATATTGGAGGGGGAGCTCCGGTCTAGGCAGAGGAGGCAGCCCAGCAGCGGTCTGATCTGGCCAGGGCATTGCTGACGGTTGGAGGATGAGATCGATCCAGAGGAAAATTAATTGAAATGAGACCGAAAATATATTGATCGTCCAAGACCGATCTGAAGAAACCGATAGAGAGAGGAGGACAAGTCGCGGTGTCTGGAATAAACTCTAAACCTTGACTCTTGATACCATGCTAGAGGAGCAACTTGATTGTATTACCATAGCCCATGGGGAGAATATATGGTACAGGAGACTTGGGGTACACGTAAGGAAATCTAGACCAATGAGTACATATAGAAACCTAGACCAATACTAATACTGCTTAACGCATACCATTGTGATCAACTTGTAGAGATGCTCAAGTACTGTTTGTAGAAGTTTAACTTGTTACTGTTTAGTTTTAATGGACATGATGAATTTTCCTTCTTTTCTTTTTCCAGGTGTGGGGAAATCTTCATTGGCACGTCTCATTCTTCAAGGTTCTGCGATTGCTCGACCGACCCAAACAATTGGATGTACAGTTGATGTAAAAGTATGTAATGCAGTGTGCTCACTCCGTCATTTCAGCAGTATATTCTGATAGAATTGTTTACTCAACCGTTTCAGCATATTACTTACGGAAGCCCAGGGAGTTCATCTAATAGCATCGTCGGTGATGCTGAAAGGAACTTCTTTGTTGAGCTTTGGGATGTTTCAGGGCACGATCGCTACAGAGATTGCCGTTCACTTTTTTATTCACAAATTAATGGTACACCATTCTCTTTATACCAATATAATATTCTGGCCTTTGCTTCCCTACTAATCTGGTTCAGTCATCTTATATGGCACAATATACATTTCTAATATTATTTGCTTCTCAACCAGTATTAACAACAAATTTCTCGTATAAAATACAGTGACAAATTTGCATATTTGCTACTAGCTGTTTAACTCACGACTGCTGAGCTTTCTGAGATTCTGCGACTTCAGTAATTCATTCTCTGGTGTTCCTATTTAACTGTCTTATCTCTTATCACCACAAAGTGTAGATAGCAACTTCTTTTAGTATGACATTTCCTGATTCTCAATTTGATAGAATCAATGCATTCTTTCTATTGTGCCCGAGTGATTTCAGATATGCGTTTCAAGTTTTCTATAGCAACTAGGTATTACAAATCCGTGTTAGTACACCAGATAATACAGATCCTGTATTCACTTCTCCATAATTATTCATCAGGTGTCATATTTGTTTATGACCTATCTCAGAGGAAGACAAAGACAAATTTGAGCAAGTGGGCAGTTGAGGTTGCTGAGTCTGGGACCTTTTCAGCTCCTCTTGGGTCTGGTGGTCCAGGAGGCCTTCCAGTTCCTTACCTAGTAATTGCTAACAAAGTAGACATTGCTCCAAGAGATGGTAGAAGAGTTAGCAGTGGAAATCTTATTGATGTTGCTCGTCAATGGGTTGACAAGCAAGGCCTACTTCCATCGAGTGAAGAACTTCCACTTGTGGATAGCTTCCCTGGCAATTCTGGTCTGCTCACGGTAATTCTAATGTGCTCTTAGTCACATCTTTCATGTGATGTCTTTACATTTCCATGAAAAAAGAACTTTACTGTAATGCGGTGGACTTTAGCAGTATGACTCTGAATAAAATGTTCTGCTCTGCTCTCATTATTTATGTACTGGTTGGGGTTGACGTTGTTAGTGCCTTAGCAAATGATATGTTGACGTTTGGATGCAGGCTGCAAAAGAGGCAAGATATGATAAAGAAGCTGTGGTTAAGTTCTTCCGCATGGTTTGTGGCTTTGTGCAACAGAATAATTTTCCATTTGAGTAGCAAATAAGAATTCTTGGTACATAAGATTATTTACTAATGTTGTTGAGATTTATCTTTCAGTTGATAAGGAGGAGGTATTTCTCGAATGAACTTCCTGCCCCTAGCCCATGGTCTCTCACTCCCAGAGGGGATACCATTCTTCCTGTAGAAACCATGAATGATGAGGAGTTGTTCAAAAGGAAAAGGTGAGCTCTTTGTCTTATTTTTTTTTGTGTTACTAAGAGCAGGCTAGTGCACTCGGTGAATTGATATTATCTTTGTACTTGTTCATCTGAAATGCATTCGACTGGCTATTTGTCAGGCCATCTTGTAGACACATTTTATTTCCCTCCTTGTTGCAGCTATGGCGGGCAGAGGTACAAATACAACGGTGTCGCCCCACTATCTGCACAGCAGAACGTAACTCTACCGCTCACTCCCTCTCCGCAGCAGCCAATGTCCTCTTCCGCGGAGAACTACAGATACCACAGATTCTCGTCATCGGCAATTCCTGACAAAAACAATAGTAGGACAAGCCGACTAGACATCAATTTATGATACATGGGCTGATAATCACCACGAAATACAACTTGCGACATGGAAAAAGCACATATTGCCGGGGAAATATTTGAATCTTCCTTTCTGTATTCCTGAGAAGTTCTACTACTGTCTTACTGGCAACACGTGCATGTCGTCGGATATGCCTCTTTTTGTTTATTTTGGTCTATCATTGTTGGATGAGACGATGAGTAGTTAGCATTTCTTTTGTATCTTGTCAAATATTTGTTGAAATTGTTTGGGATTGGAGACAGTGAACATGTATAAAATCAGTAGAAACAATTTAGATGACTATAGTGTTGAACTGTTCTATTCATGATCTAAAGTCACCTGGAACAATAGGAAATGGGACTTAGATTTGACTGCAACTATTATTGACATTGTTCTGGATCATTTTTAGACTGAATGCCAAGCTCATAATTTTGTTTAGTTGAAACTTATTTGTGTGTCTCCAGTGTCAACCGGTATTGCTTGTACTCCGACGACCGCAGCTGCCCATGCCCTTGTTGCCCTGTTCAAGGGTTCGGTATTGCTCGATGGCCTCATTGTCCAACTGTCTAACCTCAACATACTCGCTGAGAGCTCCTCGGCACTTCGGAGAGCCAATTGAGTGTTTGGCTGACATGATCGAGGTGGAGCTTGGTTGCAGTCGGACATGTTCGGCTGGGGTTAGACGTATATGTATAAGTCGAGTGGCTTGGAAAGTCTGGCGGATCGACAAGGATGTCGGTCAGAATCGACGACAATGATGATTTTAGCGACGGCGACATATGAGTGATGTTGATGTTGATTGACTTCCAGGCGTGGCAACACGCGGCGATGGTTTGAGGGTTTGTGAGCTTCATCATGGCGATGGAGCGGGGTTGACTCAAGGTGATGTACACACGGGTGCTTGAAGTCAACGGGCATGAGAGTGTACTGATCATCTACCATGGATACATATTGAAGGTGTAGCCGACTGATGGAGAGGCTGTATTGTAAGACATCAGAGAGTCAACACCTATTTCAATGGGAAAAGCGACGTGCATGTTGTTCGGGCCGTGGTTCAAAGGATACATAAAACTCGACAACGCTCAAGGATGAGCTGGTGGTTCTGTGAAGTGGGGGTTGAGGTGACTTGGGTTAGCAACCCAAGATACTCGATCGGGACAACAAAGCCTAAACAGTAATAAAGGCGAGACATGCTGTAAGCATGAGACACGGCGACAGACCAGGACACCGGTGGTCAGACATAGTGTGGAGACGAGGCTCAAGCCATGTTGGCAAGTGGTAATATCAATTTCGTGACTATCGAGGTGGGCACATCTGAAGGTGGGCTAGAGTTGACCATGAAGAATCTGAGAAAGTGGTGGAAAGTTTAAAAAATGTCAAAACTTAAGAAAGCACATGATCATATATTCTGTAGCGTTCGATGCACATGGCAAAATATGGAGGACAAATGTAGAATGAGACGAGTGCTAGAGGTATGAGGCATGAGGCATGTAAAAGACTATCCGGAAAAAGGGACGAGGGAACCGTGAATTTGACCCGAGATGAGTAAAGGTAACAAAAAGTTCCTTCAAGTCCAGGCATGCGGTTAACAATAGAAATGACGGTGAGCTAAAAAAATATCTTATAAGTGGTATCCAGTATGCGAGTTGTTTACCCTCACGCGGATTAATAAAGAGGCTACCGGGGTGACGATACATCAATGTTGTCGGACATGGTGATTTTATGATCGATGTGTGATGGCATTGGACGGATATTCTGGAGGATTGGGAACACAAAACAAGAGTGCAAAAGAACTTAATTTCCGCGAGGGCTTTGACTATCATGAAGAAAAGAAGGAACTACTGTTGGTGGTGGAGCCATGTGATGTCAAGGGAGTAGCAGCGGAGCTCATGAATAACGGTTCAAGCCCAAGGTACACAGAGATTCGCGCATGACAGCTTCCAGGTCGCGAGGTCATATTTGCCATGGTGGAGTTTTAAAATATGTGTCGAATATTATGTGTATGACTTGTACTGCGGTTAGACTTGTAATTAGCGGAGGGTTATATATGTGTTTGAGTCAGACATGTGTAACTCGGTCCTATTACGTAAAGGCACCCCCGGTAGCCAAATAGGCATGACATAAGCTCGTGAGCTAGACAGAGATCATGAGAGCGATGATCCGGATGCCCGTCGCATGGGTGGCCGGACCGGGCATGGCGCGGTGACCGGAGCGCTGTCTGGTAGCCTTAGCAGGCTTATCATCGACTATATCATGTGATTTGATACTGAAAGTGCAACTAATCCCCAGGTGGTTTTGGTAATTAATAACAACATATATATCATTGAACTAATCATTTCTTGAGAATATTTCAGAAAGTTCAGTGATATGGGTATGGCAATGACTGATGATGTGGACCCCTCAAAATGCTAAGGAAAACATTGGCAAAAGCTCAAGACTCCATTTTTGGTTTAGTGATCCAAGATCACATTGAGTCCATAGGAAAGCCAATACTATTAAAAGGGGTGAGGTTATGATGATGATCTGGTTGCTCTAAGTGCTTAGTGATTTATCTCTCAAACTATCGCAATCTTTCATTCCAACATAAACTCATAAGTAATCTCGGTCCCACCGATTCCAAACTCACCACACCGAGATGAACCACCTCACCATATACCCAAACCCTAAGAATCTCGGATTTTCCGATTCCAAACTCGGTCATTCGAAATTGGTGTTGCCAAGCTTCAGAACCTTCACGTACTCAAATCGGTGTCACCGAGATGAGAAAGTCGGTCCCACCGAGATTGGCAAACCCTAGACTTTGAAAGAATCGGACTAACCGAGATTGTATTTTCGGTCCCACTGAAAATCCCAACGTTCACAAGATTTGAACTTTCGGTCCGACCGAGTTGTCAACTTGGTCCGACCGAGATTGGTCAAATGTGTGTAACGCAGTTGGATTTTGTGTGGAGGCTATAAATACCCTCCACCTCCTCTTCATTCGTGGAGAGAGCCATCGAAAGAACTACCACTCCTACCTTACATTTCGAGAAGAAAACTACCTACCCTTGTGTTGAGATCAAGTTGCTCCACTCCCACCATATGAAACTTGATTTCTAGCCTTCCCAAGTTGCTTTCCACTCAATCCTTCCTCCACCACAACCAAATCAGTGAGGAGAGTTGAGTGTTGGGGAGATTATCATTTGAAGCACAAGAGCAAGGAGTTCATCATCACCAACCCCATCTATTACCTTTTGGAGGTGGTGCCTCCTAGATTGGTTAGGTGTCACTTGGGAGCCTCCGTCATGATGTGGAGTTGAACCAAGGAGTTTGTAAGGGCAAGGAGATCGCCTACTTCGTGAAGATCTACCCCGAGTAAGGCTAGTCCTCCGTGGACGTAGGCCATGATGGCATAGACAAGGTTGCTTCTTCGTGGACCCTTCGTGGGTGGAGCCTCCGTGGACTCATGCAGCCGTTACCCTCCGTGGGTTGAAGTCTCCATCAACGTGGATTGACGATAGCACCACCTATCGGAACCACGAGAAAAAATCTCCGTGTCACCAACTTGCGTTTGCTCTTCTCCACCTCTCATTTACTATACGTGCAATTTACTTTCCGCTGCCATAACTCTAGAATTGCATGTGTAGGGTGATACTTGACTTGGTTGCCATTGTGAACTTGCTAAGAAACTACTTAAATCAAAAGGCCAAGTTTTTAAGTTGTCAAGTAGTCTAATCACCCCCCCTCTAGACATACTTCTGATCCTACAAGTGGTATCAGAGCTTTGGTCTCCATTGGATTGGTTTCCATTGCATTGGACTCCATAAGCTTGGTTTCACAACCTAGGAGAGTATGGCGTCTAGTGAGGTAATTTTCAGAGAGGTCCTTACTTTGATGGTTCAAACTTTGCTAGTTGGAAGCATAAAATGAAAATGCATATTCTTGGACATAACCCCGCATGGGGCATTATTTGTGTTGGCTTGCAAGGTGAGTTCTTGAAGAAGGAAAAGTTCGGATCGCGAAGCTACTGGCGATGAGTTGCGGGTGTTCTGAACAATGCTCAAGCTTGTGACATTCTCTTCAATGCTTTGAGTCCCGAGGAGTTCAACAAGATCAGCCGTCTTGAGAATGCAAAAGAGATTTGGGATACTTTGGTCGAAATGCACGAAGGTCTTGAGTCCGTGAAGGAATCAAAGCTAGATGTTCTTCAAGGTCACTTGACAAGTTCAAGATGAAGGAAGGTGAAGGATTCGCTGAAATGTACTCTAGGCTTGCTCTCATCACCAATGAGATGGCGGCTTAGGAAGCGAAGAAATGACCGACCGATTCATCATCAAGAAGATTCTCGAGCTTTGGATGGAAAGTATGACACCGTGTGCACTTTGATCCAAATGATGCCAAACTACAAAGATCTCAAGCCTACTGAAGTCATTGGAAGGATTGTTGCTCATGAGATGACACTTAAAGATAAGGAAGAGCTTCACAACAAGTCAAGTGGTGCTTACAAAGCTACAGTTGAAGCTCCCACATCCTCAAGTGACAAGCTAGTTTCCAATGAAGAGATAAGCCTAATGGTGAAGAACTTCAACAAATTCTACAAGAGTAGAAGCAAGGAAAGAAGCTCAAAGTCTAGATCATATGATGAAAAGAGATCTTCTAGTCGTGATCGAAACTGCTACAATTGTGGAAGACCGGACACTACTCAAATGAGTGTTCGACTCCCCACAAGAGAAGAGAAGAATCTCCAAGAAGAAGAAGCTCAAGAGAAGAGTCGCCTCGAAAAGAGAGAAGGAGTAGAGATGATTGTTATGAGCGAAGATCCTCTCGGAGAAGCAAGGATTCGGAAAGGAAAGACAAGTCATCAAGGAGCTACACAAGAAGAAAACATCAAGCTCATGTTGGTGAATGGGTTTCCGGCTCCGACTCAGACAATCACTCGAAAGAAGCTATCACTCCAACTCCGAATACAATCAAGATGAAGGTGTTGCGGTCTTGCTCTCGTGTCCTCCAACTCCAACTCCTATGACATATTTGATTCACCAAATGAGGGAATTGGAAGATGCTTCATGGCAAAAGGCCCCAAGGTATCACATCCTGAGTTTATTGACTTTGATAGTGATGAGGATGACTTGCTTGGTGAAGATGAGCTTTTACATGATAAATCTAGTGAGCTTAGTAATGATGAACATGCTAGTAGTCTTTATAGTCGAGAAGAGTCGAATGACAATGCTATGAAGGAGATTGAGCGTCTAACTAAAGAACTAAACACTCTTAAGTTAGCTCATGAAACAACTCAAGAAGATCATAGAGAGCTCCTAAGATCTCATGAGAAGCTACGCTCGAGAAGCTCAATCTAGAGCAAGAACATGAGTTTCTAAAAGCTATCAATGACGATCTTGAAAGAAGAGTTCTTCATATCTTGCCAAACGACTTCTCTTGTCTAATTTCTTGCCACCTATCAAAACTAAGCATGACAAGCATAAGAAAAATTCTTC
Source organism: Aegilops speltoides (assembly GCA_021437245.1). NCBI lineage: Eukaryota > Viridiplantae > Streptophyta > Magnoliopsida > Poales > Poaceae > Aegilops > Aegilops speltoides. The sequence continues at coordinate 264,878,633 of CM038141.1, forward strand.
ATCTAGTAGTAACAATAATCATGCTAAATCAAATGTTGTTACTTCTAGTAATTCTCTTGATTCCACTAACAATGTTTCAAGCCAAGTTTCACTTGAGCAAGAAAATAGTCTATTGAAAGGGATTATAGAGAAAGGTGTCTACAAGAGTCTTGCCGGAAGCAAGAGCTTTGAGGAAATTGTTCGCAAACAAGGAAGACAGGAAGAATCAAGGAATTGGTTTTGAGCGAAAGTTCAACGCCGAGGGTGTTGAATGGGAAGAAGGTCAATATCCCACTCCAAAGTTCGTCTCTCAAGAGGAGAAGTATGATCCTACTTCTTCCAATGAGGAACAAGCTCAAGATGACCTTCCACCACAAGACCACAAGCTAAAAGGCAAGGACAAGCTTCAAGAGGAGATTGATGCATTCATTGAAGCACCCAAGGCCATGGTCAAGTGGGTTCCCAAGGCAACTTCAAGTTCTACTTGACAAGCTCAACTACTACCCCAAGGATTCCCATCAAGATGATGTGGATCCCAAGAAGAAGAACTAGAAAGTTCTTGAGGGTGACTCCGCCAACATACTTCACTCACATTCATTTTGGCGAGGACTTGTGCAATCAACTTCCACATCTTGCACTAGTTCATGGAGTCACAAACCCTCATGTTGGTAAGTCAAGGAACAAGGTAATCATTGCTTTCATGGACATCATCTATTGTGTACTTCAATCTATGTCCATGGATATCCTTGTTTGTTCCTTGTGGGACTAACCCATGTAGGTATTGAAAGTGCCCGAATCCAAAGGATTGCTCCCAACTCTTGATGATCTTCATCAACATTGAGCATCCACATCTTCAACATCTACATGAAGTCTTCAACGACAACCCAAGGTTAGTTTGACCCTTTAAAAGGGGTTCTCACATCAAGGGGGAGCTTTGCTCTAAAGAAATGAGCTAAAGCATCTTCTAATGATGTGAACACATCAATGCTTTATGGAAAAGTGGTAACCCCACTTGTGCTTAAACGATGAGTATGACCTATGATCAAATGTTCTCATTTGACTCCTAAGTCAATATACTCATATATAGATGACCTAGTCATCGCCAAATTGTGTGCTAGCTGTTAGTGTTTTGTTTGTGCATGTTTGACACATATTTCATTTGCTATCTTATTGTGTGAGCATGTTGGATGCATGATTTTATCCATTCGAGGACATCCATTTGTTGCTTTGGTCTTTTGGTTTTCTTTCTTTTTGACCAAATGGATGGACAAGAATGCCTAAGTTCCTTCCCTAGCTATCTATGCTTTCTTGTCTCAAACTCTATTCATGCTTATATCACAAACTTTGAACAAGACTTTTTCGGACAGACCGAGTGAGGAGCACTCGGAGCCACCGATCCGTCAAAAGCCTAACTTCCAAAACCTTCTAAGTACTTTCGGTCAAACCGATATACTCAAATCGGACAGACCGAAATCACTTGGATTGATCTAGGTTTTCACCTCGGTGAAACCGAGTTTCAAATTCGGCGTGACGAAGTGTGTAATCGCACGCAGCTAACCATCTCGGTCCCACCGAAGTTTTCAAACTTCGGTCCCACCGACAACCGAAGGGTATATATACTCGAGGACGAGCGTGTTGATTACTTCTTCAAACGCTTCGCCTCAAACCCTTATTGCCGTCGCCTTGGTCTCCGGATCGTCTCCGCCGTCGCTGTGCGCCCTCGCCGCTGGTCTCCATCGCCGTCAGCGGTCCTTCTCTTCGCGCCGTTGCGCCGTAGTGAAGCTCCACCGCATTGGGTGAGTTTCATCCTCTCGTGCTCAACCGCTGATTCAATGCACGTTAGGCGTTGCCATGTTTCTTGCCAAGATTGAGATCTCCCTATCCAGCCGTTTAGGTCATAGAACAAATTTCGAGTGAAAATTTTAGGGTTAGGTTTCCGTCGAACACATCTCGGTGTGACCGATTCGACATTTTCGGACTGACCGATTTGGCCTCTGGCCATTGCACTGCACTTTTCGGTGAAACCGAGTTGTGCAAATCGGTAAGACCGAAGTGGAGATTCAGTGAAACCCTAGCAGTCTCGGCTAGACCGAAACCCATTTCGGTCCAACCGAAAGTGGTGTATGTGGTCTGTTTAGACGTTTCGGTTTCACCGAATTGATAGACTCGGTCAGACCGACATGTATTCTGTGAAAACCTAAAACTAAAGTTTAAACTCATTCTTTTTGCAAAATCCTCTGCAGTTTGTGATAACTCTTCTATTCTGCCTATACCTATTCTATTCACAGGTTGTCGGTCATATGCGATGGAAGTGACAATGTAACAGTCCGAGATGCCGTTGAGATTCCAGAGGCAGCTACAAGTCCGTAATCAAGCAGTTTTTCAGATGATGGAGAGAAAGCACTCCAAGTGGACTGCTGCACTGCTACTGGGCAGGAGGAAGAGAAATTCAGATGAGGAAGATTCAGATTTTGTTGCAGATGAGGAAATAACTTCTAAGCCAAAAAGGCAAGTGGTTTCCAAGGGATATCAAGGGAAACAGTCAAAGAAAGGCACAAGCAAAGTGACAAAATCCTCTGTTGCACAGAAGCTTAACATGGAAGAAACCTCCAGCAAGATCAAGAAGACTTCCAAGAAGAAGAGGAAAGTTCATGAAGAAGTCGATGATGATGATGATTCGATGAGGAAGCACCTCGGCCTCCTCGAAGCGAAGTTGATGGGTGATGCCATCAGGGCAGGAGCACCCACAAAGGCTAAGCAATCAGCTCCAGCAAAGGCAGCCCAAGCCAAACCAGCTGCCAAGCCAAAGAAGACTGTGAGGAACATACCTGCTTCAGAGAAGAAAAAGGACAATGTGCCACCTGCAGAATCAGATGATGAGGCTCATGTTTTGCTCAAGCTCAGACAGAAACTGCCTGTTCATAATGAAGCTCATCCTCGAGCTGAGAATATGAAGGAGAGAAAGGATAAAGGTCTCAGGCTATGGAGGCAAGTTGATCCATATGCCACCAGGAGAAGAACAGCAGTTGACCCAAGATTCCACACAAGAGAGCAACAAGACTTTTATGAGACTGTGCTCATGGACAAGAAGCCAATTGTTGCCGACACGGATATGTAGACGGGAATACATCGACGGTGAAAAGCACGAGACTACTTCCCACATGTGCATGAAAGCTTCACCTTGTGGGATTGCGAGTTCGTTGGTCGAAATTGACCGCTTGGAGCGACGAGATGATCATGCGATTCTATGCCACCGCACACTTCTATCCAGATGGCGAGGATTGTATGGATGATGAAGGGCGAGATTCCATTCTCTTGTTGAAGAATGGAGAGCATTCTGAATGCACCAGTTTCAAGGGAAGATGATATTGATGTCTATGGCATTCGAAGAAAAACCACGAGTCAATGAAGAACATGTACAATGAGGTCAAGGAGAAGGATGTAGAGATATGGAAGCTTGGTTGGTCTACTATCTTGAGTGCAGGTCTCCCAACCACCAACACCATTCTCGAGGCATACTTTGATGCCTAAGTCAGGGACCACCGCATGATAAGAGGGTACTCTATCAACATGCTGCACATTCTAGATCGAAGACACCTTTTAAGGTGATGGACACGATAGTTGAGACTATCAAGAGGACAAAGCAGCAGACTGAAGAGGTCGTGTGGGTTTGCTCCGCATATTCAGATGCTCATTAATGCCAAGTTTGGCACGGACACCTACATTGGATAGACCCCACTTGCCACCGCAGCCTTTGAACATGAGGATAACGAGGTTGTGATGACCGAGGATGCTCCCACATCTGTAGAAGGACATGCTAAGTCTGAAGTCGCCAAACAAGCTAAGGCTGAGAAGGAAGCAAGAAGAAAGCCCAAGAGCGTTGAGAACAACTTCTTGAAGCCACTCGGAGAATTGAGCTACGCCTGCCAAAGATAGTGCGCCTCGGGAGAGCCTTGAGAGGATAGTTGAGGATAAGTTCCATGCTCGACGCTGTCGATCAAGTGCAGTCACCAACAAGCTTGAGGCGGACATCGAGGAAGCTAAGAGGAGAAGGCGAGAACTCATGAGAGAGATGGAAGGTGATATGGTCCAGATGACTATGAGCAGCCTGCTCCAGTGCCCACAAAGCCCAGATCACTGCTATTCGATTAGTCGACCCTGGGCTACTACATCAAGACCTCCTACAGCTCCGTCGGTTCAAAGACCAGCTTGATATCCACTCCTCCAGCTCCACAGACTTCAGGCGAAGCTTTCAGATGCAACTATCTCCACTCCATCGACGCAGCAGAGCCGCCAGCAGAGTCCCGAGTGACGATTAGCTCTATACCTTCGAACTTTTGGTAACTTGTTGCCAAAGGGGGAGAAATTGTATAGATCATAGGGCTTCGAGAGAGAGAGTGCTCGTTTTTGCTCTTTCGTTTGCGGTTTTCCTTGAGATACTTTTGAGTTCTTTGAGATACTCCGTGTGTTTGATACTACGTTTACTCTATCTTGATGAGTGCTTGATCATACTGTGCTTAATGTGTGCTTGATGCTTATCATATTCCATTCATATCTTGTATGATCATTTACTCTTGTCTTGGTGATTGGGTGCATGCTATTCTTTCTTATCATTTTGTGCGCTCCACCAAGATGTATGTGACATGGAAGAGTAACCCATGATCCTAATCGATTGTGCATTTGCATTCAAACGCAAATCTTAAATAATGCACAAATTTAGGGGGAGCTCTTGCTTATCACATACTTCTCAAAGCGACGATGTTATTCATTGATTATATCATTTGTCGAAGCTTTGATCTATATGTTGTCATCAATTACCAAAAGGGGAGATTGAAAGTGCAACTAATCCCGGTGGTTTTGGTAATTAATAACAACATATATATCATTGAACTAATCATTTCTTGAGAATATTTCAGAAAGTTCATTGATATGGGTATGGCAATGACCGATGATGTGGACCCCTCAAAATGCTAAGGAAAACATTGGCAAAAGCTCAAGACTCCATTTTTGGTTTAGTGATCCAAGATCACATTGAGTCCATAGGAAAGCCAATACTATTAAAAGGGGTGAGGTTATGATGATGATCTGGTTGCTCTAAGTGCTTAGTGATTTATCTCTCAAACTATCGCAATCTTTCATTCCAACATAAACTCATAAGTAATCTCGGTCCCACCGATTCCAAACTCACCACACCGAGATGAACCACCTCACCATATACCCAAACCCTAAGAATCTCGGATTTTCCGATTCCAAACTCGGTCATTCGAAATTGGTGTTGCCAAGCTTCAGAACCTTCAGACTCAAATCGGTGTCACCGAGATGAGAAAGTCGGTCCCACCGAGATTGGCAAACCCTAGACTTTGAAAGAATCGGACTAACCGAGATTGTATTTTCGGTCCCACCGAAAATCCCAACGCTCACAAGATTTGAACTTTCGGTCCGACCGAGTTGTCAACTTCGGTCCGACCGAGATTGGTCAAATGTGTGTAACGGTTGGATTTTGTGTGGAGGCTATAAATACCCTCCACCTCCTCTTCATTCGTGGAGAGAGCCATCGAAAGAACTACCACTCCTACCTTACATTTCTGAGAAGAAAACTACCTACCCTTGTGTTGAGATCAAGTTGCTCCACTCCCACCATATGAAACTTGATTTCTAGCCTTCCCAAGTTGCTTTCCACTCAATCCCTTCCTCCACCACAACCAAATCAGTGAGGAGAGTTGAGTGTTGGGGAGATTATCATTTGAAGCACAAGAGCAAGGAGTTCATCATCACCAACCCCATCTATTACCTTTTGGAGGGTGGTGCCTCCTAGATTGGTTAGGTGTCACTTGGGAGCCTCCGTCATGATGTGGAGTTGAACCAAGGAGTTTGTAAGGGCAAGGAGATCGCCTACTTCGTGAAGATCTACCCGAGTAAGGCTAGTCCTCCGTGGGCGTGGCCATGATGGCATAGACAAGGTTGCTTCTTCGTGGACCCTTCGTGGGTGGAGCCCTCCGTGGACTCGCGCAGCCGTTACCCTCCGTGGGTTGAAGTCTCCATCAACGTGGATTGACGATAGCACCACCTATCGGAACCACGAGAAAAAATCTCCGTGTCACCAACTTGCGTTTGCTCTTCTCCACCTCTCATTTACTATACGTGCAATTTACTTTCCGCTGCCATAACTCTAGAATTGCATGTGTAGGGTGATACTTGACTTGGTTGCCATTGTGAACTTGCTAAGAAACTACTTAAATCAAAAGGCCAAGTTTTTAAGTTGTCAAGTAGTCTAATCACCCCCCCTCTAGACATACTTCCGATCCTACAGATACATGCGGAGGAGCGCTCGTAGTCATGCATCTACGCAAAAAAGTTTTTGAACTGGACGACACAGGAGGCAGAACTAGAGACCAGAGCAAAGAAAGAGAGACCGAGAGGAGAATTACTTCACCAAGATCCATTCCATGTTCCTCTGCCACATGATCCTCTATTCCTCCAGTGAAAAAACTATCATTAGAGAGATTCTAACCTGTAAGGCTAGGGTTTGTAAATTCTATTCGTACTTTGATTCAAATATCACAATCTGGTTAATCATTCATCTCATTGTGCTAAACTATGTAATACAAAGATGATCCCCTTTCATTTGATCATTTTTGTTTGGTTGTTATTTATCTCTAATGTGCGAGTAATTCCCCTGGGCGTGGGAGGAGTAGAGGATTGGTGAAATGTGGCTATGGTTAATTCTTATCTGGATATATTTGTGAGATTGTGTTGATGATCGGTTACTAGGTTGATTATTTATGGCATGTATAATGCTTGTTGTCCAATTTAAGGCCGAGACACATAATCCACAAACCTGCATATGTAGACATCTATTGTCTTATGAATCTGCGACCTCCAGGTGATAGTTGTTGATATCAACAAGGAGGGCAAGAAAAAGCCATGATGATTAAAGCGTTGGCCAGTCTAACAACCTTAACTGCCGAGCCGACAATGAATGATGGTAACGAAAGGCGGACAATAGAGTCAAACAATCCCGACAAGAGGAGTTCGGCTACTCAAGGGTGACCCGCCTACAAAACAATTAGTATGAAGGTTAGCGGCACATAACCGTTGCTAAAGGAACATTCACCATCCACAATTAATCTAACCTTCCCGGGTCTAACTTCTCCATTTTTAGGAAACACCATTTACTTTTAGTTAATTACTTTTATATTATTTACTGCAATTCTTATTAGAGTTTTGTTACTTTTCTCTACAATCATTTTCCCATCATCATCATCATCATCGTCGTCGTCATCATCATCATCATCATCATCATAATCATTCTTGCAGATACCGAACTAGTTAATTCACTCGAGACTAGTGGCACCTCAATGCGACTGAAACACCCACAATAACGCTCACCTGCGCTCTTCGTTGAAAACAATATACATTGGGATAATACTTTCACAAAAGTGTTCTTCAACCAGCCTTGTGCACTTGGAGGACACTATTTTTTGGCGCCGTTGGCCGGGACTTAAGTGCCGAGTGTTAGTTTCTTGACTAATTTTTATGCATTATCGTTGTAGATGCTCACTATTTCACATAGGTTAACTACGCACTCTGGAAGGCAGTATTTGCCCGAATACCTCAAGAGATTCCCGAAGGAAGACTCGTGAAACTTGTAGAAATACTTGACAAATCTTCTACTGTAGATCTTAACGCTTTATTTGCAGAGATGACTATAAATCCAAAAATGCAAAAAACTTTGAAAGAGCTTGGTGCTCCATCAAAAATTCATATTAAATATCCTTTGTTACTCCTACCAGTTATGCTGAAGATTTTGCTATTGATGCTGATTTTATCTTCGAAGTTCAGGATAGAACATTTTCAGGACACATTGATGAACATTCTTATACACATAGTTTTTTTAGAATATCCTTATACACATCTTATGACATTTGATTCTCTCTGCGGTACTTTCATGAAGAAAGATGTGTCACATGAATTCTCCCTATCAGAACTTTTTAGGTGGTATTTGGAAGGTAAAGCCAATGAACGGTTCGATGGGATTTCGTACCATTGCATTGATAGTTGGAAGAATTGTATTGATAGATTTATGCAGAAATTATTTCCTTTCTCCAATATGGCTCAACTCCTGCAGGAGATGGCAACCTTCACCCAGAAGCTAGGAGAATGCTTATCTAAAGCTTTCTAAACTTGTTAATCATGGCCCGACTCATGGTTTTGCTGATCATGGTATCTTCATATATTTTATAATGGATTAATGGTGAATCAAAATATGCTCTTGATTGTAGCAGTAGGAGTATTCATGTCTTTGAGTGTAGAAGAAGGTGAATGTCTTATACATACCATAGTAACTACCGGCAGCTCGGGCTCTTCATTCACGGAGGAAGAGCACATTTGCTTCGATGATGATGATGATTATGATGAGGGTGGTCTTCCAAGGGGAAGGAACCGATGTGTGCCAACGGGGAGGGCACCAACCATGTGTTCCTAGGGGTATTCCAAGGGGAAGGAGTCCGTGATCATCTCCGACGACGAGTAGTAGTTCATTTTAGCTAATTACCCTACTTTCTCTAGTAGCTGATGCCACGTGATGTTTAACTATGCTATGTTTATTTCAGTTATGCATAACATGATGTTTAAATATGCACTATCTAGTTTAGTTATCAAAGTCAGACTCAATGGCTATGTGGTTGCTTGTTAAGCCTGTTGTAGTTAACATGCCTTTTTATTTTTAACTCCGTTGGTTTTAGCATGCTAAATATTCACAATCAATCTATTAATGGTAGCGTGGCAATTTTTGTTTTGTTTTAGTATGTACTTACGCAGGGTGGCAACAGGAGATGTTGTGTACCATTGAGATTAGCTTCATCATATGCTTATACTAAATCATTGTTCAATTACAATTTACTTTGTAATACATACTGTTTGCATTTTCGTACATATGTCAAGGGTACATATGAACTTTCTTTTTCCTGCCCACAATGAGTATTTAGGCAACAATATCTGAATATTTCCATTTATATTGGTTCTCAAAGCAATTTACTGAAGATTACATTGAACAACATGATTGGTGTTGACGCGAATAAAACTAAAATACTCACTCCGCTCTAAACAGTTCAAAACTAGCTGTCTTAAATGCCTTATAAAAACGAATAGAGGGAGTATTTCAGTTGATGACTATAATGATTTAGAAGTCTTTCTCAAGATGATGAAGGATGAGCGGACAATCATCACAAGAGGTTGCACTAAAGTTATGTGCGCCTTGGACATGAAGGTGCACACAATATGGTCAATCAACTTCTTCGCCTACACCAACAACAAAATGTTTTTCGCCTCTTCTATGCTACTATGGTTCTTGTTTTAGAATGTTAGTTGATGTGAACTTGAACTTTTAAGGTCTGTACACCTCTCGTAAGGGGTTAGTTATCTAGGAAGCTGAACTTGCTACCTAAACTTGTTCTCGTGTGTTGGTTTCGTTAATGAAGTTGGAGGGGAGTTCCCCCTCTTTTTTGCTAAAAAAAGGTTCTTGTTTTAATTTGGTGCTCCTGTAATGCTTGAGCGTATGCTATTGTGATTTGAATTACGCAATGGTGTTTGAACCTATGTAAATTGGATATGCATGATGGATATGAAACATGTGATTGCCTATTTTCGAATACAAATTCTGAAGAATTTTCAATTGTAGGAATTAAATTATGAAAACAACCCAGTTGTGCTGGTCGTTACAGTGCGCACGGTATTCAAAAACAAAACGTGTGCGATGAACCAGCTCACATGCTTTAACTGCGTTTGCAACCGTGGGAAGTTCAACGATACCATGCGATGTGGTTGACGGGTGATCTTTAGCCATGCCGTAATGCTCGAAACTCAGGGGTTAATTATGTCGGGCTCTCTTCCTCCGTGTACCGCAGCTGTGGTGCCTTCAACTTGTACCGTACTAGTATCTTGGCAAGGAGTAAGACCGATCGCTTCAAAAAGTTTCTCGCTCGAGAGTTCGTACGTCTCGATTACATTCCGTCGGGTGCAGCTAGGCTAGGCAGCAGACATGATGACCGTCTCGCTTGTTGTCGCGCTGTTCAACTCGCCCTTCGTCCTCACCACCCTCGCCTTCCTCCTCTTCACCCTCCTCGTCTCCAAGACGCGCAGCAAGGTTGCTGCCCGGGGAACGTTGCCTCCGTCGCCGCCCAGCCTGCCAGTCTTCGGCCACCTTCGTCTACTCGGGAGCCTGCCGCACAGGAGTCTCCGGTCACTGGCCGCCTCCTACGGCCCGGTCATGTACCTACGCCTCGGGCGTGTGCCCACCGTCGTGGCGTGCTCCGCGGCCGCCGCGGAGGAGGCCATGAAGACCCGCGACCTGGCCTTCGCCAGCCGCCCCAAGCTGTTCATGGTCGACCGGTTCTACTACGGCACGGGCGGCATCGGCTTCGCGCCGTACGGCGAGCACTGGCGCCAGGCCCGCCGCGTCTGCGTCACCCACATGCTTAACCCGCACCGCCTCATGTCCTTCAGACGCGTCAGGGGGCAGGAGGTCGCCGCCCTCGTCGACCGGGTCCGCCGCGCCGGCACCGTCGTGAACCTGAGCGACAACCTCATCGTCTACTCTTTCACCGCCATCTCTCGCGCCACGTTTGGCGACACGAACTACGGGATCGACGGCGACGAGGGGGGAGCGAGGCTGAGGAAGGTGTTCGCCGAGATCGAGGAGCTCCTGGGCACGGTCCCCATGGGGGAGAAGGTGCCATGGCTGCGGTGGGTCGACGTCCTGACGGGACTGGAGCGGAAGACGAGGCGCGCTTTCGAGGAGATGGATGGACTGCTCGAGCGGGTCATCACGGACCATCGCCAAAGGCGTGGCGCTGGGGACGACGATCAGCGTGACTTCGTGGACGTGCTGTTAGGTGCCAACGAGCTCGACACGAACGGCATCAAGGCCATCATCCTGGACATGCTTGCTGCCGCCACGGATTCAACGTTCACGTTGCTGGAATGGGCCATGGCGGAGCTCATCAACCACCCGCAAGAAATGCGCAAGCTCCAGGACGAGGTCCGCACGGCCGTTGGCGACGCCGGCCACGTCACCGAGGACCATCTGCCGGATCTGCGCTACCTGAAGGCCGTCGTCAAGGAGACCCTCCGGCTCCACCCTCCCACGCCGCTCCTCCTGCCCCGGGAGACGGTCGAGGACACCCAGCTGCTCGGCTACCACGTCCCGGCAGGCACGCGGGTGCTGATCCACGCCTGGGCCATCGGCCGTGACCCGGCGACGTGGGGCGACCGCGCCGAGGAGTTCGTGCCGGAGAGGTTCTTGGAGTACACCCACGAGATGGGGCAAGACTTCAAGTTCTTGCCCTTCGGCGCCGGGAGGAGAGGTTGCCCCGGGGTCAGGTTCGCCATGCCGTCCAACGAGCTGGCCCTCGCGAGCCTGGTGTACCACTTCGACTGGGAACTAGTCGGCGGGAGGAAGCCGCCCGTGGACATGACCGAGCTGCACGGGCTCTCCGTGCGCCTGAAGACGCCTCTGCTTCTGGCTGCTAAACCGTGGTCAGGCCGTGGTGTCGAATGAGAGAAAAGCGTCTCTACATGCTTCTTTTTCTAAGTAAGTACGAGCTAGCTCAGAGCTCGGATGATCATTATCGACCAAGTCTCGTAATGTAGTAGTACCAAGATTCCCAATGTCATTGAGATGCGTGTTGACAAATTAAGAAGTTATTTCCATGTATTGTTCACTTGTTAATTTCCTTACCCGTATTTGTTGAGCAGTAACTTCAAACTGGGACATGGCCTTTCAGTATCATATTTTTTTTTGCACTCCGTGTGTACGCGTTCATAGCACCACTAATTGTGAATTGAAATAACATTCTCAAAAAAGAAAAGAAAAAGAAGACAGACATGATGTGAAGCTATACGGTGGTATTGCAAAGAAGCAAGCCTGCGGGTTTGAGCATATACCGCACCTTTACTGTAACTTTCACTGGCAGTGTGTCGTGCAATCTTAAAGCATCTATGGCCGGGCGCCTTAAATCCGCCTCATATGCTCGGTCGGACCACCCGGTTAATATTCGATCGTAAAATTTTAATCCAGACAAGCGCCTCAAACAGGTCTCAAACGTCCGGGCTGACCGGCACCTCTCATATCTAGTTTAAATATTGGGCGGACATGGACGCCCGGACACGCCGCCATGTCGGACCTGCTCCACGCAGGCCCATCCGACCCAACATATATTACTCCCCGTCCGTTCGTTGGACCAAACCCTAGCCGCTTCTCTTCACTCCTCTCCGCCACCCAAACTCGTCCCCATCGCCGTCTCCGACATGATGGGCAGTGGATCCGAGTCCTTCGCCTCCAGATTCGTCGACCCCGAACTCATCCCACGTGGCCCCGAAGAGGAGATGGCCGTATGGCTTGCGCTCCGCTGCGCCCGGGAGGAGGACCATGCACGACAGCGGTCGGACTTCTTCCGTCAGGAATCCATTGCGTCCGCCCAAATGGCGCATGAATCCGACGCTAGGGCAACTGTCGCTGCCTCACCAGAGGCGATGCGGTCCGTCTGGCGTCCGAATGCGGTGGTGGACGCGCAACCCCTCCGTTGGCGCGCCGAGGCCGTGGACGCACCGTGTGCATCATCCGACTCAAACATGGCGCGGCATGCCCGCCATACGCGGCAGCGGGCGCGGGACGCGGCGGTGGAAGTCGGCGAGGCGGAGTCGCATTCTCCGACGCCTCGTGCGGTGCACCAGTCCGGGCGCTGCAACCGTGTCGTGGTGGATGTCGCCGGCTCGTCCTAGGACAGATCCATCATCGATCCGACGTCCACCGACACCCAACGGGTTCTGGGCTCCGACGAGGAAGAGTAGGGCATGGGAGACGGCAACGCCTTGAGTCCCGTGAGCCGGCTCGTGTCCCATGCCCTACTCTATCTTGCCGGCAACCGGACGAACATTCTGAGGAGTGCAGCCAGCTGCCAGACATGGCCACGGCGGAGCGGGACCAGAGAAAGCTCCGCCCAAAGATCGATGCATTGCATGTAATAATATGATTTGAGGTTTCTAATTTGACGTATCCGGATATGGAATGCATTTTTTAAGACGTGACCGGTCAGTGTCCGCGGACGCATCCAGACGCGTCCACGAACGTTTGAGGGGTCGAATTTATCAAGTCCGGCTGTAGATGCTATTAGTAGGAATGTACAATTTGCCAAAGTAGAAAAATAATTCGTTGGGGAACATGTGGCTAAGGATGAAGTGCAAATCGAGTTCAAAGCTTTGTTTCAAGTACATGTCGCAATATTATGCATAACTTGGTAGAAAAATAATTCGACGTGATGCAAATGTGTGAAGCAATGTGTTAAAAAATAATACAATTACTGAACTACTCCCTCTCTAAACTAATATAAGAGCATTTACATCACTACTTTAGTGTCTAAATGCTCTTACGTTAGTTTACGGAGAGAGTACTACCATTCTTGAATTAAAAATGTACGCTACCAATCTAGCTAGATTGTTAAATTTGGACATTCATTTATTTATTTTCTGACTTGATCTCAACGAACAAATAACATTTTTTTGGTGCAATCCGGCCAAAAAAATGCGACTCCTCAGCCCACTAATGCGACTCCAGCCCAGCGGCCCATGGTGAGGCGATCGGCCCCATCACCTTCCTTTGAACAGTGGGGGACTGGCACGGTTCCCGCGACCGAAAAGGTAGGCCCCACAGTCAGCGCCACCAATCGAGTCAATCCGGTGATTCCTACCAATTCTTCCTCTCTGCTGGTTGGTACTAGCCATTACGCTGCCGCTCCGCCTTCCACCTCACGTCTTCCCAACGCCTCGCTCACTCTGCTCCGCCGCGCATCCGCACATGCCACCACCATCATTCATCCTTCCTCGTGCTTCAGGATGGCATCTTTCCCTTTCGATCCCACCCCGTTCATCCCTCCTGATCATCAAGCCATCAAAGTTGAAGGGAGACCCGCGAGGATTCGGGTGTTGGCGGGCGCATTTGCTCCTGGGCATGAAGAATGGGTGATAGCCACTATTGTTCCGATGCCGAATCTGTCAGTTCCATTCAACAACATCCGCGAGGTAATCTCAGAATTTCTGACAGATATCAAGCATATAGGATTCTCGAAGATCAATCCTTGCCCATTTGGTCAGGCTTTTGTCAATCTGGATAGTGTGTTTGATCGAGATACTCTGTTGAGAGACAATCCCAACCCTTTCACGAATGTTCATGTGATTTTCCAAAAGCATAATGAAGGCCTGAATTGGAGAAAGTTGACCCTTAACAGAGAAGTTTGGCTTTTGCTTTGTGGTTTTCCTTTTGATAAGAGATGCATGCATGAAGTTGCTAATGCGGTTAGAAGCTTTGGCAAGTTAATTCACTGGGACAGAGTCAAGAGTACCAAATCTAATCAGCTAGTCAATGTCAGAGTTGAAGAACTAAGGGACATTCCTGCTAGTGTGGTGATTGGAGAAGGAGACGATTTTCAGACAGGTTCTTGGACTGTTCCAATTGTTATTCTGCAGCAGAGGATATTGGGAGCAGAGGCACCCGATGAGGATCCCATCCCACCTGATGGCAACCCACATCCCTTGCCACTTCAAGAACATTTTCATGCTAATCAACATAACCATTTTGTGGGTCCCCTCCAGCACCATGCGCATGATGACATCCATAACAATCATGCCCCTAATAACCAGATGCACCTCCAATTGGCTCTGCAACAACCTGTCAATCACAATCAGCTTGGCCTACAACTTGAAGAGGAGGAAGAGTGTAACATCCCAAAATTCTAAATTTTGGAATGTTATATTAAATTGATAGTTTGTTTGTTTGTTGTATGATTGATTGACTGAAATTGAGTGAAATTCAAAACTTTATGAAAGTTAAATGAGAGGGAATAAAAGGACTTTCCCAAAACTTTCTTTTTGCATTTGTGATCTCCGTGAATTCAAATTCTTTTCAAATACAAAACCCTAGAGAGAAGATGACATGACTTCTTCCATTTTAATAAATGAAAAGGGTTTTTGAAAATATTTTAATTTCACTTGGAAATATTTCAAATTCAGAAACTTCAAGCAACTCAATGATTTTTATAAGAGAAGATAAAATGACTTCTTCAAAACATATGAAATATGAGTTGAGAGTTTAAAAGAAATCCAATTTAAAGTCCTTTTGAAATTATTTTCAATTGGGAGTTATTTGGGTTTTTATTCAAATTATTTTTCTCCAAAAAATAAAATATATGGAAATTAGGGTAAAATGATTCCTTACATCAGAAAATTGGAGAGAAATAAATTTGAATTAATTTTGGTATTTTTAAAATGATTTTCATTGGATTTTATTAGAGCAGTAGCACTCTTTGCTTTATTTCAATTTTTGTGGACTTTATTTGACTCTATAAAAATGTTCATGTTCTAGAAAATCTTTTCCTGAAAATTTTGATATATTATATGCGTATAGTACATTTTAGTTTATTTGTTTTTTCTGTAATAAAATAAAATAAAATAAATGTTTTTCTAAAAAAATCTTCCTCGGACCGACCGGCTCGGCCCAGTTCGCCAGGCCATGGCCCAGCCGGCCCACGCAGCTCGCCTCTCATCCCCCGTGCTCCCGCTTGGGAGTCCGCCGCCCGTACGCCGCCGCCGTTGACGTGCCCGAGGCGGACACGCCTCCCCACGCCCCCTCGCGCACGCCAAGCCATCGCCTCGCCTCCCCTTATAAGCCCGGCCACCCCGGCCCTCTCTCCCCTCTCCTCCCGCATCTCGCCGCTGCCTCACCGGAATTGCGTCCGCCACCGAGTTTTCTCGTCGTCGCCCCGCACCTCCCCGACCCCGCAGCCACCACCCACCTCAACGCCGCGCCGCGCCGCCCTCCCTAGCTACTCCGCCGCCGCCGCTGTGCCCCGCCACCGCCGGAGCCACTTCGCCCCTGACACCACCGGAGACATGACTCGCCGGAGCCGCCGCCACCGTGGTAAACCCTAACCCGATCCGCCGCTGATTTTTAACAAAAAAAATAATAAAAATGAAACGTTGCCCCGGTCCGATATGGTTTTCTCGGTTTTGTTTTTTAAAAAAACCCGGTTTAGTTTTTTAGTGAGATCTATTCAATGAACGTTCTCTGTTTAGGACTAGTTAGCGAGCGTTCGCTCGATAGTTTATTTTATTTTATTCAGGGACCTGTTAGTAGTTATTTCTTTTACAGATTAGTCCCTAGTCTTAAAACGATCACTACTTTTTGCTTGTTAGTCGGAATTAGACGAAACCAATGCCTACTTCTTCGTTATGATCCCCTCTATCCAGTAACACAACTTAAACATGTTTTTGAAAGTTTTAAAATTTGAATTCAAACAGATTTGTATTTGAACTTTGTTTGATTGTAACTTGAGTTTTATAACTCCGTTTGAGTTGATTCTTTTTGCAAATCGAAGCTCTTGACCTAAACTTTCTGATAAAGCCAAATTCACATAATTTTGGTACTGCTAGAAATTGTTTTATGTTGCAAGAGTTATTTGCTTGGTTTCGATGTTCTCCGAATTGTCCTCTCCGTTCTTTCTGATTTCTTTTGAGTGATTGCTTATGTGTGGTTACTATTGCTTGCTTACAATAGATTGAACGGAGGATGACGATTAGAACTATCAGGAGCTGAGTGCGAATCATCTTCATCAACAGTACAGGCAAGTTCACACTTTGATCATACTTTTCATTACCCAGATTTTTATGCATTAGTTTCAACCCCTCAAACATTGCATGGTTAGGAATTGATAACATGTGTGTTTCGGGAAGTAGTTGATGAGGTAGGAACCTATTGACATGCATTCAAACCTTGGGAGTTACTTCTACGTTATGCTTATATTGCTATGCTATGCTCGTAGACGTGGATTGGGTTTTGAGTGTATCCATGACAGATGTGAGTGTTTAATTGATGGTTAACTTAAGGTCGCTACTTGGATTGAGGCACCTGGGGAACCCAGTGTTGCCTGTATTTTTGGAAATCCCGGGGTACCATGTGATTCTCCTATGGACCGCCACCCTGGCTCAAAGGGATCATAAGATTTTTCATGCTAGAAACTTCCGTGTGCAGCCACAAGCTATTATGGGCTCTAGCATAGTTGAGTATGTCGCATGACCTCTTTCAGTGGTAGGCTAGCAGATGTAGGGGATGTAGGTTGGTACTGTCTACCCAGAGTAAAGAGTTAATGCTTCTGAAAGACTGTGTCTCGATCATCCGTTTCTCAAACACCCTGTAGTGCGAGGAATCCAATGGAGGAGATCGAGTCTTGTGGGTAAAAGTGCGCAAACCTTTGCAGAGTGTACAAACTAATCATGGTTAGCCGTGTCCCCGGTTATGGACATCTTGAGTATCTGGTTCTTGGATTATCATGTTGATCTCAACACTCTATAATTAAATTTTTGGGTTGTTAATAATTACTTTTAATTGGGATTGAGAGGGGGATTACCTTCTCAATGTTTTCAACAAACTTTGTAGTTAAATAAAATATATTCCTTTGCAGTAGGGAAAAATTGGCTTTTCGTAAAAACATTATAACCATAGAGATTTTCCACCAGCCAAATATGCATGTAGTGATAACTATTATTCATCATTATCCTATGTGTGAATTTGCCAGTACATTCAATGTACTGACCCTTTGTGGCTGCAACGTCTCATGTTGCAGGAATCTTACGACGAGTAAGTGATATGTTAGGGTTGCGATTTCTACACTCAACTTTGCCGTTGGTGTTGATGGGAATCCATAACCTTGTTGTTCTTCTGCTTTATGGATTGAGGTAATAGTATTTACGTTACTTTATACATGTGATTTACCTCTGTTAAATCCTCGAGTACTGTGTGTGTCAGCATACCGATCCAGGGATGACACTCAAGCACAGAGACTTGACCGTCTGAGGTCGGGTCGCTACAAGATGGTATCAGAGCGCATGTTGACTGTAGGACGTGACCCCTAGAGACTGGCAAGCCCATAGGAAAGATTTTCTCTACTACTTTATTTTCAAAAAGATCTCTTACCTCTCTTCTCTTCTGAACTTATTCAAATATTCCCTTTTAGTTAGACTATACCCTTTCCCCTTTTAACCACATGAAGATTCGGCTTATGAGACCACTCCAAGGAGTACAAGATATCAACTAAGACTACTTTGGAATAAAGAGGATTTTTACTGTGCATTACAATGACGGAAACTACAATGGTAAAGACTCCGAAGACTAGGAGAATTTGAAGGCTTTGAAGAATTTCCAGATTTGTATGACCTAGGAAGGCACCCCTTATGGAACTTGGCAGACTATGCAAGCTGTCAATATCCGAGATCATGGTGTATCGGAAAAAGACCGGAACATGGATCATTAGAACTCAAAGTTTTGTCAAGAAAGCCCCAAGACAGGAGATATCAACTATGGAATGATAGCCCATGACAGAGACATAGTCATAAACATGGATATCCCTGTTGCTATCGCCCGCTTATGCTATTGTCACTGTGCGGAGTTAAGCATGCAGATGCATGGAAGGATTGGATGGTAGAAGGCTGATGGAGCATATGTCAGCAAAGGATGCAGTTTTAACCTTAGCTGGTGCATCGCCAGGATCTGGAGTATTACATCAAGAAGTTTAGGGTGGAACTTTAGGAAGTCATTTTGACAAGGAGGCAATTCGTGAGGAACTCAGGAACCAGAAGCTGAAAGTAGCCAAGCTGGAGGAGCTAAAACCTCGAGATACCGGAGATTAGTCAGGAACTGGAGGACAGTAGGACCATAGCTCATGCCAAGAATGTTGAAACCCAGAAGTTTGGAACGCAACTCTAGAATATTAAATGATGTCATGAGAGACTTCGTGTCAACAGAAATGGCCTGATAGAAGAACTTGAGAAGGACAAGCACGATCGGAAGAAGCCATCGGAGACATGAACAAGCCTTGAAGAGTTTGGCAACTTTGAAGATTTATTGACCTTTAGTAGACCAAACCCCTGTTATATACTTACGTTAGATGCGACGACTGTGAGTTGTCTTTTGTTTGATGTTTTTCTGACAGCCACAAAATAAAATGCCTTTTCAAAACTATTATTTGTATTGTGTGTATCCCTCTCTATCTCTCTTATCTCACCCCCCAAACCCCTGGACCCAATAGAGGATGAATGGAGATGAGCTCATATTATCTGGACCTAGAACTCAATTGGAGACGGTCCGATCGATTCAGAACATGGAAAATCATATGGAGAATAACCCTATAGTCGGAAATGATATGACCTAGCATGCTCTTCAATGTTTTGAAAGAGGTGCTTCTACTTGGTGGAGGATGTACCAAACCATCAATGGATGGTAAGGAGTAACCACTTGAAAGGAATTTAAGTTGACTTTGGTAAAATCTCGTCTTGTGTCCCCGAATTTGAAGCCTTATGGAAAGGATATGAAGAAACTTTGTGCATGCAAGCTCTGTGGAGAAATAGGACACAACCATAAAGAACACAAGGATGAATGCCCTAATTGTGAAGGGAGTCACCCAGCTGAAGAATGCCCAACTAGGCAGATTACTTGTTTCTTGTGTGAAGGGACTACCCACTACCCTGCCTAGTGTCACATTTACCCCATGTTATAAAGAACCATCCAGCAGAAGAAAGAAGCAATGAAAGGATCCCTCATGGAAATTTTAGAAGAACCTGTGATGAAGGAAGAGGTGGAGGACACACCCAAAAAAGACCCAGTTAAACCCTGCAATAAGTCTTGCTATTCATGTGGAGAAGAAGGACACATCTCCCAGAATTGTCTGAATGGGGATCTAGTAGAATTCCCAACAGAGGAAGTAGACTATGACCCACAGGAAATAGAAGCCCTGATTGGAACGGAAAAGTCCAGGAAGAGAAGTAGATTGGATTCTAGGAAGGACCTGAGCCATATCACCTGTTTCAGGTGCAAGGAGTCAGGGCACTACTTCAGCAGTTGCCCAAAAAGGAAGCCGAGGACCCAAGGAGGCTATGTAATCATGAGGAAACCATGAGACTTGTCAGAAGTAATATGTTTTCGTTGTATTGAAGCTGGGCACTTTGCCAGGGATTGTCCCAATGAGAAGGAGGCTTGTGCTAAATAGTTGAGTTAGTAACAAAAGAAATGTAGTAGTAGTAGTGGGAACAATTCTTTTTTATTCAGGTGTTGAGTTGAGGCATGTAATGGAAATGCAAGAGTAGTCAGTTGAGAATCAATGAAGTTAGCAGTGATTTGGATTTTATGAGTTGTTACTCTATGAAGAAAGATTTGACCATTTTCGAGGATATGAGAAATATGGTCTATAGAAGAATTGGAGCATTTTAAGGGTGGTAGTACCCTTGGAAGACCCTTGACCCCTGGAAAGGATAATGATATTCCACGGAGTGGATTTCGGACAAAATAAGTACGAGTTTTGTCTTTATATGTGGGATACCCCAAGAATATGAAGGGATGAATTATTATTGGATCTAAAGGAGGTAGAATGTTGGTAATATGGAGCAATTGTAAATCCATGATGAGTCTGAGTAATCATGTCTTAGTTTGGTACCAAATAGAAGGAAGGGAGACAGTATAATTGGATGGAATTAAGGATGCTAGGAAGCTGGATGTTGGAATAATGATCGGTTGCCCCGAGGATGATTTCAAGGTTTGAAAGTGATGAGATGAGCCATAACCCACAGGCCCCAGGACCTGCCAAGAAGCAAGCACACTCTTGCTGAAGGAAAAACCATGGAAGAGGATATGCCTTTATCAACCGACGATTTTATAGGAGCAACACAAACCTGAGAGTTGTGAAGGAACGATAGTTGTCTGTTTGGCTTGCAGAAGCAATGGATTCATACAAACTTGGTTTTTTGACAAGAGAAATTCTCCAATGCTTGTGAGGATGACCGAGTGTTAGAATGTAAGATTCGCTAAACCATATACAAGGTAATGATTTGAGTGCGGGATGGATTGATCACCATACCGACTTACTCTTATTATTCGCCTTGCTATATGGGATGGTAAATCTGAGTGACTTACCTATAGTAGAGAGACGACGATCAAAACCTTGTTTAAACCTTAGAATGGTATAGTATTTTTCCCTTGTACAGGCAGTTGTTGCCAATCGTAGGTCATATGGTGAGAATGAAACCCAGACCCATTTCCTGCAGGAGAAACCATAAATTGTTGACCACCATGAGATATCGATAGTTGTTTAGTATTGGCGCCAGACCCGTCAGCTATGAAGACCCAGTCACAGAATAACCGTACCAAGAATGAAAGGACAGAAGTATTCCGATAAAGGTTATGCCACTACCGGAAGAGCCCAGAGAAGGAATTTTCTTGAGAATCTGAGAAGATCGACGCTGTCAACAGTAAGGATGGAGTATATAAATTTTGATGGAACCGTAACAATGATTTTAAGGGTGGAAGCACCCGAGACCCCAGAGTCGATCGACGGATTTCGATAAGATCCCCGAACCTAACCTATTTCTTTCTAGCCTCTCCAAATCTCGAGGACGAGATTCATTTTAAGGGTGGTAGGTTTGTAACATCCCAAAATTCTAAATTTTGGAATGTTATATTAAATAGATAGATAGTTTGTTTGTTTGTTGTGTGATTGATTGACCGAAATTGAGTGAAATTCGAAACTTTATGAAAGTTAAATGAGAGGGAATAAAAGGACTTTCCGAAAACTTTCTTTTTGCATTTGTGATCTCCGTGAATTCAAATTCTTTTCAAATACAAAACCTAGAGAGAAGATGACATTACTTCTTCCATTTTAATAAATGAAAAGGGTTTTTTAAAATATTTGAATTTCACTTGGAAATATCTCAAATTCAGAAACTTCAAGCAACTCAATGATTTTGATGAGAGAAGAGAAAATGACTTCTTCAAAACATATGAGATATGAGTTGAGAGTTTAAAAGAAATCCAATTTAAAGTCCTTTTGAAATTATTTTCCATTGGGAGTTATTTGGGTTTTTATTCAAATTATTTTTGTCCAAAAATAAAATATATGGAAATTAGGGTAAAATGATTCCCTACATCAGAAAATTGGAGAGAAATAAATTTGAATTAATTTTGGTATTTTCAAAATGATTTTCATTGGATTTTATTGGAGCAGTAGCACTCTTTGCTTTATTCCAATTTTTGTGGATTTTATTTGACGCTATAAAAATGTTCATGTTGTAGAAAATCTTTTTCTGAAAATTTTGATATATTATATGCCAATAGTATATTTTAATTTATTAGGTTGTATTTTATTTTTATTTTTTTCTGTAAAAATAAAATAAAATAAATGTTTTTTTAAATCTTCCTCGGACTGACCGGGCTGGCCCAGTTCGCCAGGCCACGGCCGAGCCGGCCCACGCAGCTCGCCACTCATCCCCAAGCTCCCGCTCGGGAGTCCGCCGCCCGTACGCCGCCGCCGTCGACGTGCCCGAGGTGGACACGCCTCCCCACGCCCCCTCGTGCACACCAAGCCACCGCCTCGCCTCCCCTTATAAGCCCGGCCACCCCGGCCCTCTCTCCCCTCTCCTCCTGTATCTCGCCGCCACCTCGCCGGAATTGCGGCCACCGCCGAGTTTTCTCGCCGTCGCCCCTCACCTCCCCGACCCCGCAGCCACCACCCACCTCACTGCCCCGCCGCGCCGCCCTCCCTAGCTACTCCGCCGCCATCATTGTGCCCCGCCACCGCCGGAGCCACTTCGCCCCGACGCCGCCGGAGACACGACTCGCCGGAGCCGCCGCCGCCATGGTAAACCCTAACCTGATCCGCCGCCGGTTTTTAACAAAAAAAATAAAAATAAAATATTGCCCCGGTCCGATCTGGTTTTCTCGGTTTTGTTTTTCAAAAAACTGGTTTAGTTTTTTTAGTTAGATCTATTCAATGAACGTTCTCTGTTTAGGACTAGTTAGCGAGCGTTCGCTCGATAGTTTATTTTATTTTATTCAGGGACCTGTTAGTAGTTATTTCTTGTACAGATTAGTCCCTAGTCTTAAAACGATCATTACTTTTTGCTCGTTAGTCGGAATTAGACGAAACGAATGCCTACTTCTTCGTTATGATCCCCTCTATCCATTAACACAACTTAAACATGTTTTTGAAAGTTTTAAAATTTGAATTCAAACAGATTTGTATTTGAACTTTGTTTGATTGTAACTTGAGTTTTATAACTCCGTTTGAGTTGATTCTCTTTGCAGATCGAAGCTCTTGACCTAAACTTTCTGATAAGGCCAAATTCACATAATTTTGGTACTGTTAGAAATTGTTTTATGTTGCAAGAGTTATTTGCTTGGTTTTTATGTTTTTCGAATTGTCTTCTCCGTTCTTTCTGATTTCTTTTGAGTGATTGCTTATGTGTGGTTACTATTGCTTGCTTACGATAGATTGAACGGAGTGTGACGAGTAGAACTATCAGGAGTTGAGTGCGAACCATCTTCATCAACAGTACAGGCAAGTTTACACTTTGATCATACTTTTCATTACCTAGATTTTTATGCATTAGTTTCAACCCCTCAAACATTGCATGGTTAGGAATTGATAACATGTGGGTTTTGGGAAGTAGTTGATGAGGTAGGAACTTATTGACCTGCATTCAAACCTTGGGAGTTACTTCTACGTTATGCTTATATTGCTATGCTATGCTCGTAGACGAGGATTGGGTTTTGAGTGTATCCATGACATATGTGAGTGTTTAATTGATGGTTAACTTAAGGTGGCTACTTGGATTGAGGCACCTGGGGAACCCAGTGTTGCCTGTATTTTTGGAAATCTCTGGGTACCGTGTGATTCTCCTATGGACTGCTACCCAGGCTCAAAGGGATCATAAGATTTTTCATGCTAGAAACTTCCGTGTGCAGCCACAAGCTATTATGGGCTCTAGCATAGTTGAGTATGTCGCGTGACCTCTTTCAGTGGTAGGCTAGCAGATGTAGGGGATGTAGGTTGGTACTGTCTACCCAGAGTAAAGAGTTAATGCTTCTGAAAGACTATGTCTCGGTCATCCGTTTCTCAAACACCCTGTAGTGCGAGGAATCCAATGGAGGAGATCGAGTCTTGTGGGGAAAAGTGCGCAAACCTCTGTATAGTGTACTAACTAATCATGGTTAGCTGTGTCCCTGGTTATGGACATCTTGACTATCTGGTTCTTGGATTATCATGTTGATCTCAACACTCTATAATTATATTGTTGGGTTGTTAATAATTACTTTTAATTGGGATTGAGAGGGGGATTACCTTCTCAATGTTTTCAACAAACTTTGTAGTTAAATAAAATATATTCCTTTGCAGTAGGGAAAAATTAGCTTTTCGCAAAAACATCATAACCATAGAGCTTTTCCACCAGCCAAATATGCATGTAGTGATAGCTATTATTCATCATTATCCTATGGTGTGAATTTGCCAGTACATTCAATGTACTGACCCTTTGTGGCTGCAACGTCTCATGTTGCAGGAATCTTACGACGAGTAAGTGATACGTTAGGGTTATGATTTCTACACTCAACTTTGCCGTTGGTGTTGATGGGAATCCACAACCTTGTTGTTCTTCCGCTTTATGGATTGAGGTAATAGTATTTATGTTACTTTATACATGTGATTTACCTCTGTTAAATCCTCGAGTACTGTGTGTGTCAGCATACCGATCCAGGGATGACACTTAAGCACAGAGATTTGACCGTCTGAGGTCGAGTCGCTACAAAGAGAACATGCCTGGCTGAGGGCACTGGGCTTTGCCACAACAAGGACATGATATTGATTTGGAAAATCAACCTGGTGAATTTATGGAACTTGATGATCTGATGGCACCACTGCCAGAGGAAGATGTTGTTACTCTGCAACATCTTAATGCAGGGGAAGATAACAGTAGCCTCACATTGTCTATGGCCCCTACCAACAGTAGTTTGCCATCTGCTGAATCTGCTAATGGGCCACTGAGAGCTGATCCACAGTTGCCTGATCTTAATCTACAGGCTGAACCTACTCATATTCCACCTGCTCCTCTGCTTCAGAATAGGGTCAATGCACAGGTCCCACCAGACAAAGCTGGTCCCATGGAGCCTGATTATTTACTGGATGCTATACTTGCTGACAAGAATCAATTATAGTACTCTGTTTCTGATCCAATGAACCAAGATAGTCTTTTGAAAGCCTCTGAGATCTTATCTGATTTTGATCCTATGTTACAAGAAAGTGCTATGATAGTTTTGGCTACTGCAGCAGTAATAGAGAAGGATGTCAACCTTTCTTCAGAGGATATGATCAAGACTACTGCACAACAAGGAGACATCGACATGGAGAACACTGTATTTCATCCACTACCAGTTCTGCCACCCCTGGACTCTCAGGGGGATACTGGTGAGTTTTCTGAACACTCTCAGTCTGATCTTGTTGCACCTCCTGGATTTCCTACACCTAAATACCTAGATGTTAATCAAACTCATCTTGTGGGTTTTGTGCACCTACCCTTAGAGCTTCCAGACCCAGTCATTATGGAAAAAGAAAGGAATGAACAGATAAACATTCCTTCCTCTGATTCTTCTCTTCTAGGACAGGAAGGTGTTGATACTTGGAGGCAGCATTTTGCACCCAAAGCTGACAGCAAAAAGGTAATTCAGGTTCCCATTGAGTGGGTTAATTTTTTTATCAGTGGCTTTCCTCTCACCAGATAAGTTTGAATGGGAAAGAAATTTGTTACCTCTCAAGTTTGGGAATATATTGTACAAGGATCTGAGTCAAAGTTGCACAAACCATTTGCCATCCCTGATACTTATGTCTCTTTGCATGGTCCTTGCTGTGTTTTGCAGTCTGCTCAATCTATAGAAGTGGATCAGGAAAATGAGGCAACCCCACACTGCAAGTCTACTGAAGAAAGCGCTGCTTCCTCTACCTCTGCTATTCAGAAGAATAAGAAAAGGAAAGACAAGCTCCCTCTAGTGGAAACTGAGGTAAGGAAAAGTTGTAGAATTCAGGCTCTGAACAAAGGCTTTAAAATACCTAATTGCACTGATAGGAATTCCCTTGCCTATCATGCTCTACCTCCTCCTATCCCTGGGAAAGTGGTTAAAAACTTAAATGTTTCCTTTTGCAAGGTCAATGCTCAGGATTCTACAGAGAACATCCTGAAGCTAGGGCCAAAGAAGCTCAAGAACAATAACTCCAAAGCAGTGGAAACAGGGCAGAAGGGCAAGACCTCAAGCAAGAGCCAGAACTAGCTCTCTAGTCTTTCCAGTTTTTCTTTTGTTCATCTCAGTGGGTAGTAGTTGCAAAGACTTTGTGATGACTATTATCATGTCTGCTTTTGTAATTCTGGTTGAAAGTGACTGGGTACTGATCAAGGTTTAGTGTATGCCAACTTATGTTATGTTCAGTTTCATGCTATTGTTTCATCCATGGCCAAACCTTGGAACATTTTAAACTGGAATGTGAGAGAGCTTAATGATGATAAGAAACACACTGCTATAGCTAATAAGATTGCAGAGGCTGCTTGCTCTATTTTGTGCCTACAAGAGACTAAGAGGGAGCTTTTTGACAACAATTATTTGAGAAACTTCTGTCCTAGAAAACTTAATAAGTTTGATTTTGTCCCATCTGTGGGGGCATCAGGAGGACTTCTGGTGGTATGGAATGATCACATTTTCACTGGTACTACTATTGAAAAAACTGCATATTCTATCACTATTGAGTTCACTTCCAAGCACAATGGTGAAAATTCGATCCTTACCAATGTCTATGGATGTTGTCAGCATTCAGATAGACTTAACTTCCTAATCTAGTTTCAAAATGTTAATGTAGTGGATTCCACCAATTGGATGGTGCTTGGTGACTTCAATTACATTAGATATCCTCATGATCGTAACAGGGAAGGGGGTAATGTGCAAGATATGCTTGCTTTCAGTGAAGCCATTTCACAGCTTTCTCTTATTGAAATCTTACTGAAAGGTCGCTCCTACACTTGGAGCAATATGCAGGAAGCACCATTACTGGAGAAACTGGACTGGTTCTTCACCTCTGAGGAATGGACACTCAACTATCCTGATACTACATCACTTCCTTTGGCCAGAACCACCTCTGATCACACCCCATGTGTGATCAAAATTGGCACAACCATCCCTAAATCCTCAATCTTGAGATTTGAGAACTTCTGGCTTCATCATCATCAATTTAAACAAGCGGTCAAAGATATTTGGGAACAACAAGTCTCTGAAACTGATAGTGCCAAGATCATACCTGCTAAATTCAAGAGACTTAGAAAGGGGCTTAAGAATTGGTCCAGGGACATTTATGATCTCAAAGCTCTCATCAGCAAAATCAATGAAGTCATTCATGTCTATGATACCTTGGAGGAATTCAGACCACTATACACTGAAGAAGCAACATGCAGATTTATCCTCAAAGAGCATCTGAATCAAATTCTTACTTTTCAAAAGATGTATTGGAAGCAGAGGGCTACCATCAGAAATATTGAAGTGGGGGAAGCAAGCACAATTTTTTAGGCTAAAGCTACTATTAAGCACAGATTCAACTATATCTCCATGCTCAAAGATGAAGAGGGGGTGGAACACCATGATCACCACCCTAAAGCTGCCATTCTGTTCAAAGCTTTCAAAGATAGACTTGGCATTGTCTGTAACACTGCCAACCCCTTGATGCTGCATCAGTTCATTCAACCTTCTAATGATCTTCAGAATTTAGAAAGTCCATTCACCAAGGAAGAGATTGATGATATTATCAAACAGATGGCTAGTGACAAATCCCTGGACCTGATGGGTTTAATGCTGATTTCGTCAAATCTTGTTGGGAAATCATAGCCCCTGATTTCTACAATTTGATCAATTATTTCTATGCTGGCAAGGTCAACATCCAGAGCATCAACTATTCCTACATCACTCTCATTCCCAAGATCAATTCTGCAGACTCTGCCAGTGCTTTTAGACCCATTTCTCTGCTTAACTACATTGTCAAAATTTTGACCAAGCTCCTTGCCAACAGACTACAGAAGGTCATGCCCAAACTGATTCACATCAATCAATATGGCTTTCTCAATAAAAGATGTCTCCAAGACTGCCTGGCATGGTTATATGAATATATCCATCAATGTCAGCAATCTAGAAAGGAGATTATTCTGCTAAAATTGGATTTTGAGAAAGCCTTTGATATGCTCAGCCATGATACCATATTTGAAATACTAATAGCATATGGTTTTGGGAAAAAATGGATTCAATGGATCAAACAGAT
Organism: Aegilops speltoides; assembly: GCA_021437245.1. NCBI lineage: Eukaryota > Viridiplantae > Streptophyta > Magnoliopsida > Poales > Poaceae > Aegilops > Aegilops speltoides. Next base: position 264,906,823 of record CM038141.1, read on the forward strand.
ATACAGTACTGGTCTTTCATCTGTCCTTCTTAATGGAATTCCTGGAAAGAAGTTCCTTTGTAAGAAAGGTGTCAGGCAGGGAGATCCTTTGCCTCCTCTCATTTTTGTGTTGGCTGCAGATATCCTACAAACTATGATGAATGAGGCTATGCACAACCCCCTCATTGAGTCACCACTTCACCATGCTTCTTGCCCTAAATTCCCAATCATACAATATGCTGATGACACTGTCCTGGTCTTGCCTGCTGACTCAAGCCAACTCCTCCAAGTTAAGAACCTGCTACCCCATTTTGATGCTTACACTGGACTTAATGTGAACTACTCCAAATCAACTATGATTGCCATTAATACTTCAGAGTTAAAGATGCAAGAGCTGTCTGTCCTGCTAGGATGTCAAATTGGGAGTCCGCCAATTAAATATCTGGGGTTACCTCTGTCTAGTAATAAGCCAAGAGTTCAGGACTACTTCCCTCTGCTGAAAAGAATTGACACTAGGCTGCAGGGATGTTCCACCATGCTCTCATTTGGAGATAAACTCACATTGATTAAGTCTGTCTTTTCCAGCATGCCCACCTTTTTCATGAGCACTCTCACCATTCCCCCTACTGTCATTGTGCAAATCAACAAATATCTCAAGAACTGCTTCTGGAGAAAATATGGTACTAAAGCTAGGGGACAACCCTTAATTGTGTGGGACAAGGTTTGTAAACCCAAGAGCCATGGAGGACTTGGCATTATTGATATTGCTACTCACAACAAAACTCTTCTCATGAAATTTCTCCACGAGTTTCTGAACAAAGAAGACATTCCTTGGGTGAATATCATTTGGGAAGCATACTACTCCTCATCTTTGCCTGGGGAGAGATTGGTTGGCTCATTCTGGTGGAAAGCTGTTCTGAAACTGCTCCCTATCTACAAGGAAAATTCTATTTACAAACCTGGGATTGGAGATACAATTCAGCTACGGTCTGATAACTGGAGCCAAGATAAACTGCAAGTCTTATACCCTGAACTCTTCTCTTTTGCCATCAATAAAGATATTACTCTACAGTAGGCATTCCAGAATGAGGATCCAACTACCTTCTTTCATAGACTCCTTACAGTGGGAGCACATAGACAATTTGAATAGATGCTTGTCATACTTCAAGACTTGCCTAGAGGAAACCAACATGACAGATAGGTCTACTCTTGGAACTCCAGCTTCTATTCCTCGATGAAGATGTATAAACGTCTTATGGGTCCATCAACGTGTCATTTTCTCTTGAAATCGTCATGGAAAACGACAACTATGCTCAGACACAAGATTTTCCTTTGGCTTATGCTTTATGATAGAATCAACACCAGGAACCTCTTAAGAAGGAAAAATATGCATCTTCAATCCTCTAATTGTGTCCTTTGTAATGATCAAGTTGAGGAAACTGTACTTCACCTCTTTTGGGACTGCCCATTTGCTCTTAGTTGCTGGGACACTATTGCACTTGACAAAAAGAGGGGCACATCCACATTTGATGAAATTTGTCTGACATTAATGAAGCTTCCCCAAGATATTGCACTGGACATCATTCTGGCGGGTTGTTGGGGCATATGGTGTGTTTGCAATGACAAGATTTTCAAATAAGCTGCTGTGCACATACAGAGTTGGAAATATTATCTGAAAGAAGGAATGATTAGAGCACAATACAGAGCTAAAATGACCAAGGCCACCAAGATTCAGCGATGGATAGATAATTTTCTTTAATTTTCTATGATGATGTTCCCTAAAACTGGCATTGGTTGAGATGCTTTTGTAGACTCTTGTTGTATATATTTACTATATTAATGAAAATACCGTAGAACGATTGTTCTATGGTCAGCAGGTAAAAAAACAAATAAAATTTTGTAATCATCACACATCTCAAACAAATAACACTTTGTAACCATCACACATCTCAAGAGAAAACAATGTCTTTTTAAACGTCAACACTAAGTAGAAGGGTTGGATGCGCTTTGCTGCGCCATTGGTGTTTTTGTAAATTGCTCCCTCTATTCCAACATATTAGGTGTATTTTTTTTTTGAAAAATCAGTCCTCTTTAAGTTTAATCAAATATGTAGAGAAATATATCAATATTCAAACTATCAAATCGGCTTCATTAGATTCATCATGAAATAATTTTTCATATTATACTCCCTCCGTTCTCAAATATAGTGCTTCCTCTATTCCCGTGCTTCAACTTTGACCATAAATTTAACCAACGAGACCGACTGTGGTGGGAGCAAAAGTTATACCAGTGAATTCGTATTCAAAAGAAGTTTTCAATTATATAATTTTTTTTCTCCTACCGCAGTTGGTCTCATTGATTAAATTTATGGTCAAAGTTAGATCTCAGAAAGCGCGGGCGCACTATATTTTGGAATGGAGGGAGTAGATATTTTGTATTGTGGATGTTGATATGTTTGGCTCTAAACTTGGTCAAAGTAAAAGAAATTTGACTTTTCAAACACCTTATATTTTGGAATTGAGGGAATATTTGGTTTGATGAGTGAGGGAAATGATGGAGTCTGTTTTCTCTCTATTTATAATGTGGTGTTTGATGAGACTTTCGCGGTGTGATTCTATGTGAAGTGCGAACCAATCCATATTTATGTGGCAAAATTTTCTACGTCTGGTGTACTACATTAGTGCTACAGTATCACATATTGTTTTTTTCTTGATGGTGAGAGAATGCACGAGATTGATATGTTTTTATAGACTAATTGTTGCCAATTGGTTTGGAAAATCCTTAACCCACTCAAAATGTGAACCTAATCCAAAATTTTATTCCTCAATCAAATGGGAGATCTCTAAAGTTAGGAAGTATAGTGAATTAAAAGAATGAGTGAGAGTGCTCATTGTAAAATTGTTGATCCGGTCGACGATCCAATTCTAAATTGGAGAACTTGATTGATTGTGAGGTCTTCAAAAGTAGGAAGCATGGAATAATTATGACTAATTTTTCAGTAGTGAGTCCTTTTAGATTCTACAACACATCAAGTAACATGACTATGTTGGCCGATGTTTAATTGTGAAATGTTAAGTTCATTCATGAACACTTTTTGTAAACCATTCATGATTTTTGCATTCTCGTGCTTTGTCTCCCAGAACTTTACAATTGTGTTAGGCACATTTAAAGACACGACTCAAGTGTATCATCATGAGGGTGTGATTTTTTGATAAAATATGGATTTTATGGACTCAAGATGAAACATCATATGGATACAAACACAATGAGTACACACTCGACCTTTGCATAATTAGGATGCACACAATCAACATCAACACACCCAAAACCCATCGGCAAATAGCAAACTCATATAAGAAAAAAAACCTAACAAACTAAAACGATGACCATATCCCCAACCAACCATTTCATGACAGTAGAAGCACAATGATTTTCTTCAACAACAAAGCCTTTAGGACGGAAGCACTGCTCAAACATTGCTGTCATCGGATCCGACCACCAAAGGTCAGATTCTAAGTTTTCACCCTGAAGAACCAGTCCGAGCATATCCGAGCAATGCCTTCAACAAGGTTATGATACAAGGACATCGCCATTGCCAGGTATAACCATCCGGGCCAGTCCAAGGTTTTCACCTCGGATCTCGATATTGGGCACTTGAGAAGCACCACCATCGAAGTCCGTTATGTGTTGTCGCCACCACTTTCCACGATCCCAGCAACTATATGCGTTGGGCTAGACAATCGCCGTCACTGCACAATCTCATTGATGCTGCTGAAGGCCCCGAGCGGATCAGAGCTGCATTCAACCATCAACCACACTTTGAGGACCATCGACCATAGCCATGGCACTGGCCTTGCCGCTGTAGCTGTTGTACACGAGGAGGCCAGATCCGTTCATTCCACACACCTACACACCACGCTGCAGCCGCTCCTCCATGGGCGAACGAGCTAACACAGCCATGCCCGCATTCAACCGATTGCATGTCAGCAGGGATACCAGAGCCATCGCATGACCCGATATGGAGCAGCCGAGCAGCTGCAACCTAGGTTTGAGGTGGAGGGGCCGTCCAGCATATTCGCCGCCGCAATCGGCGTGGAGATGCCAGCTGGGTAGCTGCAGCTGAGGCCCGAGTTTGGAGGCCTTTTGTGGATTGGCAAGATAGGGATGAAGGAGAGCGGGACGCGAGGATGTAGGCCTGGCGGCCTCCTCTGACGGCGGCATGTGGGTAGGGAGTCGACAATGAAGTCTTTCCTGTGGCGACGGGGAGGCCTCCTGAGTCGCCTAATGTGACATGGGAGTCTAGGGTAGTAGTTTTCTTGGGGGGGTGGGGGGGGGGATTTTGGGGCCTAGCTCTCTTTTAATTACCATATGAGGGTATGCTTGAGGGGGGTTCCTCTTGACTGGTTGGCTAGTAGGTTGTGCATCTACAGTTGATTCACCTTTTGTCATTTATTTTTCTTTAGGACCTTATGTACTACCTCTTTTAGCTAACTAACTAGCATAAACCTCACATAATTAGTCAACCATATAATTCATGTGTAGTGGACCTGCTCCCTCACAGACTAAAAAAGGAGCATGAATATCAATTAGAAACTACCTTGTAATGCATGAACAATGAAACAGAGCAACTTTCTTTGCATAATTAACTTAACACAATGTACATTTGCACAACCAACACATTTCTATGTATCTCCGGTTATTATCTTTCATCCCATCGTCGCAACCAAATCTAGTGCCATTTCGCATAATTTCAAGAACATATGAAAGTTGCTTCTTAAAAAATCTCACTTTTGACTTGATACGATGATCAACTTTCATAGCAACATTTGGTAGGACTCTAACCATTTTCATCTCAATCAATGTAACATAGCCGAACTTGTGACAGTTGTCTACTTTTATCGAAAAAGGCTTTCGCCCCACTTTATATATAAAGCAAACCACCAGAGCCACAAGGTCCAACAAATATTCACACCGCACACACACACAAAGGTACCAGACAAACAAAGTATGAAAGGGTTCTGCTGATGGCACAACTCAAGAAGCCCTTAAAAGACAAAAATAAAGGCGATAGCACACAGTTGTCTACTTCTCAAAAAGAATCATTCATTTCATTAAGAATATCAATAAGGAACTTCCCCTCCCATGGTAATCATGTTCTCCATTCTTTGTTTTTAGATGTTAATTTTCCCTCATTTGATTTGGTATTATAATAGTCTATAAATATAAAATATGAGAAGAAGATACGTGTGTACAAAAAGTATATAATTGCTAATAAAGAAAACCATGAAGGGAATAGATGTACAACCCAGCCACCTACGTTCAAACCCTGACAGATGCGAGTTTGGTTTCTTATTAGTTTGAAAAATGGCGCAGCGACCTCCCTTTACAAAAATAAACTATATTCATTTTATGAGAACTTATATTCATTTTATTTTGAAAAATTATATTTATAAATTGGCAGAATACAAGTCAAAGGAGAACAAATTAACACCCAAAAATAGAGAGAAGAGGACATGGTCAGTGGACGTGAAGTTACACATTCATATTGTCATGAAATGAATGTGTGTCAGAACAACAGACTTTGTGCTGGATGGTCTGTCAAGTTTGATGTATCTATCGAGCTCGGTCAAGTATGGTCGGCGCACCTTCATAAAAAAGCAGGTAGGGCAATTAACATTTCGGCATACAATCATATTCAATCAAATCTTATTTGTGCACATGCCTCACGCACGAGGCTCCCGAAGCGAAGAAGCCCAGCAGGGGCCAAAGGACACTGGCAGGGCAATTACTCAGCGCGCATGAATGACCGCCCGAGATGGCGCACGCTAGCAGGGCAACCGACCAACTGGGCACGCACAAATCTTGGGCAAGCGCCCACGCGATGCAAACAACCTAGTAGTGGTTGACGATGCCGACAAGGTGGAGTCGGACTAACCTGCGCGGGCAGGGCAATGTCGGACATCGTTATAGATCCCATTGACCAATGATGTCGTTCAAGGACAATACAAACATTTTACAAATTACTCATAAGACATGTTGTTCATAGGTTGCTTCACTTTGTGGCTGCAGTAGGTTTTTACGCTAAGGGCACAATGGGCCATCTAATTTCTCAAACATAAGAGATGATCCACAAATAAGAGAGGAAGAGTACTGATCCATAGTGCCCGCCTGTCTCGCCCGGTGCATGTAGTTCCCGCTTGGGCAGGGTCCGGGGAAGGGTCCGACCACTTTGGGTCTATTGCATGCAACCTTTCCCTACATTGCTGTAAGAGGCTGTTTCCAGAACTTGAACCCGTGACCTCATGGTCATAAGGCATCAACTTTTACCACTGCACCAAGGCTCCCCTCCCCACCTATCTCACAATGGAGGAAAATCAGCAACATTGGATGTTGATCCAATGACCTAGACATTTTGTTTTGGAAAGATTGACAGATGCTAAACTGAAAAAACCAGCTAAGCAGGGGTAACCTTATTGTTTCTCATAGAAGTTCCTTTCTCAAATCAACTACTTAAATTCTACCTTCGCTCCTAAGATATAATACATGAAGACGCCATGTACATAACAACATGTTATGCTATCTTTGCACTCATGTACCCAAAACCCTCAAAGCCCTCCCCTTGATGGTTAATGCATTACCTTTTCCTAGCAAGTACCAATGCTAATGCCCTATATTCCCTTTCCATCCTCCTCCTCCACCCCTCCCTCTCTAATAATGATGAGAGCCGACATTTTTTTGTTCTGTCCAAATTACAACTCTTCGTTTACATTTTACCGAGTCGAGCCAAACTTTAATCCGTGACCGTTATATTAACAAGTCGAGCCGGGCTAGCTTGTCATTTAAATGAGCTCTAGCAATTCAAGCTGAGGTGGCTCGACTAGGATTCAATTTCACCCCTACGCGCAATGGCCGCGTGTCTTGCAATGGAGGAAAATCAACACCATTAGATGTTGATCCAATGACATAGACATTTTTCTTTTGGAAAGATCAATTGATGTAAATTGGAAAAATAACAAAGCAGGGGCGGCCTTATTGCTTATGTTAGAAGTTCCTTTCTTAAATTAACTACCTAAAATCTACCTTTGCTCCTAAGGTATAATACACGAAGGCGCCATGTACATAAAAATATGTTATGTTATCTTTCCTGTCGGTGCAACAAAACCTGGTGTATGTTACCCGGACTGTACACAGGCTCGAGGGCAAGTTTACAACATCCAAGATAAGGCCAATCAGAAGAGATAGATCTTTGAGAAATCAGAGAGCGGATCGAGAAGACCAAGACAAGCCAAAGGATCAACAAACCACTAAGGAGAAACCTCCCTTACCGGGCAAGCGAGCTCGGTTAGGTCGAGGTCGCACCAAAGACAAGTCTCAAGGCTTCCCTGGCAAGCTTGCTAGGGATGCTGGGGGGGGGGGGGAGGTGCCAACCCTGTCAAGGTACCACCGCTCCACCTCACAGCAACCCCAGTCACTAATCAGTGTGGTGTTGATCCCCCAAGTGATTAAGTGGCTATCCCTTGGCACGTGGCAGCCATTCAAGGAGAAGATATGCCTTGCACAACACCCGTCCTGAAACATGTCAAGAAGACATGGCGAGAGACAGCTGAAGGGGCGCGGCAAGGCTTGCAGGGTAACTCCCACAATGTGACACTAAGCAATGTATTTAATGCGTTTGTCCTAATTGCCAGAGTTAGGTATGATAGCACTATTGATGTCTGATCAATGCATAATGACTACTTTGCCATTGTGGTAACCCCTTAGCCTATAAAAGGAGGGCCATGGCAACCATAGAAAGGATTCGGACTGCCGTATACTCATACATGCGTAGCTGCTCTCCCCAAGGAAACCTTGCCGGGCTTCGGCATCGCGTTTCCACCATAGTCTATCCATCAATCCACCAAAAGCATGAGTAGGGTTTTACGCCTCGCAGCGGCCCGAACCTGGGTAAAATGATCAGGGTCACCTCTGCCGTGCTGCTCCTCGACCTCCGCTCTTTGTGCAACGCGTTTGTTCCCTTTGCTGAACCAAATGGGGCCCATGGCCCCATAGGTGGCCGTGTTGAACCATGACATCTTTGGCGCTCCAGGTAGGGGGAAGCGCCTGTGCAAACCTGTAATGCCCATGATGCGGCTATATCTCTCACGTGTCGAGGCACGACTTAGAGGCATAACCGCATTGTAGGTTTTGTCGCAAGAAGGGTCATCTTCACACAATCCCATGTAATGAACAAGAATGGGATAAAGAGAGTTGGCTTACAATCGCCACTTCACACAATACATAAATTAATCCATACATCATTCAAAATACACTCATAGACCGGCTACGGTCAAATTCAAATGAAAAGAAGATAACCCCAAATGCTAGATCCCCGATCGTCCCAACTGGGCTCCACTACTGATCATCAGGAAACGAAACATAGTAACGACTAAGATCCTCGTCAAACTCCCACTTGAGCTCTATTGCGCCACTTGCACTGGTATCCTCGGCACTGCATCTGTTTTGGTAGAATCTGTGAGTCACGGGGACTCAGCAATCTCACACCCGTGAGATCAAGACTATTTAAGCTTGTAGGTAGGAAAGGGGTTAATATGGTGGAGCTGCAGCAAGAACTAAGCATATATGGTGGCGAACATACGCAAATGAGAGCGAGAAGAGAAGCAACGCATCGGTCGAGAATCTAGAAGTGATCAAGAAGTGATCCTGAAACTACTTATGTTCATACATAACCCAAACCGTGTTCACTTCTCGGACTCTGCCGAGAAGAGACCATCATGGCTACACACGCGGTTGATGCATTTTAATGAAGTCAAGTGTCAAGTTCTCTACAACCGGACATTAACAAATTCCCATCTGCCTCATAACCGCGGGCACGGCTTTCGAAAGAAAATACCCTGCAAAGGTGTCCCAACTTAGCCCATCACAAGCTCTCACGATCAACGAAGGATATTCCTTCTCCCAGGAAGACCCGATCAGTCTCGGAATCCCGATTTACAAGACATTTCGACAATGGTAAAACAAGACCAGCAAAGCCACCCGAATGTGCCGACAAATCCCGATAGGAGCTGCACATATCTCGTTCTCAGGGCACACCGGATTGTCCAAACTTCCGATAGGCCAGCCCAGAGTTGCCCCTGGTGACCACCGGCGGCTGACAGGTTGGACCAACACTCAGAGGAGCACTGGCCCGGGGGTTTAAAATAAAGATGACCCTCGGGCTCGCGAAAACCGAAGGGAAAAAGGCTTAGGTGGCAAATGGTAAAACCAAGGTTGGGCCTTGCTGGAGGAGTTTTATTCAAAGCGAACTGTCGAGGGGGTCCCATAAATCACCCAACCGTGTAAGGAACGCAAAATCAAGGAACATAACACTGGCATGATGAAAACTAGGGTGGCAAGAGTGGAACAAAACACCAGGCATAAGGCCGAGCCTTCCACCCTTTACCAAGTATATAGGTGCATTAATTAACAAGAGATATTGTGATATCCCAAAATATCCATGTTCCAACAAGGAACAAACTTCATCTTCACCTGCAACTAGCAACGCTATAAGAGGGGCTGAGCAAAAGCGGTGACATAACCAAACAACGGTTTGTTAGGACAGGATGGTTAGAGGCTTGACATGGCAATACGGGAGGCATGATAAACAAGTGGTTTGTAGATCAACCATAGCGATAGAGCTAGCAACTAGCAAAGCAAAGATAGAAGTGATATCGAGGGTATGGTCATCTTGCCTGCAAGGTTCTCAGAGTTGTCGAAAGCTTGATCCTCGTTAGCGTACTCAACAGGTTCCTCGTTCACGTACTCGTCTCCCGGCTCTACCCAAAGCAAGAACACAAGCAATGGAACCATAATAAATCACGGTGCAATGCACAAGCAACATGATGCAATACATGGCATGATATGCGAGATGTGATATGCAATGCATATGCGGGCTCCGAAAGGAAAAATGACGAACAAGGCATCAACTTGGCAAACCAAGTATACCACTGGAAAGATGAGATGATTTCGGTTTAAATCGATATAAAGATCGCCGGAAACGGATGCACGGTTTGCAAATGGCAAGCAAAACAAGAATGACTCAATACTGCGATTAACAGGATGATAGCACTTAGAATACATCGAGAAACTATGCTACAGCACCCCAACATATCAAAAAAACACATGGCAGTGATCTACAAGAGATGCTTGACAAAAGATGGACACTGAGCTACGGCTAATTCACAAACTAACAGGTTCAAACAACCATGGCAAAAGTGCAAAAAGATAACATCAACACAGACTTGGTGAAAAAATACTAACATGGCAGAAACAGCATCAGGAAGCAATGTTTAGGGAAAGCAAACATCAAGCTACATGAACATATCGTAGAAACTTAAGGCATGTCATGATACTATTGAATGCATAGAACAAAAGTACCTTACTGACCATGAGCCAAAAAGGATCATAACATATGATGGCACCCATGTAAACATAGCAAGTTTTGTTAACAGATTCAGCAAACAGAGCATGGCATTAACAGAATCATGAAGGCATCTTTGCGAGCTCGATTCACTCACCACAAGTCATTGCATGACAAGATAAGCATATCACCAACAAGAAGACATGTTTATGAAACTAACCAAGGCAAGAACAAGTTCATAGCATGCAAGGATCAACTACAACAACCTTGGCAATATTGAATAACATGTAAACAATCTGCCAGGAAACATTTTATAGCAAAAGTAGAGCAAGTAAATGACATGCTAGACTAATCCATAATTGCAAACAGGGGCATGGATGGATATATCATAACCATATGTTCAAAACATCCTTACTGAAGTATCTCAAAATATGCATGGATCTCTCTGTAGCATCAAGTTTACATGGCATCAAAATAACAATGAGCGAGGATGAAATCAAGAACATCACGAAGCCTAGTTTGCATGCTTGTTCTAGTCACCACATTGATCACAAAAATACATGGCAAGCACCCCTGTAAAGATGGCATGGCATATCCCAAAACACGTGTAGAGCTCATGCTCATAAGATGAACACATTAAATGTAGCAAAAATGACAAATCATCAAGTTCTGTTAACAGACAGCAGTAAACATCATATAACACTTTTGCATCAGAGCTTTGGGCATTGAGATGACCTCAAATAAACATGTCGCAATGGAACAAAATGAAGGGCACATCCTGATGAACATTTTGATATATCCTATGCATGAATCGGAGCTATGTGCATGCAGATATAATGTGACAAACAAAACCACATAATGTGAAGATTTCGGGACTTGGAAGAAAACAAGGGGGGAAAAGACAACCTTCTCCAGATCTGGATCGGGCTTCAGGCGCGCGGATCGAGGCGGGACGGTGCGAGCTCACCGGAGTTGGTGCGGGAGGAGGCCGGAGATGGCCGGGCGAGGGTCGAGGCCGCCGGGCGCCGGATCAGCCGGGCGCGGCGGGCGGCGACGAGGGCCGCGGCGAGGCAGGCGACGGGCGACGGCGGCGGGCGCCAACGGCGCGGCGCCGACGAGACAGCGAAGCGGCGGTGGGGACGACAGATCAAGGGCGGCGGCGGCGGCGCGCGGCAAGCCGAAACCAGGGAGGCGCGGCCGCGAGAGGCGCGGCTGCTGGAGGTCTTGGCGCGGGGCGGCAATGGGCTCTGGGGGCCGTGGCGGGCTCGGCAGGCCGGCGGTGCAGGGCCACGTGGTGCGCCAGCAGAGGCGGGCAGCGGCGGGCCGATGTGTTCGGCCGTCGCGGACGCGCCCGACGGCGGGAGAGGAAGGGGGCTAGGGTTTTGACCGAGAATTTCGGGGGAGAAGGCATATTTATAGGTAGAGGGAGCTAGGAGACTCCAAATGGGTGCAATTTTCGCGCACACGATCGTGATCGAATGACCGAGAGCATGGAAGTGACTTAGATGGGTTATTGGGCTGTTTTTGGGGGGGGGGGGGTGTTGGGCCGCAACACACAAGAGGCCTTCACGGTTACCCGGTTAACCGTTGGAGTATCAAACGACCTCCAAATGGCACGAAACTTGACAGGTGGTCTACCGGTGGTGTACCAAGGTCACTTGGCAAGCCTCGGTCCATTCCGAGAATGTTTAACACCCGCTCATGGAAAGAGGCAAGAGGGGGTGTGCCGGTGCTTGTGGGAGTGTCGGATTGCAAAACGGACAACGGGGAAAATGCTCGGATGCATGAGACGAACACGTATGCAAATGAGATGCACATGATGACATGATATGAGATGCATGACATGAACAAAATGCAAAACGAAAGACAAAAACCCAACCAAAGAGGGAATATCATAACACATAGCCGAAAATGGCAAGAGTTGGAGTTACAAATATGGAAAGTTACATCTGGGGTGTTACAACACTCCACCAGTACAAGAGGATCTCGTCCCGAGATCTAGGATTGAAAGAACTCTAGATATTCGGAACGGAGGTGATCCTCGCGCTCCCAGGTGGCTTCTCGGTCGGAATGGTGTGACCATTTCACTTTCAGGAATTTGATTGACTTGTTGCGAGTCTTGCGCTCGGTTTCTTCAAGAATAGCAACGGGGTGCTCATGATAAGAGAGATCTTCTTGGAGGTCAATTTCTTCGAAGTTGATAGTGCGCTCAGGAGTCTTGAAGCACTTGCAAAGCTGTGACACATGAAACACATCGTGCAAGTTTGCAAAGTTTGACGGAAGCTCAAGTTGATAGGCGAGATCGCCTCTTTTGCCAATGATCTTGAAGGGACCCACGTATCTAGGGGCAAGCTTCCCTTTGATACCAAAGCGACGAGTGCCTTTCATTGGAGAGACGCGGATGTAAACATGGTGTCCGATTTCAAAAGCCACATCCTGGTGCTTGTCATCATAATAGCTCTTCTGGCGCGATTGCGCGGCTTTGAGATTCTCACAAATGACTTTGCACATTTCTTGGGCTTCTGTGATCAAGTCGTTGCCTAGAAGTTGGCGTTCACCTATCTCAGACCAATTGAGAGGAGTACGACACTTTCTACCATAGAGAATTTTGAATGGGGCCTTGCCCGAACTCGCTTGGAAGCTGTTGTTGTAGGAGAACTCAGCATATGGAAGACAATCTTCCCACTTCATACCGAAAGAAATGACACAAGCCCTGAGCATATCTTCGAGGATTTGATTGACTTGCTCGACTTGGCCACTTGTTTGAGGATGGAAAGCTATGCTGAAACGAATGTTGGTGCCCATGGCCTTTGGAAAGGAGTCCCAGAACTTAGAGGTGAAGATGCTACCACGGTCTAAAGAAATCAATTGTGGAATGCCGTGCAAGGAGACAATCCTCAAGGTGTATAGCTCGGCCAACTGAGCTGCTGTGATAGATTCTTTGATAGGAAGGAAATGAGCCACTTTAGTAAGCTTGTCAATGACAACGAAGATAGCATCATTTCCACGCTTGGACTTAGGAAATCCAGTCACGAAGTCCATCTCGATATGATGAAACTTCCATTCCGGAATAGCAAGAGGTTGGAGGAGACCAGCTGGTCGTTGGTGTTCTACTTTCACCCTTCTGCAGACATCACATTCATTCACGAATTGAGCAAATTCTCGCTTCATTCGAGTCCACCAATATGACTGCATGAGGTCATGGTACATCTTCGTACTTCCAGGATGAATAGAAAGAAGGGAATTGTGTGCCTAATTCATAATGACTTTTCTCAGATCGCCTTTAGGAACCACAATACGATCCTCAAAGAAAAGAGTATCTTTGTCATCAATGTGGAATCACTTGTATTTGGAAATGCCCTTGTCGATACCACGTTTCACCTTTTTCACCATGGTATCCAGGAGTTGTGCCTCATGAATTTGGTATTCCAAAGTAGGAGAGACTATGAGGTTTGCAAGAAAGCCTTGAGGAATAACTTGAAGATTCAGTTTGCAGAAAGCTTCACAAAGATCCAGTTGGAAGGGCTTGAGGATTAAACTGTTGCAAAAAGCCTTTCTGCTCAAAGCATCTGCAATCACATTCGCCTTGCCTGGAGTATATTCGATACTTGGATTGTACTCTTGAATCATTTTGACCCATCGAGTTTGCCTGAGGTTGAGGTTGGGTTGAGTGAAAATATACTTGAGGCTCTTGTGATCGGTGAATATGTCCACTTTCCTTCCCAACAAGAGATGTCTCCAAGTTATCAATGCATGGACAACTGCCGCCAACATAAGATCGTGAGTGGGGTAGTTCTTTTCATTGGGATTCAACTGACGAGATGTATAAGCCACAACTTTCTTCTCTTGCATTAACACGGCACCGAGACCTTGAAGAGAAGCATCACAGAAAACTTCAAATGGCTTGGATTCATCAGGAGGAGTCAAGACATGAGTTATGACTAGCTTATCTTTGAGGGTGTTGAAAGAAACGTCACACTCAGGCGTCCAGACATACTTGACATGCTTCTGGAGAAGGTTGGAAAGAGGCTTTGCAATCTTAGAGAAGTTCTCAACGAATCTTCAGCAATAGCTTTCAAGACCAAGAAAACTGCGGAGCTGCTTGACATTCTAAGGAGGTTCCCAATTCACAATTGCAGACACCTTCTCGGGCTTAACAGCGATGCCCTTGGCAGAGATGATGTGACCAAGATAAAGAACTTCATCAAGCCAGAACTCAGATTTGGAAAACTTGGCATAGAATTGATACTCTCTGAGCTTGTCGAGCACCAATCGCAAATGTTTGGCATGGTCCTTCTTATTCTTGGAGAAGACCAAGATATCATCGAGATACACAAGAACGAATTCATTTGTGTAGGGGTTGAAGATGAAGTTCATCATTCGAGAGAATGTTGGAGGAGCGTTGACAAGGCTGAAAGACATGACAGTATATTCATAAGAACCAAAACTTGTTCTAAATGCTGTCTTGGGAATATCTTGTTCACGAATGCAAATTTGATGATAACCCATCCGAAGGTCAAGCTTGGAGAATACTTTAGCACCTTTGAGTTGCTCGAACAGCTCATTGATGTTGGGAAGTGGATACTTGTTCATGATTGTCTTCTTGTTCAATGGACGGTAATCGACGCACAGTCGGTCCGTGCCATCCTTCTTCTGGACAAAAAGAACTCCACAACCCCATGGACATGAACTCGGTCTGATCAAACCCAGACGCTCTTGTTCATCGAGCTGTTTCTTCAATTCCTTCAGCTCTTTAGGTCCAAGCTTGTAAGGACGCTTGCAAACGGGTTCTGTGCCAGGCTCAAGATCGATAACGAATTTGACTGGCCGGTGCGGAGGCATACCCGGAAGCTCTTCTAGAAAGACATCTTGGTACTCACAAACAACTGGAATCTGAGAGATTGCGTTTAGCTCGCCCTTCTCACTGAGAGAAAACAACCGAATGGTTTCATCACGAGCGGCATAGATTAAAACATCCTCAGAAGAGTGTGTCAATTGAATCTCCCTGGCAGCACAATCAAGTTGAGCTTTGTGCTGAGAAAGCCAGTCCATCCCGAGAATTAGATCAATATCCGAGTCACCAAGAACAATTGGTTTAGCCAGAAATTTATAGTTCCCCATCTTGATGGAAACATCCGGAACCATGTAGCTTGCGTTCATGCATTTACCCGGAGAGACAACTGCTAACGGTCTAGGCAAATCTTGGAAAGACAACTCATGCTTAGATGCAAATGGTCTTGAGATGAAACTAAGCGATGCACCAGTGTCAAAAAGAACTTTTACAGGAAAATCGTTAACAGGAAGATTACCCATGATCACATCTGAAGAATCCTCTGCCTGAGCTGCATTCATCATGTTGACCTTTGCAAACTTGGAATTATGCTTGACCACTGCATTGCTTGAAGATCTCACAGGAGGAGGAGGCGGAAGGCGCCTTTGGTTGAAGCACTTGTTCGCGTAGTGACCTTTCTGCTGGCACTTGTTGCAAGTCACCTCTGAGAGCGGACGGTGATAAGGAGCATTTGACCTTGGAGCTTGAGAATTATACTTGTTCTGATAGCCCGGGTTGGGTGGGTGGGAAGATCCACGACCACCTGAGTTCTTCTGCTGATAAGGCTGACGAAACGGAGGAGGAGGAAGGTAGAACTTCAGCTGCTTAGCTGCCACTTGTGAGGAAGAAGAAGACTGAACTGCATTCCTGATTCTCTTCTTAGAAGCCTCACACTTGAGCTGAGCACCTTCTTGCTTGAGGGCCATATTGTAGAATTGATCAAACTGAGTAGGCTCAACAAGAACGAGAGCTAACTACAGATCCTCTCCGAGGCCACCTCTGAATTGATAGATCATACTCTTCTTATCAGGAACGTCTTGTTTAGCGAAGCGAGCAAGTTTCTGAAACTGTTTGTTGTATTCGTACACTGACATGTTGCCTTTCTTGAGATTGCGGAACTCTTCACGCTTACTCTCAACAACACTGGTACGAATGTGGTGAGCTTTAATGTCCCGACAGAAGTCAGTCCAAGTAATCACTCTACCTCCTCTAGAATCTTTGTATTGCTGGAACCAATCAGCTGCTTGGTGCTTTAGCTGAAAAGAAGCGAACTTGATGTAGTCCTCAGGCCTGATGTTGCTACATTCAAAATACTTGTTGATATCCACGAGCCAATCATCGGTGTCAGTGGCCTCGGCACAGTAGCTGAAAGACTTCGGCTAATTTGCTAGGAACTGGTTGAGCGTAGGAAACTCAGGCCGATGATTGAACTGCCCTTGACCTTGATTCCCTTGGTTGCCTTGGCCTTGGTTGCGCTCTTGCATGAGCTGAATCATCATCTGAGCGTTGGCGTTTGTGGCTGCCATCAAAGCTTGCCATGCCTCCGGAGGCGGAGGTGGAGGTGGAGGGTTTGCCTGACTCCCATCATTGCGTTCCGGATTCTAACGCGTTGGCGGAGCCATCCTGAAGAGGGTGACATCCGTTAGCATCTTGATAGACAGATAGACAAGTTGAATGAATGGATAGAACTTGCAACATATAGTCTTCACAATAAACATTCCAACAAGGATGAACAAATGAATTCCCAAAGCTAACATCACACGTCTATTAAGGTGAGAAGCCACTTGATAAGATATTGATGAAAGAAAAACCAAGGTATGATTGTAACAAATAAGTGGTAAGGATTACCCAATCACAAACCAAATATCTGCGGGAAGAAATGCTAGAGCTACTTGAATCCCACCTATAAACTCCTGAAACTTTCTAGTTATGCAATCAGGTGTTGGGGATACAGGGGAAGCAATATATCTCACCCAAACTAACAATCCCTACATCCAGCTGTATTCCATCAACACATAACCAAGAAATCTTCGGAAATCATGTACCTCAACCTTCGAAATCATCCGTTATACGAGTTATGGCAATACTCTCGAACTCCCCAGTACTGGGTGACGTCGAGGTTATCTCACCAACAACTGCATAAAAGAGATTTTCGATGTCGGCAAAACTTAGGTATTCCAGAACTGCAATGATAAAATTGTGACGACAACACCTCGGAGCTCAACTCCCCGGGACACTGCCACAACCCCTAAATGTCAGGAGGCACCAAGAACAATGTTCTCGTCACAAAACCATCGGAACAATTCCAAGATACCCGCGTGATCCTAAATTTTTTTAGTGAAATTTGAGGATCGGAAAGTCAAAACATCTACGTCAGGAGACCTCACCAGAGCGACGAAGGGACTGAGGAGTAAAAAGAATCGTACTCTTCGATATATATAATCCTAAGACTCAAAACATTTTATGTTCTAGACTCAACAACGCCAGCAATCAATCAAGCAGGGGGCTCCTATGTCGGGGATGGCTCTGATTACCAACTTGTAACGCCCACGATGCGGCTATATATCTCACGTGTCAAGGCACGACTTAGAGGCATAACCTCATTGTAGATTTTGTCGCAAGAAGGGTCATCTTCACACAATCCCATGTAATGAACAAGAATGGGATAAAGAGAGTTGGCTTACAATCGCCACTTCACACAATACATAAATTAATCCATACATCATTCAAAATACACTCATAGACCGGCTATGGTCAAATTCAAATGAAAAGAACATAACCCCAAATGCTAGATCCCCGATCGTCCCAACTGGGCTCCACTACTGATCATCAGGAAACGAAACATAGTAACGACCAAGATCCTCGTCAAACTCCCACTTGAGCTCTATTGTGCCACTTGCACTGGTATCCTCGGCACCTGCATCTGTTTTGGTAGAATCTATGAGTCACGGGGACTCAACAATCTCACACCCGCGAGATCAAGACTATTTAAGCTTGTAGGTAGGAAAGGGGTTAATATGGTGGAGCTGCAGCAAGCACTAAGCATATATGGTGGCTAACATACGAAAATGAGAGCGAGAAGAGAAGAAACACATCAGTCGAGTATCTAGAAGTGATCAAGAAGTGATCCTAAAACTACTTCGTTCATACATAACCAAACCGTGTTCACTTCCCGGACTCCGCCGAGAAGAGACCATCACGGCTACACACGCGGTTGATGCATTTTAATGAAGTCAAGTGTCAAGTTCTCTACAACCGGACATTAACAAATTCCCATCTGCCTCATAACCGCGGGCACGACTTTCGAAAGAAAATACCCTGCAGGGGTGTCCCAACTTAGCCCATCACAAGCTCTCACGGTCAACGAAGGATATTCCTTCTCCCAGGAAGACCCGATCAGTCTCGGAATCCCGGTTTACAAGACATTTTGACAATGGTAAAACAAGACCAGCAAAGCCACCCGAATGTGCCGACAAATCCCGATAGGAGCTGCACATATCTTGTTCTCAGGGCACAAGCAACATGATGCAATACGTGGCATGATATGCGAGATGTGATATGCAATGCATATGCGGGCCCCGGAAGGAAAAATGATGAACAAGGCATCAACTTGGCAAACCAAGTATACCACTGGAAATATGAGATGATCTCGGTTTAAATCGATATAAAGATCGCCGGAAACGGATGCACAGTTTGCAAATGGCAAGCAAAACAAGAATGACTCAATACTGCGATTAACAGGATGATAGCACTTAGAATACATCGAGAAACTATGCTACAGCACCCCAACATATCAAAAAAACACATGCAAGTGATCTACAAGAGATGCTTGACAAAAGATGGACACTGAGCTACGGCTAATTCACACACTAACAGGTTCAAACAACCATGGCAAAAGTGCAAAAGATAAAACAACACAGACTTTGTGAAAAAAATACTAACATGGCAGAAATAGCATCAGGAAGCAATGTTTAGGGCAAGCAAACATCAAGCTACAGGAACATATCATAGAAACTTAAGGCATGGAATGATGCTATTAAATGCATAGAACAAAAGTACCTTACTAACCATGAGCCAAAAAGGATCATCACATATGATGGCACCCATGTAAACATAGCAAGTTTCATTAACAGATTCAGCAAACAGAGCATGGCATTAACAGAATCATGAAGGCATCTTTGTGAGCTCGATTCGCTCACCACAAGTCATTGCATGACAAGATAAGCATAGCACCAACAACAAGACATGTTCATGAAACTAACTAAGGCAAGAACAAGTTCATAGCATGCAAGGATCAACTACAACAACCTTGGCAATATTGAATAACATGTAAACAATCTGCCAGGAAACATTTTATAGCAAAAGTAGAGCAAGTAAATGACATGCTAGACTAATCCATAATTGCAAACAGGGGCATGGATGGATATATCATAACCATATGTTCAAAACATCCTTACTGAAGTATCTCAAAATATGCATGGATCTCTCTGTAGCATAAAGTTTACATGGCATCAAAATAACAGCAGAACAGGGACTGAAATCAGCAACATCACGAAGCCTAGTTTGCATGCTTGTTCTAGTCACCACATTGATCACAAAAATACATGGCAAGCACCCCTGTAAAGATGGCATGGCATATCCCAAAACACATGTAGAGCTCATGCTCATAAGACGAACACATTAAATGTAGCGAAAATGACAAATCATCAAGCTCTGTTAACAAACATCAGTAAACATCATATAACACTTTTGCATCAGAGATTTGGGCATTGATATGACCTCAAATAAACATGGCCCAATGGAACAAAATGAAGAGCACATCCTGATGAACATTCTGGTGTAACATATGCATGAATCGGAGCTATGTGCATGGAGATATGATGTGACGAAGAGAGCCACATAATGTGAGGATTTCGGGACTTGGAAGAAAACGAGGGGGGAAAGTCAACCTTCTCCAGATCTGGATCGGGCTTCGGGCGCGCGGATTGAGGCGGGCCGGTGCGAGCTCGCTGAAGTTGGTGCGGGAGGAGGCCGGAGATGGCCGGGCGAGGGTCGGGCCGGCCGGGCGCTGCTGTCGCCGGGCGAGGGCCGCCAGGGGAGGCGACGGCGGCGGCGCCTGACGAGACAATGAAAGCAGCGCCGCGGGACGACAGACGGGGCGGACGGCGGACGGCGGTCGATCATGCAACATGGTAAGCCGAGCCATGGAGGCGCTTGGGGCGCTGGGCGGCGATGGGCTCGAGGGCCTGACGGGCCGGGCGGCGGGACAGCGGTGCAGGCCACGTGGCACGCTGCAGCTTGGCGGGCGGCGGCGGTCGGACGTGTCCGCCCGTCGCGGACGCGTCCGGCGGCGGGAGAGGAAGGGGGCTAGGGTTTGGACCGAGAATTTCGGGGGAGAAGGCATATTTATAGGTAGAGGGAGCTAGGAGACTCCAAATGGGGTGCGGTTTTCGCCCACACTATCGTGATCAAACGACCGAGAGCATGGAAGTGACTTAGATGGGTTATTGGGCTGTTTTAGGGTGGTGTTGGGCCGCAACACACAAGAGGCCTTCGCGGTTACCCGACTAACCGTTGGAGTATCAAACGACCTCCAAATGGCACGAAACTTGATAGGCGGTCTACCGGTGGTGTACCAAGGCCACTTGGCAAGCCTCGGTCCATTCCGAGAATGTTAACATCCGCTCACGGAAAGTTGCAAGAGGGGGTGCGCCGGTGCATGTGGGAGTGTCGGATTGCAAAGCAGACAAAGGGGAAAATGCTCGGATGCATGAGACGAACACGTATGCAAATGAGATGCACATTATGACATGATATGAGAGGCATGACATGAACAAAATGCAAAACGAAAGACAAAAACCCAACCATAGAGGGAATATCATAACACATAGCCAAAAATATCAAGAGTTGGAGTTACAAATATGGAAAGTTACATCCGGGGTGTTACAACACTCCACCACTACAAGAGGATCTCGTCCCGAGATCTAGGACTGAAGGAACTCCGGATATTCGAAACGGAGGTGATCCTCGCACTCCCAGGTGGCTTCTCGGTCGGAATGGTGTGACCACTTCACTTTCAGGAATTTGATTGACTTGTTGCGAGTCTTGCGCTCGGTTTCTTCAAGAATAGCAACGGGGTGCTCATGATAAGAGACATCTTCTTGGAGGTCAATTTCTTCAAAATTGATAGTGCGCTCAGGAGTCTTGAAGCACTTGCGAAGCTGTGACACGTGAAACACATCGTGCACGTTTGCAAAGTTGGATGGAAGGTCAAGTTGATAGGCGAGATCGCCTCTTTTGCCAATGATCTTGAAGGGACCCACGTATCTAGGGGCAAGCTTCCCTTTGATACCGAAGCGACAAGTGCCTTTCATTGGAGAGACGCGGACGTAGAAATGGTCTCCGATTTCAAAAGCCACATCCCGATGCTTTTCATCATAATAGCTCTTCTGCCGCGATTGCGCGGATTTGAGATTCTCATGAATGACTTTGCACATTTCTTCGGATTCTTTGATCAAGTCATTGCCAAGAAGTTGGCGTTCACCTATCTCGGACCAATTGAGAGGAGAACGGCACTTTCTGCCATAGAGAATTTCAAATGGGGCCTTGCCCGAACTCGCTTGGAAGCTGTTGTTGTAGGACAACTCAGCATATGGAAGACAACCTTCCCACTTCATATCGAAAGAAATGACACAAGCCCTGAGCATATCTTTGAGGATTTGATTGACTCGCTCGACTTGGCCACTTGTTTGAGGATGGAAAGCTGTGCTGAAATTAATGTTGGTGCCCATGGCCTTCTGAAAGGAGTCCCAGAACTTAGAGGTGAAGATGCTACCACGGTCTACAGAAATCAATTGTGGAATGCCATGCAAGGAGACAATCGTCGAGGTGTATAGCTCTGCCAACTGAGCTGCTGTGATAGATTCTTTGATAGGAAGGAAATGAGCCACTTTAGTAAGCTTGTCAATGACAACGAAGATAGCATCATTTCCACGCTTGGACTTAGAAAATCCAGTCACGAAGTCCATCTCGATATGATCAAACTTCCATTCCGGAATAGCAAGAGGTTGGAGGAGACCAGCTGGTTGTTGGTGTTCTACTTTCACCCTTCTGCAGACATCACATTCATTCACGAATTGAGCAATTTCTCGCTTCATTCGAGTCCACCAATACGACTGCTTGAGGTCATGGTACATCTTCGTACTTCCAGGATGAATAGATAGAAGGGAATTGTGTGCCTCATTCACAATGACTTTTCTCAGATCGCCTTTAGGAACCACAATACGATCCTCAAAGAAAAGAGTATCTTTGTCATCAATGTAGAAGCACTTGTATTTGCAAATGCCCTTGTCGATACCACGTTTCACCTTTTTCACCATGGTATCCAGGAGTTGTGCCTCATGAATTTGGTATTCCAAAGTAGGAGAGACTATGAGGTTTGCAAGAAAGCCTTGAGGAACAACTTGAAGATTCAGTTTGCGGAAAGCTTCACAAAGATCCGGTTGGGAGGGCTTGAGGATTAAACTGTTGCAATAAGCATTTCTACTCAAAGCATCTGCAATCACATTCGCCTTCCCTGGAGTATATTCGATACTTGGATTGTACTCTTGAATCATTTCGACCAATCGAGTTTGCCTGAGGTCGAGGTTGGGTTGAGTGAAAATATACTTGAGGCTCTTGTGATCGGTGAATATGTTAACTTTCCTTCCCAACAAGAGATGTCTCCATGTTATCAATGCATGGACAACTGCCGCCAACTCAAGATTGTGAGTGGGGTAGTTCTTTTTGTTGGGCTTCAACTGACGAGAGGTATAAGCCACAACTTTCTTCTCTTGCATTAACACGACATCGAGACCTTGAAGAGAAGCATCACAGAAAACTTCGAATGGCTTGGATTCATCAGGAGGAGTCAAGACATGAGCTGTGACTAGCTTCTCTTTGAGGGTGTTGAAAGCAATGTCACACTCAGGTGTCCAGACATACTTGACATGCTTCTGGAGGAGGTTGGAAAGAGGCTTTGCAATCTTAGAGAAGTTCTCAACGAATCTTCGGCAATAGCTTGCAAAACCGAGAAAACTGCGGAGTTGCTTGACATTCTGAGGAGGTTCCCAATTCACAATTGCAGACACCTTCTCGGGATTAATAGCGATGCCCTTGGTGGAGATGATGTGACCAAGATAAAGAACTTCATCAATCCAGAACTCACATTTGTAAAACTTGGCATAGAATTGATACTCTCTGAGCTTGTCGAGCAGCAATCACAAATGTTTGGCATGATCCTTCTTATTCTTGGAGAAGACCAAGATATCATCAAGATACACATGAACGAATTCATTGGTGTAGGGGTTGGAGATGAAGTTCATCATTCGAGAGAAAGTTGGAGGAGCATTGACAAGGCTGAAAGACATGACAATATATTCATAAGAACCAAAACTTGTTCTAAATGCTGTCTTGGGAATATCTTGTTCACGAATGCGAATCTGATGATAACCCATACGAAGGTCAAGCTTGGAGAATACTTTAGAACCTTTGAGTTGCTCGAAAAGCTCATTGATGTTGGGAAGTGGATACTTGTTCTTGATTGTCTTCTTGTTCAATGGACGGTAATCGACGCACAGTCGGTCCATGCCATCCTTCTTCTGGACAAAAAGAACTCCACAACCCCATGGAGATGAACTCGGTCTGATCAAACCCAGACGCTCTTGTTCATCGAGCTGTTTCTTCAATTCCTTCAGCTCTTTAGGTCCAAGCTTGTAAGGATGCTAGCAAATGGGTTCAGTGCCAGGCTCAAGATCGATAACGAATTTGACTGGCCGGTGCGGAGGCATACCTGGAAGCTCTTCTAGAAAGACATCTTGGTACTCACAAACAACTGGAATCTGAGAGATTGCGTCTAGCTCGCCCTTCTCACTGAGAGAAAACAACCGAATGGTTTCATCACGAGCGGCATAGACGATAACATCCTTAGAAGAGTGTGTCAATTGAATATCCCTGGCAGCACAATCAACTTGAGCTTTGTGCTGAGAAAGCCAGTCCATCCCAAGAATTAGACCAATATCCGAGTCACCAAGAACAATTGGTTTAGCCAGAAATTTATAGTTCCCCATCTTGATGGAAACATCCGGAACCTTGTAGCTTGCGTTCATGCATTTACCAGGAGAGACAACTGCTAATGGTCTAGGCAAATCTTGGAAAGACAACTCATGCTTAGATGCAAATGGTCTTGAGATGAAACTAAGAGATGCACCAATGTAAAAAAGAACTTTTGTAGGAAAATCGTTAACAGGAAGATTACCCATGATCACATCTGAGGAATCCTCTGCTTGAGCTGCATTCATCATGTTGACCTTTGCAAACTTGGAATTATGCTTGACCACTGCATTGCTTGAAGATCTCATAGGAGGAGGAGGCGGAAGGCGCCTTTGGTTGAAGCACTTGTTCGCGTAGTGACCTTTCTGCTGGCACTTGTTGGAAGTCACCTCTGAGAGCGGACGGTGATAAGGAGCATTTGACCTTGGAGCTTGAGAATTAGACTTGTTTTGATAGCCTGGGTTGGGTGGGTGGGAAGATCCACGACCACCTGAGTTCTTCTGCTGATAAGGCTGACGAAACGGAGGAGGAGGAAGGTAGAACTTCTGCTGCTTAGCTGCCACTTGTGAGGAAGAAGAAGACTGAACTGCATCCCTGATTCTCTTCTTAGAAGCCTCACACTTGAGCTGAGCACCTTCTTGATTGAGGGCCATATTGTAGAATTGATCAAACTAAGTAGGCTCAACAAGAACGAGAGCTAACTGCAGATCCTCTCTGAGGCCACCTCTGAATTGATAGATCATACTCTTCTCATCAGGAACGTCTTGTTTAGCAAAGCGAGCAAGTTTCTAAAACTGCTTGTTGTATTCGTACAGTCACATGTTGCCTTTCTTGAGATTGCGGAACTCCTCACGCTTACTCTCAACAACACTGGTAGGAATGTGGTGAGCTTTAAAGTCCCGACAGAATTCAGTCAAAGTAATCACTCTACCTCCTCTGGAATCTTTGTATTGCTGGAACCAATCTGCTGCTTGGTCCTTGAGCTGAAAAGAAGCAAACTTGACGTAGTCCTCAGGCCTGACATTGCTACATTCAAAATGCTTGTTGATATCCACGAGCCAATCATCGGCGTCTGTGGCCTCGGCACAGTAGCTGAAAGACTTCGGCTGATTTGCAAGGAACTGGTTGAGCGTAGGAAACTGAGGCTGATGATTGAACTGCCCTTGACCTTGATTCCCTTGGTTGCCTTGGCCTTGGTTGCGCTCTTGCATGAGCTGAATCATCATCTGAGCGTTGGCGTTTGTGGCTGCCATCAAAGCTTGCCATGCCTCCAGAGGCGGAGGTGGAGGTGGAGGGTTTGCTTGACTCCCATCATTGTGTTCCGGATTCTGACGCGTTGGCGGAGCCATCCTGAAGAGGGTGACATCCGTTAGCATCTTGATAGACATATAGACAAGTTGAATTCATGGATAGAACTTGCAACATATAGTCTTCACAATAAACATTCCAACAAGGATGAATGAATGAATTACCAAAGCTAACATCACACGTCCATTAAGGTGAGAAGCCACTTGATAAGATATTGACGAAAGAAAAACCAAGGTACGATTGGAACAAATAAGTGGTAAGGATTACCCAATCACAAACCAAATATCTACAGGAAGAAATGCTAGAGCTACTTGAATCCCACCTATAAACTCCTGAAACTTTCTGGTTATGCAATCAGGTGTTGGGGATAAAGGGGAAGCAATATATCTCACCCAAACTAACAATCCCTACATCCAACTGTATCCATCCGTCAACACATAACCAAGAAATCTTCGGAAATCCTGTACCTGAACCTTCGAAAAGCATCCGTTATACGAGTTATGGCAATACTCCCGAACTCCCCAGTACTAGGTGACGTCGAGGTTATCTCACCAACAACTGCATAAAAGAGATTTTTTATGTCGGCAAAACTCAGGTATTCCAGAACTGCAATGATAAAGTTGTGACGACAACACCTCGGAGCTCAACTCCCCGGGACACTGCCACAACTCCTAAATGTGAGGAGGCACCAAGAACAATGTTCTCGTCACAAAACCATCGGAACGATTCCAAGATACCCGCGTGATCCTAAATTTTTTTAGTGAAATTTGAGAGGAAAGTCAAAACATCTACGTCAAGAGACCTCACCAGAGCGACGAAGGGACTAAGGAGTAAAAAGAATCCTACTCTCCGATATATATAATCCTAAGACTCAAGTCTAGACTCAACAACGCCAGCGATCAATCAAGCAGGGGGCTCCTAAGTCGGGGATGGCTCTGATTACCAACTTGTAATGCCCACGATGCGGCTATATCTCTCACGTGTCGAGGCACGACTTAGAGGCATAACCGCATTGTAGGTTTTGTCGCAAGAAGGGTCATCTTCACACAATCCCATGTAATGAACAAGAATGGGATAAAGAGAGTTGGCTTACAATCGCCACTTCACACAATACATAAATTAATCCATACATCATTCAGAATACACTCATAGACCGGCTATGGTCAAATTCAAATGAAAAGAAGATAACCCCAAATGCTAGATCCCCGATCGTCCCAACTGGGCTCCACTACTGATCATCAGGAAACGAAACATAGTAACGACCAAGATCCTCATCAAACTCCCACTTGAGCTCTATTGCGCCACTTGCACTGGTATCCTCGACACCTGCATCTGTTTTGGTAGAATCTATGAGTCACGGGGACTCAGCAATCTCACACCCGCGAGATCAAGACTATTTAAGCTTGCAGGTAGGAAAGGGGTTAATATGGTGGAGCTGCAGCAAGCACTAAGCATATATGGTGGCTAACATACACAAATGAGAGCGAGAAGAGAAGCACCACATCGGTCGAGAATCTAGAAGTGATCCCGAAACTACTTACGTTCATACATAACCAAAGCGTGTTCACTTCCCGGACTCCGCCGAGAAGAGACCTTCACGGCTACACACGCGGTTGATGCATTTTAATGAAGTCAAGTGTCAAGTTCTCTACAATCGGACATTAACAAATTCCCATCTGCCTCATAACTACGGGCACGGCTTTCGAAAGAAAATACCTTGCATGGGTGTCCCAACTTAGCACATCACAAGCTCTCACGGTCAAGGAAGTATATTCCTTCTCCCAAGAAGACCGGATCAGTCTCGGAATCCCGGTTTACAAGACATTTCGACAATGGTAAACAAGACCAGCAAAGCCGCCCGAATGTGCCGACAAATCCCGATAGGAGCTGCACATATCTCGTTCTCAGGGGACAAGCAACATGATGCAATACATGGCATGATATGCGAGATGTGATACGCAATGCATATGCGGGCTCCGGAAGGAAAAATGATGAACAAGGCATCAACTTGACAAACCAATTATACCGCTGGAAAGATGAGATGATTTCGGTTTAAATCGATATAAAGATCGCCGGAAACGGACGCACGGTTTGCAAATGGCAAGCAAAACAAGAATGACTCAATACTGCGATTAACATGATGATAGCACATAGAATACATCGAGAAACTATGCTACAGCACCCCAACATATCAAAAAAACACATGGAAGTGATCTACAAGATATGCTTGACAAAAGATGGACACTGAGCTACGGCTAATTCACACATTAACAGGTTCAAACAACCATGGCAAAAGTGCAAAAGATAACAGCAGCACAGACTTGGTGAAAAAAATACTAACATGGCAGAAACAACATCAGGAAGCAATGTTTAGGGCAAGCAAACATCAAGCTACAGGAACATATCATAGAAACTTAAGGCATGTAATGATACTATTAAATGCATAGAACAAAAGTACCTTACTAACCATGAGCCAAAAAGGATCATAACATATGATGGCACCCATGTAAAGATAGCAAGTTTCGTTAACATATTCAGCAAACAGAGCATGGCATTAACAGAATCATGAAGGCATCTTTGCGAGCTCGATTCACTCACCACAAGTCATTGCATGACAAGATAAGCATATCTACAACAAGAAGACATGTTCATGAAACTAACCAAGGCAAGAACAAGTTCATAGCATGCAAGGATCAACTACAACAACCTTGGCAATATTGAATAACATGTAAACAATCTGCCAAGAAACATTTTGTAGCAAATTAGAGCAAGGAAATGACATGCTAGACTACTACATAATTGCAAGCAGGGCCATAGATGGATATAGCATAATCGTATGTTCAAAACATCCTTACTGAAGTATCTCAAAATATGCATGGATCTCTCTGTAGCATCAAGTTTACATGGCATCAAAATAACAGCAGAACAGGGACTGAAATCAGCAACATCACGAAGCCTAGTTTGCATGCTTGTTCTAGTCACCACATTGATCACAAAAATACATGGCAAGCACCCCTGTTAATATGGCATGGCATATCACAAAACACATGTAGAGCTCATGCTCATAAGACGAACACATTAAACGTAGCGAAAATGACAAATCATCAAGTTCTGTTAACAGACAGCAGTAAACATCATATAGCACTTTTGCATTAGAGATTTGGGCATTGAGATGACCTCAAATAAACATGGCCCAATGGAACAAAATGAAGATCACATCCTGTTGAACTTTTTGATGTATCATATGCATGAATCGGAGCTATGTGCATGGAGATATGATGTGACGAATAGAGCCACATAATGTGAGGATTTCAGGACTTAGAAAACGAGGGGGAAAAGTCAACCTTCTCCAGATCTGGATCGGGCTTCGGGCGCGCGGATCGATGTGGGCCGGTGCGAGCTCGCCGGAGTTGGTGTGGGAGGAGGCCGGAGCTGGCCGGCAAGGGGTCGGGCCGCCGGGCGCCGAATCCGGCCGGGCGCGCCGCCCGGCGAGGGCCACGGCGGGAGGCGACGGGCGACGGTGGCAGCGCGCAAGGCGGGCGCGCGATGAGACAATGGCGGCCAAGGGACAACAGACGGGGCGAACGACGGACGGCGGCCGGCTGGGGCGCGGCAAGCCGAGCCATGGGAGGCGCGCGGGCGCTGGGCGGCGATGGGATGGGGGCGGCGGCGGGGACGGCGGTGCAGGCCACGTGGCATGCTGCGGTTGGCGGGCGGCGGCGGGCGGACGTGTCCGGCCGTCACGGACGCGTCCGGCGGCGGGAGAGGAAGGGGGCTATGGTTTGGACCGAGAATTTCGGGGGAGAAGGCATATTTATAGGTAGAGGGAGTCAGGAGACTCCAAATGGGGTGCGGTTTTTGCCCACACAATCGTGATCGAACGACCGAGAGCATGGAAGTGACTTAGATGGGTTATTGGGCTGTTTTGGGGGGTGTTGGGCCGCAACACACAAGAGGCCTTCGCGGTTACCCGGTTAACCGTTGGAGTATCAAACGACCTCCAAATGGCACGAAACTTGACAGGTGGTCTACCGGTGGTGTACCAAGGCCACTTTGCAAGCCTCGGTACATCCTGAGAATGTTTAACACCCGCTCATGGAAAGAGGCAAGAGGGGGTGCACCGGTGCATGTGGGAGTGTCAGATTGCAAAACGGACAACGGGGAAATGCTCGGATGCATGAGACGAACACGTATGCAAATGAGATGCACATGATGACATGATATGAGATGCATGACATGAACAAAATGCACAACGAAAGACAAAAACCCAACCACGGAAGGAATATCATAACACATAGCCGAAAATGGCAAGAGTTGGAGTTACAAATATGGAAAGTTACATCCGGGGTGTTACAACCCTCCACCACTACAAGAGGATCTCGTCCCGAGATAGGACTGAAAGAACTCCGGATATTCAGAACGGAGGTGATGCTCGCACTGCCAGGTGGCTTCTCGGTCGGAATGGTATGACCACTTCACTTTCAGGAATTTGATTGACTTGTTGCGAGTCTTGCGCTCGGTTTCTTCAAGAATAGCAACGGGGTGCTCATGATAAGAGAGATCTTCTTGGAGGTCAATTTCTTCAAAGTTGATAGTGCGCTCGGGAGTCTTGAAGCACTTCCAAAGCTATGACACGTGAAACACATCATGCATGTTTGCAAAGTTGGACGGAAGCTCAAGTTGATAGGCAAGATCGCCTCTTTTGCCAATGATCTTGAAGGGAGCCATGTATCTAGGGGCAAGCTTCCCTTTGATACCGAAGCAACGAGTGCCTTGCGTTGGAGAGACGCGGACGTAGACATGGTCTCCGATTTCAAAAGCCACATCCCGGTGCTTTTCATCATAATAGCTCTTCTGGCGCGATTGCACGGCTTTGAGATTCTCACGAATGATTTTACACATTTCTTCGGCTTCTGTGATCAAGTCGTTGCCAAGAAGTTGGCGTTCACCTGTCTGGGACCAATTGAGAGGAGTACGACACTTTCTGCCATAGAGAATTTCGAATGGGGCCTTTCCGAACTCGCTTGGAAGCTGTTGTTGTAGGAGAACTCAGCATATGGAAGACAATCTTCCCACTTCATACCGAAAGAAATGACACAAGCCCTGAGCATATTCTTCGAGGATTTGATTGACTCACTCGACTTGGCCACTTGTTTGAGGATGGAAAGCTGTGCTGAAACGAATGTTGGTGCCCATGGCCATCTGAAAGGAGTCCCAGAACTTAGAGGTGAAGATGCTACCACGGTCTGAAGAAATCAATTGTGGAATGCCGTGCAAGGAGACAATCGTCGAGGCGTATAGCTCTGCCAACTGAGCTGCTGTGATAGATTCTTTGATAGGAAGGAAATGAGCCACTTTAGTAAGCTTGTCAATGACAATGAAGATAGCATCATTTCCACGCTTGGACTTAGGAAATCCAGTCACGAAGTCCATCTCGATATGATCAAACTTCCATTCCGGAATAGCAAGAGGTTGGAGGAGACCAGCTGGTCGTTGGTGTTCTACTTTCACCCTTCTGCAGACATCACATTCATTCACGAATTGAGCAATTTCTCGCTTTATTCGAGTCCAGCAATACGACCGCTTGAGGTCATGGTACATCTTCGTACTTCCAGGATGAATAGATAGAAGGGAATTGTGTGCCTCGTTCATAATGAACTTTCTCGAATCGCCTTTAGGAACCACAATAAGATCCTCAAAGAAAAGAGTATCTTTGTCATCAATGTGGAAGCACTTGTATTTGGAAATGCCCTTGTCGATACCATGTTTCACCTTTTTCACCATGGTATCCAGGAGTTGTGCCTCATGAATTTGGTATTCCAAAGTAGGAGAGACTATGAGGTTTGCAAGAAAGCGTTGAGGAACAACTTGAAGATTCAGTTTGCGGAAAGCTTCACAAAGATCCGGTTGGAAGGGCTTGAGGATTAAATTGTTGGGAATAAGCCTTTCTGCTCAAAGCATCTGCAATCACATTCGCCTTACCTGGAGTATATTCGAAACTTGGATTGTACTCTTGAATCATTTCGACCAATCGAGTTTGCCTGAGGTTGAGGTTGGGTTGAGTGAAAATATACTTGAGGCTTTGTGATCGGTGAATATGTCCACTTTCCTTCCCAACAAGAGATGTCTCCATGTTATCAATGCATGGACAACTGCCGCCAAATCAAGATCGTGAGTGGGGTAATTCTTTTCGTTTGGCTTTAACTGACGAGAGGTCTAGGCCACAACTTTATTCTCTTGCATTAACACCGCACCGAGGCCTTGAAGAGAAGCATCACAGAAAACTTCGAATGGATTGGATTCATCAGGAGGAGTCAAGACATGAGCTGTGACTAGCTTCTCTTCGAGGGTGTTGAAAGCAACATCACACTCAGGCGTCCAGACATACTTGACATGCTTCAGGAGGAGGTTGGAAAGAGGCTTTGCAATCTAAGAGAAGTTCTCAACGAATCTTCGGCAATAGCTTGCAAGACCAAGAAAATTGCGGAGCTGCTTGACATTCTGAGGAGGTTCCCAATTCACAATTGCAGACACCTTCTCAGGATTAACAACGATGCCCTTGGCGGAGATGATGTGACCAAGATAAAGAACTTCATCAAGCCAGAACTCACATTTGAAAAACTTGGCATAGAACTGATACTCTTTGAGCTTGTCGAGCACCAATCGCAAATGTTTGGCATGATCCTTCTTATTCTTGGAGAAGACCAAGATATCATCGAGATACACAAGAACGAATTCATTGGTGTAGGGGTTGGAGATGAAGTTCATCATTCGAGAGAATGTTGGAGGAGCATTGACAAGGCTGAAAGACATGACAGTATATTCATAAGAACCAAAACTTGTTCTAGATGCTGTCTTGGGAATATCTTGTTCACGAATGCGAATCTGATGATAACCCATACGAAGGTCAAGCTTGGAGAATACTTTAGAACCTTTGAGTTGCTCGAAAAGCTCATTGATGTTGGGAAGTGGATACTTGTTCTTGATTGTCTTCTTGTTCAATGGATGGTAATCGACGCACAGTCGGTCCGTGTGATCCTTCTTCTGGACAAAAAGAACTCCACAACCCCATGGAGATGAACTCGGTCTGATCAAACCCAGATGCTCTTGTTCATCAAGCTGTTTCTTCAATTCCTTCAGCTCTTTAGGTCCAAGCTTGTAAGGACACTTGCAAACGGGTTCAGTGCTAGGTTCAAGATTGATAACGAATTTGACTGGCCGGTGCGGAGGCATACCCGGAAGCTCTTCTAGAAAGACATCTTGGTACTCACAAACAACTGGAATCTGAGAGATTTCGTCTAGCTCGCCGTTCTCATAGAGAGAAAACAACCGAATGGTTTCATCATGAGCGGCATAGATGATAACATCCTCAGAAGATTCTGTCAATTGAATCTCCCTAGCAGCACAATCAAGTTGAGCTTTGTGCTGAGAAAGCCAGTCCATCCCGAGAATTAGATCAATATCCGAGTCACCAAGAACAATTGGTTTAGCCAAAAATTTATAGTTCCCCATCTTGATGGAAACATCCGGAACCATGTAGCTTGCGTTCATGCATTTACCAGGAGAGACAACTGCTAACGGTCTAGGCAAATCTTCGAAAGACAACTCATGCTTAGATGCAAATGGTCTTGAGATGAAACTAAGCGATGCACCAGTGTCAAAAAGAACTTTTGCAGGAAGATCGTTAACAGGAAGATTACCCATGATCACATCTGAAGAATCCTCTGCCTGAGCTGCATTCATCATGTTGACCTTTGCAAACTTGGAATTATGCTTGACCACTGCATTGCTTGAAGATATCATAGGAGGAGGAGGCGGAAGGCGCCTTTGGTTGAAGCACTTGTTCGCGTAGTGACCTTTCTGCTGGCACTTGTTGCAAGTCACCTCTGAGAGCGGACGGTGATAAGGAGCATTTGACCTTGGAGCTTGAGAATTAGACTTGTTCTGATAGCCTGGGTTGGGTGGGTGGGAAGATCCACGACCACCTGAGTTCTTCTGCTGATAAGGCTGACGAAACGGAAGAGGAGGAAGGTAGAACTTCAGCTGCTTAGCTGCCACTTGTGAGCAAGAAGAAGACTGAACTGCATCCCTGATTCTCTTCTTAGAAGCCTCACACTTGAGCTGAGCACCTTCTTGCTTGAGGGCCATATTGTAGAATTGATCAAACTGAGTAGGCTCAACAAGAACGAGAGCTAACTGCAGATCCTCTCTGAGGCCACCTCTGAATTGATAGATCATACTCTTCTCATCAGGAACGTCTTGTTTAGCGAAGTGAGCAAGTTTCTGAAACTGCTTGTTGTATTCGTACACTGACATGTTGCCTTGCTTGAGATTGCGGAACACCTCACGCTTACTCTCAACAACACTGGTAGGAATGTGGTGAGCTTTAAAGTCCCGACAGAAGTCAGTCCAAGTAATCACTCTACCTCCTCTGGAATCTTTGTATTGCTGGAACCAATCAGCTTCTTGGTCCTTGAGCTGAAAAGGAGCGAACTTGACGTAGTCCTCAGGCCTGACATTGCTACATTCAAAATGCTTGTTGATATCCACGAGCCAATCATCGGCGTCTATGGCCTCGGCACAGTAGCTGAAAGACTTCGGCTGATTTGCAAAGAACTGGTTGAGCGTAGGAAACTGAGGCTGATGATTGAACTGCCCTTGACCTTGATTCCCTTGGTTGCCTTGGCCTAGGTTGCGCTCTTGCATGAGCAGAATCATCATCTGAGCGTTGCCGTTTGTGGCTGCCATCAAAGCTTGCCATGCCTCCGGAGGTGGAGGTGGAGGTGGAGGGTTCGCCTGACTCCCATCATTGCGTTCCGGATTCTGACGCATTGGCGGAGCCATCCTGAAGAGGGTGACATCCATTAGCATCTTGATAGACAGATAGACAAGTTGAATCAATGGATAGAACTTGCAACATATAGTCTTCACAATAAACATTCCAACAAGGATGAACGAATGAATTCCCAAAGCTAACATCACACGTCCATTAAGGTGAGAAGCCACTTGATAAAATATTGATGAAAGAAAAACCAAGTTACGATTGGAACAAATAAGTGGTAAGGATTACCCAATCACAAACCAAATATCTGCGGGAAGAAATGCTAGAGCTACTTCAATCCCACCTATAAACTCCTGAAACTTTCTGGTTATGCAATCAGGTGTTGGGGATACAGGGGAATCAATATATCTCACCCAAACTAACAATCCTTACATCCAGCTGTATCCATCCGTCAACACATAACCAACAAATCTTCGGAAATCGTGTACCTCAACCTTCGAAAAGCATCCGTTATACAAGTTATGGCAATACTCCCGAATTCCCCAGTACTGGGTGACGTCGAGGTTATCTCACCAACAACTGCATAAAAGAGATTTTCGATGTCGGCAAAACTCAGGTATTCCAGAACTGCAATGATAAAATTGTGACGACAACACCTCGGAGCTCAACTCCCCGGGACACTGCCGCAAGCCCTAAATGTTAGGAGGCACCAAGAACAATGTTCTCGTACAAAACTATCGGAACGATTCCAAGATACCCGCGTGATCCTAATTTTTTTTAGTGAAATTTGAGGAGAGGAAAGTCAAAACATCTACGTCAGGAGACCTCACCAGAGCGATGAAGGGACTGAGGAGTAAAAAGAATCGTACTCTTCGATATATATAATCCTAAGACTCAAAACATTTTTTGTTCTAGACTCAACAACGCCAGCAATCAATCAAGCAGGGGGCTCCTATGTCGGGGATGGCTCTGATTACCAACTTGTAACGCCCACGATGCGGCTATATATCTCACGTGTCAAGGCACGACTTAGAGGCATAACCTCATTGTAGATTTTGTCGCAAGAAGGGTCATCTTCACACAATCCCATGTAATGAACAAGAATGGGATAAAGAGAGTTGGCTTACAATCGCCACTTCACACAATACATAAATTAATCCATACATCATTCAAAATACACTCATAGACCGGCTATGGTCAAATTCAAATGAAAAGAACATAACCCCAAATGCTAGATCCCCGATCGTCCCAACTGGGCTCCACTACTGATCATCAGGAAACGAAACATAGTAACGACCAAGATCCTCGTCAAACTCCCACTTGAGCTCTATTGCGCCACTGGCACTGGTATCCTCGGCACCTGCATCTGTTTTGGTAGAATCTATGAGTCACAGGGACTCAGCAATCTCACACCCGCGAGATCAAGACTATTTAAGCTTTTAGGTAGGAAAGGGGTTAATATGGTGGAGCTGCAGC
Source organism: Aegilops speltoides (assembly GCA_021437245.1). Lineage (NCBI taxonomy): Eukaryota > Viridiplantae > Streptophyta > Magnoliopsida > Poales > Poaceae > Aegilops > Aegilops speltoides. The sequence continues at coordinate 264,942,685 of CM038141.1, forward strand.
AAGCACTAAGCATATATGGTGGCTAACATATGCAAATGAGAGCGAGAAGAGAAGCAACACATCGGTCGAGAATCAAGAAGTGATCCTGAAACTACTTACGTTCATACATAACCAAACCGTGTTCACTTCCCGGACTACACCGAGAAGAGACCATCAAGGCTACACACGCGGTTGATGCATTTTAATGAAGTCAAGTGTCAAGTTCTCTACAACCGGACATTATCAAATTCCCATCTGCTTCATAACCGCGGGTACGACTTTCGAAAGAAAATACCCTGTAGGGGTGTCCGAACTTAGCCCATCACAAGCTCTCACGGTCAACGAAGGATATTCCTTCTCCCAGGAAGACACGATCAGTCTCGGAATCCCGGTTTACAAGACATTTCGACAATGATATAACAAGTCCAGCAATGCCGCCCGAATGTGGCGATAAATCCCGATAGGAGCTGCACATATCTCGTTCTCAGGGCACACCGGATTGTCCAAACTTCCGATAGGCCAGCCCAGAGTTGCCCCTAGTGACCACCGGCGGCTGACAGGTTGGACCAACACTTAGAGGAGCACTAGCCCGGGGGTTTAAAATAAAGATGACCCTCGGGCTCGCGAAAACCCAAGGGAAAAAGGCTTAGGTGGCAAATGGTAAAACCAAGGTTGGGCCTTGCTGGAGGAGTTTTATTCAAAGCGAGCTGTCAAACGGCTCCCATAAATCACCCAACCGTGTATGGAACGCAAAATCAAGGAACATAACACAGGTATGATGGAAACTAGGGTGGCAAGAGTGGAACAAAACACCAGGCATAAGGCGGAGCCTTCCACCCTTTACCATGTATATAGGTGCATTAACTAAAAAGAGATATTGTGATATCCCAAAATATCCATGTTCCAACAAGGAACAAACTTCATCTTCACCTGCAACTAGCAACGCTATAAGAGGGGTTGAGTAAAAGCGGTGACATAGCCAAACAACGGTTTGCTAGGACAGGACGGTTAGAGGCTTGACATGGCAATATGGGAGGCATGATAAACAAGTGGTAGGTAGATCAACCATAGCGATAGAGCGAGCAACTAGCAAAGCAAAGATAGAAGTGATATCGAGGGTATGGTCATCTTGCCTGCAAGGTTCTCAGAGTTGTCGAAAGCTTGATCCTCGTTAGCGTACTCAACAGGTTACTCGTTCACGTACTCGTCTCCTGGCTCTACCCAAAGCAAGAACACAAGCAAGGAATCACAATAAATCATGGTGCAATGCACAAGCAACATGATGCAATACATGGCATGATATGCGAGATGTGATATGCAATTCATATACGGGCTCCGGAAGGAAAAATGATGAACAAGGCATCAACTTGGCAAAACAAGTATGCCACTGGAAAGATGAGATGATTTCGGATGAAATCATTATAAAGATCGCCGGAAACGGATGCACGGTTTGCAAATGGCAAGCAAAACAAGAATGACTCAATACTGCGATTAACAGCATGATAGCACATAGAATACATCGAGAAGCTATGCTACAGCACCCCAACATATCAGCAAAACACATGACAGTGATCTACAAGAGATGCTTGACAAAAGATGGACACTGAGATGCGGCTAATTCACAAATTAACAGGTTCAAACAACCATGGCAAAAGTGCAAAAGATAACAGCAGCACAGACTTGGTGAAAAAATACTAACATGGCAGAAACAACATCAGGAAGCAATGTTTAGGGCAAGCAAACATCAAGCTAAAAGAACATATCATAGAAACTTAAGGCATGTCATGATACTAGTATATTCATAAAACAAAAGTCCTTTACTGACTACGAGCCAAAAAGGATAAGAAAATATGAGGTCACCCATGTAAACATAGCAAGTTTCGTTAACAGATTCAGCAAACAGAGCATGGCATTAACAGAATCATGAAGGCATCTTTGCGAGCTCTAATCACTCAACACAAGTCATTTCATAACAAGATAATCATATCACCAGCAAGAAGACATGTTTATGAAACTAACCAAGGCAAGAACAAGTTCATAGCATGCAAGTATCAACTACAACAACCTTGGCAAAATTGAATAACATGTAAACAATCTGCCAGGAAACATTTTATAGCAAAAGTAGAGCAAGGAAATGACATGCTAGACTACTACATAATTGCAAATAGGAGCATGGATGGTTAGAGAATAACCATATGTTCAAAACAACATTACTGAATTATCTCAAAATATGCATGGATCTCTCTGTAGCATCAAGTTTACATGGCATCAAGATAACAGCAGAACAGGGACTCAAATCAGCAACATCACGAAGCCTAGTTTGCATGCTTGTTCTAGTCACCACATTGATCACAAAAATACATGGCAAGCTCCCCTGTAAATATGGCATGGCATAGCCCAAAACACATGTAGATATCATGCTCATAAGATGCAAACATTAAATGTAGCGAAAATGACAAATCATCAAGTTCTGTTAACAGACAACAGCAAACATCATATAGCACTTTTGCGTCAGAGATTTGGGCATTGAGATGATATCAAATAAACATGGCCCAATGGAACAAAATGAATACCACATCCTGATGAATATTTTGATATATCATATGCACGAATCAGAGCTATGTGCATGGAGATATGATGTGATGAACAGAGCCACATAATGTGAGGATTTCGTGACTTGGAAGAAAACGAGTGGGGAAAAGTCAATCTTCTCCAGATCTCGATCGGGCTTCGGGCGCGCGGATCGAGGCGGGACGGTGCGAGCTCGCCGGAGTTGGTGCGGGATGAGGCCGGAGATGGCTGGCGAGGGGTCGGGGCCAGCCGGGGCGCCGGATCCAGCCAGGGCGCGATCGCCGGCGAGGGCCGCAAGGAAGGCGACGGGCGACGGCGCGGGCGGGCGGCGCGGCAATGAGAGACAATGACAGCGACGGCCGGGGGATGGCAACGGGCGGACGGCGGCGGTCGGCGCGGCGCGGCGAGCCGAAAGCTGGGCGCGGGCGCGGCGGCTCGGCGGGGCGGCGGGCCTTGCGGGCAGCGGGCCTTGCGGGCCGGGCGGGCGGGACGGCAGTGCAGGCCATGTGGCACGCTGCGGTTGGTCGGGCGGCGGCGGGCGGACGTGTCCGGCCATCGCGGACGCGTCCGGCGGCGGGAGAGGAAGGGGGCTAGGGTTTGGACCGAGAATTTCGGGGGAGAAGGCATATTTATAGGTAGAGGGAGCTAGGAGACTCCAAATGGGGTGTGGTTTTCGCCCACATGATCGTGATCGAACGACCAAGAGCATGGAAGTGACTTTGATAGGTTATTGGGCTGTTTTGGGGGGGGGGTGTTGGGCTGCAACACACAAGAGGCCTTCGCGGTTACCCGGTTAACCATTGGAGTATCAAACGACCTCCAAATGGCACGAAACTTGACAGGTGGTCTACCGGTGGTGTACCAAGGCCACTTGGCAAGCCTCGGTCCGTTTTGAGAATGTTTAACACCCGCTCATGAAAAGAGGCAAGAGTGGGTGCGCCGGTGCATGTGGGAGTGTCGGATTGCAAAACGGACAATGGGGAAAATGCTCGGATGCATGAGACGAACACGTATGCAAATGAGATGCACATGATGACATGATATGAGATGCATGACATGAAAAAAATGCAAAACAAAAGACAAAAACCCAACCACGGAGGGAATATCATAACACATAGCCAAAAATGGCAAGAGTTGGAGTTACAAATATGGAAAGTTCCATCCGAGGTGTTACAAAACCCGAGGCCGTAAGCAGCGCGTCGATCTTCATCACTGTCTCCTTTGTCGACAGCTTCGCCTTCCATGGCACCCAAGAAGAAGTCTAGCACAGTAGCCCACCCTTCCACCTTGAAGGCTGCCTCGCATGCAGCCGCTGATCTTGCGGGAGCAGTGGTGGCATCAGGGGACGCGGATGGCGCATGTGGCGCCATTGTCATTCCCCCTGCGGCCAAGGTGGGAGCAGGAGGCGCCGGAGAAACACAACATCAGCAACACCCTGGCGGTCGTGATCTACAAGGTGTGGGAGGAGAGGATACTTCGTCCCCTTCTCTCCACCTCGTCAAAAGGTGCAGCCACGACGGTGGCGCCCGCTCTGGTGCGAATCGCAACCTCCCAACTGCCCCTATCATGGGTGCAGCTATGGGGAACGTGCCTTCCCCAGGACAAGGCAATCAAGACGGAGCACCAAACAGGGACATTAATCCCCAGGCGCACCCTTATCATTGCCACGCTGCCGTGGGGCCTGGCCCGCGGTGGCGAGAGCACGGCGCTGTTGGCGTCCTGGATTTCAGGGTATCCAGTCCTGCCTGCCTGCGGCCCACCATGTGGCACCATCGACGACCTGGTACGACCCAGCTTCAACAACAACACAGCAAGACCCTCGCGAGGGGCCAAGCCTCGCGAGGCAGACGACGCCAAGACCCCTGAAGGAGTTGGCTTCCTCAGGAGGCCTCCTAAGGGGCGGAGAGATCTGCGCAGCTACCTCATGAGGCTCAGCTGACGTGAGCCATGACGACCAAGGCTAGGCGGGCGCCAGGCGGGCGCAGACCATAGGTTTTCTCTTTGGTGCAAGGGAGGCAAGCCAAAGGCGCGAAGTCCCGAGGAATCAGCCAAATTTTTCCATTCTGGTGCAATGAGACCAAGACCGCCAGTACGGTAGGACGGAGGTCATCACCGAGCCCACTGCAGCATCACGACCAGAGGCTTTTCGCAGGCGAAGACTACTTTTGTCAGGATAGAATGTACTACTTGTCCCCTTTCAAATCCCGCCGTCATGGAATCCCTTCCCGCTCATATTTGGGGGGAGGACCAAGGCACTATATATAGGACCTAGCCACCACCATAGAGAGGGATCGATTCCTTCCCAAGCAACACACCAGCTCAAGAACACCTCACCTCCCGAGGCTTGTTCATCCTTGTACTAGTTCATCCATAGCCCCTCGAGGCAATCCACCACACCACACTGGAGTAGGGTGGTACACCACAATGGTGGCCCAAACCAGTATAAGTCTTCGTGTCTTTGTGTCTTTGTGAGCTCTTCGCGCTAGGCTAGGGAGGATCGCGAGTAGGCAGGCTGGGCAGGTTGACATCTCCGCATGCACCCTAGTGTTCAAACCTCTCACGGGTTGCCGGACCCCGAAATCCGATATTTGGCGCGCCAGGTAGGGGTGCGTTGGATCTCCTCTTCCATCGACCAGTCCTTCTCTGCTCCACCGATGACATGGCCGACGCCTCGAGAGCCCACGTCGAGCACTGGGTCGTCCAGACCTCCTCGGCAGTGCCCACCGGTGAAGAAGACCTCCACTCTGCCCTGCTCGCGGCCCGCGTTCCGCCGGGGGCGACCGGCCGCGGGGGGCACGTGGCGCAGCCTTCTCCTACACTGCAGCAACTGCTCCGCACTCGTACAGGGAACAAGCAAACATGCGGGCGGCGGTCATCGTGGCCCGTGAGCTTCTGCGGTGCAGGCTGCTTGAGAGCAGCCGTGATGCCCTACTAGAGTGGGTCGCTGAGCTACTAGATGCAGCGTGCAGGGGGGCGGCGCCGTTCTGCACCCTCCCCACGTCGCAGGCGATGATGGGGGCACGCGCTCATCCCCGACATAGATGCACGCCCTCTCCCAGGGGCCATGGAGAGCCTCTCAACGCCAACCAGCCTCGTGGAGCAGCCCACACCGCCCCAAGCGTGCCCCCTCGGCACGGGGCTGCTTCGGACGACACCACCAGGGGCCGCGTTGGAGTGCCGGCCCCTAGCCAACAGGACCAGAGGATGACAGAAGGGGGCGGGAGCGTTAGGCGGCCGGGCGCCGCTCCTGGCGCGAGCATCCCGGAAGCTTACGTTCCCGTCGTGATGGATCCAAGTCACACGCTAGGAGAGGGCCCCAGCCGATCCCCCATGCCAGGCTGGGCGCTAGACATACAAGAGGCCGAGCTCTCCTTCGAACCACCACCAAGCCCTGTCGATGTCACCAACAACGGCAGCCTCTGGGTACAGTTTATGCCGCAGGGGCATGCTTACACTGACCATGGATCGCAGGTAAACCAAGACGCGGCGACCACCCGGACCCTCAGGACGGCGGACTCCCCTCAGGAGCACGAATGACGTTGGGAGCAGCGCAGGGGAGCCCAACGGCGGGGCCCTCCTCGCGCTGCGCGGAGCAGGATCTAGCCTGAAGGTAGGTTCCCTGCTGGGGAAGGTGCCGACGAGTCCTTCCCCTCGGTAGGGGGCCTGCGGTCACGGAGGACGTCGTCAGCATCCCCTTGGCCCCTTGGTCTTGTCCTAGTTTCCGGTCTCCCCAACGGTGGTCAAGGGCAGCGCACGACGGGGTCCTCGTCAGGCGACATGAAGTAAGGCTTCGACCTGTGAAGGTCTCCGCTCGTGACACTCTCACGTAATAATGAGTGGGGATGTACACGCCCCGGAGTCTCCTGAGTGCCGCCCTGGGGCCTCACGGGGGCTCCCACCCACGTCCTAGTGGAAGCACCATGCTCCGTGCTAGCTGTCGAAAATGTCCCCAATGACTATGCCCAGCCAGTGGAAGCACTTAGCTCCACGCTGGTGAGAAGACCGAAGACTGAAGACTGAAGGCCAGTTAGGCGCCGGACGCGGCCGCCTGCTTTTTGCCTCTCTTTTTGTACTCACTTGCCGACTTTTTGAAGCAGTGCGCTTATAAAACGGGGGGAGTTTTCTGTTTCACGTGTTGCTCTCTTGCCTTCAGTTCTTGCGTTGTTTTCTTAGAGGTCGTGACCGCTACCCTGCCCTCTAGCACCTCGCGAGCGGGGGCTGGGTATGGTGTACGCGGTGATGCTGATCGCTCCCCTCGGGGGCGCAAAGGTACGGCCGCTCCGCGCGCCCACCTTGCCACATTCTGGCAGTTGGCTCCTCATGAGGCACTCCACGGCAGGCCAGCAGTCCCCTCAAGAGGCACAGGGCCTCGCGAGCCAGCGGCAGGCTCGCCTCAGGAGAAGGGGCGCTGCCATGGCACCAGGTCTCACTCAGGACCCACGAAACTCAAGATAAGTAAAAAATAACTATCCTATTTATCGGCACGCAACCTTGCTGGGCCCCCTCCGGGTGTTACTTCAAAAAACATTTAGCAATCTCATATATCATAAGGGGCACCCTCTTCTCAAAATTCTCTCACAAGGATGCGCTTGAGTTTTCATACAGGTCAAAGTAAAAGAAATACAGGTCTAGCTGGACGCGCCTTCTTCATCGCTCCCATCCACGCTGCCCGCGCTGAAGCTGCCATCCACCTCGTCATCTCCACCCACGCCAGCCCCTTCAGCTGCGAGCATGGCCGTGTCATCCTCAGGAGTCAGCTCCTTTACCAGGGCATTGATACGTCTCCGTCGTATCTATAATTTTTGATTGTTCCATGCCAATATTATTCAACTTTCATATACTTTTGGCAACTTTTTATATTATTTTTGGGACTAACATATTGATCCAAAGGCTCAAATGCAGCCTCTGTGTGTTGCATGTTTTTAGAAACCCAATATCAAATGGAATCCAAACGGGATAAAAACGGACGAAGAATTATTTTGGAATATTTGGGATTTTCCAGAGGAAGAATCAACGCGAAACAGTGTCCGAGGTGGCCACGAGACAGGGGGCGCGCCCTCCCCTGGGAATGCCTAGCACTATCGTGGGCCACCCGTAAGAGAGTTGACGCTCTTCTTTTGCCGCAAGAAAGCTTATTTTACGAGAAAAATCTGGGCGAAAGATTCACCCCAATCGGAGTTACAGATCTCCAGATATAAAAGAAACGGTGAAGGGGAAAAATCCGAGAACGCAGAAACAGAGAGAGATAGAGAGACAGATCCAATCTCGGAGGGGCTCTCGCCCCTCCCACGCCATGGGAGCCAAGGACCAGAGGGGAAAGCCTTCTCGGATCTAGGGAGGAGGTCAAGGAAGAATAAGAAGAAGGGGGGCTCTCCCCCTTGCTTCCGGTGGAGCCGGAGCGCCGCCTGGGGCCATCATCATCACCGCGATCTTCACCAACACCTCCGCCATCTTCACCAACATCTCCATCACCTTCCCCCATCTATATTCAGCGGTCCACTCTCCCGCAACCCGCTGTACCCTCTACTTGAACATGGTGCTTTATGCTTCATATTATTATCCAATGATGTGTTGCCATCCTATGATGTCTGAGTAGATTTTCGTTGTCCTATCGGTGATTGATGAATTGCTATTATTGGTTTGAGTTGCATGTTTTATTATTGGTGCTGTCGTATGGTTCTCTCCGTGTCGCGCAAGTGTGAGGGATCCCCACTGTAGGGTTTGCAATATGTTCATGATTTGCTTATGGTGGGTGGCGTGAGTGACAGAAGCACAGACCCGAGTAAGTAGGTTGTTTGTGTATGGGATAAAGGGGACTTGATACTTTAATGCTATGGTTGGGTTTTACCTTAATGATCTTTAGTAGTTGCGGATGCTTGCTAGAGTTCCAATCATAAGTGAATATGATCCAAGAAGAGAAAGTATGTTAGCTTATGCCTCTCCCTCAAATAGAATTGCAATAGTGATTATCGGTCTAGTAACGTAGTCAATTGCTTAGGGACAATTTCACAACTCCTACCACCACTTTTCCACACTCGCTATATTTACTTTATTGCTTCTTTATCTAAACAGCCCCTAGTTTATATTTATGCATTCTTTATTATCTTGCAAACCTATCCAACAACACCTACAAAGTACTTCTAGTTTCATACTTGTTCTAGGTAAAGCGAACACTAAGCGTGCGTAGAGTCATATCAGTGACAGATAGGACTTGAGAGAATATTTGTTCTACCTTTATCTCCTCATTGGGTTCGACACTCTTACTTTTCAAAAGAGGCTACAATTGATTCCGTATACTTGCAGGTTATCAAGACCTTTTTCTGGCGCCGTTGCCGGGGAGTCATAGCGTGGGGTGAATATTCTCGTGTGTGCTTGTTTGCTTTATCACTAAGTAATTTTTATTTGCTGTTCTAAGTTGTTCCCTATCTTTAGTAATGGATATGGAACACGAAATACCCAAAAAAATTAGGTGTACTTGTGAGGGAGTCCTGGATTAGGGGTGTCCGGATGGCCGGACTATAGCCTTTGGCCGGACTCCTGGACTAGGAAGATACAAGATTGAAGACTTCGTCCCGTGTCCGGTTGGGACTTTCCTTGGCGTGGAAGGCAAGCTTGGCGATACGGATATGTAGATCTCCTACCATTGTAACCGACTCTGTGTAACCCTAACCCTCTTCGGTGCCTATATAAACTGGAGGGTTTTAGTCCGTAGGACGAACAACAATCATACCATAGGCTAGCTTCTAGGGTTTAGCCTCTCTGATCTCGCGGTAGATCTACTCTTGTGCTACCCATATCATCAATATTAATCAAGCAGTAGTAGGGTTTTACCTCCATCGAGAGGGCCCGAACCTGGGTAAAAACATTGTGTCCCTTGTCTCCTGTTACCATCCGCCTAGTCGCACAGTTCGGGACCCCCTACTCGAGATCCACCAGTTTTGACACTGACATTGGTGCTTTCATTGAGAGTTTCTCTGTGTCGTCACCTTTAGTCCCGATGGCTCCTCCGATCATCAACAACGATGCGGTCCAGGCTGAGACTTCTCTCCCCAGACAGATCTTCGTATTCGGCTGCTTTGCACTGCGGGCCAATTCGCTTGGCCATCTGGAGCAGATTGAAAGCTACGCCCCTAGCCATCAGGTCAGATTTCGAAGTTTGAAATATACGGCTGACGTCCGCGGAGACTTGATCTTCGACGGGTTCAAGCCACAGCCAAGCGCGCCGCACTGTCAGAATGGGCATGATCTAGCTCTTCCGCGGACAAAGGCCACGAGGCCGCACTAATGTCCGCTCGACCCTTAGCTCGAGCCGATCAAGCCGATCGAGGACGGTGGCTGGACACCGCCTCGGGCTGCGATCTCTCGGCGATTAGGCCAAACACCATCCCTGTCCTTGCGGCTCAGTGACTCAAGGTGCCGGACTCCTCTCCGGACTCAACCTTCCGCCTCGCTAATCGAATCGATCGAGCGCCCGATCATGGAGTTCACCACCGCGGACATCTTTCAGCACTCACCCTTTGGCGACATCCTGAATTTACTAAAGTCTCTCTCTTTATCAGGAGAGCCCTGGCCGGATTATGGTCAGCAAGGTTGGGATGCGGACGACGAAGAAATTCAAAGCCCACCCACCACCCACTTCATAGCCACTATCGAAAGTTTAAACGACGTGCTCGATTTCGACTCCAAAGACATTGATGGTATGGATGACGATGTAGGAGATAAGAATGAACCAGCACCTATAAGGCACTGGACAGCCACCTCATCTCACGATGTATACATGGTGGACACACCTAAAGGAAGCGACGACGAGGAACAACGGGACGCCATGAGGGATCATTCCCTCGAAAAGCAGACAAAACGGCGACGTAAGCGCCGCTCAAAATCCCGCCTCGACAAAGACAGCAGCCATACAGACCCATCCATATAGCAGGGCGAACCGGTGGACGGCGAACATGCTATCGAGCAACCGTCCGAACATGACAATATGGATAAAAAATCCGTCCCCGGCGAAGATAACAGTTCAGGCGATCTCACGCCGGACAAGTTGCCGGAGCGAAGAACCTCCACAAAGGCTCGCCGCCATCGCACGTAGCTCGAAAGAGCGAAGCGAAGCTCAAAACAGCGGAAGATGCGCCCAGAATCAGATGGAGCAAAGTACTCAACACCGCAGACAAATACAGCGACAGTCGCCGAACAAAGAGCTACCCGAAGCGAAACTACTGCCCGAATTTGATGAGGAGCCGTAGAGCCCCCGCAATCAAAGAACAAGGAGACCACCCAGTCGGATAGACGACCCCATGGCAAACATAGAGCGGCAAACGGCGCCGCACACAAGCCGGCACGCGATCCGCACACGGATTCACATCAAAAAGACGGCCCAGTTAGATCTATCTACGGACCAAGAAATCAAGCTCTAGTAAGCAATGCAACACATCAAGTATCCGAAAATTACGGTACACCTAAATATAGGGGTGCCGCACACCCCCTCTGTTTCACCGATGAGGTTCTGGATTATGAATTTCCAGCGGGATTCAAGCCCGTAAACATAGAGGCATACGATGGAACAAGAGACCCTGGAGTCTGGATTGAGGAGTATATCCTCCACATACACATGGCTAGAGGAGATGACCTCCACGCCATAAAATTCTTACCCCTCAAGCTCAAAGGGCAGCCTGGCATTGGCTCAAAAGCCTCCCCGAAAACACCATTGGAAGTTGGGAAGAGCTAGAGGATGCTTTTCGGGCAAATTTTCAAGGGACCTATGTCCGACCTCCGGATGCAGACGATTTAAGTCACATAACTCAACAACCCGGAGAGTCAACCCAAAAATTCTAGAATAGATTCCTTACTAAAAAGAACCAAATAGTCGATTGTCCGGACGCCGAAGCCTTAGCAGCTTTCAAACACAACGTCCGAGACGAATGGCTCGCTAGACACCTCGGCCAAGAAAAGCCAAGAACAATGGCTGCATTAACAAGCCTCATGACCCGCTTTTGCGCGGGAGAGGATAGCTGGCTGGCAAGATGCAGTACCAGTGACCCAGGTACATCCAAAGTCAGGGATGGAAATGGGAAACCGCAACACAGCAAGGACCACCGCCGGACCAAGGGAAACAACCTGAAGAGCACGACAGTCAATGCCGGATTCAAAAGTTCTCGGCAGAATCATAAAAAACTGCCCCTTAAGGGTAACAGGGATGAGCTATCTAACTTAAACACAATCTTGGACAAGATATGCCAAATCCAGAGTACTCCCGGGAAGCCTGCAAACCATACCCACAGAGATTGTTGGGGTCTTGAAGCAGCCCGGCAAACTCAACGCCGAACACAAGGGGCTCGACACACCAAGCAAGGACGATGACGAACCCCACAAGCAGAGCAACAGAAAACAAAATAATTTCCCACAAGAAGTCAAGACAGTTAACTCACTTCATGTGACAAAAGGGAAAAATAGAGCGGCGCCCATAGAGGTACGCGCCATACGGCCTATCCCAGAGGAGTCCCGCCACTGGTTGTTAAATCCAATCACCTTCTACCATCAGGATTACTCTAGAAGTATCCGGAATGCAGGATGGACTGCCTTGATATTAGATCCAATAATTGGCGGACTCCAATTTACACAAGTCCTAATGGACGGTGGCAGTGATCTAAACCTGCTATACCAGGACACAATCCGCTAAATGGGGATAGACCCAACCAAAATTCGCCATAGCAACACTTCCTTTCAAGGGGTAATGCCAGGCCCATATGCCCATTGTACGGGCTCTCTACTGCTAGAAGTTGTGTTCGGCTCACCCGACAACTTCCGCCGCGAAAAGTTAACCTTCCACCTCACCCCATTTACAAGTAGCTAGCAAGCACTATTGGGACGCGAAGCTTTCGCCCGCTTTAATGCAATACCGCATTATGCATCCCCTACACTTAAAATGGCCGGTCCGCGAGGCATCATCTCCTTAAAGGGAAATATCGAGTGTTCCTCGAGCGCGGAAGATTGTGTGACTGCCTTGACAGCCACGCACTAAACCGGCTTCACTAATCAAAGCACCTAAACAGGTCGTCCAGACCCCGGACACGGTTAGACGAGTCCGGCGTAAACATACAAGGGCTTACTAGCCGCATACCCCCGCACAAGGGGCTCCGCGCCTGTACAACAAGAGACAATAAAGCTCAATCTTATTCAGTTTTTGAATCGTACTTTTTTTATTTAATATAATGTACATTTTCGCAGAATCTTTTTCAACTAAGTTCCTCTCTTTTACAGATGAACACCGTGCTACACCCGTCCGTGATACGCACAACGGAGACACAGCGCAGACGCGTGAGATGGGGACCCGCTGCAAGGATTCTTTTCGATTAAGACCCTGCGTAAACCTTTTTTACTGTCTCTTGTTGATACACATCCCCGGTTTCTTGCCATAACCGAGGAGGAGATCATGCGTTTTGGCATGGGCCACGCCGAAATTTTATGCGTGCTTGGACACGTGGGCTTATTACCAAGGGCGTTGTTCGTCCCATTTTCATAAAGACCGAATACCTTAGGGAGTGTTCGGCGTCTCGAGTTAGGCCTTATAGGCATCAGCTCCGAATCATGTCTTTGGTCAAATGTTGGGTTTGCACGGCTCCTGTGTTTTGCTGCCTTACGTTCCGCTCTATCGGCTAAGGCGGCACCAGTAGAACTACTGTGATTGTGCCCCGATTCGCCAAAGAGCACCTCAAGAGAGAAAGCCAAACCGATCATGATATAGCGTGAGACTGGTCAACCACTCGATGACCCGCCGGAATCTATAGGATTCCTCCGCATTGACGAAGGGCCATTTCCCGGTCAGGCACATACGCGCCCCGAATTCGGGTGATTGCGGTGCCCCTAGGGGCTATATAGTAGCCCCATTGCCAAACTCCTATGGCTAAGTGAATGTGATAAAACATTATAGTTCGGTTGCCTAGTTTGCTGCGCTACCTCCTCCTTTATAGGACCAAGACGTTGGATCAAGTGTGAAAATGCGCCTTTTGCAAACACCCCCGCATTATATGCGTGGGGGCTGAAGCCGAAGACTGCCATCTTTCAGGTTATATATACATATACATTAGCGGCCGCACAGGAGGTATTTTAATTCTTGAAAGGCACAAGTATAAAAAGCTTTTATATTCCATCGATACATTGTTTCACAATAATACATGTTATTCGAACATAATATCCTTCGAGCACTGCGTCTCTATTAAACGAGCGCCCTACAGAACTTCTTGAAAATAGTGCTCGACAGGTACTCAGCTTCCGTCCGAATCTTGGGATGCAACATCGGTGGCCTTCATCTCTGCCCAGTATGTCTTGACACGGGCAAGAGCCATCCGCGCACCCTCTATGCATGCCGACCGCCTCATTGCATTGATATGCGGCACCGCACCAAGGAACTGCTGCACCAAGCCAAAATAACTCTTCGGCTCGGGCCTTTTCGGCCACAAAAGTCTCACGACATCCTTCATGGCAAGTTCGGATAACCTATTCAGCTCCGCCCATTCAGCCAAGCGATCGGTTAATGGAAGTGGGCGCTCTGGATTATGGAACTGCGACCAAAAAACCCTTTCCATTTCATGATCTTTTTGATCTTGGAAGTGTTCGGCCGCGTCCGTGGCACTTGCCGCCAAGTCGAGATAAGCATCCTCCGCACTCCACAGCCGGTCCAACTGAGCATAATTAGGATCCATGAATTTCCTCTGCAGCAGAAAGGGCTTTCCAGCCACGATATCTCCGGCCTGACGCAACTCTTCCTTCATAGCTCTCATCGCAGAGCGAGCATCCCTGGCCTCGGTAGTGGCCTTCTTCAGGTCCTCTTGCACCGCTCGATCTTCTTTTTCAAGAAGCTTGCAGCGGTCGGCAGCATTCTTCAACTTCACGGCCATCTCGGCCATTTCTTTCTTGCTTCAACAGTGAGCAGCCTGTTCGGCTTTTAGCTCTTCGACCGCCTTTAAGGCAGCCGCATCACTATTTCTGGCCTACTCCTTGGCTCGGGCGAGCTCTGCCCGAAGGTTCTCCATGGTAGCGACACCATTTGCATCAAGCATACATGTTGTAAGGCACGGGCATCAGGCTCCCTTACCAGGTGTCCATGGAGAAATTGCATACCTTGTGACTCGTCAAGTCGCCTATTGACAAGCGCGATGTCGGCATCCGCCACGTCAAGTTGCCGCTTTAGTTCGGCAAATTCATCAGTCTGGCTAGCCACCGGACCCTTCGCCACCTGCATAGGAAGGGCGACACATTATACCTGGGATTATGATCCTCGGCGCGCTGTCATTTTTGACAACACACCGAGCCTTAGGGGCTACTATCTACACAGGGCGCATTTTATATGCGAAACTGTCAGAAGGTACATCATTTTGCGTACCTCAAAACCTGTCAAGAACTTCGACGGCTTGCGGTAATCCGCTCTCAGCGGATGAAATCCTTTCAATCACCGTACCCATTAACGCACGGTGATCTTCTGAGATAGACGCTCACCCGAGAAGATCCTTCAGCTCCTCCGACCGTACACCAGGTGGTGCTGGACTCGTCCGATGGCCTTTTTCGAAGGCCGGACGCAGAGGGCTTTGAGGGGACATATCACTACCTTCCGGCTTTGCCGGACTCGGAGAAACCCTCCGCGACGACACCTCAGGGTCACCCGCCTCGCTAGACAGTACGACAGGGGGAGGTGTTTCGCTCTCCATCATCTCCGGACGAAGATCCCCCGAAGATGAGCTGTGCTGAGAAGGGCTAAGATCCGAACTACAAGGTAAAATTTCGGTTATCTTCATCAGAAATAGGGTAGGGATATACTTTATTTTAAGAAAAACTCCCCTTTTTTACCGACGGCTCGGTGGAGGGCTGATCCCCTTGAGGGCACAATGCGGCCGAGGCATCTCTTGGCGCAGGACCCTCTGATGAAGGTTTCTTCCCCCGCTTTGAGACCATGGTCTCCGGGTCTTCAGAGGCAGTCCTCTTCTTCCCTTGGAGGGAGGGATTCTCGATCCCTCCTTTCCTGACAGCCTCCTTTGCGGAGGCGGTAGCTTCCTTATTCCCCCCTTCACCTTCTTCCGAAGGCACAACCTCCAAAGATCCTCGTTAACACGGATCCGCGTGGTCTCGTGGAGGGGGGACACTGATTAACTTTGCTTTCGCTATCCACTCTGCTCAAGGGACAACTCTTTAAAGGGCAAGTTTGTGATAAATATGGGATAGCGTGTCCGAGTCATGTGGCTACTTACTTGAGTATCCGGCGACAGCAGCTCACACTGCGTCCTCGGTCAAGTCCGGACACATCTCTTGTGATCCAAGAAAAGCTTGTACATCTCCACGGACGCCACGCCCATAAAATGTTGGAGAGCTCGTGGTCCCTCCGGTTAAATTCCCACAGCGGAGGGGGCGACGCTTGCGTGGCAGTGCACGCATTTAATCAGCATGACTCTGCGCTACTACAACAGTGAGTGATCTCTCTCTAGGAGATCTTGAATGTGGCCCTGCAACAAGGGCACGTCCTTGGATGGCCCCCAGTCAAGTCCTTTATTGACGCATGACGCCAGCCGCGGTGGAGGACCCGAGCGAAAGGCAGGTGGCGCCGCCCATTTGGTGCCCCTGGGAGCTGTGATATAAAACCACTCTTGTTGCCATAGGCTGAGCTCCTCTTGAAAAGAGCCCTCGGGCCACGAAGCATCAACATTTTTTCTTATAATAGCCCCTCCACACTCTGCCTGCTGCCCGTTGATCATCTTCGGCTCCACCTTGAAGGTCTTGAGCCACAATCCGAAGTGAGGGGTAATGTGGAGGAAGGCTTCGCATACGACAATGAACGATGAGATGTGGAGGATGGACTCCGGATCCAAGTCATGAAATTCCAACCCATAGTAAAACATGAGCCCCCTCACGAAGGGGTCCATCGGGAAGCGTAGCCCCCGAAGGAAGTGAGACGTGAACACCATGCTTTCACCATGCTTGGGAGTGGGAATAACCTACCCTTGGGCAAGCAACCTACGTGAAATTTCGTCAGTTAGATACCTGGCATCTCCTAGCTTTAGCACATCTTCTTCCGTAACGGAGGAAGGCATCCACCGGCCTTGCAGGTCGGAGCCGGACATCATCGAAGGTCCGAAGCGCCTGAATCTGGAGCTTTGGGTGTTGGAACTCGAGGCGAGGGGCGGATTTGATTGAGATTGAAAGAAGGGAGTGGAGCCTTGGTCTCTTTATAAAGAGGTTGAATACCAAGAGCCTTCCCCGTGACTGTTCGGGACTCGCCTTCGATAGAGGAGACGTGCCAACGGGCACGGTTGGGTTACCCACGCCCGTATTGATGAGAATCCCGGAATAAGGGGACACGATCTCTGTTTTGACAAGACGTGCCAAGGAAACCGCCTCGCTAAACGTGCTGAGGAGGGACAGTAAAAATGATTCGAATAAAGGCTTGGCCGTGGTGTGATGCCACGCCACAGAATACGTCAGCAGATTGAAGTTGTGTAAATATTATTCTCTCTACGGTGGTATGTGGAACTTATTTTGCAGAGCCGGACACTATCCTTGTGTTCAAAATCTTCTATGAAGGATTCAAAGGAGGAACCCGCCTTGCAATACCGAAGATAATATGCGCGCCGGACTCATCGTCATTGAAGCCTGGTTCAGGGGCTACTGAGGGAGTCCTGGATTAGGGGATGTCCGGATGGCCTGACTATAGCCTTTGGACGGACTCCTACACTATGAAGATACAAGATTGAAGACTTCGTCCCATGTCCGGATGGGACTTTCCTTGGCGTGGAAGGCAAGCTTGGCGATACGGATATGTAGATCTCCTACCATTGTAACCAACTCTGTGTAACTCTAACCCTCTTCGGTGCCTATATAAACCGGAGGGTTTTAGTCCATAGGACGAACAACAATCATACCATAGGCTAGCTTCTAGGGTTTAGCCTCTCTGATCTCGCAGTAGATCTACTCTTGTACTACCCATATCATCAATATTAATCAAGCAGGAGTAGGGTTTTACCTCCATCGAGAGGGACCGAACCTAGGTAAAAACATCGTGTCCATTGTCTCCTGTTACCATCCGCCTAGACGCACAGCTCGGGACCACCTACCCGAGATCCGCCGGTTTTGACACCGACAACTTGCTACTCATGGAGATGGGGTAACTCCTAAAACCCTCGATGATCATCATGTGAGAAATATTTTGTACTACTTTGATAATCCTTAGAAAACCCAACTCAACTTTATAATGGGAGACACGTTGGATCAACGTGAATACTGTAGGGATTATCGCTTGACACAAAAAGGGAAACTATTATGGGATCAAATTAATATGTTGCGTTGGTATGCTCGGGATCTATGCTTGAGATATGATATCACTTGTAGCTCTAGGATGAAGGATCCACACCTTCCCTTTTCATGCAAATTTAATGATAATGAAACCTTAGCTTCTTATTCTAATGGTATCTATGATTACTATGATGTGGAACAAATGGAAGAATTTGTTGCTTTTAAGGCTGCTTATGAAATTGAATCTTTGTTTGAAAAGTATGAAGCTTTTGATGATGATGTTTATAGGCCTAAAAATCTTGCTATACTTAGATATTGCTATGAAAATTATGAATACAATTACAATATTAATGCATTTATTGAGAAAGTTTCCGCTGTCCAAGAAGAGACTAATATTTTGCAGGAAGCTATAGAAGAAGAAACTGATGAAGTTGTGAGCTCATTGGATGAAAAAGATGATGAGGAGAGCGAAGAATAAAAGGAGGAAGAGCGGATTGATCACCCGTGCCCACCTTCTAATGAGAGTAACTCTTCAACTCATACATTGTTTAATTCCCCTTCGTGCTTACCGAAGGATGATTGCTATGATGATTGCTATGGTCCCGTTGATTCTCTTGAAATATCCCTTTTTGATGATGCTTGCTATGCTTGTGGCCAAGATGCCAATATGAATGATGCTTATGGAGATGAACTTGCTATAGTTCCTTATGTTAAACATGAAATTGTTGCTATTGCACCTACGCATGATAGTCCTATTATCTTTTTGAATTGTCCCGACTACACTATATCGGAGAAGTTTGTGCTTATTAAGGATTATGTTGACGGATTGCCTTTTACTACTACACATAATGATTTTGATAGATATAATATGCATGTGCTTGCTGCTCCTACTTGCAATTATTATGAGAGAGGAACTATGTCTCCACCTCTCTATGTTTCCAACATGATAGAATTGCAAGAAACTGCTTATACAATGCATTGGCCTTTACTATGTGTGCATGAATTGTTCTCTTATGATATGCCAATGCATAGGAAGAGAGTTAGACTTCGTTGTTGCATGATATATGTTACTTTGTGCTCACTACTAAATCACAAATCACTGTTAATTAAAATTGGCTTTGATATACCTTGGGATCCGGGTGGATTCATTACTTGAGCACTATATGCCTAGCTTAATGGCTTTAAAGAAAGCGCTGCCAGGGAGACAACCCGGAATTTTTAGAGAGTCATTTATTTCTTTTGAGTGCTTTCATACAGTTTAAAAACAAAAAAAAAATAAAGAGGGGAACTCAAAACTTTTCAAAAAGGAAAGTGAAAGTGAGAAAGACAAGCATTGTTGAAGTGGGAGCTAGCCTTGAAGTTTGTTCATGCTCACGGAAACTTTGTGAATCTTGATTACAGAAACTTTTCAACAAAAATAATTATCCCCTTGTATAATTCCATTGTAAATAATGTGCTAAGGTTTGCCTTTAGGATGTTTACAATGCTTGTTGGTTTGTATGGTGCAGGACAGAAACTTTGGCTGTAGTGCGTGATTTTACATTTTTAACTGGAATGTCAAATGGTTATGATTCCTTTTGCACTCTCTTTCTGTACAAATTTTTTATTTTTACTAATTTTGGTAGAATTTTTGGGGTACCAGAAGTATGATGTATGTTCAGATTGCTACAGACTGTTCTGTTTTTGACAGATTCTGTTTTTGATGCATAGTTTGCTTGTTTTGATGAATCTATCAATTTATATCAGTGGAGTAAGCCATGAAAAAAAATTATATTAAAGTAGACTGCCGGGGGAATCCCTGCCCGCCGCGGCACCTATGGGGCCGGGGCCCCTTCGTGAGTGCGGTACGAGGGCGGAGGAGGCACGGAGAGCAGATCGAGGCGAGCACGCGGGCGGGCTTTTTACCCAGCTTCGGGGCTCTCCGGAGAGATAAAACCCCTACTGCTGCTTGAGTTTGTATTTGATCTTGCTCAAGAGAGCGAGCGTATGGTGGTGTGTAGCGTCGAATGAGTCGAACTGGCCGAACCTCTTCTCGTTGTGCATGGGCCTCCTTTTATAGTGCAAGGGGTCACCGATGTGTGTCAACGTGGGAGGAAGGGGTAAAAAGGTAAAAGAGGTGGTAGTTGGAGCAGTCAAGGGAACAAAGTGAGCTACAATGCATGAGCAGTGGTTTCTACCTACTTTTGACAGAGGGGACAAGGGCATTTAATGCCGTCGCCGTCGACCCCAAAAGCTCCCGCCTTGCGTCTCCGTCGCCACGGCGATGGATCCACCACCGTGAAACGCCACCGTGTCCCCAGGCTGCCTGACCATCCGCCACGCGTTCTGGAAAGGCCCTGTAGGCGGCGCTGTGGGCGGATGAGCTGGAGCGCAGGCACACAGCGCACTCCTTCCGGCAAGCACCTTGCCGGGGTCTTGACCTTGCCGGGCCCGGGAGCTTGCCGGGCTCTGTAACTTGCCGCTCCCCGGGCCCTCGCCGGGACGCATGCAGCGCCGAGGCGTGTCTTCTATGATGTAATCTTCTAGTCTTCCCGACGAGCTCCTCTTGCCGGGGCCTTGCGTGAGTGATGTAATCTTGAGCCTGAAATGGCCTTCCGCAAGCTCGCTGTCGGGTCTCGATCTTCTGTCTTGTACACTTTGTTCTTGAATGGCTTAACATGGAGCAGGAAGGTCTCCGGCGAGCACGTGGTAAACCCTGCCGCGGGGAGCTGCAACTGCCCGTGCACAAGTTGGGGTGCTGAGGTACCCCTACCTTAGTTCACCGACAGGAGCCCCCGGGCCTGGGCCACACACGGTGCCGAGCGCTGTTGGGCCAGGCCCAAAACAGTGCACGGGCACACGCGGCCCGTGGCGCGCCGAATCCACTTCCGCATCTACAGCACCCCCCTGTAACGGCACGCGTCGATTGCGGCGTCGTGGGAGAAGTGGGCGGTGCGTGCGGTCTTTAAGGCATCCATGCCCGTGATCGTGGTGCAGGGCGAGGTCACTTCACCCGCCGCCCGGCTCCGCTTTCGCCACGCGCCCTCATGCACGGGGTCGGGCGGCGAAGGTGGGAGACCGAGCCGTCACGGGCGGAGACGATGAGTCGACCCCGCTCCTCTGCCCGCCTCGCCTCCCGATTGGCCGGGCAGGGCGGTTGAGCCCCCACCTCGCCCTTTAAAAAGGGCGGAAGGGGAGCACAATGGTCTCACACTTCATCTTCTCCCTTCGCCTCCAGCTTCTGTTCTTCTTTCTGCCATGGAAGGAGGAAATCCCGGCTCTTCAACGGTGGCAGCGAGGGTTGCCTCCAGGCAGCGCACCTCTCCCTACCCCGCACCCGTGGCGGCGGAGCCGGCCACGAGGGGGAGAGGGAGAGGGCGAGGCCGCGGACGAGGCCGAGGGCGTGGTCGAGGCGGACGGGGGAGGGGCGGTCGCGGCGACGTGCCTCCCCCGTCCCCTCCGCCGGCTCCTGTCCTCGAGGCGGTCCACACCGGAGACGATCCCTGGGAGTTCTTCATCAAGCTGCGCCGAGCGCCTCGTCGCCGCCTCCGGCTGCCGGCCCGTTCGCGAGCGCGATGGAACCGGATCCGCCCGAGGTGATGGAGTTGCGCATGAGGGCTGCGGGATCAGCGGCACTTTTCGAGTGAGTGTCGTGTCCCCAGCCCCCGGTGTGATGTACTTCGACCGAGGGTGGAAGACATTCGCCCGGATCCATAGCTTGACGGCAGGGTTTACCCTCCATTTCAAGTTAATGGAGGGCGACCTTCTCGCCGTCAAGGTCTTCGGGGACTCCGGCATCCGGCGAGATGCTGTGTGGACAGCTCCTCCGAGCAGAAAGGTCCCTCCTCGAGCGAGAGTGACGAGGAGGGCGGCGACAAGGCGGCGAGGGGATGGCGGGCCCGACTAGGCGTCGGACGCCCGGTGCCTCGTGTGCCACCGGCGCCCCCATCTTCTGGGTCGCTGCCCTCTGAACTCCCCCGGGCCGTCTCCTTGGGCGGCTGGGCGAGGGAGGCTGCGGAAGAGGAAGAGGGGTGGCGGCAAGGCCGTCAATCGAGTACGAGGGCGAGGAGCCTCGGCAGGCCGACGCCCCGCACCCGCCTTCAAGCTCTGCCTCCGGCGCCTCCATCTCCGCCAAGCTCTGGCCGGCCCCGGGTGTTCTCTTAGTCTTCGCGCCTGTAGCCCACCTAGGCGCCTTTGCCCTTCCCGCAAGCTTCTCTTGCAGGGCCTCCTGACCTACCTCCTAACTCCCTAACAGAGAAACAGGAGAGGGATCACGGGCATCTTATCTTTCAATTTGTAAGCCCTCGGGCCTTAGTTGCATTTAAAATATGTAATCCTCTCTATCATGTTCTTCATCCTCTATGGACTTGTACTAGACTAGGATGCTTTTAATGAAAAGAAAGGAATGCTTGCCGGGTCATATCCCTTTGTATGATTTCCTCCTGTGCTTTGAGGAACCTTGTCGGAGGAAGCACACTTGCTGAGTGCGGAACATCAGCAGCCTGCTGGCGGTGCTGCTCCCGGCAAGAACCTTGCCGGGGCTAGTTGCAGCGCACTTGTATCGTGAGCGGACTCGAAACGAATCAAGGGTGCAACTTAGCCACGACGCCGTTCCTTCCACGCATGGATCGTTCATACAAGGTACAACAATTTCTGGGAAAAGACACGACTTTGCATTCCCTAGTCCATAAGAAGATGCATGATGAGGGATGAAAAACTTATCTGATATCACAGCCCCCGGCGACTCTGGCTCGCTGGGGATGAATCTCGTCGTTCGCAACCCCCAGCAACACTGGCTTGCCGCGAAGGGATCTTGGTACCCGCAGCCCCCGGCAACTCTGGCTTGCCGCGGAGGGATCTTGGTACTCGCAGCCCCCGGCGACTCTGGCTCCGCAAAAATCCCGGTGCTGGTGTGCTCTTGTGGTTTCTCCTTGTTGCTGTATTTTTAGCCATGAAAACAGCTGAGCTAGTTCTGCAATAGCTTCATTACTTACATGTATACGTATATAAATCCTTCCTATGCAACTTGCAGCGCGATGCCGTGCCTTGCCCCTCGTATGTTTACACTTCGCTCGCCTGGAGCTTGTCGGCCTTAACACGCTTGCTGAGTCACGGAACATCAGCAACCCGCCGGCGGTGTTGCTTCCGCAAGCAACCTTGCGGGCGATTGCAGCGCTTGTGTTTGTTGAGCGGACTCGAAACAAACCAAGGGCTTAACCGGGCCGCGACACAGCTCCTCAACGCAAGTTTTTCATAATGAAGGGCATCTTACGGCGAGGCTTGCTACGTTACACCCTCTACTTTGCATCCTTTGTGCGCTTTTACCCCACGCTTGGAAACTTGCCAGCAAAGGGCCCTTGTCGCGAAAGTGCCGAGATGTGAACTCGAAGCAGCTTGTCGGCCAAGGTCCTACCGGCAAGCAACCCTGCTGTCTAGTCGCGACGCTTTAGCTTGTGAGCGGACTCGAGAACGAAGCAAGGGCGCGACACTTGTCGCTGCTCGCTTAATCGCTGAGCGCTTCGAAGCAAGGTAAGGGTGCGGCTTTCCACGGGTAGGTTCCTCCAGCGCATGGTATTATGCACAAAGGACGAACGACGAGGGACATAACATAAAAAGCATGAAACTAAGGAGTGTTCTACACAAAACTCGGACAACTTAGCTTTTCCGTCTTCTCGCGATCCGCAAGGCCGCACTTCTCCCTTGATTTCCTCCTTTGTATGTTTTCACCCTCACGCTTCGGGGAACCTGCCGCGCGAACACGCTTCTTGAGTGCGGACATCAGCAGCCAGCTGGTGTTGCCTCCCCGCAGAAGGACTTGTCGGGCTAGTTGCAGCGCCTTCATCGTCGAGCGGACTCAAAACAGCGGATCAGGGCAACTTAACCACGACTTCGACCCCCATGCGCACAGGTTCTCTTATACAAGGTACAGAATTTCAGGGAATACAACTCAAAAGTTGGAAACTGGCTGGCGGAGCTCGATGGCACGTCCTCGACGGCGGCACTCCGGAGAGATGCGCTTGCCGGAGTGGGCACCAGAGCTGTTCTTGCTGTTTTCCTTGCCCTACTGGCAGGTGGAGCTCGATGGCACGTCCTCGACGGCGGCGCGGCACTCCGAAGAGGTGCGCTTGCCGGAATAGGCACCAGAGCTATTCTTGCCGGGCTTCACTTGCCGGTGGAGCTCGATGGCGCGTCCTCGACGGCAGCGCGGCACTCCGAAGAGGTGCGTTTGCCGGAGCACGTACCAGAGCATTTGCCGGACTTGGCCTTCGTCTTCTTCACAGGATTCCGTGGCCTTTTGGAACTCCTGCTCACTGTCGTCCTCATCCTCCATGTCTTCGTCGTCGTCTTCTTCATCCTTGTCGCGGCCCCGGGGAGGTCGGTCACCTTGCCGCTGCTTAGCCTTGTCGCGACGTCCTCCCCGCCATTGAACGGCCTTCTTGCTCGGTTCTCCTCCGCCACCTTGGGCCTTCTCCTTGTCGCGCCTCTCGACTCAGCTTTTTGCTGCTCGACGAGGTACTCGACGCCGCTGCGCTTGGTGAGATCGTGGCCCTTGGTGCGGTGGATTTTGCAAGATTGCTTGTCGGAGCTGCCTCGCTTGTCGGCCGCCGCTGAGGCAGGCTCCTTGCCGGAGAAGCAACCTGTGTTTGCTTGGCGGAGCTTCCTTGCCGGACTTCTCGACGGCAAGCACCTCTTTCTTGTTCTTCCTTCGGTTGTTCCGCCGCTCTTGTTTTTACTGGCGGCGTCGCCGCTATCGCTTCCTCCTGCGCCAAGATCCTCCCGGGAGTCTCCTCCCTCTTCAGCGCGCACTTGTCGCCCGAGCATAGAGCTTGCCGACATCCCGAATCTTGGTCATCGCCATCTCTTCACGCATGCGGTGATACGCGACGCTCGGTGGAACGCTACGATAACCGCGGCAGGTGGACATCGAGATGTTGTCTTTGCACACGGTGAAGCGTTGGATATACTTGCGCAGGATTCTCCTTCCTTCGGGCCAAAATGTGGAGATCACTCTCACGGCCGTGGGGTTTGTGGTCGCCAATGAAGGCGCCAACGAATCGATGGCAAAGGTCGGCCCAAGAAGAACGGAGCCCTCCGGCAAGTGCATAAGCCAAGAACGAACGCTCGCCTAAGCACGAGCGGAAGTAGTTCGCCAAAATCTTGTCGTCGCGCCCCGCAGCTGCACCGCGATGGTGTAGACGCCGAGGAACTCCGAGGGTGCGCTTTGCCGTCGTATTTCTCCGAGACGTCGGGCTTGAAGTTCTTCATGCTGGAGCCCTTTGACGCGCCGCAGCTTTCGCGGTGAACGCAGGGCAGCTGCGCGCGGCAAGTCGCTCGTTTCACCGGCGCGTCTGCGTCGACAGCGCTTCCAGCTCTCGTCTGATTGTCGCTGAAGCTTCTCGGGCGCCGATCGTGGTCCGAAGCGTCTTCTTGTCGCCGGTCGCCGAGGACTCGGCGTTGATCCCGACGAGCCCGCGATCCGACGACGCCGTGGAGCCGTGCTGGCGTTGTTCCTGCAGGCGGCGTCTTCGCTTCGCGGCGGGGAGTGCATCGAGGTTGCACCCGGCGCCTTGTCGCCGTTGGCCTTCGTCTTCTCGGCTTGCGCGGCGCGAGGTCGCCGGCTGCTGTGAGGGGTCGTTGTTGGCAAAGGCGACGAGCTCTGATGGTAGCCCTCGATCTTGGCCTTGTCCGCCGCGGAGGGAAGTCGAGGAGCGATTCGCGCCTTATGAGCGCTTCTGCGGAGTGGAGGGAGCGGAAGCGGCGGTGCGAGGAGCGGGTAGGCTCGGACTCTAACAAGGTTAGAAGGAGCAGGGTCCTGCCCGGCGCCTTCGCTTTACTTTCGTGTCCGGACGTTGGCGGAACATCCCGCGAGCCTCGCTTGTCCTTGTCCCAAAGAAAGCGGATACCACCTCCCGTGGTATGGCGCTGCTGGGTCGCTATGCGCTGAGATGGACGTGGATCCACGGAGACCAAGCGCGTCACCCGTCCGTCCCTGGATCTAGTGGCGCGCGAGTGTCTTCGCCGCGACCACTCTTCGGCGGCGTTTCCTCCGCCCACCGCTGGCTCGGTGGCGGCGGATGAGACGCAGACGGGCCTCCAACCTCCAAGGCTTCTTCTTCGGGCCATGGCGAAGTTGTTGACGGTTGTTGATGAAATTGAGAGGTTGATGACGAGCGCGCCACAGACGCCGGATCAGTCCGCACAACCTCGACGCCCTACCGGGCGCGCTAAAGATGCCGGGAATCCACCCTCGCCAAGGCACCTATGGGGCCGGGGCCCCTTCGTGAGTGCGGTACGAGGGCGGAGGAGGCACGGAGAGCAGATCGAGGCGAGCACGCGGGCGGGCTTTTTACCCAGCTTCGGGGCTCTCCGGAGAGATAAAACCCCTACTGCTGCTTGAGTTTGTATTTGATCTTGCTCAAGAGAGCGAGCGTATGGTGGTGTGTAGCGTCGAATGAGTCGAACTGGCCGAACCTCTTCTACGTTGTGCATGGGCCTCCTTTTATAGTGCAAGGGGTCACCGACAGGTGTCAACGTAGGAGGAAGGGGTAAAAAGGTAAAAGAGGTGGTAGTTGGAGCAAGGGGGAACAAGTGAGCTACGATTGCATGAGCAGTGGTTTCTACCTACTTTTGACAGAGGGGACAAGGGCATTTAATGCCCGCCGTCGACCCCAAAAGCTCCCGCCCTTGCGTCTCCGTGCGCCACGGCGATGGATCCACCACCGTGAAACGCCACCGTGTCCCCAGTGCACAGCCATCCGCCACGCTGTTCTCGAAAGGCCCTGTGGCGACGCTGGGCGGATGAGCCGGAGCGCAGCACACAACAGACTCCTTCCGGCAAGCACCTTGCCGGGCTTGACCTTGCCGGGCCCGGAGCTTGCCGGCTCAGAACTTGCCGCCCCGGGCCCTCGCCGGACGCTGCAGCGCCGAGGCGTGTCTTCTATGATGTAATCTTCTAGTCTTCCCGACGAGCTCCTCTTGCCGGGGCCTTGCGTGAGTGATGTAATCTTGAGCCTGAAATGGCCTTCCCGGCAAGCTCTGCTTGTCGGGGTCTCGATCTTCTGTCTTGTACACTTTGTTCTTGAATGGCTTAACATGGAGCAGGAAGGTCTCCGGCGAGCACGTGGTAAACCCTGCCGCGGGGAGCTGCAACTGCCCGTGCACAAGTTGGGGTGCTGAGGTACCCCTACCTTAGTACACCGACATAGACACAATGCAAAAAAAAATATGAATTGGTTTTCTATAGTACTTAGAGTAGTGATTTGCCTTATTATACTAACGGATCTTACCGAGTTTTCTGTTGAAGTTTTGTGTGGATGAAGTGTCTAATCGAGGAGGTCTCGATATGAGGAAAAGGAAGAGAGGCAAGAGGTCAAGATTGGGGATACCCAAGGCACCCCAAGTAAATATTCAAGGAGACTCAAGTGTCTAAGCTTGGGGATGCCCCGGAAGGCATCCCCTCTTTCTTCAACAAGTATCGGTATGTTTTCGTATTCGTTTCGTTCGTGCGATATGTGCAAGTCTTGGAGCGTCTTTTGCATTTAGTTTTCATTTTTATTTTATGCACCATGCTGGTATGAGATAGTCCTTGGTTGATTTATAGAATGCTCTTTGCACTTCACTTAAATCTTTTGAGTATGGCTTTATAGAATGCTTCATGTGCTTCGCTTATATCTTTTGAAGTTTGGATTGCCTGTTTCTCTTCACATAGAAAACCGCCATTTGTAGAATGCTCTTTTGCCTCACTTATAATTGTTAGAGCGTGGGCATATCTTTTGTAGAAAGAATTAAACTCTCTTGCTTCACTGATATCAATTTAGAGAGATGACAGGAATTGGTCAATCACATGGTTAGTCATAAAATCCTACATAAACTTGTGGATCACTGAATATGATATGTTTGATTCCTTGCAATAGTTTTGCGACATAGAGGTGATAATATGTGGGAGGTACTAGTAGATGGTTGTGTTTAGTAAGGATGTTGGTGTTAAGATTTGTGATTCCCGAAGCATGCATGTATGGTCTACTAACTATGTAACCAAATTGGCGCGCATTGTATTTTGATTGTTTATCTTTGCGTGAAGGTCGGGGGCGTGCGATGTTTAACTCCTACCAACCTCTCCCCTAGGAGTATGCATGTAGTAATTTGTTTCAAGGGCTTCTAAATTTTTGCAATAAGTACGTGAGTTCTTTATGACTAATGTTGAGTCCATGGATTATACGCACTCTCACCCTTCCATCATTGCTAGCCTCTTCGGTACCGTGCGTTGCCCTTTCTCACCTCGAGAGTTGGTGCAAACTTCGCCGGTGCATCCAAACCCCGTGATATGATACGCTCTATCACACATAAGCCTCCTTATATATTCCTCAAAATAGCCACCATACCTACCAATCATGGCATTTCCATAGCCATTCCAAGATATATTGCCATGCAACTTCCATCATCATCATATTCATGACTTGAGCATTCATTGTCATATTGCTTTGCATGATCGTAAGATAGCTAGCATGATGTTTTCATGGCTTGTCTGTTTTTTGATGTCATTGCTACGCTAGATCATTGCACATCCCGGTACACCGCCGGAAGCATTCATATAGAGTCATATCTTTGTTCTAGTATCGAGTTGTAAGTAAATAAAAGTGTGATGATCATCATTATAGAGCATTGCCCCATGAAAAAAAAGAAAAAAAGGAAAGGCCAAAGAAGCTAAATAAAAAAAGGGGGCCAAAGAAGCCCACCGAAAAATAGAAAAAAAGAAAAAAAGAAAAAAGAAAAGGGGCAATGTTACTATCCTTTTTCCACACTTGTGCCTCAAAGTAGCACCATGTTCTTCATATAGAGAGTCTCTTATGTTGTCACTTTCATATACTAGTGGGAATTTTTCATTATAGAACTTGGCTTGTATATTCCGATGATGGGCTTCCTCAAAGTGCCCTAGGTCTTCGTGAGCAAGCGAGTTGGATGCACACCCACTTAGTTTTCAGTTTGAGCTTTCATACACTTATAGCTCTAGTGCATCCGTTGCATGGCAATCCCTACTCCTCGCATTGACATCAATTGATGGGCATCTCCATAGCCTGTTGATTAGCCGCGTCGATGTGAGACTTTATCCATTTTTGTCTTCTCCACATAACCTCCACCATCGTATTCTATTCCACCCATAGTGCTATATCCATGGCTCACACTCATGTATTGCGTGAAGGTTGAAAAAGTTTGAGAATACTAAAGTATGAAACAATTTCTTGGCCGACACCGGGATAGGCATGAGGGGTACCTTGTGTTAAGAAAAGGGAGCATACTAGACTATATGATTTTGTAGGGATAACATTCTGAAGCATTGATGTTTTGAAAGACATGATTGTTTGTTGGGATGCCCTAAGTATTATTGTTTTTATGTCAAATGATAGACTATTGCTTTGAATCACTCGTGTCTTAATATTCATGCCATGATTAGGCATATGATTCCACATCAAAAATATCTTTTTTATCATTTACCTACTCGAGGACGAGCAGGAATTAAGCTTGGGGATGCTGATACGTCTCCGTCGTATCTCTAATTTTTGATTGTTCCATGCCAATATTATTCAACTATCATATACTTTTGGCAACTTTTTATATTATTTTTGGGACTAACATATTGATCCAGAGCCTAGTGCCAGTTCCTGTGTGTTGCATGTTTTATGTTTCGTAGAAACCCAATATCAAATGGAATCTAAACGGGATAAAACCGGACGGAGAATTATTTTGGAATATTTGGGATTTTCCCGAGGAAGAATCAACGCAAAATGAGGTCCGAGGTGGCCACGAGACAGGGGCACGCCCTCCCCGGCGCGCTGGCACTCTCGTGGCCACCAGAAGGCGGTTGACGCTCTTCTTTTGCCACAAGAAAGCTAATTTTATGAGAAAAATCTGGGCGAAAGATTCACCCCAATCGGAGTTACGGATCTCCAGATATAAAAGAAACGGTGAAGGGGCAGAATCTGAGAACGCAGAAACAGAGAGAGATAGAGAGACAGATCCAATCTCGGACGGGCTCTCGCCCCTCCCACGCCATGGGAGCCAAGGACCAGAGGGGAAACCCTTCTCGGACCTAGGGAGGAGGTCAAGGAAGAATAAGAAGAAGGGGGGCTCTCCCCCTTGCTTCCGGTGGCGTCGGAGCGCCGATCGGGGGCCATCATTATCACCGCTATCTTCACCAACACCTGCCATCTTCACCAACATCTCCATCACCTTCCCCCATCTATATTCAGCGGTCCACTCTCCCGCAACCCGCTGTACCCTCTATTGAACATGGTGCTTTATGCTTCATATTATTATCCAATGATGTGTTGCCATCCTATGATGTCTGAGTAGATTTTCGTTGTCCTATCGGTGATTGATGAATTGCTATTATTGGTTTGAGTTGCATGTTTTATTATTGGTGCTGTCCTATGGTGCTCTCCGTGTCGCACAAGCGTGAGGGATCCCCGCTGTAGGGTTTTCAATATGTTCATGATTTGCTTATGGTGGGTGGCGTGAGTGACAGAAGCACAGACCCGAGTAAGTAGGTTGTTTGCGTATGGGATAAAGGGGACTTGATACTTTAATGCTATGGTTGGGTTTTACCTTAATGATCTTTAGTAGTTATGATGCTTGCTAGAGTTCCAATCATAAGTGCATATGATCCAAGAAGAGAAAGTATGTTAGCTTATGCCTCTCCCTCAAATAGAAATGCAATAGTGATTATCGGTCTAGTAATGTAGTCAATTGCTTAGGGACAATTTCACAACTCCTACCACCACTTTTCCACACTCGCTATATTTACTTTATTGCTTCTTTATCGAAACAGCCCCTAGTTTATATTTACGCATTCTTTATTATCTTGTGAACCTATCCAAAAACACCTACAAAGTACTTCTAGTTTCATACTTGTTCTAGGTAAAGCGAACACTAAGAGTGCGTAGAGTGATATCAGTGGCAGATAGGACTTGAGAGAATATTTGTTCTACCTTTAGCTCCTCGTTGGGTTCGACACTCTTACTTATCAAAAGAGGCTACAATCGATCCCGTATACTGGCGGGTTATCAGGCATCCACATGACCGTCCACCCACTTGGCAAGCTTGTCTTGGGTGGCTGCAGGCACGGGGGCTAGCACGATGCTGAAGTCGAAGTGGGAGTCAAGGTTCAGGAGGTTGCTGAAGATGCATGAGAGCGCGCGCCCAAGGAGGCCCCGGCTCTTCTCCTCAACGAGCTGGCGGGCTTTTGCGGCCTGGTCCTCCAGGCGGGTCATGATATCAATGAGGAAGTGGAGATGGATGGCATAGTTGCTCTCGCGTGGGTGAGGAGCGCTCTCGCTGCAAATGGCACCCAAGGCATTGTTGACTCTGACACGCAGACCCTGGAGCATGGGGCCGTGCTCGCACTCCAGTGTCAGGCGGCGACACTTTTCACTCAAAGCCTTCTCCAGGAGGGAGGCAGTGTCCTTGGCCTGCTTCCGAAAAGAGGATATCTCGGCGCGAGCAGAACCCAGGGCGGATTCGGAAGAAGCCAGGGCCTCCCGGGCAGCGCCCTTGTGCTGCTTCACCGCCTGCAGCTCGGTCTTCACGACGGAGGTCCGCCCCTCAAACTCAGCCTTGAGCAGCTCCAGGTCCAGGCGGTGCCCCTCGGCTAGCTCAGCACGTGCTTTTGCCACCTTCTCCTCCACCTCCACCTGGACCCGAGCTTCTCGGGCGGCGACAACATCCTCAGCCGCGGCGGTCTGTCGCTCCCTCACCTCCAGCCTCTCTAGTGCCAAGCTCTGATCCACGGCCTCCAGCGTCAAGTCCATGTGGCGCCTCAGGAGCTCCGCCTCGGCAAGGGCCACCTCACCCTGTGAGGAGGCCAGCAGGGCACGATGCTCCTCGATTTCACGCAACAGGGCGACACTCGAAGATAGAAGATCTCGCTCCCGCTCCTCGGCCGCCTCGAGAAGGCGGTTGGCTGCCTCGGCCTCTTCCATGGCACGAGCGCAGGCCTCCCGTGAAGCCGCGAGCGAGACCTTCGCGCGCGCTTTGGCTTCGTCTCGCTGAAGCTTTCCAAGGTTGATGGCCACCTTCAGCCGCTGCCATTCACCCTCCAAGCGGCGGTTCTCCGCTTCAAGTCTGGTGTCGACATTGGCGAGCTCCCCGCCAAGATGGACCATCGCACGCATCGCTTCACCAAATAACCCGAAGTGCACCGCGCTGCGCCCACGAGCAAGCGCGAGCTCATCACCAAGATCTTCACCGGCTCCAGAGGTCGCTTGGGAGGTGCTGGGGGCTCCGCCAGTCGCCGGCCAGGGGCTGGCTAGTGGGGCCCCACAACTTGAAGATGAAGGCTGCCCGAAGGATGCCCCCTACCAGCAAGGGCAAGAGGGAGGATCACCTGCGCACCCTTCACCTCGCGGACATAATCGCGGGGGGAGAGAACATGGGGCCCGGTTCCGGTGCACCCTCGTGGTGTCGAGCTGGAGGGAGCCGGACTCATACCCTGCGCAGGCTCAGGGCGCTGGGGCCTGCATGCCTGCGCCGCGCTAGGGCTCTTGGGGTCTCCACCTCCCGAGGTTTGTTCTTCATGAAGATCCTACAAAACCCCAGCCATGAGAAAACGCACTACACTCGGAGATCAGAAGCGAAGGTACTTACTTGTTGGCGGCCACATATCTCCTTGGCTTCAGTGGCCGACGGGTGCCATCGTCGCGGCATGGGGACCTCTTCCTCTTCAGGAGCGACTCAAGGCACAGGTGGCCGACCTGGCCCCGACGGGCGATCCTCAGGAAGGGGAGCGTCCGGTGTGATATCTGGAGCAAAGGTCCCAAGGGCAGGGGCGCCCGGCGTGGCCTCCTGGCTCACGGCTCCGGAGCCATTGGTGGACTCCTCGTCGCCAGCAGAAGCTCTGGAGCCACCGACCCGGGCGTCAGAGGCCCCTGCCTCCGGAGCCTGGTGATGCGCAGGCTCTGCAGCAGCCCCTGCCGGAACCCCAGAAGTTTGAGGCTCCTGAGCCTCTAGCGAGGCTGGGCCTCCGGAGGAGGTCCCGACAGCTAACAGAGGCGCGCGTCCCCCTGCCTCTACACTTGGGGCACGCGCAGCAGGGTCGATCAGGAGAGGAGCCACGAAGACTGGATTCTCACGGGGTCCCTCAGTGCCCTCGGGAAGCAACCCCCATTCATCAAACAGGGGCATCTGCCCCATGAAGGCCTCCTTGTTTGAGCACAGATAAAGAAGGCAGCCATTCCCAGGGAGGTCAGTAGGCTCGGGCTCGCCAGTCAGGAGCTTAACCACCACGCTCAAGGTATCGGCAGCAAGCGACAACTTCTGCAGCCTGATCGGGTCTCCAGTGCCGGTGAAGTCCCACATCGGGCGAGAATGGCGCTGGAGGGGAGTGAGGTGCTGCTTCACGAATTCCTTCACCACCATTGGTGCCGTCACCCCCAGTTCCTAGAGCCTCGTCAACCTCCTCCAGACAAAAGCAAGACGCTGGTCCGTGAGCTTCACATGGCACCAGCTAGAGCTTGGTGAAGCCGGCGACCCAGGAATCATGAGCAGGGAGCTGAACGTGCGGGCGTCCATCAGAAGCCACTGCTTCCGGAATCCCTTCGCGACGGGCGATAGCTCAAAGTCGATCCCCAAGCCAGCAGTCGCGGCCACGCCTTCGAAGGTCACGCACCCGGAGCGCTGGCGAGCGTCCACCAGCCGAAGCACGAAGAAATACCGAAACAAGGCCACGGAGGGAGTGATGCCCACCATGGCCTCGCAGAGGAAGGCGAAGACGGCAAGGAGGATGACAGAGCGGGGATCTAGATGCCGCAGATGGATCTGGTAATGCGACATCACAACATTGAAGAAGGAGGAGAAGGGAGGAATCAACCCAGCAAGAAGAGCATGGAGATGGATGGGAATCTCGGTGGTGCTCATCTCTCTGGTCCGCCAAGACGCCGGGCGGGCATCCGTTGCCCCCCTCGTTGGAGATGGAGGCGAGTGCATGGCGAACCTTGTCCAGCCCTTCCTTGTAGGTCATCATCGACTGCTCAAGGGCCGACTCCAAGGCCGGAGCACCTGCCGGCGCGCACGGCTTCACCTTCTTCCTCCTTGGCTTGGGAGCCATGGCGAATACCAAGAGAGAGCAAGGCGCCGGCACCAGATCTACAGATGCGGCGGGACGATTGGGGAGGAAGAAACAAGAGCTGGGCACAACACACCATGAAGGGCAAGTTGCACTGACAACGGGCGGCTACTGGGTCTACCGGATATCAAGGCGGCATGGGGAAGTGGAGATGCCCACGTCCCATCAACCGCCACGTGTCTCCAGGGCTGCAGGCTGTTAGGGCCCACGACACTCCGTCCTTACCCTTTGGCTTCGCCTAGAATCCAAGTCCGAGCGCACCTTGTGCCCGAGGGCTACCGTCGGCCTCCTGGATTTGGGGGTATCCAGTCCTGCCTACCTGCAGCCCAGCACATGGCTCCATTGATGGCCTGGTACGGCCCAGCTTCAACAACAACACAGCAAGACCCTCGCGAGGCAGACGATGCCAAGACCCTTGAAGGAGTTGGCCTCCTCTGGAGGGCTCCTGAGGGTCGTAGAGATCTATGCAGCTACCTCATGAGGCTCAGCTGACGTGAGCCATGACGACCAAGGCCAGGCAGGTGCCAGGCGGGCGCAGAGCGCAGGTTTCCTCTTTGGTGCAAGGGAGGCAAGCCACAGGCGCGGAGTCCCGAGGAATCAGCCAAAGGTTTCCATTCTAGTGCAATGAGACCAAGACCGCCAGGACGGCAGGACGGAGGTCATCACCCAGCCCACCGCAGCATCACGACCAGAGGCTTTTTGCAGGCGAAGACTACTTTTGTCAGGATAGACTGTACTACTTGTCCCCTTTCAAATCCCGCCGTCGTGGAATCCCTTCCTGCTCATATTTGGGAGGAGGACCAAGGCACTGTATATATGACCTAGCCAGCACCATAGAGAGGGATCGATTCCTTCCCAAGCAACACACCAGCTCAAGAACACCTCACCTCCTGAGGCGTGTTCATCCTTGTACTAGTTCATCCATAGACCCTTGAGGCAATCCACCACACCACACTGGAGTAGGGTGTAACACCACAACGGTGGCCCGAACCAGTATAAATCTCCGTGTCTTTGTGTCTCTGTGAGCTCTTCGTGCTAGGCTAGGGAGGACCGCGAGTAGGCAGGCTGGGCAGGTTGAGATCTCCACACGCACCCCAGTGTTCGAACCTCTAACGGGTTACGGGACCCCGAAATCCAACAGGCGCCACCACGTATGGTGTCATCAGAAGCGAGCGACGTCACGGTCTACGTCGTCATCCATGCCAAGTACCGCTTCGGAAGCCATGACACGGGCCCAGCTCCTGTTGAGATTCCTACCGGCAGCCTATCAAATGAACGAATGACGAGCCACCATTCAAAGTTTGACTGGTTTCGCTAAGGCGGGAGGATCACAGCGGGCAGACCTGCCGCGGCATCCGTAGGCAACAACAACGGCCAGAGACGCTGACCGCACCGCTGGGGCGAACCCTATGATACAGCCCCCCATGGCAGCCGGAGCAGGGGCCGTAGCCAGAACTGCACAATCAATAACCCGACGAGGTGTCAATGGCTTCATCTGATCCTTGAGCCCGTCGAGATCAGCGACTAGTCCTGGTAGACAGGTGGAGGGAAGACACGCGTGTCACCATAGAGCAACATCATGAAACCAGCCACTAGTCTGATAGGCACAGTGGCCCCATCGATGAACCCACACCCAGCAAAGACGGTTACCTGCCTTTCGAGGTTGGGTGTCCCTCCTTCACGCGCAAGCCGTGGCAAGTCTGTTGTCCATCTGCCTGCACATTCAAGCCAGAGATACCGGAAAAGTACGACGAAAAACTAAACGCGACAGAGTTCTTGAGCATCTACACCATTGCTTTTCAAGCTGCCGGGGGAAGAGACAAAAAGGTGTTCGCCAACTACTTCCCTTTGGCACTCAATCCAAATGTGAGGGCGTGGCTGATGCATCTGCTAGAAGACTCCATTTCATCATGGGCTGACCTATGCAATGAGTTCATTGGCGCCTTCACAGGCAGCCACCGAGAACCAGGGCGGCCCAGCAACTTGCAACTCCTCCTGCAAAAGGAAGGAGAAAGACTGCGAAAGTAAATACAGAGGTTCAGCCGGGTGCACATGAACATTGATACGTCCATTTTGCATCAAGCTTTTATATCGATATTTATTGCATTATGGCTGTTATTACACGTTATGTCACAATACTTATGGCTATTCTCTCTTATTTTACAAGGTTTATCATGAAGAGGGAGAACGCTGGCAGCCGGGATTCTGGGCTGGAAAAGGAGCAAATATTGGAAACCTATTCTGCACAGCTCCTAAGTCCTGAAACTCCACGAAAGTCATTTTTGGAATTAATAAGAATTATTGAGCGAAAGTACCAGAGGGGCCCACACCCTGGCCACGAGGGTGGGGGGGCGTGCCCACTCCTACTGGGCGCGCCCCCTGCCTCGTGGGCCCCCTAGTGGCCTCCGGTGTCCATCTTCTGCTATATGAAGGCTTTTACCCTGGAAAAAAATCATAAGCAAGCTTACGGGACGAAACTCCGCCGCCACGAGGCGGAACCTTGGCGGAACCAATCTAGGGCTCTGGCGGAGCTGTTCTGCCGGGGAAACTTCCCTCCGAGAGGGGGAAATCATCACCAACGATCCTCTCATCGGGAGGGGGTCAATATCCATCAACATCTTCACCAGCACCATCTCCTCTCAAACCCTAGTTCATCTCTTGTATCCAGTCTTTGTACCCAAACCTCAGATTGGTACCTGTGGGTTGCTAGTAGTGTTGATTACTCCTTGTAGTTGATGCTAGTTGGTTTATTTGGTGGAAGATCAATTGTTCAGATCCTTAATGCATATTAATACCCCTATGATCATGAACACAAATATGTTTGTGAGTAGGTACGTTTGTTCCTGAGGACATGGGTGAAGTCTTGCTATTAGTAGTCATGTGAATTTGGTATTCGTTCGATATTTTGATGAGATGTATGTTGTCTCTCCTCTAGTGGTGTTATGTGAACGTAGACTACATGACACTTCACCATTATTTGGGCCTAGAGGAAGGCATTGGTAAGTAATAAGTAGATGATGGGTTGTTAGAGTGACAGAAGCTTAAACCCTGGTTTATGCGTTGCTTCGTAAGTGGCTGATTTGGATCCACTAGTTTCATGCTATGGTTAGGTTTACCTTAATACTTCTTTTGTAGTTGCGGATGCTTGCAATAGGGGTTAATCATAAGTGGGATGCTTGTACAAGAAAGGAGAGCACCCAAGCACCGGTCCACCCACATATCAAATTATCAAAGTAACGAACGCGAATCTTATGAGCGTGATGAAAACTAGCTTGATGATAATTCCCATGTGTCCTCGGGAGCGCTTTTCTCATTATAAGAAGTTGTCCAGGCTTGTCCTTTGCTACAAAAAGGATTGATCTACCTTGCTGCACTTTATTTACTTTCATTGCTTGTTACCCGTTACAAATTATCCTATTACAAAACTATCTGTTACCTACAATTTCAGTGCTTGAAGACAATACCTTACTTAAAACCGCTTGTCATTTCCTTCTGCTCCTCGTTGGGTTCGACACTCTTACTTATCGAAAGGACTATGATAGATACCCTATACTTGTGGGTCATCAAGACTCTTTTCTGGCGCCGTTGCCGGGGAGTGAAGCGCCTTTGGTGAGTGGAACTTGGTAAGGAAATATTTATATAGTGTGCTGAAATTTATTGTCGCTTGTTACTATGGAAACTAATCCTTTGAGGGGCTTGTTTGGGGCATCTTCACCCTTACCAGTAGAGCAAAGAGTTGCTCCTCTACCTACTGAACCTACTGAAATTGTTTACTTTGAGATTCCTTCGGGTATGATAGAGAAACTGCTAGCTAATCCCTTTGCAGGAGATGGAATATTGCATCCCGATTTACACCTTATCTATGTGGATGAAGTTTGTGGATTATTTAAGCTTGCAGGTATACCCGATGATGTTGTCAAGAGGAAGGTCTTCCCTTTATCTTTGAAGGGAGATGCATTGACATGGTACAGGCTATGTGATGATACGGGATCTTGGAACTATAAACGATTGAAATTGGAATTTCACCAGAAGTTTTATCCTATGCATCTTGTTCATCATGATCATAATTATATATATAATTTTTGGCCTCGCGAAGGAGAAAGCATCGTGTCGTGACTGGGGACGAGCACCTATGGGGCAAGGGGGCCCCTTCTAGTCCGGCAAGGGAGCGGAGGGCGCGAGCAGAGCAGATCGAGGTCACACGCGCGGGGGAGACGGGATTTTTACCCAGCTTCGGAGCTCTCCGGAGAGATAAAACTCCTACTGCTGCTTTGTGTTTGTATTTGTTCTTGCTCGAGAGCGCGAGCGTGTGGTGTGGTGTTGAATCTCCAAACTGCGGAACCCCTTCTACGTGCGCATGGGCCTCCCTTTTATAGTCCAAAGGGGGTCACCGACAGGTGGCAGCGTAGGAAGAGGGGTAGAAAGGTAAAAGTGCAGGTTGGTACAATAGTGTCCAATAGTGTCCCCTACCTAACTCTGACGGCAGGGGACAAGGGCATTTAATGCCGTCCGGTCGCCCCAACAGTGCAAGGAAACGACCGTTAGGGGCGCCACCGATCGCCACGATGACCTCCTTGTCAGCTCCGCTTGCCACCTCGCACCGCATGGTTCTTGTGCGCCTTGCCACGCGTGCTCTGGGATGGCCACAGGGTGACACGTCGTTGGATGCGCTTGGAGCTTGGGTGCAGGGTGGCAGCCTTGCGCAGCAAGCGTCTTGCCACCCTTCTCTTGCAGCGCCCGCAAGCTTGCGGTCGCCCGGGCCTTGTCGGGACCAGCCGGGCGTCGCGCAAGTCTTCTGAAGCGCATTGGTTGGCCTTCCGGCAAGCTCCTCTTCTTGGGGGGTTTGTTCTTCCCGGCAAGCTTCTCTTGCCGGGCCTTTGTCTACTTGGTTGACACTTTGTTCTTGAATGGCAGTAAATGGAAATGACGGAGGGTCTTGGCGGGTGCTCGGCAAGCCTTGCAGCGAGGGTCTTGGTTGCTTTCGTGCACAAGTTCGGGTACTAAGGTACCCCTACTTTAGTACACCGACAGGAGCCCCCAAGCCTGGGCCATACACGGTGCCGAGCGTTGTTGGGCCAGGCCCAAAACAGTGTACGGGCACGCGCGGCCTGGGTCCACACAGAACCCACTCTGTATTCACCGCATCCTTTCGTAACAACACGCGTCGATCGTGGCGCTGTGGGAGGCATGGGTGGCGTGCGCGATTTTCAAGGCGCCCTCCCCTGCGATCACGGGGCGGGGTGATGTCACCTCATCCGTCGCCCCGGCTCTGCATCCCCGCCACGTGGCCCCCATGCGCTTGGGGTCGTGGGCGGTGGAAGTAAGAAATCGAGCCGTCACGGGCGGAGGCAGCGGGTCGGCCCCGGCTCCCTGCTCTCCCCGTGCTCTGATTGGCCGAGCGGGGCGGCCGAGCCCCCACCTCGCTCCTTAAAAAGGGCGGAAGGGGAGCGCAAAAATCCCGCACTCCCTCATCTTCTCCTTTCTTCAACTTCTGCTACCCTTCCTCTCATCCGCCATGGAGGGAGGGAACCCTGGTCCTTCATCGGTGGCGGCGAGGGTTGCTGCCAGGCGCGCATCCTCCCTATCCCTTTTCGTGGTGGCGAACCAGCCCCAAGGGGGAGAGGGAGGCGCGCGGTCGTGCGCCGAGGGCGAGGTCGAGGCACGCGGGGAAGAGGCGGCCGGGGCGGCGCGTCGGCTTCGCCCCCGCCGGCGGTTCCTCTCCTCCCGGCGGTCCACACGGGGGATGGCCCTTGGGAGTTCTTCGTCAAGTTGCGCCGGGCACCCCGCCGTCGTCTCCGGCTTCCGGTTCCGTTTGCGAGCGCGATGGAGCCGGACCCGCCCGAGACGCTGAGATTGCGCATGAGGGGCTGCAGGATCAGCGGCACGCGAGTCAGCGTCGTATCCCCAGCCCCCGGCGTGATGTATCTTGATCGAGGGTGGAAGACGTTCGCCCGTATCCACAGCTTGACGGCGGGGTTTACCCTCCACTTCAAGTTGAAGGAGGGCGACCTCCTCTCCGTCAAGGTCTTCGGGGACTCCGGCACCCGGGCTAGATGCTGCGTGGACAGCTCCTCCGATAGCGAAGACACCTCCTCGAGCGAGAGTGATGAGGAGGGGAGCGACATCGACGACAAGGACGGCGGGTCCGACTAGTCGTCGGGCGTCGCTTCGCGCGCCACCGGCGACCCCATCATCTGGGTCGCCGGCCTCCTGAACTCCCCGGGGTCGTCTCCTTGGGCGGCTGGCGTAGGGAGGCTGCGGAAGAGGAAGAGGGTTGGCGGCAAGGCCGTCAAGCCGGAGTACGAGGGTGTGGTGCCCTCGACAGCGTGCTGACGTCCTGCCGCCCCGTCTTCGAGCACTGCCTCCGGCGCCTCCATCTTCGCCAAGCTCCCGGTCGGCCCCCGGGATGTTCTCTTGGTGTCTTCTGGCACCCGTAGCTTACCTAGGCGCCCCTTTTGCCCTTCCCGGCAAACTTCTCTTGCCGGGGCCTCCTTGACCTACCTCCTGAAGAGAGGAACAGGAAAGGGATTACGGGCATCTTATCTTTTAATTTGTAAGCCTTCGGGCCTTAGCTGCATTTAAAACTTGTAATCCTCTCTTTCATGTTTTTCATCCTCTGTGGACTTGTACTGGAATGGGATGTTTTTTAATGAAAAGGGGAATGCTTGCCGGGTTATGTCCTTTACTTGGGTCCACGCTGTGACGCCCCCGATTTAATCGTACACTAATCATGCACGCAAACGTGTACGATCAAGATCGAGGACTCACGGAAGATATCACAACACAACTCTAAAACATAAATAAGTCATACAAGCATCATAATACAAGCCGGGGCCTCAAGGGCTCGAATACAAGTGCTCGATCATAGACAAGTCAGCGAAGCAACAATATCTAAGTACGAGACATAAGTTAAACAAGTTGCCATAAGATGGCTAGCACAAAGCCGGGATCTGATCGAAAGAGGCGCAGCCTCCTGCAGGATCCTCGTAACTACTCACAGTCGTCATTAGCAGCCTGCACGTAGTAGTAGGCACCTCCAGATCTAGTAGTAAATGCGCCGACGGTGGCGTCTGCTCTGGGCTCCAAAGATCTGGTTGCGACAACCGTAAAGAAAGGAAAGGGGGAAAAGGGGAAGAAAGCAACCGTGAGTACTCATCCAAAGTACTGCAAGCAAGGAGCTACACTACATATGCATGGGTATATGTGTAAGGGCCATATCGGTGGACCTGAATGAGAATGCCGAATAAGAGGGGATAGCTAATCACAGCCAAGACTACGCTCGCAGCCTCCGTCTTGCAAAGATGTAGAAGAGGGTAGATTGAAGTCCTCCAAGTAGCATCTCCAACTAGCATCTCGGGTAGCATCTCCAAGAGCATCGCATAGCATAATCCTACCCAGCGATCCTCTCCTTGTCGCCCTGTTAGAGAGGATCACCGGGTTGTATCTGCACTTGGAAGGGTGTGTTTTATTAAGTATCCGGTTCTAGTTGTCATAAGGTCAAGGTACAACTCCGGTCGTCCTTTACCGAGGGACACGGCTATTCGAATAGATTAACTTCCTGCGGGTGCACCACATAACCCAACACGCTTGATCCCATTTGGCGGACACACTTTTTCGGGTCATGCCCGCCGCGAAAGATCAACACATCGCAGCCCCGCTTAGGCACAACAGAGGTCAGGCCGCGGGTCTAAACCT
Organism: Aegilops speltoides; assembly: GCA_021437245.1. Taxonomy (NCBI): domain Eukaryota; kingdom Viridiplantae; phylum Streptophyta; class Magnoliopsida; order Poales; family Poaceae; genus Aegilops; species Aegilops speltoides. The sequence goes on from CM038141.1 coordinate 264,984,302, forward strand.
AAGCGCCAGGGTGCCGGCCCATCGCCTGAGCACACACCGTTGCGTGAAGCGCCGAAGCAGACCTAGCCTAGTGGTGTTCCAGGTCCAATATGGCGCGCCACTCGATCGCCGACGTCCACGAAGGCTTCGGCTGATACCACGACGTCGGGATACCCATAACTACTCCCACGTAGATGGTTAGTGCGTATAGACCAAATGGCCAGACTCAGATCAAATACCAAGATCTCGTTATACGTGTTATTATGAAGCAACCGCGGACGCCGACCAGGGCCAGGCCCACCTCTCGCCTAGGTGGTCTCAACCTACCCTGTCGCTCCGCCACAAAGATCCACACAAAGGGCCGTCGGGACAAAGGTCCTTTTAGCCCCCAATCCGTGAATCACTCGCGGGTACTCTTCGAGCGGACCCGACTTTAGTCACCATCTGTAGTATGTATGTATGTATAGTATATACCCGTGATCACCTCCCGAGTGATCACGGCCCGATAGTATAGCAAGGCAGACTGACAAGAATGTAGGGCCAATGATAAACTAGCATCCTATACTAAGCATTTAGGATTGCAGGTAAGGTATCAACAGATGTAGCAACAATGTCAGGCTATGCATCAGAATAGGATCAACGGAAAGCAGTAACATGCTACACTACTCTAATGCAAGCAGTATAGAGGAGAATAGGCGATATCTGGTGATCAAGGGAGGGCTTGCCTGGTTGCTCAGACAAGGAGGGTCGTCGGTGACGTAGTTGATCACAGCGGCATCAGCGGCAGTCTCGGAGTCTACCGGAGAGAAGAGGGGGGAAGAAACAGTAAATACATAGCAAGCAAGAGCGTAACAGGACAACAAACAGAGCTAGACATGTTCTAATGCGGTGCTACACGTTACCGGCGAAGGGGGATAACATCCGAGAATGTTTCCCAGTGTTTAGCATTTTGGACATTTAAATCGGAGGAAAAGTTCCATGTTACGCTATGCTAGGAGTGTGTGGCGGACGAACGGAGGGTGTAACCGGATTCGTCTCGTCGTTCTGAGTAACTTTCATGTATAAAACTTTTTCATCCGAGCTACGGATTATTTTATATGTTTTTTCGAAGATAAAAACAATATTCGGAAAACCCTGAAATTTTGCTAAGTCTGAGAATTCGACAGTTTTAAACATTACTTGGCTGTTTTCAAAACACTACAACTATTGATCTGTAACTCCTATGATTTTGTGCCTTATATCAATATGGAGCATTTTTCTGTGGTCTATAAGATAGTAGCACTTTCATCTCTGTTAGAGTCCATTTGATTGATCATTAACAGCTCTAAAGTAGCTATGAAATTAAAGCTGTTTTCAGCTTTTCTATTAACAGAACATTGGAATTTGTGATTTTTGTAGGAATTAAACCATACATCAAAAGGATTTGGTCCAGTGGGATAAAATGGAGTTTGTCATGTATGCTTTCTACTCATATTATTTTTACCCATGTTAACCGCTGGTTAGACGTTGTTTAGAGGCTGTACAGAGGGTCAGACAATGTCAAATTAGAAAAGCTAGCACTAGCTACTGATGGCGAATATTCTTGAATCGTGTAGCATAGCAGCAGCAGAGCTGCAGCGAGCAAAGACGGCGCTGGTGCGTCTTGGTGCGTCTGCGGGGCGGGAGCAGAGCTCAGCGAGCAGCAAGCATGGCGTGAGCAGCGAAGGCAGGCGTTGAGGCGCGGCGGCTGGCGCAGTCCGCAGCGACTACGGGCACGATTAAGGGCAGGGCTGGTGCGTGCGGGCGTGGTGACGCGCGTGTGGCGGGTCGGCGAGCGCCGTAACGGGCGGCGTTGGAGCAGTAGCAGGAGAAGTAGCACTAGACCACGGCGAGGCTGGCGCGCGTGCATAGAAGCAGCCACAAGCCGCGACGCATGTATGCAGCGTCTGCAGCTCTTCCAGACGAGCTCGGGGGCGGCCTATGGTGCAAGAATGGGAGGGGAGAGGATGTGCTCACCGAGCAGGCACAGGGAGGCCCGTTGAGTGGCTTAGGAGCAGCAGAGGTGGCCGGTGTTGGCTGTTAGACTGTATATACGTAGCCTGTGTATATCTGTGTTGTAACCTGTATTGTACCCCTTGGGTACTTCTATATAATGAGATAGCCACACCCCAGATTAGGGGTGTCGTGCAGTTTCCCAAAATACTTTGTTTTACATGGTATCAGTTTATGTTACGATATGTCTTCCGCTGCTCCCGCCGCCGCCGCCGTCGCGCCGACCTCCGTCGCCCAGCTGCCGCCGCCACGATCCTCGCCCGCCGCCGTTCCTCGCCTCCGAGCCTCTCGCGGCGGCCTATAGAACCCGCCGCCGCTGCGCTGCTGGGTCCCGATCGGATCTCGCCCGCATGGCGAGCCCTCGGTGACCTAGTTCGATCGCGGCCGGCTTGCCGCGCCCGGCCTCGCCGCTGCACCACCGCGCTACTGGCGCCGCCTTTCCACCATCTTATGGCGCTGCCGCCGCCTCTCGCCTCGGCTACTACGTATGGAGCTCCTCCGATGGCCTCGGTGCTCACTTGCCGCCGCCGTCCTCATGGCCGGCGTTCGGTGCGCCGCCTCTACATCAACCACCGGCGGCGCCCCAGAGCCACCCCTATGGGTCATCGCCGTCGCCTCACCAGCAACCCTACGCCGCCTACCCGGGGCGCCGCGGGCTGCTGGCGTCTGGGAGGGGGGCGCCTCCCTGTAGCCATCGTACGGGGCTGCGGCCGCGCCACCGCAGCAGCCTCCCGGGGCCGCGGTCGTCTCGCCCTACGGGGCTCATGCCGCTGGTCCTCCTGGGTTCCCCGCCCTGTATCCAGTGCCTGCTGCTCATGTCGACCCGGTCGCCGCGTCGTCGCCGTTCTACTTTTCACATCTGCTACCGGTGAAGCTTGCGCCGGATAATTACCTGTCCTGGCGTGCCCAGGTGTTGCCTCTTCTGCGGAGCCGCTACTTGGAGGGATACGTTGACGGGTCCATACCGTGTCCACCACCCCACCACCCGGCGTACCACACCGGGTGGCTCGGGATCGAGCCATCCTCTCCGCCATCAGTCCTCGCTCACCCCGAGCGTCACCTCGCTGGTCATCTTCGCCGCTACATCTCGGGAGGCGTGGGCGGCGCTTCACACCAGCTTTTCCTCTCAGTCTCAGGCGCGTGCTCACTCCATCCGCACTGAGTTGGGTGAGACGAAGCTTGGTGACCTCAGCATCACCGACTACTTCAACAAGATGCGGGGTCTCGCTGACACGTTGGCCTCCGTCGGCCAGTCATTACAGGATGAGGAGTTCACCACGTTCGTAGTAAATGGGCTTGATGATGATTATGACAATCTCATTGAGAACGTTCACGGTCGCGATGACCCACTACCACCTCGTGAGCTCTATGCTCGTCTGCTTGGATGCGAGCAGCGCATTAAGGCGCGCCGAGCTTCCCCCAGTTTCGCCTCCGCCAATGCCGCCACTCGCGGCAAGACTCAGCGGTCCTCGTCCTCCGGAGGCAAACCGGCGTTGCCTTCATCATCAGCTTCGAGGGGCAGCGCTCCCACCATCACAGGTGGCAACCGGCCTGTGGCGTGTTGTTCCTCTTGTGGTGCCCAACAGGCGTGCCAGCTGTGTGGCTTGGAGCGCCACATTGCTTCTCGCTGTCATCGCCGCTACAAGCAGGATTTTCTGGGCCTCGGCAACGACAAGCAGGCTGCCGCTGCCGTGACGAGTCATGATCATGGTCGTACTCCGTCATACTCGTTGATCCTACATGGTACATGGACACTTGGAGCTACCAACCACCTCACCGTGAGATGGGTAAGCTCTCTACTCAGAGCCATATCGCGGTCATGATCGGTGCACACCGCTAGTGGAGCGGTATGCGATCTCTCATGTTGGTCAGGCTTCTCTCCTTGGACACAACTTTCGCACATTGCATCTATCTAATGTCCTTCGTGTTCCTTCTGCTACACGTAGTTTGTTGTCCATTCCTCAACTTACTCGTGATAATAATGTCCTTGTTGAGTTTCACCCTTTTCGTTTCTTTATCAAGGATCGGGACACGAGGGCCGTTCTGCTTAGCGGTCGTCTTCGCCATGGCCCGTATGCACTTGATGCGCCGCGCTCCTCTTCCACGCCGTCCTCTCCTCAGGTGTTCAGTGGTGTTCGTGTGTCGCCTACACACTGGCATGCACGCCTTGGTCACCCGGCGACTCCCATAGTTCGACATATTTTGCATCGTCATGATCTACTAGTTGTGTCCAATAAAACTGCTGAAACTATTTGTGATGCATGTCAGCAGGGCAAGAGTCATCAGTTAGCGTTTTCAGAGTCTAGTCGTGTTGTGAAACATCCTCTTGAGCTTGTGTTTTCTGATGTATGGGGTCATGCCCAGACATCCGTTAGTGGTCACAATTATTATGTCAGTTTCATTGATGCTTACAGCCGTTTCACTTGGTTATATCTTATTAAGCGAAAGTCTGATGTGTTTGATGTCTTCATTCAGTTTCAAGCACACGCTGAGCGCCTTCTTAAGCAGTAAAATCATCCATGTCCAATCCGATTTGGGGTGAATACCACAACCTCAACTCGCTTTTTAATAAGCTTGGGATCTCGCTTTGCTGCGTGTCATGCCCTCACACACATCAGCGAGAATGGTGTCACTGAGCGAAGCATCGTCATCTTGTTGAAACTGGTTTAACCTTGCTAGCTCATGCCTCCGTCCTGTTTCGGTTCTGGAGTGATGCTTTCTCTATAGCTTGTTTTCTTATAAACAGGCTCCCCTCGAGGCTTCTGAAAATGCAAACTCCACTTGAGCTCCTACTTAATGAGACTCCGGACTACACTTTCTTCAAAGTGTTTGGGTGTGCCTGCTGGCCTCACCTCCGTCCATACAACAAGCGCAAGCTAGAGTTCAGGTCAAAGAAGTGTGTCTTTCTTGGGTACAGTTCTCTTCACAAAGGGTACAAGTGCTTACATGTTCCTACCAACCGCGTCTACATCTCTCGTGACGTTGTGTTTGACGAAAATGTGTTTCCCTTTCGTGCACTTCCGATTGACCCTACCACTTCCACTTCCACACTACCAGTGCTTGTGTCTACACCTACGCCTGATCAGTTTGTGGATGTTGCATATGCCCCTGCGTTGCTTCCTAATCATGCTGCAGGTATTGGACGCGGTGCTCGGCTCGAGCTCCTTGATGAACAGGTCGTCGATGATCCTCCTGGTCGGGACATGCATGGGCCATGCATAACGGGCGGCACCCGCCCACCCGTCCTCCATTCGCCCCAGGCGGTCAGCCCACCTGGCTCGCCCACGCCAGCGCCAGTGGCCTCCTCCGACTTCGCGGGACCGGCCACCCGGTGGCGCCTCGCGCCCGACAAAGGGGCCTCGCCAATGGCCGCCTCGCTGACCAGCAGGCCTCGCCCGATGGCCGCCTCGCCCAACCCGCGGGCCTCGCCGACCGCGGGCCTCGTCCACACCGGGCGTTTCGCTGGCTCGCCCTGCGTGGTTCGCTTGGTCACCGGGCGGGCTCGTCCCCTCGGCCGGCTGGTCTTTGTCGCTAGTCCAGTGGCCCGCCGCGATTACAGCCGCCATCAGGAGCCCGACCGCGGGTTCGGCCCGGCCTCGCCCACGACTTCGCTGATCCGCTCCAGCTCGGCGGAATCTGCGGTCACACTTCGCACAAGACACGAGCCGATCTGGCGTCTTTCGCCAAAGAATGGACAGATAGCATGCTTGCGTGGCTTGCTGCGTGCATGGCTCATCTTCTTTGGCGATCCCATCTGCGAGCCTCGTCACTTCGAGCTGCGTTGAGTATTCCTCATTGGCGTGCTGCAATGGAACAAGAGTTTCATGCCCTCCAACAGAATGATACTTGACGTCTTGTTCCTCCAAAGTCTGGTGTCAACATCATTGATTCTAAGTGGGTCTTCAAGGTCAAGCGACATGCTGATGGTTCCATTGAGCGTTACAAGGCACGGTTGGTTGCTAAGGGCTTCAAACAGAGGTATGGTCTTGATTATGAAGACACGTTCAGTCCAGTTATCAAGCCTACTACCATTCGGTTACTACTGTCTCTTGCGGTTACTTGTGGATGGTTCCTTCGTCAGCTTGATGTGCAGAACGCTTTTCTCCATGGCATTCTGGAGGAGGAGGTTTATATGCGTCAGCCGCCTGGTTTTGTTGATCCGACACGACCTCATCATCCATCGTAAATGCGTCAAGGCATTTGTATGGACTCAAACAGGCTCCTCGTGCGTGGCACGCTCGCCTTGGATCTGTTCTTCGGGCCCTTGGGTTTGTTCCCTCCACTGCTGATACATCCCTGTTCCTCCTCCAGCGCCCTAAGGTTACGATGTATATCTTGGTTTATGTTGATGATATCATCCTTGTCAGTTCCTCGGCTGCTGCTGCTGATCGCCTTGTGATTGCTCTCCGTGATGATTTTGCTGTCGAGGACTTGGGTGCTCTTCACTTTTTCCTTGGTCTTGAGGTTTCACGGTCCTCTGCCGGCTTGACCCTCACTCGTAAGAAGTACTCCTTGGACTTGTTGCGTCGTCTTTGGCATGCTCAAATGCAAGCCTGTTTACACCCCGATGTCTGCTCCATTGATCGGTTGTGCGCTCTGATGGTGATCCTCTCTCGTCTGATGATGCTACTGAGTATCGCAATATCGTTGGTGGTCTGAAATATCTCACTATTACGAGACCTGATATCTCCTATCTGATTAACCGTGTTTGTCGGTTTTGCATGCACCGGGATGTCTCATTGGTCACCGTGAAGCGTATTTTGCGCTATGTCGGCTTTACTACTGCTTATGGTTTGCTTCTTCAGCCTGCACCGTCATATGAGCTCTCGGCTTTCTCTGATGCTGAGTGGGCTGGCAGTCCGGATGACAGGCGATCCACGGGGGGTTATGCGGTATTTCTGGGTCCTAACTTGATCGCCTGGAATGCTCGCAAGCAAGCAACCGTGTCTCGCAGTAGCACCGAGGCTGAGTACAAAGCTGTTGCTGATGCAACTGCTGAGATCATATGGGTATAGTCTCTGTTGAGAGAGTTGCGTGTTCCTCAAGCTCGTCCTCCGGTCTTATGGTGTGACAACATTGGTGCTACATATCTTTCTTCTAATCCAGTGTTCCATGCAAGGACGAAACACATTGGGGTGGATTATCACTTTGTTCGGGAACGTGTTGCACAGAAGCTACTCTGTATCAAGTTCATTTCATCAAAGGATCAACTTGCTGACATCTTCACGAAGCCTCTTCCACAACCACAGTTTGTAGGCTGTAGGCGCAATCTTAACTTGCTTTGTACTTCAGGACATAGTTAAGATTGAGGGAGGGTGTTAGAATGTATATACGTAGCCTCTGTATATCAGTGTTGTAACCTGTATTGTACCCCTTGGGTACTTCTATATAATGAGATAGCCACACCCCAGATTAGGGGTGTCATGCAGTTTCCCAAAATACTTTGTTTTACATTGGCGACGGCGGCGGCGACCGAGAGGGATGGAGGTTGAGGACGGGGAAGCAACGGGTGTCCCGGTGGCTTCCGACTCGATATCACCCATGTAGTCGAAGTAGGCGACGAAGACGGTGCCCCTGGCGCGGTCTCTGGCAGCGAGGAGGCCATCGGCGACGGCTACACCGACGACGCGTCCATGGCGGAGATCAAGGAGGGGGATCTGAGGAGGGAGGCAGAGGGAGATGGGTGCGAGCAAAACTAGGGTTGGGCGCCGGTGACGTTGGGGTGGCTTATAGGCGTCGGGGAGGTCGGGGATGGCCGCCACGCATGTCCCTGGCGCCATGGATGGCTGCCACACCCCTCCATCGTCCCTGTAGCGAGGGGAAGGGGATAAGTGGGAGTGGGCTGGTATTATACTCAGGTGGGTCGGCCAGTTGGGCCGTCTGGCCCAGTTGGCCAGGGAGGCCTTTCTCTCTTTTTTCGTATTGTATTTTCCTGTTGTTGTTTTTTGTTCTCTTATATTTTTAGTTTTTGTAAAAATACTAAAGTGGCACCCAAAATAGATGTTACAATTTATACCACAGCCACAAACAACTTAGCACTGAAATAAAATAGTTTTGAAATTGTTTGTCATTTTAAAAGCATTTATATAATTATTAATGCTGCTATTTTATTCCTTTTAGAGTGTTTAAACATTTTATAAAGGTGTGATTTGACCACCATAATTACCTATGCATTATTTGGCACAACCCGAACATTTTAGTTTTAATCTTTGAAAACTTTTGTTGTTTGCCTGATTTTTAAATTGAATTCAAATCGGTTTCGAACTAATGCGAGATTAGCCACAGTAATCGTGGTGACATGGCATCGTTAACGTGTGATTACTGTAGCATGATTACCTGGGCGTCACACACGCCTTGTATGTCTTTACCCTGCGCTTAGAGGGAACTTGCCGGCGCAAGCACACTTGCTGAGTGCGGAACATCAGCAGCCCTCTGGCGGTGCTGTTGCCGGCAAGAAATCTCGTCGGGATAGTTGCAGCGCACTTGTATCGTTGAGCGGACTCGAAAACAAATCAAGGGCGCAACTTAGTCGCGAGTCGATTCCTCCGCGCGCAGGTTTCCCATACAAAACACGCTTCGTTCAGGGCGCGGCTCCGCATTCCCAGCCCACAAGAGGATGCATGATGAGGATGAAAAACTTATCGATATCGCGGCCCCGCAACTCGACTTGCGGGGATGAATCTTATTATTCGCAGCCCCAAAGAATGCTGGTTTGCGGGTCCAGTGCGGTCGTCATTCTGCTCCTTCCTTGTCGCTGTTATTTTAGTTATGATAGCAACCTAGGCACTGCCGCAATAAGTTATTTTTGTAATGTAACCGTCTCGGGCAATGCTCGCTATGTTGCATCCTTTGTATGTTTTTACCCTACGCTTTTAGGGGACTTGCGGTGCATACACACTTGCTGAGTCACGGAACATCAGCAGCTCTTTGGCGGTGTTGCCTCCGGCAAGAAACCTTGTCGGGAGCTAGTTGCAGCGCTTTCATTGTTGGCGGACTCGAAAACAAATCAAGGCGCAACTTAGCCACGAGCCGGCTCCTCCGCGCACAGGTAATCCACACAAAGCATGTCCCACGGCGAGGCTTGCTATGTTACATCCTTTACCCCGTCACGTCCCTTGCACGTTTTTACCCTACGCTTTTGGGAAACTTGCCGGCGCTAACACGCTTGCTGAGTGCGGAACATCAGCAGCCCGCTAGCGGTGTTGCTTCCGGCAAGAAACCTTGTCGGGGCCAGTTGCAGCGCACTTTCATTGTTGAGCGGACTCGAAACAAAGCAAGGGCGCAACTTAGCCACGAGCCGGCTCCTCCGCGCACAGGTTTTTTTCATACAAGGCACGGACGTTCAAGGAATATAACATAAAAAATTAAAACTGAAGGTGCTCTGTACTCAAGCTTTGGCAACTTAGCTTTTCCGTCTTCTGTGCTCCGGCAAGGCTGCACTTCTCCCTTGATTCCCTCCCTTGTATGTTTTCACCCTCACGCTTTTAGGGAGCTCGTCGGTGCCGACACACTTGCTGAGTGCGGAACATCAGCAGCCCGCTGGCGGTGTTGCCTCCGACGAGAAATCTCGTTGGGCTAGTTGCAGCGCGCTTTCATTGTCGAGCAGACTCGAAACAGATCAAGGGCGCAACTTAGCCATGATTCGATCCCCCCGCGCACAGGTTTTCCATACAAGGTACGGTCCCCCAAGGGATAGGACTCAAAAATTCGGAACTGACTGCTTTCTTCGCTCTACTTGCCGGTGGAGCTCGATGGCGCGTCCTCGACGGCAACGCAGCGCTCCGGAGAGGTGCGCTTGCCGGAGTGGGCACCAGAGCTATTCTTGCCGGGCTTAGTCTTTGGCGAACTATCTTTGCTTCATTGCACTTGCCGGTGGAGCTCGATGGTGCATCCTCGACGGTAGCGCAGCACTCCGAAGAGGTGCGCTTGCCGGAGTAGGCATCAGAGCTGCTCTTGCCGGACTTGGCCTTCTTCTTCCCCCGGGGAGCTTCAGCGGCAAGTGGTTTGTGCTCTGCTGTGGCTGCCGCTTCCCAGTAGATCTTGTCGGTACAGATAAGTGCATCTTTCTTGTCACCGTGGACAGAAATAACACTTATTGGACCAGGCATCTTGAGCACATTGTAGGCATAGTGCGAGGCCGCCATGAACTTGGCAAGTGCTGGACGGCCGAGTATCCCATTTATGGCAATGGGAAATCAGCAACGTCAAATGTGACTCTTTCTGTCCTGAAATTCAGCTCGCTGCCAAAGGTTACTGGTAGTGTGATCTTCCCCTTCGGCTTGCTCCTTCCCGGATTTATTCCTTGAAAGGTACCAGTCTCTTCGAGCTCGCTGTCGGGGATCTGGAGCTTCTTGAGCACTACGGAGGAGATGAGATTCAGGCCGGCCCCGTCGTCAACCAACATCTTTGTGACTTTGAGGTTGCGGATAGTTGGTGAGACCAACATCGGCAGGCACCCGACCGCGGTGATGTGGTCAGGGTGGTCCTCAACATCAAAGACGATGGGCGTGCTGGACCACTTCAGGGGCTTGCGCGACTCGACTGATGGCTCTGCTGCGTTCACCTCCCGCACCCATTGTTTGAGTTGACGGTGTGAGGTGTGCAGAGAAGCACCGCCGTCAACGCACACAACCTCCATTGCCTTCTGAAACTCTTGGTCATCAGTCTCATCCTCATCCATCTCATCATCCTCATCTTCTTCTTCGTCCTTGTCACGGCCCCGGGGAGGTCTATCTCCTTGCCGCTGCTTGGGCTTGCCGTGGCGCCCTCCCCGGCCGGGAAGCTTCTTGTCGGATCCTCCGCCACCCTTCTGGGCCTTCTGCTTGTCGCGGCGTTCGTATTCAGCTTTCTGTAGCTCTGCCATCTGCTCAACCTTCTTGCACGCTTGGAGATCATGGCCCTTGGTGCGATGGATCTTGCAATATTGCTTGCCGGAGCCGTCCTGCTTGTCGGCGGCCACCACAGCCTCGCCGGAGTCGCTGGCTTTGGCCTTGCCGGAGCCGCCTTCGTTGCCGGACTGCTCAACGACTAGCACATCCTTAGCCTTTCTCTTTCTGTTGTTCCGCCTCCGGTTCTTCCTTGCCGGAGCGGCGTCCTCCTCACTGTCAGATCCTTCTGCTCCTGCAGTCTCTCCGGGGATTTTCCTCCCCTCCTCAGCCCGTGCACACTTGTCGGCCAGGGCATAAATCTCACTGACATCTCTGATCTTGCACATCGCCATCTCCTCCCTCATCCTGCGGTTACGCACGTTCTGATGGAACGCGCTGATGACCGCGGCAGGGTGGACATCTGGGATGTTGCGCTGCACCTGGCTGAACCTCTGTATGTACTTGCGCAGGGGTTCTCCCTCCTTCTGGACGAGTAGATGCAAATCGCTTTCCTGGCCATGTGGTTTGTGGCCGCCCGTGAAGGCGCCGACAAACTGATGGCACAGGTCCGCCCATGAAGAGATGGAGCCGTCCGGCAAGTGCATGAGCCAAGATCTGACGTTGGGCTTGAGCACCAGCGGGAAGTAGTTGGTGAGGATCTTCTCGTCGCGCCCGGCAGCTGTGCACCGCGATGGTGTAGATCTTTGAGGAACTCCGGCGGATGTATCCTGCCATCGTACTTTTCGTGCCGGCTTGAAGTTCTTGTATGCGGGCCCTTTGGACTTGCCGCAGCTCACGTGTGAGCAGGGCAACCTGCCGCGTACGGCAAGTCGCCTGGTTCCCCTGGCGCATGCATGTCGACAGTGGGCCCAGCGCGCTGGTCGGATTGACGTCGCGCTTCTCTTCGACGCTCAATGCGGGTTCGGGCGTCTTCGTGTCATCGTTCTTGAAGAACTTGGCATTGATCGCGGCGAGTTCGCGGGTCCAACGACGCAGTGGAGTCGGCGTCGAGGTTGGCCCGGCAAGCCGGCGATCTTGGCCTTCGGGGCGGGGAGTGCATGGTGGTGGCACCCCCAGCGGTCTTGTCGGCGTCGGCTTGCACCTGGGCGCCTTGCCGGGGCTTCGATGCGTTCGGTTGCCGGGGCTTGTCGCCGTTGGCGAAGCCGATGAGGCTATAAATGGTCATCCTCCAGTCGTCAATCTTGTGTGGCGCCGGAGGGTAATCTAGAAGCAGCTGGGCTCGGGCCAGCGCTTCCTCTGCGGTCTTGGGTGGCGGTGGCGACGAGCGGCGCGAGGAGCGGGATGTGCTCGGACTCCCAACTGGATTGGAAGGAGCAACACCCCGTCCGGGCGACCGTACCTCACTCGCGCCAGCATGCTGGCGTGCATGCTGGTCTTGAACGTCCCGCGACCCACCAGCTTGGCCTTGCTCCAACGCGAGCACGGTGCTAGGAGCACCGGGGCGTTGTCGACCTTGCACCTCCTGGGAGGGGCGAGGTGTCTGCACGGTTGCCGACGCTTGCGGGGCCTTGTTTTTGGACCTGGTGACGACGTGAGTCCTACTTTCGGCGCCCGCTCCTCCGCCGGCATCCACTCCACCGCCCGTTTGCTCCTGCGGCGGTGGTAGAATCGATGTAGACGGAGCGGCCACCTCCGAAGGCTTCTTCTTCGGTGGCATGTTGATGAAGGCGTTGATGTAGCGCGCGCGGAGACCGGATCAGATGCTCACGACCTCGACGCCCCCCTACCTGGCGCGCCAAAGATGTCGTGACTGGGGACGAGCACCTATGGGGCAAGGGGGCCCCTTCTAGTCCGGCAAGGGAGCGGAGGGAGCGAGCAGAGCAGATCGAGGTCACACGCGCGGGGGAGACGGGATTTTTACCCAGCTTCGGAGCTCTCCGGAGAGATAAAACTCCTACTACTGCTTTGTGTTTGTATTTGTTCTGGCTCGAGAGCGCGAGCGTGTGGTGTGGTATTGAATCTCCGAACTGCGGAACCCCTTCTACGTGCGCATGGGCCTCCCTTTTATAGTCCAAAGGGGGTCACCAACAGGTGGCAGCGTAGGAAGAGGGGTAGAAAGGTAAAAGCGCAGGTTGGTACAGCGATGTCCAAAGGTCCCTACCTAACTCGGCGGCGGGGACAAGGGCATTTAATGCCGTCCGGTCGCCCAACAAAGGTGCAAGAAGCGACCGTTAGGGGCGCCACCGATCGCCACGATGGCCTCCTTGTCAGCTCTGCTTGCCACCTCGCACCGCATGGTTGCGCAGCGCCTTGCCACGTGCTCCTGGGATGGCCCTGGGGTGACACGTCGTTGGATGCGCTGGAGCTTGGGTGCAGGGTGGCAGCCTTGCCGTGGCAAGCGTCTTGCCTCGGCCCTTCTCTTGTCGTGCCGGCAAGCTTGCCGGTCGCCGGGCCTTGTCGGGACGCGCGGGGCGTCGCGGCAAGTCTTCTGGAAGCGCCTTGGTTGGCCTTCCCGGCAAGCTCCTCTTGCCGGGGCCTTGTTCTTCCTGGCAAGCTTCTCTTGCCGGGGCCTTGTCTACTTGGTTGACACTTTGTTCTTGAATGGCAGTAAATGGAAATGACGGAGGGTCTTGGCGGGTGCCTGGCAAGCCTTGCCGCGGGGTGCTGCGACTGCCCGTGCACAAGTTCGGGGTACTAAGGTACCCCTACTTTAGTACACCGACACATCGCTCAAGCTTGGGGGTGGCTTAAGTCAATGTTATATTCATGCCACAATCATGAGCTCTCAAGAGAACTGATTATTCAAAATTTTTATGCTCGGCTTTCTCTCAATGATCGCACCATGCTTGATACTTCCTGTGCTGGTTCTTATATGCTGAAGACTATTGAATTCAAGTGGGACTTACTGGAAAGAATTAAACGCAACTCAAGATTGGGGTTCGACGATGGTAAGGAGTCGGTATGACACCTAAGTATGATTGTGTTAAATCTTTTATGGATACCGATGCTTTTCGTGGATTTAGCACTAAATATGGACTTGACTCTGAGATAGTAGCTTCTTTCTGTGAATCTTTTGCTACTCACATTGATCTCCGTAAGGAGAAGTGGTTTAAATATAATCCTCCCATTGAAGTAAAAGTAGTTGCACCTATTATAGTTGAAGAAAAGACTATCACTTATAATGATCCTATTGTTCCTACTATTTATGTTGAGAAACCACCTTTCCTTGTTAGGATAAAGGATCATGCTAAAGCTTCAACTGTGGTTCGTAAGAGTAGTACTAGAACATATACACCTCCTGAGCAAATTAAAGTTGAACCTAGTATTGCTATGGTTAAAGATCTCTTGGCTGATAATATTGATGGGCATGTTATTTACTTCTGTGAGGAAGCTGCTAATATTGCTAAACCCGATGCTAAGATACATAGACCTATTCTAGGCATGCCTGTTATTTCTGTTAAAATAGGAGATCATTGTTATCATGGCTTATGTGATATGGGTGCTAGTGCTAGTGCAATACCTATTTCCTTATACCAAGAAATTATGCATGATATTGCACCCGCTGAGTTAGAAGATATTGATGTCACTATTAAGCTTGCCAATAGAGATACTATTTCACCAGTTGGGATTGTTAGAGATGTCGAAGTCTTGTGTGGGAAAGTTAAATATCCTGCTGATTTTCTTGTTCTTGGTTCCCCACAAGATAGTTTTTGCCCCATTATATTTGGTAGACCCTTCTTGAATACTGTTAATGCTAGGATTGATTGCAAAAAGGATGTTATTACAATTGGCTTAGGGGATATGTCTCATGAGTTTAATTTTGCTAAGTTTCGTAGACAACCCCATGATAAAGAATTGCCTAGTAAGGATGAAATTATTGGTCTTGCTTCCATTGCCATGCCTCCTACTGATCAGTTAGAACAATATTTGCTAGACCATGAAAATGATATGTTCATGAATGAAAGAAGGTAAATAGATGAAGTATTCCTTAAACAGGGTCCTATTCGGAAACACAACTTGCCTATTGAAATCCTAGGGGATCCTCCTCCACCTAAGGGTGATCCTGTGTTTGAGCTTAAACCTTTACCTGATAATCTTAAATATGCTTATCTTGATGAAAAGAAGATATATCCTGTTATTATTAGTGCCAACCTTTCAGAGCAGGAAGAGGAAAGATTATTGAAAACTTTGAAGAAGCACCGTGCTGCTATTGGATACACTCTTGATGAACTTAAGAGCATTAGTCCCACTCTATGCCAACACAAAATTAAATTGGACGAAGATGCCAAACCGGTTAGAGATCATCAACGACGGTTGAATCCTAAGATGAAAGAAGTGGTAAGAAAGGAGATACTAAAGCTCCTTGAGACAGGTATAATTTATCCCGTTGCTGATAGTGATTGGGTAAGTCATGTCCATTGCGTCCCTAAGAAGGGAGGTATTACTGTTGTTCCTAATGATAAAGATGAATTCATTCTGCAAGGAATTATTACAGGTTATAGGATGGTATATGATTTCCATAAATTAAATAAAGCTACTAAGAAAGATCATTACCCTTTACCTTTTATTAATCAAATGCTAGAAAGACTATCCAAACAGACACATTTCTGCTTTCTAGATGGTTATTCTGGTTTCTCTCAAATACCTGTGTCAGCGGACGATCAATCAAAAACTACTTTTACTTGCCCTTTCAGTACTTTTGCTTATAGACGCATGCCTTTTGGTTTATGTAATGCACCTGCTACCTTTCAATGATGCATAATGGCTATATTCTCTGACTTTTGTGAAAAGATTTGTGAGGTATTCATGGACGATTTCTCCATTTATGGATCCTCTTTTGATGATTGCTTGAGCAACCTTGATCGAGTTTTGCAGAGATGTGAAGACACTATTTTCTTCTTGAATTGGGAGAAGTGCCACTTTATGGTTAATGAAGGTATTGTCTTGGGGCATAAAATTTCTGATAGAGGTATTGAAGTTGATAAAGCTAAAATTGATGCTATTGAAAAGATGTCGTGTCCCAAGGACAATAAAGGTATAAGAAGTTTCCTTGGTCATGCCGGTTTTTATAGGAGGTTCATTAAGGACTTTTCTGAAATCTCTAGGCCTCTAACTAAATTATTGCAAAAAGATATTCCTTTTTGCTTTGATGATGATTGTGTAGAAGCATTTGAAATACTTAAGAAGCTTTGATCACTGCACCTATTGTTCAGCCACCTGATTGGAATTTACCCTTTGAAATTATGTGTGATGCTAGTGATTATGCTGTAGGTGTTGTTCTAGGGCAAAGACTTGATAAGAAATTAAATGTTATTCAATATGCTAGTTAAACTCTTGACACTGCCCAGAGAAATTATGCTACTACTGACAAAGAATTCTTAGCAATTGTATTTGCATGTGATAAGTTCAGACCTTTTATTGTTGAATCTAAAGAAACTATTCACACTGATCATGCTGCTATTAAATATCTTATGGAAAAGAAGGATGCTAAGCCTACACTTATTAGATGGGTTCTCTTGCTCCAAGAATTTGATTTGCATATTATTGATAGAAAGGGAGCTGAGAACCCCATTGCAGACAACTTGTCTAGGTTAGAGAATGTTCTTGATGACCCACTACCTATAGATGATAGCTTTCCCGATGAACAATTAGCTGTCATAAATGCTTCTCGTATTGCTCCATGGTATGCTGATTATGCTAATTACATTGTTGCTAAATTTATACCACCTAGTTTCACATACCAGCAAAAGAAAAATTTCTTTTATGATTTAAGACATTACTTCTGGGATGACCCACACCTTTATAAAGGAGTAGATGGTGTTATTAGACGTTGTGTACCTGAGCATGAACAGGAGCAGATCCTATGCAAGTGCCACTCTAAACCATATGGAGGACACCACGCTGGAGATAGAACTGCACATAAGGTATTGCAATCCAGTTTTTATTGGCCTACTCTCTTCAAAGATGCCCGTAAGTTTGTCTTGTCTTGTGATGAATGTCAAAGAATAGGTAATATTAGTAGACGTCAAGAAATGCCTATGAATTATTCTCTTGTTATTGAACCGTTTGATGTTTGGGGCTTTGATTATATGGGACCTTTTCCTGCCTCTAATGGATATACACATATTTTAGTTGCTGTTGATTACGTTACTAAGTGGGTAGAAGCTATTCCAACTAGTAGTGCTAATCATAAAACCTCTATTAAGATGCTTAAACAAGTTATTTTTCTGAGGTTTGGAGTCCCTAGATACTTAATGACCGATGGCGGTTCACATTTTATTCATGGTGCTTTTCGTAAAATGCTTGCTAAGTATAATGTTAATCATAGAATTGCATCTCCTTATCACCCACAGTCTAGTGGTCAAGTAGAGTTGAGTAATAGAGAGCTAAAATTAATTTTGCAAAAGACTATCAATAGATCTAGAAAGAATTGGTACAAGATACTTGATGACGCATTATGGGCCTATAGAACTGCATATAAAAATCCTATGGGTATGTCTCCGTATGAGATGGTTTATGGAAAAGCATGTCACTTACCTCTTGAAAACTTGAACATAAAGCATATTGGGCTATTAAATATCTCAACTATGACTTCAAACTTTCCGGTGAGAAGAGGCTATTTGATATTAGCTCACTTGATGAATGGAGAACCCAAGCTTATGAGAATGCCAAGATGTTTAAAGAAAAAGTTAAAAGATGGCATGACAAAAGAATACAAAAGCGTGAGTTTAACGTAGGTGATTATGTGTTGCTATTCAACTCTCGTTTAAGATTTTTTGCAGGAAAACTTCTCTCTAAATGGGAAGGTCCTTATGTTATCGAGGAAGTCTATCATTCCGGTGCCATAAAAATCAACAACTTCGAAGGCACAAGTCCGAAGGTGGTGAACGGTCAAAGAATCAAACATTATATCTTTTATAATCCTATAAATGTTGAAACTAATATTATTGAAACCGTAACCTTGGAGGAATACATAAGGGACACTTTCCAGAACGTTTCAGAGTCCAAAAAGGAATAGGTATGTGGTAAGGTAAGTAAACCGACTCCAAAACAGTTCTAATAGCAATTTTTCTCCATTTTGGAACATTTAAGAAAATAGGAAATTAAGAAGTAGTCCAGGAAGGACACGAGGCGTCCACGAGGGTGGAGGGCGTGCCCACCTTAACTGGGCGCGCCCCCTTCCTCGTGGGCACCTCGTGTGCTCTTCGGACTCCGTTTTCGTGCACGATACTTCTTTTGGTCGGTAAAAAATCATTATATAATCTCTCGAAGGTTTTGACCATCGTATCATGCAAATATCCTCTGTTTTCGTTTCGAGCTGTTTTTCTGACAGATCTGGAGCATCATGACGTCACCCTCCTCCAACAATGAAGACAAGGATGCTTGGCTATTGAAGATAGATCTGAAAAGAGAAGAACCGGAGGAGATCAACAAGGATGAAGGGATCAAGAAGGCCATGGAGGATCAAGCTCCAGCGGTGGAAGAAGAAAACATCCCTCAACCTCTACCTAACCTCTTTACCCCAACTGAGATTGAAGCTTTCAAGATGATTGAGTTAGCTCGCATACAAAACAAGTATCTCACACAGGAAAATGTTTTGTTGAAGGATCATATCGTCGCACTCAAGGGCATTATCCGCAAGTTGGAGGAGCTTTTACGCTCGATGTGCGATTATCCACCATCATCATCACCACCTTCGTCACCTCCGAGGACATAATCACTTAGGTATGGGCACTCCCCTTGGCAACTGCCAAGCTTGGGAGAGTTGCCACGGTATCTTATCACCATCACACTCTTATCTTTACCGTTTTTCTTAGTTCAATCATTTCAGTAATATCTTGATCTAGTAGACTAAAGTTTTGGTATGAATTAGTTTTGAGTTTTGCTTTGTGATCCCTCTATGTAATCGAGTCCATGAGTTATCTATAATAAAGATTAGTGTTGAGTCAAGGGCTTTGCTATCTTGCTATGATCTTGAGAAAATAGAAAGAATAAAAGAGTTCATATTTATCTATGGATAGTAATGACTTCACATATAAAGAGTATGAGGCATAAAAGTTGTTGAGAGTTGACAAAAATAGTTTTGGTCATCATTGCAATTAAAGGAAGTAATGAAGAAAGAGAGGTTTTCACATACAAATATACTATCTTGGACATCTTTTATGATTGCGAGCACTCATTAAGTATGACATGATAAAGAGTTGATGTTGGACAAGGAAGACAACGTAATGGGTTATGTTTTCTCACATCTTAGTTAAAGTATATTGTCATGGATCGTCTAACATGTTGAGCTTGCTTTTCCCCCTCATGCTAGCCAAAATTCCTTGCACCAAGTAGAGATACTACTTGTGCTTCCAAATATCCTTAAACCCAGTTTTTGCCATGAGAGTCCACCATACCAACCTATGGATTGAGTAAGATCCTTCAAGTAAGTTGTCATGTTGCAAGCCATAAAAATTGCTCTCTAAATATGTATGACTTATTAGTGCGGAGAAAATAAGCTTTATACGATCGTGTGATATGGAAGTAATAAAAGCGACGGACTGCACAATAAAGGTTCATATCACAAGTGGCAATATAAAGTGACGTTCTTTTGCATTAAGATTTTGTGCATCCAACCCTAAAAGCACTAGACAACCTCTGCTTCCCTCTGCGAAGGGCCTATCTTTTACATTATGCAAGAGTCAAGGTGATCCTCACCTTTCCCTTTTTCATTTTATCCTTTGGCAAGCACCTCGTGTTGGAAAGATCCTGATATATATATATATATCCAATTAGATGTAAGTTAGCATGAACTATTATTGTTGACATCACCCAAAGGTGAATACGTTGGGAGGCGAAATTATAAGCCCCTATTTTTCTCCGTGTCCGATTAAAACTCCATAACCATAAGTATTGCGTGAGTGTTAGCAATTGTGGAAGACTATATGATAGTTGAGTATGTGGACTTGCTGAAAAGCTCTATTCTTGACTCTTTCCGATGTTATGATAAATTGCAATTGCTTCAATGACTGAGATTATCGTTTGTTAGTTCCCAATGAAGTTTATGGTCCATACTTGACATTGTGAACAGATTGTTACTTGAGCATAAGGAATCATATGACAATATATATATGTTGTTGTTATAAGAATGATCATGATGCCCTCATGTCCGTATTTTATTTTTATCGACACCTCTATCTCTAAACATGTGGACATATTTTTCGATTTGGCTTCGCTTGAGGACAAGCGAGGTCTAAGCTTGGGGAGTTGATCGTCCATTTTGCATCATGCTTTTATATCGATATTTATTGCATTATGGGCTGTTATTACGTTATGTCACAATACTTATGGCTATTCTCTCTTATTTTACAAGGTTTATCATGAAGAGGAGAATGCCGACAATAGGATTATGGGCTGGAAAAGGAGCTAATATTGAAACCTATTCTCGCACAGCTCAAAAGTCCTGAAACTCCACGAAAGTCATTTTGGAATTAATAAGAATTATTGAGCGAAAGAAGTACCAGAGGGGGCCCACACCCTGGCCACGAGGGTGGGGGCGCGCCCCCTGCCTCGTGGGCCCCTTGGTGGCCCTCCGGTCTCCATCTTCTGCTATATGAAGGCTTTTACCCTGGAAAAAAATCATAAGAAAGCTTACGGGACGAAACTCTGCCGCCATGAGGCAGAACCTTGGCGGAACCAATCTAGGGCTCCGGCGGAGCTGTTCTGCCGGGGAAACTTCCCTCCGGGAGGGGGAAATCATCACCATCGTCATCACGAACGATCCTCTCATCGGGAGGGGTCAATATCCATCAACATCTTGACCAGCACCATCTCCTCTCAAACTCTAGTTCATCTCTTGTATCCAATCTTTGTACCCAAACCTCAGATTGGTACATGTGGGTTTCTAGTAGTGTTGATTACTCCTTGTAGTTGATGCTAGTTGGTTTATTTGGTGGAAGATCATATGTTCAGATCCTTAATGCATATTAATACCCTATGATCATGAACATAAATATGCTTTGTGAGTAGTTACGTTTGTTCCTGGGGACATGGGTGAAGTCTTGTTATTAGTAGTCATGAGAATTTGGTATTCGTTCAATATTTTGATGAGATGTATGTTGTCTCTCATCTAGTGGTCTTATGTGAACATCGACTACATGACACTTCACCATTATTTGGGCCTAGAGGAAGGCATTGGGAAGTAATAAGTAGATGATGGGTTGCTAGAGTGACAGAAGCTTAAACCCTAGTTTATGCGTTGCTTCGTAAGCGGCTGATTTGGATCCACTAGTTTCATGCTATGGTTAGGTTTACCTTAATACTGCTTTTGTAGTTGCGGATGCTTACAATAGGGGTTAATCATAAGTGGGATGCTTGTCCAAGAAAGGACATCACCCAAGCATTGGTCCACCCACATATCAAATTATCAAAGTAATGAACGCGAATCATATGAGCGTGATGAAAACTAGCTTGATGATAATTCCCATGTGTCCTCGGGAGCGCTTTTCTCATTATAAGAAATTGTCCAGGCTTGTCCTTTGCTACAAAAAGGATTGGGCTACCTTGCTGCACTTTATTTACTTTCATTGCTTGTTACCCGTTACAAATTATCCTATTACAAAACTATCTGTTACCTACAATTTCAGTGCTTGAAGACAATACCTTACTCAAAACCGCTTGTCATTTCCTTCTGCTCCTCGTTGGGTTTGACACTCTTACTTATCGAAAGGACTATGATAGATGAACTATACTTGTGGGTCATCAAACATCCCAGACATCCACCTGGCAGTTGTCACCTCAGCGTTCTAGTCTAATGTGCGCAATAGGAGGATTCGTTCCAAGATGAACGTCCGACTCCCAAGACTGTGAATGAGCTGTACATCCTCGCGGAGAAGTGTGCCCGTATGGAGGAAGGAGGGAAACTCCCTAGAGAGGAGGATGACATCAGAGTTGACTCAGGGAATGAGAACGATGCTGCCAACTCGAAGAAGAAGAGCAAGAAGCGCAACAAGAAGCATTAGGAGAAGGCAGTGTTGGCTGTTGAGGGTTCCAATACCCCCAGTACCGGCAAGAAGGCCAAGGCCGAAGCCCCTGGCAAGGAAGAAGCCACATGCACTGGTTGTCGGGAGGCTGCGACGGCCGAAAAGGCTGGGAAGACCAATGGGCCGTACTGCAAGATCCACTGGACCAAGGGTCATGACCTCCAATAATGTCACGATGTCAAACAACTTGTCAAGAAGCAGAGGGCAGAGTATGAAAAGTGCGACAAGGAAAAAGATCAAGAAGGTGCTGGCGGAAAGGGTCGTAGCGGCAAGGGAGGTCGCCGCGACAAGGTTCCCTAGTGGCAGGAAAGGCCCACCAAGGGCCAAGAGAAGAAGGAAGACGACCTCGAAACTAAGGAAGAGGATGACGAGGAATCAGTGAGCAGGAATTCCAGAAGGCAACTGAGGCCTTATGAGTTCACGGGGGTGCATCTTTGCACTCCTCCCACCACCAACTCAAACAATGGGCGCATGAGGTTAACACTGTGGAACCCACAGTTAGCTCTCGAAAGCCTCTTGCTACCTATTGAGCTTGTGTTTGTTTTTCCCTTGAAGAGGAAAGGGTGATGCAGCAAAGTAGAGTGAGTATTTCCCTCAGTTTGAGAACCAGGGTATCAATCCAGTAGGAGACAATGCACATGTCACCGAATACCTGCACAAACAATCAACAACTTGCACCCAACGCGATAAAGGGGTTGCCAATCCCTTCACGGTTACTTGCAAAAGTGAGATCTGATGGAGATAGATAAACGACAAAGTAAATATTTTTGGTATTTTTGCTTTATAGATCAGAAAGTAAAATATTGCAAAATAGTAGATTGAAAACTAGTATGATGGAAAAGAGAACTTGTATGATGGAAAAGAGATTTGATATGATGGAAAAGAAACCCAGGGCCATATGTTTCACTAGTGGCTTCTCAAGATAGCAAGTAATACGGTGGGTGAACAGATTACACCGAGCAATTGATAGAAGAGCACATAGTTATGATGATATCTAAGGCAATGATCATGAACATAGGCATCACGTCCGTGTCAATTAGACCGAAATGATTAAGCATCTACTACTATTACTCCACAAATCGACCGACAACTGCCTGCATCTAGAGTATTAAGTTCATAAAGAACGGAGTAACGCATTAAGTAAGATGACATGATGTAGAGGAATTAACTCAAGCAATATGATGAAAACCCCATCTTTTTATCCTCGATGGCAACAATACAATACATGCTTTCATGCCCCTACTATCACTGGGAAAGGACACCGCAAGATTGAACCCAAAGCTAAGCACTTCTCCCATTGCAAGATAAACCAATCTAGTAGGCCAAACTAAACCGATAATTCGAAGAGACTTGAAAAGATATCAAATTATACATATAAGAATTCAGAGAAGACTCAAATAATATTCATAGATAATCTGATCATAAATCCACTATTCACCACATCTCGGCAAACACACCGCAAAAGATTATTACATCGAATAGATCTCCAAGAACATCAAGGAGAACATGGTATTGAGAATCAAAGAGAGAGAAGAAGCCATCTAGCTACTAGCTATGGACCCGTAGGTCAGTGGTAAACTACTCACGCTTCATCGGAAGGGCAATGGTGTTGATGTAGAAGCCCTCCATGACCGAATCCCCCTCCACAGGACACCGGAAAAGGCCCCTAGATGGGATCTCATGGGTACAGAAGGTTGCGACGCTAGAAAAGTGTTTTCGTGGCTCCCCCTAATGGTTTTGGGGGCATAAGAGTATATATGGACGAAAGAATTAGGTTAGGAGAGCTCTGAGGGGCCCACGAGGTAGGGGGCGCACCCTACCTCCCTAGGCGCACCCTCCACCCTCGTGGCCGTCTCGTTGCGTCTCCAAATTCATCGCCAAGTCTCCTTGTTTGCTTCTGGTCCAAGAAAGATCATTGTGAAAGTTTCATTCCGTTTGGACTCCATTTGGTATTCCTTTTCTGCGAAACTCTAAAACAGGCAAAAAAATAGAAACTGGCACTGGGCTCTCGGTTAATAGGTTAGTCCCAAAAATAATATAAAATAGCATATTAATGCATATAAAACATCCAATACAGATAATATAATAGCATGGAACAATAAAGAATTATAGATACATTGGAGACGTATCAAGCATCCCCAAGCTTAATTCCTGCTCGTCCTCGAGTAGGTAAATGATAAAAACAGAATTCTTGATGTGGAATGCTACCTAACATATTTATCCATGTAATTCCCTTTATTGTGGCATGAATGTTCAGATCCGTAAGATTCCAAACAGAAGTTTAATATTTACATAAAATGATAATAGTTCAAGCATTCTAACAAGGCAATTATGTCTTCTCAAAATAACATGGCCAAAGAAAGCTTATCCCTACAAAATCATATAGTCTGGCTACGCTCCATCTTCCTCACACAAAATACTCAAATCATGCACAACCCCGATGACAAGCCAAGCAATTGTTTCATACTTTGATGTTCATATCATGCATATGGCGCCTCGCATTGCTTACTTTATACATCTTATATGTCATCATCTTAGTTTAGATTTCATTTGTGTGAATGCCACTTGTTTGGTTTCTATATCATATATGTGAATTATGCAATGCCATCTTGTTTAGCCAGGCATCATATACGTGAATCATGCAAATGTCATCATGTTTAGCCAGTCATCATATATGTGAATTGTATCGGGCCATACTATTTTATTTCATCGTGTATTACATTTGTTGACAATATTTGTACATGGATGTACTCTTCCTGTGCATCAGCCATTTGAGTCGGTGATGGGAAAATCTAGAGAGAAAACAAGGTCTTCCGAGCAGTCAGTACTACCCGTCGATGCAAATTTTCTGCTGGTTACAGATAGCTCCTCAGCGGAGGATTCAGAGATAGATGACCACTCATATCCCCCCGAGGTGTATGCTCTAACTTGATAGGGTTATATTGCTCATATCATGCATATGGTGTCTTGCATTGCCATGCCATCTTCTTACATTAGACAAGCTTTGTGTGAATACCTCCTTTTTAGTTTCTATATCAGATACGTGAATATGCAATGCCATGTTTTTCACATATGTGAATTATGCACTGCCATCCTATGTAGCCAGGCATCATATATGTGAATTATCTCATGACATCCTTTTTTCATTATATATTCCATTTGTCGAAAATATTTGTATATTGAACTACTCTTCATGTGCATCAGCCATTTGAGTCAGTTATGGAAAAATCTGGAGTGAAAACAAGGTCTTCAGAGTAGATAATGGTACCTGTTGAATCATATATCTCGATGGTTATAGTAGCTCCTCAGAGGAGGATTCAGAGACAGATGACTAGTCTTATATCCCACCTGAGGTGTATGCTCTAACTTGCAATGTTTATATTTCTCATATAATGCATATGATGGCTTGCATTGCTTAGTTTAGACATCATATACGTAATATTCAATGTCATCTCCTTAGTTTAGAGATCATACATGCGAGTGCCAGCTGCTTAGTATATGAATCAATTATGTGAATTATATCGTGCCATCCTGTATACTTAGACGACATGTATGTGAATTATTTCATCCCAACCTATTTAAGAAAGACATCACATAGTTATGTCATGTCATCCTGTTTAGATACTCATAATATGTTGAATTATGCCATTCTATCCTCACTACTGCAGGATGGTCCAAATGCGATAGTTCAATCAGAGACCCTTTGACAAAACCGTGTGCAATGGATCAATCGCAAACGGTGATGTAATAAACCGTCAAAAAAGATGCAAAATGTTTGTGATGGTAGGATGGTCCAAATGCAGATTAGAGTTGCGTGTGCGATGCGCAGCACACAGTTAATCTAGCAGAACTGTTTGCAATGAGGCAGAACAACAGAAACAGGCAGCCAGATGAGCGTCTGTGCGATATACGACATATAGTTCACTAGGATGAACTATGTATGATTAGGCAACACAATAGAAACAATTAGCTAGATCAAGGTGTGTGTGATGGATGGCATACAGTTCACTCGGATGAACTATTTGTGATGAGCCAAGACAACAGAAACAGTTCAACTGAACAAGATGTGTGTGATACGCGGCAAACATGTCCGTAATCAGAAATGTGTGCGAAGACTAATAATAACACATACGATTGCTGGTAATGAGCCATGTGATTTGCTCTGTCTACGATCGCTGCTAACACTGAGTCGGGCGGGACGCGAGCAGAGCGCTCCGCGGCCGCCTCAACCATGAGCAACCACACGCATAGATCAGTTGTACACGAAGGGAATGATCGTCTGCAAGCTGGCCGGCAGTTGCTGTCGGCGTCCTCGATTCGGGGGTATCCAACCCTGCCTGCCTACGGCCCACCACGTAGCTCCATCGACGGCCTGGTACGACTCAGCATCAACACCAAGACCACAAGACCCTTGATACGTCTCCAACGTATCTATAATTTTTACTGTTCCATGCTATTATATTACCCCTTTTGGATGTTTATGGGCTTTAGTTTACATATTTATATCATTTTTGGGACTAACCTACTAACCGGAGGCCCAACCCGTATTGCTGTTTTTTGCCTATTTCAGTATTTCGAAGAAAAGGAATATCAAACGGAGGTCAAACGGAATGAAACCTTCGGGAGCGTGATTTTTGGAACAAACGTGATCCGAAGGACTTGGAGTGCAAGTCAAGAAGCGATCGAGGCGGCCAGGAGATAGAAGGGCGCGCCCCTATCTCCTGGGCCACACAGGCGGCCACTGGCGTACTTCTTCCTCCTATATATACCTATGTACCCCGAAAACATCCAGGGAGCCAACGAAAAACAATTTCCACCGCCGTAACCTTCTGTATCCGCGAGATCCCATCTTGGAGCCTTCGCCGGTGCTCCGCCAGAAGGGGAATCGACCACGGAGGGCATCTACATCAACACCATAGCCCTCCGATGAGTTGTGAGTAGTCTACCACAGACCTTCGGGTCCATAGTTATTAGCTAGATGGCTTCTTCTCTCTTTTTGGATCTCAATACAATGTTCTCCCCCTCTCTTGTGGAGATCTATTCGATGTAAACTCTTTTTGCGGTGTGTTTGTCGAGATCCGATGAATTGTGGGTTTATGATCAAGTTTATATATGAGAAATATTTGAATCTTCTCTGAATGCTTTTATGTATGATTGAGTTATCTTTGCAAGTCTCTTCGAATTATCAGTTTGGTTTGGCCTACTAGATTGATCTTTCTTGCCATGGGAGAAGTGCTTGGCTTTGGGTTCAATCTTGCGGTGTCCTTACCCAGTGAGAGAAAGGGTTGCAAGGCACGTATTGTATTGTTGCCATCAAGGATAAAAAAGATGGGGTTTATATCATATTGCTTGAGTTTATCCCTCTACATCATGTCATCTTTCTTAATGCGTTACTCTGTTCTTATGTACTTAATACTCTAGATGCATGCTGGATAGCGGTCGACGTGTGGAGTAATTGTAGTAGATGCAGGCAGGAGTCGATCTACTTGTTGGGGACGTGATGCCTATATACATGATCATGCCTAGATAATCTCATAATTATTCGCTTTTCTATCAATTGCTGACAATAATTTCCTCAGCCACCGTAATACTTATGCTATCTTGAGATAAGCCACTAGTGAAACCTATGGCCCCCGGGTCTATCTTTTATCATATAAGCTTTCAATCTACTTTTATTTGCATCTTTACTTTTCGCATCTATATTATAAAATACCAAAAATATATTTATCTTATCTTACTATATCTATCAGATCTCACTTTCGCAAGTGGCCGTGAAGGGATTGACAACCCCTTTATTGCGTTGATTGCGAGTTCTTTGTTTGTTTGTGTAGGTGTGTGGGACTTTTGAGGAGCCTCCTACTGGATTGATACCTTGGTTCTCAAAAACTGAGGGAAATACTTACGCTACTATTGCTGCATCACCCTTTCCTCTTCAAGGAAAACCAACGCAAGCTCAAGACGTAGCAAGAAGGATTTATGGCGCCGTTGCCGGGGAGGCTTCCACCAAGTCAAGTCAATATTCGACCTCCCGCCAACGTGCGATTTCTAGCGCCGTTGCCGGGGAGGTCTTCGTTCAAGTAAAGACATACCAAGTACCCATCACAAACTCATCTTCCTCGCATTTACATTATTTGCCATTTGCCTCTCGTTTTCCTCTCCCCCACTTCACCCTTGCCGTTTTATTTGCCCTCTCTTTCCCAATCTTCTTCTCTCTTTTGCATGCCCTTTCGTTTGCTCGTTTGATTGGAATAGATGCTTATTTATTGCTAAATAGAACCTAAGATCTATGGATCCTCATCCGCTTGCTAATCTTTTTAAGTGATCCAATTGTGATGAACAAATTGCTAGTGAGTTTTGTGCACTAGATTATCTTTATAAAGCTTTGCTTGAAATTTGTGAATCTGAAAATTATGATGAAGAAATTAATGAAGAGAGATTCACGATAACTCTTTGAATAAAAAGCATGATTGCAATGATTTTTCTATAAATTCTCTTGATGTCAATTGTGCTAATAACATGCAAAACCCTAAGCTTGGGGATGCTAGTTTTTCTATGTCTACTACTTGTTGCAATAATCATGATTGGGGTGATTCTTCTTATGATCTTGAGAATTTATTTAAGCCCCATGATGAATATGAGATTGATAATAGTGTTTGCAATAATATTGAAAGTGGGTTTGGAAGAGTGTCAACTTTAGATCCCACATATTTGGAGAATGTTCAATATTACGATATTTTTGATAAAAGTGGGTTTGGAGAGGTCATGACTTTAGTTAATAATAATCCCACTATTTTGGAAGAGTGTCAACTTTACATGCATGTGGATCGTGTTGGAAATATTTTATGTGATAGTTATTTTGTTGATTTTGCTTATGATCCTACATTTAATTATTATGAGAGAGGAAAATATGGTCGTACAAATTTTCATGTTACTAAATTACCTCTCTTCATGTTGAGATTGCTATCATCTCTTTGTTCTTCCTTGCATATGCTAGTTTTTGCTTGCCTTGATAATTTGTTTGCTTGCAAGATGCATATGCATAGGAAGTATGTTAGACTTAAGTGTGTTTGTCACATGTTTTATGATGCTCTCTTTGTGCTTCAATTCTTGTCTTTCATGTGAGCATCATTGAAATCTCAATGCCTAGCTAAAAAGGCTTTAAAGAAAAGCGCTTGTTGGGAGGCAACCCAATATTTTTCCTTGCTTTTATTTAATAAATTCAGCATATACCTTCTGTTTAGATGTGTTTTTATCTTTTAATTAGTGTTTGTGCCAAGTAGAACCTATAGGATAACCTATGATGATAGTTAATTTGATTCTGCTGAAAAACAGAAATTTTGCACGCACGTAATTAGTTTTGTTAAATTACATAAACGTGCGTTTGCGTTGATTCTTTTTGCTGCCGATCAATAGACAAATTTTCCAGGACTTCCTATTTTGGTAGGATTTTTAAAGTTCTAGAAGTTTGCGTTAGTTACAGATTTCTACAGACTGTTCTGTTTTTGACAGATTCTGTTTTTCATGTGTTGTTTGCTTATTTTGATGCATCTATGGCTAGTAAAATAGTTTATAAACCATAGAGAAGTTGGAATATAGTAGGTTTAACACCAAATTAAATAAAGAATGAGTTCATTACAATACCTTATGTGGTGGTTTTGTTTTCTTTCACTAACGGAGCTTATAAGATTTCCTGTTGAGTTTTGTGTTGTGAAGTTTTCAAGTTTTGGGTAAAGCTTTGATGGACTATGGAATAAGGAGTGGCAAGAGCCTAAGCTTGGGGATGCCCATGGCACCCCAAGATATTCAATAATAGACAAAAGCCTAAGCTTGGGAATGCCCCAGAAGGCATCCGCTCTTTCGTCTTCGTTCATTGTAACTTTACTTGGAGCTATATTTTTATTCGCCACATGATATGTGTTTTGCTTGGAGCGTCGTGTATTATATTAGTCTTTGTTTTTTAGTTTACCACAGTCATCCTTGCTGTACACACCTTTTGGGATAAGCCCACTTGAATTGAATTTGTTAGAATACTCTATGTGCTTCACTTATATCTTTTGAGCTTGATAGTTTTTGCTCTAGTGCTTCACTTATATCTTTTAGAGCACGGATTGCTAGTCTCTCATGATTCACTTATATTATTTTTAGAGTCTTTTAGAACAGCATGGTATTTTCTATGGTTATAAAATTGGTCCTAGAATGGTAGGCATCCAAGTTGAGTATAATAAAAACTATCATAGGAAGTGAATTGGATGCTATGATTAGTTTGATACTTGATAATTGTTTTGAGATATGGAGGTAGTGATATTAAAGTCATGCTAGTTGGGTGATTATGAATTTAAAGAATGCTTGTGTTGAAGTTAGCAAGTCCCATAGCATGCACGTATGGTTAAAGTTGTGTAACAAATTTGAAACATGAAGTGTACCTGCCTTATGCATCCTTATGAGTGGCGGTCGGGGACGAGCGATGGTCTTTTCCTACCAATCTATCCCTCTAGGAGCATGCGCGTAGTGCTTGATTTTTGATGACTTCTAAATTTTTGCAATAAGTATATGAGTTCTTTTGACTAATGTTGAGTCCATGGATTATACACACTTTTACCTTTCCACCATTGCTAGCCTCTTCGGTACCGTGCATTGCCCTTTCTCACCTTGAGAGTTGGTGCAAACTTCGCCGGTGCATCCAAACCCCGTGATACGATACGCTCTACCACACATAAACCTCCTTATATCTTCCTCAAAACAGCCACCATACCTACCTATTATGCCATTTCCATATCTATTCCGAGATTTATTGCATGCAACTTTCCACCGTTCCGTTCATCATCATGACATACATTACTTTTGTCATATTGCCACTTCATGATCATGTAGTTGACATCGTATTTGTGTCAAAGCCACCATGCATTATTTTTCATACATGTCACTCTTGATTCATTGCACCATCCCGGTACACCGCCGGAGGCATTCATATAGAGTCATATCTTGTTCTAGTTTCGAGTTGTAATTAATATGTTGTAATCAATAGAAGTGTGATGATCATCATTATTAGAGCATTGCCCAAAAAGAAAAAGGAAAAAAAAGAAAATAAAAGGAAAAAAGGAAAATAGAAAAATAAAGAAAAACAAGAAAATAAATAAAGGGCAATGTTACTATCTCTTTTTCTACACTTGTGCTTCAAAGTAGCACCATGTTCTTCATATAGTGAGTCTCATATCTTGTGCTTCAAAGTAGCACCATGTTTTTCATATAGTGAGTCTCATATGTTGTCACTTTCATATACTAGTGGGAATTTTTCATTATAGAACTTGGCTTGTATATTCCTACGATGGGCTTCCTCAAATGCCCTGGGTGTTCATGAGCAAGCAAGTTGGATGCACACCCACTAGTTTTCTTTTATTGAGCATTCATGTATAGCTCTAGTGCATCCGTTGCATGGCAATCCCTACTCCTCATGTTGACATCAATTCATGGGCATCTCCATAGCCTGTTGTTTATCCTCATCAATGTGAGACTTTCTTTTTTTGTCTTCTCCACACAATCCCCATCATCATATTCTATTCCACCCATAGTGTTATATCCATGGCTCACGCTCATGTATTGCGTGAAGGTTGAAAAAGTTTGAGATTATTTAAGTACGAAACAATTGCTTGGCTTGTCATCGGGGGTATAGAATCTGGGAACATCTTTGTGTGACGAAAATAAAGCATAGCCTAACTATATGATTTTGTAGGGATGAACTTTCTTTAGCCATGTTATTTTGAGAAAACATGATTGCTTTGATTAGTATGCTTGAAGTGTTACTATTTCGTTTATCAATATGAACTTTTATTTTGAATCATTTGGATCTGAATATTCATGCCACAATATATAAAATTACATTGAGAATTATGCTAGGTAGCATTCCACATCAAAATTCTGTTTTTATCATTTACCTACTCGAGGATGAGCAGGAATTAAGCTTGGGGATGCTTGATACGTCTCCAACGTATCTATAATTTTTTTATTGTTCCATGCTATTATATTACCCCTTTTGGATGTTTATGGGCTTTATTTTACATATTTATATCATTTTTGGGACTAAGCTACTAACCGGAGGCCCAGCCCGTATTGCTGTTTTTTGCCTATTTCAGTATATCGAAGAAAAGGAATATCAAACGGAGTCCAAACGGAATGAAACCTTCGGGAGCGTGATTTTTGGAACAAACGTGATCCGGAGGACTTGGAGTGCAAGTCAAGAAGCGATCGAGGCGGCCAGGAGATAGCAGGGCACGCCCACCCCTATGGGCCGCGCCCCCTGTCTCCTAGGCCCCACAGACGGCCACCGACGTACTTCTTCCTCCTATATATACCTACGTACCCTGAAAACATCCAGGGAGCCAACGAAAAACAATTTTCACTGCCGTAACCTTATGTATCCACGAGATCCCATCTTGGAGCCTTCGCCGGTGCTCCGTCGGAGGGGGAATCGACCAAGGAGGGCTTCTTCATCAACACCATAGCCCTCCAATGAGTTGTGTGTAGTTTACCATAGACCTTCGGGTCCATAGTTATTAGCTAGATGGCTTCTTCTCTCTTTTTGGATCTCAATACAATGTTCTCCCCCTCTCTTGTCGAGATCTATTCGATGTAAACTATTTTGGTGGTGTGTTTGTCGAGATCCGATGAATTGTGGGTTTATGATCAAGTTTATCTATGAGAAATATTTGAATCTTCTCAGAATTGTTTTATGTATGATTGAGTTATCTTTGCAAGTCTCTTCGAATTATCAGTTTGGTTTGGCCTACTAGATTGATATTTCTTGCCATGGGAGAAGTGCTTAGCTTTGGGTTCAATCTTGCGTTGTCCTTACCCAGTGACAGAAAGGGTTGCAAGGCATGTATTGTATTGTTGCCATCGAGGATAAAAAAGATGGGGTTTATATCATATTTCTTGAGTTTATCCCTCTACATCATGTCATCTTTCTTAATGCGTTACTCTGTTCTTATGAACTTAATACTCTAGATGCATGCTGGATAGCGGTCGATGTGTGGAGTAATAGTAGTAGATGCAGGAAGGAATCGGTCTACTTGTTGCAGACGTGATGCCTATATACATGATCATGCCTAGATAATCTCATAATTATTCGCTTTTCTATCAATTGCTCGACAATAATTTCCTCACCCATCGTAATACTTATGTTATCCTGAGAGAAGCCACTAGTGAAACCTATGGCCCCGGGGTCGATCTTTTATCATATAAGCTTTCAATCTACTTTTATTTGCATCTTTACTTTTCGCATCTATATTATAAAATACCAAAAAATATATTTATCTTATTTTACTATCTCTATCAGATCTCACTTTCGCAAGTGGCCATGAAGGGATTGACAACCCCTTTATTGCGTTGGTTGCGAGTTCTTTGTTTGTGTAGGTGCGTGGGACTTTTGAGGAGCCTCCTACTGGATTGATACCTTGGTTCTCAAAAACTGAAGGAAATACTTACGCAACTATTGCTGCATCACCCTTTCCTCTTCAAGGAAAACCAACGCAAGCTCAAGACGTAGCAACCCTCGCGAGGGGCCAAGCCTCACGAGGCGGGCGACGCCAAGACCCCCGAAGGAATCGGCCTCCTCCGGCTGGCTCCTGAGGGGCGGAGAGTTCTATGCAATGTTGTCTCACGAGGCTCACCTGACGTGAGCCATGACGATCAAGTCCAGGCAGGCGCCAGGCGGGCGCAAAGCGCAGATTTCCTCTTCGGTGCAAAGGAAGCAGGGCGCAGGCACGGAGCCCAGAGGAATCATCCAAAGGTTTCCATTCTGGTGCAACGAGACCAAGACCGCCAGGACGACAGGGCGGAGGTCATCGATGACCCACCGCAGCGTCACACCAGTGGCTTTTCGCAGGCGAAGACTACTTTTGTCAGGATAGACTATACTACTTGTCCCCTTTCAAATCTGACCGTTGTGGGATCCCTTCGCGCTCATATTTGGGAAGAGGACCAAGGGCACTATAAATAGGACTAGCTACCACCATAGAAGGGGACGAGATGAGAGCGAGTAGAACTAGCATACACCACACCAGCTCAAGAACACCTCACCTCCTGAGGCTTGTTCATCCACTGTACTAGATCATCCTCAGCCCTTCGAGTCAATCCACCAAACGCTGGAGTAGGGTATTACACCACAACGGTGGCCCGAACCAGGATAAAAACTGCTGTGTCTCTTGCCCCTTTGAGCTCGACGCGCTAGGTTTAGGAGGATCATGAGTAGGTAAGCTGGGTAGGTTGAGAGCTCCGAACGCACCCCAGAATTTGAACCTCTCAAGGGTTTGCGGATCCCATAATCCGACATATGGCGCGCCAGGTAGTGGTGTGTGGGATCATCTCGTCCATCGATCAATCAACCACCACTCCGACACCTCCATGGCTGACGCGCTCCAGGCTAGCGCCGAGCGTCGGGCTGCAGTTGCCGCCCGTGTTGCTCAGACGGCTCCGGCGGGTGACGGCTGTGCCCGTTGCGCTCCATCTCCGGTGGCCAACGCCGCCACGGGCCCTGCCGGCCGCGAGCAGCAAGCTTCATCGCTGCACCCGTCGGTGCGCCGTGACGGCTGCACCGCTACTTCGTCGCCGACCCCAACAGCTTCGTCGTTCCACGCGAGTCGCGGCCAGGCGGATGCACAGGCCGCTCTGCTCATGGGGCAGGAGCTCCTTCGCTACCGCCGTGTCGGCGACCTCTACGAGGACGGATCGCTGAGCTCATCAGTGTTATGCATGGGGGCTCCGCCGAGCCGGCTCGCTCGCTGCCTCAGCAACCACCTGCAGCAGGCGACATGGCGCACGGGGCTCCTCCACCACCTCCGGCCCAGGGCGCCATCATCGAGCCAAGGCGTGTGGCTCCGCGGCGCGACCCGCCGCGCCCTGCGCCAGCTCGGGATGACGTGAGCTGCCAGGTGGTGCAGCGGCCACAGGGGGAAGCGCGCGTGCTTCCAGTGCCCCAGCACCAGGCCCGCATATGCCGCCGTAAGAGGTGGCGGTGCACGTGCACCAGGATCAGTTTCCACCCCCTCGAAGACCTCCGGTGGCCACGACAGGATGCCGCGCGTTCACTCTGGAGCTCCGCAACGTCGTCTGGCCAAGCAAGTTCAAGCCTAACCTACCTCCATGCTACGATGGCACCGCCGACCCCGCCAATTTCCTGCAACTCTACGAGTAGAGCATCGAGGCGGCCAGCGGCAATGAGAAAATCATGGCAAACTAGTTCCCGATGGCCCTCAAGGATGCGCGCGTTCTTGGATCCTGAACCTGATCGAGGGGTCGGTTTCTTCCTGGGAGGAGATGCGCAGCCGCTTCATCGCCAATTTCCAGGGCACTCGCGACCATCCGGCGGCCGCAGGTGACTTGTGCCGCATCAAGCAGCAACCGGGAGATACCCTGCAGAAGTATATCCAGCGCTTTAACAACGTTCGCCTCAAGATTCCCAAGGTGTCGGACAAGTCCATCATCTCCGCATTCACCGATGGCGTCCGCGATGTCAAGATGAAGGAAGAGCTCGCCATCCACGAGGATCTCTGCACCGCACTGGAGATGTTCAACATG
The DNA here is from genome assembly GCA_021437245.1 of Aegilops speltoides. Classification (NCBI taxonomy): domain Eukaryota; kingdom Viridiplantae; phylum Streptophyta; class Magnoliopsida; order Poales; family Poaceae; genus Aegilops; species Aegilops speltoides. The sequence continues at coordinate 265,019,736 of CM038141.1, forward strand.
GCGAGCAAGTGTGCAAGGGCTGAGGAAGGATGCCTCTCCCTCCTCGAGGTCCCCGATGCTGATCCAGAAGACAAGAAGACCAAGACCAAGGACGTGAAACGCAAGGGGCCAGCCGTGCTTGCGGCCGAGCCAGAGATGAAGCGTGGCTGCGATCACCCCGAGTCATCCAAGAGCAACCAGCTGTTTTGCGTCTTCCACAATGTTCACAACCACAAGACCAACGACTGCTAGGAGCTCAGGGCCCTCCGCGACGGGCGCCTTGGTCGATGCCCCAAGGGCAACGATCAAGGCTACGGACATGGAGGAGGCCGAGGTGGAGGACGCTGGGGCGGACGCGACCATCATCAAGAATGGCGCGACCAGCCTCGTGAGGACCGCTGGTAGGGCCAGCCTCGCGAGGGCAACTGGAGCGAGCAGCCTCGTGAGGATCACCCTCAGGGCAACACAACTTTGCCTCCTCTGCCTCCACCGCCAAGAAGGAATGAAGACCACCACCAGGACAAGGGGGCTGGGGGATTCTAGGAGCCTCGGGCCATTGCCTGCATCTTGGGCGACTCACAGGCCCCGGCTTCCCACCGCGTCTTCAAGCAGTTTGCGCGCAAGGTGAATGCGACGCTCCCCAAGCCTAAAGAAACTCGACCTCTCAAGTGGTCCAAGTGCGCCATCACCTTCGACTCCTCAGACCGGCTGAGGTGTGCGGCCACCACTGGCGCGCTTCCCATGCTCTGCTCCCCCGTCATCAGCAACATTGTCGTCACCAAAAATCTCATAGATGGCGGAGCGGGGCTCAATGTTCTATCTGTTCAGACGTTCGACAGGCTCTAGGTGCCACACTACCAGCTTCACCCCACCAAGCCATTCTCAGGAGTGACCGACGGTTCGACACACCCAATCGGGCAGGTTCCCCTCCCTTTCACCTTCAGCGAGCGCAACAACTACCTCACCGAGCTCATCGACTTTGACGTCGCCGACATCCGCCTGCCCTACAACACAATCCTAGGGTACCCAGCACTCGCCAAGTTCATGGCGGCCACGCACCACGGCTACAACGTCCTCAAGATGCCAGAAGCAGCGGCGTCATCACGGTCGCCTGTCAAGAGAAGGATGCGGTGTGCTCCCTCGAGCGCGCCAGGCTGCAGCAGTTGAGAACCCCAAAGACGAGGACGGCACCCTCCCTCCTGAGGTCGCCCCAAGACGAAGAAGCTACAGCTGGGCAGGGGTCTCGTGAGGAAGCATCACTCGAGGACGCAGTGTTGAGCCTCGCATCTTCGGACGCGGTGCCTTCACCCATCGCATAGGAAGGCGCGCCCGATGCTCCTCTCAGGCTAGGCTCGGGGGCTCTCCTTTGGAGGGCCTCAGATCTAGCCAATGTCGCGAGAGGGGCGCTCGGGCACCATTTGGAGGCACTTTTCAGAGCACGCTTCCCAGGAGAAGGCTGCAGGCATGAGGCACCAGGCGTTCAGGAGTTCATCATCAAGGCAATCGAAGAGATTTAGGAAGGAAGGGTTCTGCAAGGCGATCGTCACCTGCCGCGTGGCATAGCTCGCTGCCCTGGCAAGGGTAAGGAGTTCCGCATCTGCATCGACATCCCCGGGCTCAACAGGGCCGCGTCTCGGCAGCTTATGTGGCCGTCTCGTGTCGGCCGATGCGAGGGTCCGCCTCACAGCTACGTCCTCATGGCTTTCGGCCTGGCGGGCGCGGCTGATGCATTCCAGCGCTGCATGAGGAATGCTCAGACGGCTTGCGAGGCTAGGCACCAGGCGATCCTAGCGGAGACGGAGGAGCACCTTCAGGAGCCTCTCGGTCCCTTAGAGTCTCCCGAAGCTTGGCACCAGAGCGGCTCATGAGGAGCGGCTCTAGCGGCGCGTGTTTTTTGGCTACTTCAACACCTCTTCAGCAACGGTACCAGGTGACATCTTTCTAGTTCGTTCAGTTTGGGGGTGCCCCTCGGGCTGCATCATCCCCGGGCTGTACGGGTCTGGCCCTGCAGCATGTATTGTTTTGCATTCACCAAGACTATCTAATCATTTATGTGAATTTATCCATGATTGTCACTCCATGACCACCGCCTCACGGCCCTTCATGTGTGTTGACTAATACCATTCCCGCATCGCTACACGATACTCATATCGGCAGGGCGCTTGTGCTCGGGTCCGTCCATGCAATGCTGATAAACCCGAGGATCGAGCTCTGGTCCACGGCCCGCTCCGTGTACACCACCTTGCCAGGCCCTCAGTGCCCTTGTCTCACTCTCATTACTTCGGACCCGCTACGCAGGGGTCCCGGTCTTTCCTGTCATCTAACCTGCAGGTTCCTCTAGCGGTTAGGGCCACGGGTCAGCTTGAACAACCACCGTCTAGCCTCGCGAGTCGCTTGCGCGTTAAAGGGGGGCCTCCCGAGCACCGTGTCTCGGGAGCTCCTACTGGCTCTCCAGCCCTCACCCCTGGCCTTGACCACGGCATCGTGACCTGGCGTACCACCGGCGGCTGAGCTCGCTTGAGGGCCGGGTCCCGAGGATGTAGAGCACCTAGGTGAGCGAGGCAAGAAGGTGGCCAAGGCAAGCTGCACCTAATGATATTGCAGGCACGAAGGCAAGCGTCATCTCCCCAATGGACCTAGACATCAAAAAGACAAGTCTCGGCTAGCTACAACACCAGTTTCGCTCCTCGTACGCCCCACCTTGTAGTTCCACTTGGGCAGTTCTACTCCCCTTTTTGATTTTCTGTGCAGCTGCATGCCAAAGGGGACCTCGTGAGCATCGCATCTCGCGGGCTCTTACCGGACCCTGGGCCGCTTACCTCCTAGCCTTGACCACGGCATCGCGACCTGGCATACTAGCGATGGCTGAAGCCTGCCTGGGGACTAGGTCCTGTCGGCGTAGAGCACCACGCTGTCTAGGGAAAAGAAAAGGGAGGAACCTAGCCAAACTAGAATACACGCATCCATCGCGAAATCAAAAGAAACCGAATTGATATTAAGTGCATTCCAATCCTTACAAACCCAACGGGGGCTGATTTTCATTTCTCACAAGAAAAGCAACTACAAGGCCCTACGGTATCAACGACGACGCCGGGCGGCAGCAGCAGCTGCGCTGCAGCCTTGGCGAGAGCTCGGCGGCACGTAGCTATCGTCGCTTGACTCCGGAGAATCATTGGGCTCAGGAGAGTCGCTGCCCAGGAGTCGCCACTGCTGCTAGATGAAGCGCCGAAGGGGACGGCAGCAGGTCCAGCACCCGTTGTGGCGTCCCTCAAGTTGCCTCCTCCAGGGCAGCACTCCAGCCGTTCACCCTCCTCGTTGAAAACCTCGAAGAGCAGGGTGGCCGCGCCATCGTACTCGAAGTGGATCGCCAGGGATCCCTCTGCGCGGCAAGCCCGGGCGATCTCGCCCCATCCTCGGGTAATGGAGACATCTCCGGGCGGCACCACCTCAACTTTGGCTCCAGTTGTCGAGCTGCGGCACCCAGCATGCTGCAGCCACAGCTTGACCGCCCCCCTCAGAGGCAGCTCGCTGGTGAAGAACCGCGGGAGTTGGATCTAGGTGTCGGAAGGCATCACCGCCCACACCACAAACTCGCGTGAGCTACCCTCGGCATGGGTCCGTGGTGCGGACGGCAGGACAATGTCGGCCATGCCACCTTCGCCAGGCGTCTCTCGCTAGCGCACTCCTTCATCCTGAGTGCGAGCGTATATGGGAATAGGGAAGCCAGGCAGGGGCCTTGATTGCCAAGGCCTGGTCACCTCTCCCCTCGCGCCAGCGTCGTGAGGAAGGCGGAGCCATTTCTTTGGCGGGAGAGGATCGGGGCCCCTCCCGAGGGGCCTTCCCCTTCTCAACCGCGGAATACCTTTTGATTGGTGCCATGGTGTTGGGGAACGTAGTAATTTCAAAAATTTTCCTACGCACACTCAAGATCATGGTGATGCATAGCAACGAGAGGGGAGAGTGTTGTCTACGTACCCTCGTAGGCCTGAAGCGGAAGCGATCTGGCGTAGAGGAAGTAGTCGTCGTTCTCCTCGCGATCCGACCGATCCCGCGCCGTTACTCCGGCGCCCCGAGTTCTTGACACACGTACAGCTCGATGGCGTCCCTCGTACTCCGATCCAGCCGAGTGTCGAGGAGAGTTCCGTCGACCTGACGGCGTGGTGGCGATCTTGAGTTTTCACCGCGCGGGGCTTTGCCTAAGCTTCAGAACAGTATAACCGAGGTGGAATATGGTGGAGGGGCACCGCTGCACGCTAAGGAACAATCTAAAGATCAAACTTGTGTGTCTTGGGGTGCCTCTACCTCGGTATATAAAGGAGCCAAGGGGAGGGGCGCCGGCCGAGAGAGAGAGAGTGGGAGGTCCTACTCCTTCCGGGAGTAGGACTCCCTCAATCCTATTCAATTAGGATTCCCGGAGAGGAAAAAGAGAGGAGGGCGGCCACCTCTCCTAGTCCTAATAGGACTAGGGAAGGGGGGCGCCGCAGCCCATCTAGGGCAGCCCTTCTCTTTTCCACTAAGGCCCACTATGGCCCATTTACCTCCCGGGGGGTTCCGGTAACCTCCCGGTAACCCGGTAAATTCCTGTTTTAACCCGGAACCATTCCGAACTCCAAACATAGGCTTCAATATATCAATCTTTATGTCTCGACCATTTCGAGACTCCTCGTCATGTCCGTGATCACATCCGGGACTCGAACTTCTTGGTACATCAAAATACATAAACTCATAATAAGCATCATCGAAACCTTAAGCGTGCGGACCCTACGGTTCGAGAACAATGTAGACATGACCTAGAACTATTCACGGTCAATAACCAACAGCGGGACCTGGATGCCCATATTGGTTCCTACATATTCTCTGAAGATCTTTATCGGTCGGACCGCATAACAACATCGTTGTTCCTTTGTCATCGGTATGTTACTTGCCCGAGATTCGATCGTCGGTATCCAATACCTAGTTCAATCTCGTTACGGCAAGTCTCTTTACTCGTTCCGTAATACATCATCTCACAACTAACTCATTAGTTGTAGTGCTTGCAAGGCTTGATGATGTGCATTACCGAGAGGGCCTGAGATACCTCTCCAGACAATCGGAGTGACAAAACCTAATCTCGAAATCGCCAACCCAACATCGCCTTTGGAGACACCTGTAGTACTCCTTTATAATCACCCGATTCGTTGTGGCGTTTGGTAGCACCAAAGTGTTCCTCCGCAAGCGGGAGTTGCATAATCTCATAGTTACAGGAACATGTATAAGTCATGGATAAAAGCAGTAGCAACATACTAAGCGATCGTGTGCTAAGCTAACGGAATGGGTCATGTCAATCAGATCATTCAACTAATGATGTGACCTTGTTAATCAAATAACAACTCCTTGTTTATGGTTAGGAAACATAACCATCTTTGATTAACAAGCTAGTCAAGTAGAGGCATACTAGTGACATTACTGTTTGTCTATATATTCACACATGTATTATGTTTCCGGTTAATACAATTCTAGCATGAATAATAAACATTTATCATGAAATAAGGAAATAAATAATAACTTTATTATTGCCTCTAGGGCATATTTCCTTGATCTCCCACTTGCACTAGAGTCAATAATCTAGATCACATCACCATGTGATTAACATCGATAGTTCACATCATCATGTGATTAACACCCATAGTTCACATCGTCATGTGACCAACACCCAAAGGGTTTACTAGATTCAGTAATCTAGTTCACATCGCTATGTGATTAACACCCAAAGAGTACTAAGGTGTGATCATGTTTTGCTTGTGAGAGAGTCTTAGTCAGCGGGTCTTTCACATTCAGATCCGTTATGTATTTTGCAATTTTTCTATGTCTACAATGCTCGCACGAAGCTACCCTAGCTAATTGCTCCCACTTTCAATATGTATCTAGATCGAGACTTAGAGTCATCGGATCGGTGTCAAAACTTGCATCGGCGTAACCCTTTACGGCGAACCTTTTGTCACTTCCATAATCGAAAAACATATCCTTATTCCACTAAGGATAATTTTGACCGCTGTCGATGATCTACTCCTAGATCACTATTGTACTCCTTGTCAAACTCAGTGCAGGGTATACAATAGATCTGGTACATAGCATGACATACTTTATAGAACCTATGGCCAAGGCATAGGGAATGACTTTCATTCTCTTTCTATCTTCTGCCGTGGTCGGGTTTTGAGTCTTACTCAATTTCACACCTTGTAACACAGGTAAGAACTCTTTCTTTGACTGTTCCATTTTGAACTACTTCAAAAACTTGTCAAGGTATGTACTCATTGAAAAAACTGATCAAGCGTCTTGATCTATCTCTATAGATCTTAATGCTCAATATGCAAGCAGCTTCACCGAGGTCTTTCATTGAAAAACTCTTATTCAAGTATCCCTTTATGCTATCCAGAAATTCTATATCATTTCCGATCAGCAATATGTCATCTACATATAATATCAGAAATGCTACAGAGCTCCCACTCACTTTCTTGTAAATACAGGCTTCTCCAAAAGTCTGTACAAACCCAAATGCTTTGATCAACTCATCAAAGCGTATATTCCAACTCCGAGATGCTTGCACCAGTCCATAGATGGATCGCTGGAGCTTGCACACTTTGTTAGCTCCCTTTGGATCGATAAAACCTTCGGTTGCATCATATACAACTCTTCCTCCTGAAACCCATTCAGAATGCAGTTTTATATCCATTTGCCAAATTTCATAAATTGTGGCAATTGCTAACATGATTCGGACAGACTTAAGCATCGCTACAGCTTGAGAAAATCTCATTGTAGTCAACACCTTGAACTTGTCAAAACCTTTTGCGACAAGTCAAGCTTTGTAGATAGTAACACTACTATCGCGTCCGTCTTCCTCTTGAAGATCCATTTATTTTCTATGGCTTGCCGATCATCGAGCAACGCCACCAAAGTCCACACTTTGTTCTCATACATGGATCTCATCTCAGATTTCATGGCCTCAAGCCATTTCGCGAATCTGGGCTCACCATCGCTTCTTCATAGTTCGTAGGTTCATCATGATCTAGTAGCATGATTTCCGAACAGGATTACCGTACCACTCACAGTGCGGATCTTATTCTGGTTGATCTACGAGGTTACGTAGTAACTTGATCTGAAGTTTCATGATCAACATCATCAACTTCCTCACTACTTGGTGTAGGTGTCTCAGAAACCGGTTTCTGCGACAAATTACTTTCAAGTAAGGGAGAAGGTACGATTACCTCATCAAGTTTTATTTTCCTCCCACTCACTTCTTTCAAGAGAAACTCCTTCTCTAGAAAGGATCCATTTATTAGCAACGAATGTTTTGCCTTCGGATCTGTGATAGAAGGTGTACCCAACAATTTCCTTTGGGTATTCTATGAAGACGCACTTCTCGATTTGGGTTTGAGCTTATCGGGATGAAACTTTTTCACATAAGCATCGCATCCCAAACTTTAAGAAACGACAACTTTGGTTTCTTGCTAAACCACAGTTCATATAGTGTCGTCTCAGCAGTTTAGATGGTGCCCTATTTAACGTGAATGCAGCTGTCTCTAATGCATGATCCCAAAACGATATTGGTAAATCGGTAAGAAACATCATAGATTGTACTATATCCAATAAAGTACGGTTATGACGTTTGGACACACCATTATGATGTGGTGTTCCAGGTGGCATGAATTTGTGAAACTATTCCACATTGTTTTAATTGAAGACCAAACTCGTAACTCAAATATTTGTCTCCGCGATCAGATCGTAGAAACCTTATTTTCTTGTCACGATGATTTTTCCACTTCACTCTGAAATTCTTTGAACTTTTCAACTATTTCAGACTTATGTTTCATCAAGTAGATATACCCATATCTGCTTAAATCATCTGTGAAGGTCAGAAAATAACGATACCCACCGCGAGCCTTGACACTCATTGGATCGCATACATCAGTATGTATTATTTCCAATAAGTCAGTTGCTTGCTCCACTGTTCCGGAGAACGGAATCTTAGTCATCTTGCCCATGAGGCATGGTTCGCAAGCATCAAGTGATTCATAATCAAGTGATTCCAAAATCCCATCAGCATGGAGTTTCTTCATGCGCTTTACACCAATATGACCTAAACGGCAGTGCCACAAATAAGTTGCACTATCATTATTAACTTTGCATCTTTTGGTTTCAATATTATGAATATGTGTATCACTACGATCGAGATCCAATGAACCATTTTCATTGGGCGTGTAACCATATAAGGTTTTATTCATGTAAATGAACAACAGTTTATTCTCTTACTTAAATGAATAACCGTTTTGCAATAAACAGGATCAAATCATATTCATGCTCAGCGCAAACACCAAATAACATTTATTTAGGTTCAACACTAATCCCGAAAGTATAGGGAGTGTGCGATGATGATCATATCAATCTTGAAACTACTTTCAACACACATCGTCACTTCACCCTTAACTAGATTACATTTATTCGCAACTCCGTTTGAGTTACTATTCTTAGCAACCGAACCAAGACAAATACCGAGGGGTTGCTATAAACACTAGTAAAGTACACATCAATAACATGTATATCAAATATACCTTTGTTTACTTTGCCATCCTTCTTATCCGCCAAATACTTGGGGTAGTTCGCTTCCAAGGACCAGTCCCTTTGCGGTAGAAGCACTTAGTCTCGTGCTTAGGTCCGGACTTGGGCTTCTTCACTTGAGCAACAACTTGCTTGCCGTTCTTCTTGAAGTTCCTTCTATCCCTTTGCCCTTTTCTTGAAACTAGTGGTCTTGTTAATCATCAACACTTGATGTTCTTTCTTGAATTCTACCTTCATCGATTTCATCATCATGAAAAACTCGGAATCATTTTCATCATCCCTTGCATACTATAGTTCATCACGAAGTTCTACTAACTTGGTGATGGTGACTAGAGAATTACATCAATCGATATCTTATCCGGAAGATTAACTCCCACTTGATTCAAGCGATTGAAGTACCTGGACAATCTGAGCACATGCTCACTAGTTGAGCGATTCTCCTCCATCTTTTAGCTATAGAACTTGTTGGAGACTTCATATCTCTCAACTCGGGTATTTGCTTGAAATATTAACTTCAATTCCTGGAACATCTCATATGGTCCATGATGTTCAAAACATCTTTGAAGTCCCGATTCTAAGCCATAAATCATGGTGCACAAAACTATCAAGTAGTCATCATACTAAGCTAGCCAAACGTTCATAACGTGCGCATCCGCTCCTGCAATAGGTCATCACCTAGCGGTGCATTAAGGACATAATTCTTACGTGCAAGCAATGAGGATAAACCTCAGATCACGGATCAAATCCACATCGTTGCTACTAACATTTTTCAACACAATTTTCTCTAGGAACATATCAAAATAAACATATGAAAGCAACAACGCAAGCTATTGATCTTACAACATAATTTGCAAAATACTACCAGGTACTAAGTTCATGATAAATTTAAGTTCAGTTAATCATATTACTTAAGAACTCCCACTTAGACAGACATCTCTCTAGTCATCTAAGTGATCACGCGATCCAAATCAACTAAACCATAACCGATCATCACGTGAGATGGAGTAGTTTTCAATGGTGAACATCTTATGTTGATCATATCTACTATATGATTCACGCTCGACCTTTCGGTCTCCGTGTTCCGAGGCCATATCTGCATATGCTAGGCTCGTCAAGTATAACCCGAGTATTCTGCGTGTGCAAAACTGGCTTGCACCCGTTGTAGATGGACGTGAGAGCTTATCACACCGATCATCACGTGGTGTGCAGGCACGACGAACTTTGGCAGCGGTGCATACTCAGGGAGAACACTTCTTGATAATTTAGTGAGAGATCATCTTATAATGCTACCGTCAATCAAAGCAAGATAAGATGCATAAAAGATAAACATCACATGCAATCAAAATATGTGACATGATATGGCCATGATCATCTTGCGCCTTTGATCTCCATCTCCAAAGTACTGTCATGATCTCTATCGTCACCGGCACGACACCATGATCTTCATCATCTTGATCTATATCAATGTGTCATCACATGGTCGTCTTGCCAACTATTGCTCTTGCAACTATTGCTATCGCACAGCGATAAAGTAAAGCAATTATTTGGCACTTGCATCTTATGCAACAAAGAGACAACCATAGGGCTTCTGCCAGTTGCCGATAACTTCGGTTACAAAACATGATCATCTCATACAATAAAATATAGCATCACGTCTTGACCATATCACATCACAACATGCCCTGCAAAAACAAGTTAGACGTCCTCTACTTTGTTGTTGCAAATTTTACGTGGCTGCTACGGGCTTAAGCAAGAACCAGTCTCACCTACGCATCAAAACCACAACGATACTTCGTCAAATAGACTCCGTTTTAACCTTCTCAAGGACCGGGCGTAGCCATACTCGGTTCAACTAAAGTGAGAGAGACAGGCACCCACCAGTCACCTTTAAGCAACGAGTGCTCGTAGCGGTGAAACCAGTCTCGCGTAAGCGTCTGGCGTAATGTCGGTCTGGGCGCTTCATCTCACAATACCGCTGAACCAAAGTATGACATGCTGGTAGGTAGTATGACTTGTATCGCCCACAACTCACTTGTGTTCTACTCGTGCAAAACATCAAACCATAAAAACCTGGCTCTGATACCACTGTTGGGGAACGTAGTAATTTCAAAAATTTTCCTACGCACACTCAAGATCATGGTGATGCATAGCAACGAGAGGGGAGAGTGTTGTCTACGTACCCTCGTAGGCCTGAAGCGGAAGCGATCACAACGTAGAGGAAGTAGTCGTACGTTCTCCTCGCGATCCGACCGATCCGGCGCCGTTACTCCGGCGCCCCCGAGTTCTTGACACACGTACAGCTCGATGACGTCCCTCGTACTCCGATCCAGCCGAGTGTCGAGGGAGAGTTCCGTCAGCACGACGGCGTGGTGACGATCTTGATGTTTCACCGGCGCAGGGCTTCGCCTAAGCTTCGCAACGGTATAACCGAGGTGGAATATGGTGGAGGGGCACCGACACGGCTAAGGAACGATCTAAAGATCAAACTTGTGTGTCTTGGGGTGCCTCTACCTCAAGATATAAAGGAGCCAAGGGGAGGGGCGCCGGCCAGAGAGAGAGAGCGCGGGAGGAGTCCTACTCCTTCCGGGAGTAGGACTCCTCTCAATCCTATTCAATTAGGATTCCCGAGGGGAAAAGAGGAGGAGGGGGCCACCTCTCCTAGTCCTAATAGGACTAGGGAAGGGGAGGCGCAGCCCATCTAGGGCAGCCCTTCTCTTTTCCACTAAGGCCCACTATGGCCCATTTACCTCCCGGGGTTCGGTAACCTCCGGTACTCATCTAAAATTCTGTTTTACTTGGAACCATTCGAACTCCAAACATAGGCTTCAAATATATCAATCTTTATGTCTCGACCATTTGAGACTCCTCGTCATGTCCGTGATCACATCCGGGACTCCGAACTTCTTCGGTACATCAAAATACATAAACTCATAATAACATCCATCGAAACCTTAAGCGTGCGGGACCCTACGGTTCGAGAACAATGTAGACATGACCTAGAACTATTCACGGTCAATAACCAACAGCGGGACCTGGATGCCCATATTGGTTCCTACATATTCTACGAAGATCTTTATCGGTCGATCCGCATAACAACATCGTTGTTCCCTTTGTCATCGGTATGTTACTTGCCCGATTCGATCGTCGGTATCAATACCTAGTTCAATCTCGTTACCGCAAGTCTCTTTACTCGTTCCGTAATACATCATCTCACAACTAACTCATTAGTTGTAGTGCTTGCAAGGCTTCATGATGTGCATTACCGAGAGGGCCTCGAGATACCTCTCCAGGCAATCGGAGTGACAAAACCTAATCTCGAAATCGCCAACCCAACATCTGCCTTTGGAGACACCTGTAGTACTCCTTTATAATCACCCGATTCGTTGTGACGTTTGGTAGCACCAAAGTGTTCCTCCGCAAGCGGGAGTTGCATAATCTCATAGTTACAGGAACATGTATAAGTCATGGATAAAAGCAGTAGCAACATACTAAACGATCGTGTGCTAAGCTAACGGAATGGGTCATGTCAATCAGATCATTCAACTAATGATGTGACCTTGTTAATCAAATAACAACTCCTTGTTTATGGTTAGGAAACATAACCATCTTTGATTAACAAGCTAGTCAAGTAGAGGCATACTAGTGACATTCTGTTTGTCTATATATTCACACATGTATTATGTTTCCGGTTAATACAATTCTAGCATGAATAATAAACATTTATCATGAAATAAGGAAATAAATAATAACTTTATTATTGCCTCTAGGGCATATTTCCTTCACATGGAGGCAAGATGGAGAAGAAAAGAAGAAAACGGGAGCAAGACGAAAGAGAAATGGGCAGGGGCTCACCTGCTCGCACATTCATAGCTGGGAGAAGGTAAATTATCGGCCTCCGACGATCTCTAGTAACGATGGTTCTCTCTGCATGCAGCATGCAGTTGTCAAGTCGAGCAGTTGCCGAGGCGGCGTGGGAAGTGGGGTCGCCCATGTCCCATCAATCACCACGCATCATCAAGGCTGCAGGCGGTTAGGGCCCGTGGCGCTCTCGACTTTCCCTTTGGCTTCACCTGGAAGCCAAGTCTGAGTGCGCCTTGGGCCCGGGGGCTACTATCGGCGTCCTGGATTCGGGGGTGTCCAACCCTGCCTGCCTGTGGCCCACCACGTGGCTCCATCAATGGCCAGGTACGGCCCAGCATCAACACGAACACCACAAGACCCTCGCGAGGGGCCAAGCCTCACGAGGCGGGTGACGCCAAGACCCCCAAAGGAATCGGCCTCCTCCAGCTGGCTCCTGAGGGGCGGAGAGTTCTATGCAATGTTGCCTCACGAGGCTCAGCTGACATGAGCCATGACGACCAAGGCGAGGCGGGCTCTAGGCGGGCGCAAAGCGCAGGTCTCCTCTTTGGTGCAAAGGAAGCAGGGCATAGGCGCGGAGTCCCGAGGAATCAGCCAAAGGTTTCCATTCTGGTGCAACGAGACCAAGACCGCCAGGATGGCAGGGCGGAGGTCATCGACGAGCCCACCGCAGTGTCACAACCAGAAGCTTTTCGCAGGCAAAGACTACTTTTGTCAGGATAGACTGTACTACTTGTCCCCTTTCAAATCCGACCGTTGTGGGATCCCTTCCCGCTCATATTTGGGAAGAGGACCAAGGCCACTATAAATAGGACTAGCCACCACCATAGATGGGGACGGAATCAGAGCAAGTAGAACTAGCATACACCACACCAGCTCAAGAACACCTCACCTCCTGAGGTCGTTCATCCACTGTACTAGCTCATCCTCAGCCCTTAGAGGCAATCCACCAAAACGCTGGAGTAGGGTATTACACCACAACGGTGGCCCGAACCAGGATAAAAATTGCTGTGTCTCTTGCCTCTTTGACCTCGATGCGCTAGGCTTAGGAGGATTGCGAGTAGGCAGACTGGGTAGGTTGAGATCTCCACACACACCCCAGAGTTCGAACCTCTCAAGGGTGTAGGATCGGAAGTATGTCTAGAGGGGGGGTGATTAGACTACTTGACAACTTAAAAGTTTAGCCTTTTGATTAGGGCAAGTTTTTAGCAAGTTCACAATAATGAGCAAGTCAAGTATCACCCTACACATGCAATTCTAGAGTAGTGGCAGCGGAAAGTAAATTGCACATGTAGTAAATAAGAGGTGTAGAAGAGCAAACGCAATTTGGAGACACGGAGATTTTTCTCGTGGTTCCGATAGGTGGTGCTATCGTCAATCCACGTTGATGGAGACTTCAACCCACGGAGGGTAACGGCTGCGAGAGTCCACGGAGGGCTCCACCCACGAAGGGTCCACGAAGAAGCAACCTTGTCTATGCCATCATGGCTTACGCCCACGGAGGACTAGCCTTACTCGGGGTAGATCTTCACGAAGTAGGCGATCTCCTTGCCCTTACAAACTTCTTGGTTCAACTCCACATCTTGTGGGAGGCTCCCAAGCGACACCTAACCAATCTAGGAGGCACCACCCTCCAAAAGGTAATAGATGGTGTTGGTGATGATGAAATCCTTGCTCTTGTGCTTCAAATGATAATCTACCCAACACTCAACTCTCCTCACTTGATTTGGCTGTGGTGGAAGAAAGGATTGAGTGGAAAGCAACTTGGGAAGGCTAGAAATCAAGTTTCATATGGTGGGAGTGGAGCAACTTGATCTCAACACAAGGGTAGGTAGTTTTCTTCTCGAAAATGTAAGGTAGGAGTGGTAGTTCTTTCGATGGCTCTCTCCACGAATGAAGAGGAGGTGGAGGGGTATTTATAGCCTCCACACAAAATCCAACCGTTACACACATTTGACCAATCTCGGTCAGACCGAAGTTGACAACTCGGTGAGACCGAAAGTTCAAATCTTGTGAACGTTGGGATTTTCGGTGGGACCGAAAATACAATCTCGGTTAGTCCGATTCTTCCAAAGTCTAGGGTTTGCCAATCTCGGTGGGACCGACTTTCTCATCTCGGTGACACCGATTTGAGTACAGAAGGTTACAGAAGCTTGGCAACACCAATTTCGGTAAGACCGAGTTTGGAATCGGAAAATCCGAAATTATTAGGGTTTGGGTATATGGCTGAGGTGGTTCATCTCGGTGTGGCTGAGTTTATGGAATCGGTGGGACCGAGATTACTTATGGGTTTATGTTGGAATGAAAGATTGCTGATAGTTTGAGAGATAAATCACTAAGCACTTTGAGCAACCAGATCATCATCATAACCTCATCCCCTTTTAATAGTATTGGCTTTCCTATGGACTCAATGTGATCTTGGATCACTAAACCAAAAATAGAGTCTTGAGCTTTTGCCAACGTTTTCCTTAGCATTTTGAGGGTCCACATCATCAGGTCATTGCCATACCCATATCACTTGAACTTTCTGAAATATTCTCAAGAAATAATTAGTTCAATGATATATATGTTGTTATTAATTACCAAAACCACCCGGGATTAGTTGCACTTTCAATCTCCCCTTTTGGTAATTGATGACAACATATAGATCAAAGCTTCGACAAATGATATAATCAATGAATAACATAAATAAGCTTTGAGAAGTATGTGATAAGCAAGAGCTCCCCCTAAATTTGTGCATTATTTAAGATTTGCGTTTGAATGCAAATGCACAATCGATTAGGATCATGGGTCACTCTTCCATGTCACATACATCTTGGTGGAGCGCACAAAATGATAAGAATGAATAGCATGCACCCAATCACCAAGACATGAGTAAGTGATCATACAAGGTATGAATAGAATATGATAAGCATTAAGCACACATTAAGCATAGTATGATCAAGCACTCATCAAAGATAGAGCAAGCGTAGTATCAAACACACGAAATGTCTCGAAGAACTCAAAAGTATCTCAAGGAAAACCGCAAACGAAAGAGCAAAAACGAGCACTCTCTCTCTGAAGTCCTATGATCTATACAATTTCTCCCCTTTGGCAACAAGTTACCAAAAGTTCGAAGGTATAGAGCTAATCGTCACTAGGGACTCTGCTGGCGGCTCTGTCTGCGTCGATGGAGTGGAGATAGCTGCATCTGCAAAAGCTTCACTGAAGTCTGTGGAGCTGGAGGAGTGGATCTTGGGCTGGTCTTTGGGCCGATGGAGCTGTAGGAGGTGCTGATGTAGTAGCCACAGGGTGCATCCTTTGGAATAGTAGCTGATCTGGGCTTTGTGGGCACTGCAGCAGGCTGCTCATAGTCATCCTGGACTAGATCACCTTCCATCTCCTTCATGAGCTCTGCATTCTCCCTCTTCGCTTCCTCAATGTCTGCCTCAAGCTTGTTGACGGTGACCTGCACTTGATCGACTTGACATCGAGCATGGAACTTATCTTCAACTATCCTCTCAAGACTCTCCACGAGACGCACTATGCTGGCCAGCGTAGTTCAATTCTCTGAGTGGCTTCAAGAAGTTGTTCTCAACGCTCTTGGGCTTTGCTTTGCTGCTTCCTTTTCAGCTTTAGCTTGTTTGGCAGCTTCGACTTAGCGTGTCCTTCAACAGATGTGGGAGCATCCTCGGTCATCACAACTTCATTATCTTCATGTTCAGGCTGCAATGGCAAGTGGGGTCTATCCAACGGTAGGTGTCCGTGCCAAACTTGGCATTGATGAGCATCTGAATGTGCGGAGCAAACCCACACGACCTCTTACAGTCTGCTGCTGCTGTCCTCTTGATAGTCTCTACTATCGGGTCCATCACCTTAAAAGGTGTCTTCGATCCGAATGTGCAGCATGTTGATAGAATAGCCTCTTATCATGCGGTGGTCTCTGACTTGGGCATCAAAGTATGCCTCGAGAATGGTGTTAGTGGTTGGGAGACCTGCTCAAGATGATAAACTGATCCAAGCTTCCATATCTCAACATCCTTGTCGGTACCTCATTGTACATGTTCTTCATTGACTCGTGATTCTTCTTGGAATGCCATAGACATCTACATCATCATCCCTTGATCTTGGTGCATTCAATAACGCTCTCCATTCCTCAACAAAGGAGGAGAATCTACGTCATTCATCATCCATACAATTCGCCATCTGGATAGAAATGTGTGGCATAGAACGCATGATCATCTCATCATTCCAAGCGGTCAATTTCGACCAACGAACTCAGCAACTCCACATGCGGTGAAGCTCTCATGCACATGTGGGAAGTAGTCTCTGTGCTCTTCACGTCGATGTATTTCGGTCAGCGTATCTGGTGTCAGCAACAATTGGTTTCTTGTCCATGAGCACTGTCTCATAGAAATCTTGTTGCTCTCTGGTGTGGAACCGTGAGTCAACAGCTGTCCTTCTCCTGGTGGCATATGGATCAACTTGCCTCCATAGCCTGAGTCCTTTGTCCTTCCTTTCCTTCATATTTTCAGCTCGAGGATGAGCATCATTATGAATGGCAATTTACATGCGAGCTTGACAAAACATGTGCCTCTTCATCAGATTCAGCAGGTGGCACATTGTCCTTCTTCTTCTCTGAAGCAGGTATATTTCTCACAGTTTTCTTTGGCTTGGCAGCAGGTTTGGCTTGGGCTGCCTTTGCTGGAGCTGATGGCTTAGATTTTGTGGGTGCTCCTGCCCTGATGGCATCTCCCATCAACTTTTGCTTCTGAGGAGGCTGGGGTGCTTCCTCATCAGAGTCATCATCAGCTTCTTCATGAACTAGCCTCTTCCTCTTGGAAGTTTTCTTGATCTTGCTGGAGGTTTCTTCTTCCATGCTCAGCTTCTTTGCAACTGTGGATTTCTTCTCTTTGCTGGTGCCTTTCTTTGTTTGTTGCCCTTGATAGCCCTTGGCAACCACTTTCCTCTTAGGCTTGGAAGTAATCTCCTCCTCAGCAACAAAGTCAGAGTCTTCCTCATCTGAATTCCTCTTCTTCCTGCCCAGTGGCAGCAGGAGGCAATCCACTTGGGGTGCTCCTTTCTCCACCATCTGAAAACTGCTTGCTTGGGACTTGTGACTGCCTCTGGAATCTCAACGGTGATTCAGACCTGTTCGCTGTCACTAGCATCGATATGACCGACAACCTTGTGAAAAGAATAGGTATAGGCGAATAGAAGAGTTATCACAAACCGCAGAGGATTTTGCAAAAGAATGAGTTCAAACTTCAGTTTTAGGTTTTCACAGAATGCATTTCGGTCGACCGAGTCTAAAATTCGTGAATCCGAAGTGTCTAAACCTAACCGTACACACCACTTTCGGTTGGACGAAATGGGTTTCGATCTAGCCGAGAGCACTAGGGTTTCACTAAATCCTCACTTGGTCTTACCGATTTGCACAACTTCGGTTTAACCGAAAAGTGCAGTGCAATGACCAGAGGCCAAATCGGTCAGTCCGAGAATGTAGAATCGGTCACAACGAGATGTGTTCGGCGGAAACCTAACCCTAAAATTTTCACTCGAATTTTGTTCTAAGATCTAATCTGCTGGACAGGAAGATTTCAAACTTGGCAAGAAGCTAGGCAAAACCTATCGTGCATTGAATCAGAGGTTGAAGCACGAGAGGGATGAAACTCACCCAATCTGGTGGAGCTTCACTATGGCGGCAACGGTGCGGTGAGATTGACCGTTGACGGCGATGGAGACCCGCGGCGAGGGCGCACAGGCGACGGCGGAGACGATCCGAAGACCACGGCGACGGCAGCGAAGGGTTTGGGGGCGAGGCGTTTTGAAGGAGTAATCAACGCGCGCTGCCCTCGGGTATATATACCCTTCGGCTGTCGGTGGGACCGAGTTGGAAAACTCGGTGGGACCGAGATGGTTAGCGCAAGCGTTACACACATCGGTCACGCCGAAATTTGTAACTCGGTTTCACCGAGGTGAAAACCTAGATCAATCCAAGTGATTTGATCATTCGATTTGAGTATATTGGTTTGACCGAAAGTACTTAGAAGGTTTTGGAAGTTAGGCTTTTGACGGATCGGTGGCTCAGAGTGCTCCTCACTCGGTCTGTCCAAAAAGTCTTGTTCAAAGTTTGTGATATAAGCATGAATAGAGTTTGAGACAAGAAAGCATAGATAGCTAGGGGAGGAACTTAGGCATTCTTGTCCATCCATTTGGTCAAAAAGAAAAATCCAAAAGACCAAAGCAACAAATGGATGTCCTCGAATGGATAAAATCATGCATCCAACATGCTCACACAATAAGATAGCAAATAAAATATGTGTCAAACATGCACAAACAAAACACTAGCTACTAGCACACAATTTGGCGATGACTAGGTCATCTATATATGAGTATATTGACTTAGGAGTCAAATGAGAACATTTGATCATAGGTCATACTCATCGTTTAAGCACAAGTGGGGTTACCACTTTTACATAAAGCATTAATGTGTTCACATCATTTGAAGATACTTTAGCTCATTTCTTTAGAGCAAAGCTCCCCCTTGATGTGAGAACCCCTTTTAAAGGGTCAAACTAACCTTGGGTTGTCGTTGAAGACTTCATGTAGATGTTGAAGATGTGGATGCTCAATGTTGATGAAGATCATCAAGAGTTGGGAGCAATCCTTTGGATTCGGGCACTTTCAATACCTACATGGGTTAGTCCCACAAGGAACAAACAAGGATATCCATGGACATAGATTGAAGTACACAATTGATGATGTCCATGAAAGCAATGATTACCTTGTCCCTTGACTTACCAACATGAGGGTTTGTGACTCCATGAACTAGTGCAAGATGTGGAAGTTGATTGCACAAGTTCTTTGCCAAAATGAATGTGAGTGAAGTATGTTGGCGAGTCACCCTCAAGAACTCTCTAGTTCTTCTTCTTGGGATCCACATCATCTTGATGGGAATCCTTGGGGTAGTAATTGAGCTTGTCGAAGTAGAACTTGAAGTTGCCTTGGGAACCCACTTGACCATGGCCTTGGGTGCTTCAATGAATGCATCAATCTCCTCTTGAAGCTTGTCCTTGCCTTTTAGCTTGTGGTCTTGTGGTGGAAGGTCATCTTGAGCTTGTTCCTCATTGGAAGAAGTGGGATCATACTTCTCCTTTTGAGAAACAAACTTTGGAGTGGGATATTGACCTTCTTCCCATTCAACACCCTCGGCGTTGAACTTTCGCTCAAAACCAATTCCTTGATTCTTTCGGTGTCTTCCTTGCTTGCGAACAATCTCCTCAAAGCTCTTGCTTCCGGCAAGGCTCTTGTAGACACCTTTCTCTATAATCCCTTTCAATAGACTATTTTCTTGCTCAAGTGAAACTTGGCTTGAAACATTGTTAGTGGAATCAAGAGAATTACTAGAAGTAACAACATTTGATTTAGCATGATTATTGTTACTACTAGATGAAGAATTTTCTTATGCTTGTCATGCTTAGTTTTAATAGGTGGCAAGAAATTAGACAAGAGAAGTCGTTTGGCAAGATATGAAGAACTCTTCTTTGAAGATCGTCATTGATAGCTTTTAGAAACTCATGTTCTTGCTCTAGATTGAGCTTCTCGAAGCGTAGCTTCTCATGAGATCTTAGGAGCTCTCTATGATCTTCTTGAGTTGTTTCATGAGCTAACTTAAGAGTGTTTAGTTCTTTAGTTAGACGCTCAATCTCCTTCATAGCATTGTCATTCGACTCTTCTCGACTATAAAGACTACTAGCATGTTCATCATTACTAAGCTCACTAGATTTATCACGTAAAAGCTCATCTTCACCAAGCAAGTCATCTTCATCACTATCAAAGTCAATGAATTCAGGGTGTGATACCTTGGGACCTTTTGCCATGAAGCATCTTCCAATTCCCTCATTTGGTGAATCAAATATGTCATAGGAGTTGGAGTTGGAGGACACGAGAGCAAGACCGGCAACACCTTCATCTTGACTGTATTCGGAGTTGGAGTGATAGCTTCTTTCGGAGTGATTGTCCGAGTCGGGCCGAAACCCATTCACCAACATGAGCTTGATGTTTTCTTCTTGTGTAGCTCCTTGATGACTTGTCTTTCCTTTCCGAATCCTTGCTTCTCCGAGAGGATCTTCGTTCATAACGATCATCTCTACTCCTTCTCTCTTTTCGAGGTGACTCTTCTCTTGAGCTTCTTCTTCTTGGAGATTCTTCTCTTCTTGTGGGGAGTCGAACACTCATTTGAGTAGTGTCCGGTCTTCCACAATTGTAGCAGATTCGATCACGACTAGAAGATCTCTTTTCATCATATGATCTAGACTTTGAGCTTCTTTCCTTGCTTCTACTCTTGTAGAATTTGTTGAAGTTATTCACCATTAGGCTTATCTCTTCATTGGAAACTAGCTTGTCACTTGAGGTTGTGGGAGCTTCAACTGCAGCTTTGTAAGCACCACTTGACTTGTTGTGAAGCTCTTCCTTGTCTTTAAGTGTCATCTCATGAGCAACAATCCTTCCAATGACTTCGGTAGGCTTGAGATCTTTGTAGTTTGGCATCATTTGGATCAAAGTGCACACGGTGTCATACTTTCCATCCAAAGCTCTGAGAATCTTCTTGATGATGAATCGGTCGGTCATTTCTTCGCTCCCTAAGCCTTCCATCTCATTGGTGATGAGAGCAAGCCTAGAGTACATTTCAGCGACTCCTTCACCTTCCTTCATCTTGAACTTGTCAAGCTGACCTTGAAGAACATCTAGCTTTGATTCCTTCACGGACTCGGTACCTTCGTGCATTTCGACCAAAGTATCCCAAATCTCTTTTGCATTCTCAAGGCGGCTGATCTTGTTGAACTCCTCGGGACACAAAGCATTGAAGAGAATGTCACAAGCTTGAGCATTGTTCAGTAACATCCGCAACTCATCCGCAGTAGCTTCGCGATCCGAACTTTTCCTTCCTCGAAGAACTCACCTTGCAAGCCAACACAAATAATGCCCCATGCGGCGGGGTTATGTCCAAGAATATGCATTTTCATTTTATGCTTCCAACTAGCAAAGTTTGAACCATCAAAGTAAGGACCTCTCTGAAAATTACCCTCACTAGGCGCCATACTCTCCTAGGTTGTGAAACCAAGCTTATGGAATCAATGCAATGAAACCAATCCAATGGAGACCAAAGCTCGATACCACTTGTAGGATCGGAAGTATGTCTAGAGGGGGTGATTAGACTACTTGACAACTTAAAAGTTTAGCCTTTTGATTAGGGCAAGTTTTAGCAAGTTCACAATAATGAGCAAGTCAAGTATCACCCTACACATGCAATTCTAGAGTAGTGGCAGCGGAAAGTAAATTGCACATGTAGTAAATAAGAGGTGGAGAAGAGCAAACGCAATTTGGAGACACGGAGATTTTTCTCGTGGTTCCGATAGGTGGTGCTATCGTCAATCCACATTGATGGAGACTTCAACCCACGGAGGGTAACGGCTGCGAGAGTCCACGGAGGGCTCCACCCACGAAGGGTCCACGAAGAAGCAACCTTGTCTATGCCATCATGGCTTACGCCCACGGAGGACTAGCCTTACTCAAGGTAGATCTTCACGAAGTAGGCGATCTCCTTGCCCTTACAAACTTCTTGGTTCAACTCCACATCTTGACGGAGGCTCCCAAGCGACACCTAACCAATCTAGGAGGCACCACCCTCCAAAAGGTAATAGATGGTGTTGGTGATGATGAACTCCTTGCTCTTGTGCTTCAAATGATAATCTCCCCAACACTCAACTCTCCTCACCGATTTGGCTGTGGTGGAAGAAAGGATTGAGTGGAAAGCAACTTGGGAAGGCTAGAAATCAAGTTTCATATGGTGGGAGTGGAGCAACTTGATCTCAACACAAGGGTAGGTAGTTTTCTTCTCGAAATGTAAGGTAGGAGTGGTAGTTCTTTCGATGGCTCTCTCCACGAATGAAGAGGAGGTGGAGGGTATTTACAGCCTCCACACAAAATCCAACTGTTACACACATTTGACCAATCTCGGTCGGACCGAAGTTGACAACTCGGTGAGACCGAAAGTTCAAATCTTGTGAGCGTTGGGATTTTCAGTGGGACCGAAAATACAATCTCGGTTAGTCCGATTCTTCCAAAGTCTAGGGTTTGCCAATCTCGGTGGGACCGACTTTCTCATCTCGGTGACACCGATTTGAGTCTGAATGTTCTGAAGCTGGCAACACCAATTTCGTAAGACCGAGTTTGGAATCGGAAAATCCGAAATTATTAGGGTTTGGGTATATGGCTGAGGTGGTTCATCTCGGTGTGGTGAGTTTATGGAATCGGTGGGACCAAGATTACTTATGGGTTTATGTTGGAATGAAAGATTGCTGATAGTTTGAGAGATAAATCACTAAGCACTTTGAGCAACGGATCATCATCATAACCTCATCCCTTTTAATAGTATTGGCTTTCCTATGGACTCAATGTGATCTTGGATCACTAAACCAAAAATAGAGTCTTGAGCTTTTGCCAATGTTTTCCTTAGCATTTTGAGGGGTCCACATCATCAGTCATTGCCATACCCATATCACTGAACTTTCTGAAATATTCTCAAGAAATAATTAGTTCAATGATATATATGTTGTTATTAATTGCCAAAACCACCCGGGGATTAGTTGCACTTTCAAAGGGTTTGCGGATCCCATAATCCGACAGTTGCGTCGCTGCATATAGAGCGGCCTTGTGCTACTACTTCCGTCTTGGTCTATTAGCCCCCTTTATATTCTGTGCCATATTTTGACCTTACATTTAACCAACAAAATGTTAATGCATGTTATTAAAATTATATAATCGGGAACTATGTTTAACAAAATGTTAACGCACGTCTTGTCACCCCGCTGCCGCAGACGGCTTCGAGCACAAGCTTGAGCAGCGCGCGGGGGCGTTCTTTTGGCCAAACAGTGGTGAGCCCGTTCCCGCGCAACCACGCAGGTTCCCGCGCAATTTCTCGCCCGACTCGGTGAAAGCCCTAGAATGCCAATGTTTACCAACCTGCTATATAAACCCTCATGGCCGGCGAGTCCTGCGTCGCATTTTCCCCTCCCTCCCTGTAGATTATCTCGTCAGCTTCTCCCACAATTGCCAATGGCACCGGTCCGTCGTTGTCGCTCCGCCACTCCGCCGTCATCAAAGGACTTCTCCAGCTGGGAGGTTACACCGTGACAGCGGCTCAGTCCTGGGCATAGTGTAGTGTGTGTGGTGTCCCTCCTGTTAACTGTGCACAGAACACCAACCACATGCTCCACCGCCGCTGCCCGTCGGTAGCTGTTGCCGGCCGCCGTTGCCGCCACCCCACCATCTGCCGCCGTGGCCCCAAACCACCATCAAAAGTTAGGGGCCGTCATGGCCACCACCTCACTGCCGGCCATCGTGGCCATCACTCGCTCTGCCACCACGGCCCGAAGTCGGGAGGTGGTGGTCATGGCTACCACCCCATCATAGGCCTGCATGGCCGCCAGCCCACCATCGACTGCCGCTTCATCATCTGCTCCGCCACCACTGCCCGAAGGTGGGAGGCAAAGGTGGAGGCCCGCACGTGCGTCAGCGACCTTGCGCGCTACATTGAGTTCCTACGGGAGGAGGAGGAGAGCCTCGCCGAGCATGCAAACAGCCTTACCGACGTCGTGGCCGCGACACATGCTGACACAAAGGCAAAGAATCAGGAGATCTACGAGGAGTCCCGTCGCTTCGAGAGGGGTCGTCTAGAGCGGCAGAGGGCGTTCGAGGTGAGCGTCACTGAAGGTGTAGCAGCGGCAGCCACCGTATTGCAGTTGTCTAGCTCGTCGATAGACTCGTCCTCCTCTACCTCATACTTAGCATGCTCGGCAGAGGAAAGGCTACCAGAAGTAGTACAAAGCACGTCCGTAGTCGTAGTATTTAGGGGCCATTTGTTCAGTTCATCTAACTATAGATGTGGTGGAACTGTACAATGTACTTACAATTGGCTAGTATATATAGTTGAACACGCTAGTATTTCAGTACGTGGTTGGCAACAATTGGGGAAAAGTTTGGTCGGGTTGAACTGTTTGTATAAATGAACGACTGCTTAATCTACGGATGAAATGTATACTTACTGAATTTTAGTTGCAAAAATTAGATAGTGCTAGTGATTTTTAGTTGCATATTTTGACAAATGGCAGTAGTACAAGGTTGAAAAATGGCAATGCTACTAGATCAACAAATGTCAATCTTTCCAGTTTGACAAATGGCAATATAGAATATACCCAATATGAGAGATGCAAATCTTACCAAATTGTCTGTACGTGCAGTTGCACACGGGTCATCGGAAAAAACCATTTGCATTCAAGGGAGGTACAAATCCTGCTTGCTAGATTTTCTCTTGGCTTAGCGCCAAAGTCTTGCCTGCATACCGTATTCAATCTGAAATGTTTGCGTTGAAGAGATGCACAAATCATGCACGGCAAATTTTCCCTTGGCTTACTAGGGAAGACCATATCTCTCACTTTGCATATGGGTGTTCTATCTAAAATGTTTGCAAACAAGAGCTGCACAAATCCTGCTCGTCACATTTTCCCTTGGTTTCCTGGGCAAGCTGTCGGTTCACATACGGGTGTTCTATCTAAAACATTTGCGATCAAGAGGTGCCTAAATCCTGCTCGGCAAAATTTCCGTTTACTTTCTGGGAAGCTGTCGGTTTGCATACGGGTGTTCTAACTAAAACGTTTACGATGAGTGTTTAAATTTAAAAACCATTGACGTTTTTTATAGAAAATCGTCTGATAAGTCCATACATTCAGAGAGAAAGACCCAAGTTCGTTCAAACCATATCTTTCATTCAGCCACATTGCGAATTTATATTCATATGATCGAGATACAGTATTAAACCCAACTGGAAGATTAGTGGCAGATGATCCTTCTGCGCCATGGCGTTGGTGGAGGTCTGCGAGAGGGGAATGGCCCACATTAAACTGTGGCTTAGGTGCCATTAATGCAGGGGATGCGAGCAAGGCGAGTGGCGGCCATGGAAGTCAAAGGGCTCGCTTCCCCTTGAGCCTGCGCAGCGTATAACACTATAGCTCGCACGCTTCCCAGTGAGCCTACGCATTGGAGTAAAACTCGCACGCCTCCCATTCAATCAAGCACCTGTCCACACGACACCTCCTAGCCATTAAAAGAGTGAGGCATGGCGTCACATGCATGGTTAACAGAATGCACACGATTGAATTATACAAAATGTTTGAGATGTTAAAGTGGGAGCTATTTGTTTCAAAATGCCTTTGTTGGCTGTTATTCGAGTGTGCCTTCTCTCAAAATGGACACGAAAAATACCACAACATTTCGGGTGCCATTCCATGATAGCATGCCAAGTTTCATGAATTTCGGACGAGTTTTGGATTTACTAGAATTTAAAAACAAAGTATCTCAATGTTTTGCCGGCAATTAACGGTGCCATGGTGTTTGAAATTCATTCCCATTTCTTGCATGGGACATAAGAATGCACCCAAGGACACACATTTGATTTTTCAACCCATTTTTCTGCACTGGAGCATGTGCATGCAATTCAAATTTGAATTATGCACATAAAATGCCTTGAAAATCCTGTTAATGTATAAAAATGTCGTAGCAAACCCAGAAAAATCACAAAAATTGACACAACACTCCTCTTGTTTTATGTTGACGCTAGAAAAATTAAGAAAGCAAGAAGAGGCAATGGACATATTTTCGTCCCCAAAGGTGGCACGTTCCCTGCTGAAACCATCAAGATTGTTGTGAGAAGCTCTGGTCTGCGAAAAGCTTATACCCAAACCTGCCCCAAATGGGACAAATTTTTTACCATAGCATGTTGATGCCGCTACATGATAGCATGCCAAGTTTCATGAATTTTAAATGAGTTTTTGATTTACTAGAATTGAAAAACAAGGTATCTCAATGTTTGCGGCCGAGCGATGGTGGCAAGGTGCTTGACATTCATTCCCATTTCTTTCATGGGACCTAAGCATGCACCCAAGGAGACAGATTTGAGTTTTCAACCAATTTATATTCAGTGGAGCATGTGCGTGTAGTTCAAATTTGAATTATGCACATAAAATGCCTAGAAAGCCTAGTTAATGTATAAAAATGTCTAAACAAACCCCCAAAAATTCCAAAATTTAACATGACACTCCTGTTGTTCTATGTTGACACTAGAAAATTTTAAAAGCAAGAAGAGGCAACGAATTTCGTTTTGTCCCCAAAGGTGGCACATTCCCTACCGAAACCACCAGGATTTGTTGTGAGAAGCTCTGGTTTGTGAGAAGCTCATACCCAAATCTGCCCCAATTGGTACAAATTTTTTACCACGGCATGTTGGTGCCACTCCATGATAGCATGCCAAGTTTCATGAATTTCAGACGAGTTTTAGATTTACTAGTATTTGAAAACCATGTATCTCAATATTTGCGGCCGAGCAACGGTGGCAAGGTGTTTGACATTCATTCCCATTTCTTGCATGGGACCTAAGCATGCAACGAAGGACACAACTAATATTTTTCAGCCAATTTATATGCACTGGAGCATGTGCATGTAGTTCAAATTTGAATTATGCCCATAAATGCATAGACAACTAAGTTAATGTATAAAAATGTCCGAACGAACCCCAAAAATTCCAAAATTTAACACAACACTCCTGTTGTTCTATGTTGATAGTAGATTTTTTTTGAAATCAAGAAGAGGCAACAGATATCGTTTCATCCAGAAAGGTGAAACGTTCCATAATGTAACAATGAGGCTTGTTTTGAGAAGATCTGGTTTGTGAGAAGCTTATACGCAAACCTGCCCCAAATGGGAAAATAGTTTTACCAAGACATGTTGATGTCGTTCCATGATATCATGTCAAGTTTCATGAATTTCAGACGAGTTTTCGATTTACTAGAATTTTAAAACCATGTATCTCAGTGTTAGCAGCCTAGCAACGGTGGCAAAGGTGTTCACATTCATTCCCATATCTTGCATGAGACCTATGCTTGTAACCAAGGACACACATTTGATTTTTCAAACCGTTTATATGCACTGGACCATGTGCATGTAGTTCAAATTTGAATTATGCACATAAATGCCTAGAAAATTCAGTTAATGTATAAAAATGTCCTAGGGAACCACAAAAAATCCCAAAAAATTACACAATACTCCTGTTGTTCTACGTTGACACTAGAAAAAAATTGAAATTAAGAAGAGGCAACAGATATCGTTTCGTCCACAAAAGTGACATGTTTCCCTACCCGAACCATGAGGCTTCTTGTGACAAGCCCTGGTTTGTGAGAAGCTTATACCATGACCTACCCCAAATGGGATAATATTTTTTACCCCAGCATGTTGATGCCATTCCATGATAGCATGCCAAGGTTCATGAATTTCAGACGAGTTTTGGATTTACGAGAATTACAAAAGCAAGTACCTCAACGTTGTCGGAGAGCCACGATGCCCTGGTGTTTGAAATTCATCCCTATTTCTTGCATGGGACATAAGCATCAACCTATGGATACATATATGATTTTACAACCCATTTTGGTGCACCGGAGCATGTGTATGTAGTTTAATTTTGAATTGTGCACATGAAATTCCTAGAGAACCAAGTTAATGTATCAAAATGTCCAAACGAACCCTGAATAATCCCAATTTCTTTGACGACACACCTATAGTTGCATGTTCACTGCAGATAAAAGTTCTAGCAATTCAAACACCCTCCTTTGCTGCTGTGACCCCATTATGTATTTCAAATCAAGGCAAAAAGTTAAGTAGATCACACACATTTAATTATCACCAACCATGTGAGATGCAACACAAAATATGCTGGAGCACCGTCGGATTATAGTACGCATATGGCTTACGCAAGAAGGTGTGTGGGCTACAGTCCATAGCCAGAGTGTCAAGCACACTAGCTTGCTCCCCAAATATCATTTCATTGTTCAATCGTCGCCAGTGAAAGATGGGGATGTGGACCCACTTCATCAGGGGAAACTCTGGTGGCCCACTCTGGTGAGAGCACGGCCATAGCTGCCGGGCGCGTGCTAACAGCGCGACCACAATCTGCGATCGGGCAACCAAGGCAGCCCAAACGACCACTGTTGCTTCTCAAGTGGTGGCAACAACATCTGCCTCAGGGATAGCAACTCCCGAGAGCGGCACAATAGCTGTCCGTTCCACAACAGTGGACTTAGCCCTGATGATGCCGCCTGTGACCATGTCGAGTCCATCCACGCCCAGCTCGTGGTGGTCACCACACAAAACGAACGAAGCTTCTCCGACAACGGTCGGCAACCCACGGCCGAAGAGTTGGCAATCACCAAGAGAGTTCGAGCAGCCGCCTGTTCCTCTGCCGCATACCTTGCCATGACCGAGCCCGTCCAAGCCCAGATCGTGGCCACATATGCCCAGCTCGTGGCGGCCTTTTCCAAAGAGATGGTGGACGTGGATGGCGAGATGCTTGCCGAGTATGGTGCGATGGATGTGTTGGGGAACATAGCATGCAATTTAGAAAAAAATCCTACGCTCTCGCAAGATCCATCTACGAGATGTATAACAACGACGGGGAGAGTGTGTCTACATACCCTCGTAGACTGTAAGCGGAAGCGTTTCACAATGCGGTTGATATAGTCAAACTTTCTTCGCGATTAATCGATCAAGTACCGAGCGTACGACACCTCCGAGTTTTGCACACGTTTAGCTCGGTGACGACCCTCGGCTTCTTGATCCAGCAAGACGTTGAGGTAGTAGATGAGTTTCGTGAGCACGAAGGCATGGTGATGGTGAAGTGATCCTCACAGGGCTTCGCCTAAGCACTATGAAAATATGATCGGAGGCGTAAACTGTGGAGGGGGCGACGCACACGGCTAACAATTGATCTGGTTTCTGCTAGGTGCTCCCCCTCCTCATATATATAGGTGGGAGGGAGGGAGGAGCAGCCATAGGAGGTGCCCAAGTAGGAGGAATCCTGCTTGGAGTCCCTCCCAAGCCGCGCGCTCCCCCTGCCATATCTAACCGAGGGGGAAGGAAAGAGGGGGGGGGGGAGAGGGATGGACGTAGGAATCCTAATCCACACTTTCCTTGCCCTCCCGTCTTCTCCTCCTCATAGAGATGGCCTCTATAGGGGCGCACCAGGGCTGGCGTGTTCTCTCACTTGGCCCATAAGGCCCATATCTTTGCTGGGGGGGTGCCTGAAACTCCTTTTCTGTGACCCAAATAAGTACCAGATACCCTTCGGAACACTTCCGGTGTCTGAATACCATCGTCCTATATATCAATCTTTACCTATCGACCATTTCGAGACTCCTCATCATGTACGTGATCTCATCCGGGACTCCGAACAACATTCGGTCACCAAATCACATAACTCATATAATACTATATCGCCAACAAACGTTAAGCGTGCGGACCCTACGGGTTCAAGAACTATATAGACATGACTGAGACACCTCTCCGTTCAATAACCAATAGCGGAACCTGGATGCCCATATTGGCTCCAACATATTCTACGAAGATCTTTATCGGTCGAACTGTTATGACAACTTACGTTATTCCCTTTGTCTATCGGTATGTTACTTGCCCGAGATTCGATCGTCGGTATCTTCACACCTAGTTCAATCTCGTTACTGGAAAGTCTCTTTACTCGTTTTGTAATACATCACCTTGTGACTAGCTCCTTAGTCGTTTGCTTGCAAGCTTATGATGTGTATTACCAAGAGGGCCCAGAGATACCTCTCCGATACTCGAAGTGATAAAATCCTAATCTCGATCTATGCCAACTCAACAAAGACCTTCGAAGATACCTGTAGAGCATATTTATAATCACCCAGTTATGTTGTGACCTTTGATAGCACATAAAGCATTCCTCTGGTTTCCGGGAGTTGTATAATATCATAGTCGAAGGAATATGTATTTGACATGAAGAAAGCAATAGCAACAAAACTGAACGATCAATATGCTAAGCTAATGGATGGGTATTGTCCACACATCATTCTCCTAATGATGTGATCCCATTCATCAAATGACAACACATGTCTATGGTTAGGAAACTTAACCCTCTTTGATTAAATAGCTAGTCTAGTAGAGGCTCACTAGGGACACGGTGTTTTGTCTATGTATCCACACATGTATCAAGTTGCCGGTTAATAAAATTCTAGCATGAATAATAAACATTTATTATGATATCAATAAAATAACAACTTTATTATTGCCTCTAGGGCATATTTCCTCCAGTCTCCCACTTGCACTAGAGTCAACAATATAGTTCACATCGCCATGTGATTTAGCACCAATAGTTCACATCTTTATGTGATTAACACCTAGAGTTCACATCGCCATGTGACCAACACCCAAAGGGTTTTCTAGAGTCAATAATCTAGTTCACATCGCTATGTGATTAACGCCCAAAGAGTACTAAGGTGTAATCATGTTTTGCTAGTGAGAGAAGTTTAGTCAACGGGTCTGCCACATTAAGATCCGTATGTATTTTGCAAATTTCTATGTCTACAATACTCTGCATGGAGCTAATCTAGCTAATTGCTCCCACGTTCAATACATATCTATATTGAGACTTAGAGTCATCTAGATCAGTGTCAAAGCTTGCATTGACGCAATTCTTTACGACGAACTCTTTATCACCTCCATAACCAAGAAACATTTCCTTAGTCCTATTTAGGTACCTAAGGATAATTTTGACCGCTGCCTAGTGATCTACTCCTGGATCACTGTTGTACCCCCTTGCCAAACTCATGGCAAGGCACACAACTGGTCTGGTACACAACATGGCATACTTTATAGAACATGTGACTGAGGCATAGGGAATGACTTTCATTATCTCTATATATTCTGCCATGGTCGGGTTTTGAGTCTTACTCAACTTCACACCTTGTAAAATAGGCAAAAACCCTTTCTTTGACTGATCCATTTTGAACATCTTCAAACTTTATCAAGGTATGTGCTTTGTGAAAGTCCTATCAAGCGTCTTGATCTATCTCTATAGATCTTGATGCCCAATATACAAGCAGCTTCACCGAGGTCTTTCATTCAAAAATGCTTATTCAAGTATCCTTTTGTGCTATGCAGAAATTCTATATCATCCCCGATCAATATGTCATCCACATATAATATCAGAAATTGTACAGAGCTCCCACTCACTTTCTTGTAAATTTAGGCTTCACCATAAGTTTGTATAAAACCATATGCTTTGATCACATCATCAAAGCGTATATTCCAACTCCGAGATTCTTGCACCAGCCCATAGATGGATCGATGGAGCTTGCACACTTTGCTAGCACCTTTAGGATCGAAAAAATCTTCTGGTTGCACGATACGTCTGCAATGTATCTATAATTTTTGATTGTTCCATGCTATTATATTTCCCGTTTTGGATGTTTATGGGCTTTACTATACACATTTATATCATTTTTGGACTAACCTACTAACCGGAGGCCCAGCCCGTATTGCTGTTTTTTTTGCCTATTTCAGTGTTTCGAAGAAACGGAATATCAAACGGAGTCCAAATGGAATGAAACCTTCGGGAGCGTGATTTTTTGAACGAACGTGATCCAGAGGACTTGGAGTGCAAGTCAAGAAGCAGTCGAGGAGGCCACGAGGGTGGAGGGCGCGCCCACCCCTACTAGGCGCGCCCCTATCTCGTGGGCCCATCGGGCGTCCACCGACCTACTTCTTCCTCCTATATATACCCACGTACCCCGAGAACATCAGGAGAGCCAACGAAAAACTATTTCCACCACCGTAACCTTCTGTATCCGCGAGATCCCATCTTGGAGCCTTCACCGGCGCTCCGCCAGAGGGGGAATCGACCATGGAAGGCTTCTACATCAATAGCCCCTCTGATGAGTTGTGAGTAGTTTACCACAGACCTTCAGGTCCATAGTTATTAGCTAGATGGCTTCTTCTCTCTTTTTGGATCTCAATACCATGTTCTCCTCGATCTTCTTGGAGATCTATTTGATGTAACTCTTTTTGCGGTGTGTTTGTCGAGATCCAATGAATTGTGGGTTTATGATCAAGTTTATCTATGCGAAATATTTGAATCTCCTCTGAATTCTTTTAGGGATGATTAGCTTTGTGCCCCTAGTTGTGTCCCCCTCGTCTGTTTTACCCCTAGTTTGAGAAAATCACCGGTTCTGTCCACACCACTTCGGAATTCTTTTGTTTTTGCCCTTCCGTCACGGCTCTGCTTGGTCAGTGCCGTTTGACCATATACGACGCTCCGTTTTGGACCCTGCTTGCCCCCCGCTAGGATAGAACCCACTCGGGACCATATCACTCTCATCCTTACTCTCTCCCGTTCCCCACTCTCTCCCCGTTCCCACTCTCACGAACCCTAGCTAGGAGGCGACGGCGGCGACAACTTCGATGACTGCAGTGCCCGCGGTGACTGCTGCAGATGGTGGACGACTGCAACGGCAGCGGTGCCACCTGCGGCGACCGCGGCCGCAAGGCAAGGATGGTGGACGACGACGACGGCAGCGGTGCCACCTGCGGCGTTCGCGGCCGCAAGGCAAGGATGGTGGACGATGGCGACGGCAGCGGTGCCACCTGTGGCGTCCGCGGCCGCAAGGCAAAGACACGGTCGCAGACAACATTAGGGTAAGTCCCCCCATCCTAGATCTGCTGTTTCTTCCTCCCCTAGACCCTAGATCTGTTGCTGTATGTTGATATCGTGCCCTGTTTGCATAGGATTGATCCGGCTAGAGAATAGAGACATGCAATTTAGTTGCTGTTGGTACAGAAGGAAAAGAAACTGGCTTCACATTTCCCTCAGTGGTGGACAACAACAGCACATTTGAGCAGTTTAGGGCAACAATATTTGCCAAATATCCATGGGGATTACATGATGCTGTTGAGCTAAGGTACTGGGATGTGTCCAAAGTTGCTTGGGTTCCTGTTCAGTCTGATAATGAGTTAGGTGCCATGTTTGCAAATAATGCACAAACCATGTCATGCAATCTGGAGATTACTGTTATTCAGAGGCGTAGGCCCCCCTCTGGTTCAGAAAATAATTCAAACCCCACCGCTTCAAGGCCCTCTGGTTCTAAAGCACCTGCAAAACGTAGGACTAACACAAGGGGAACAAGTAGCAGTTGCAGGCCACCAACAACCCCAAGTGCAAATGCTCAGTCTGAGCATTCTTGCAGTAAAACCCAAGCTAAACCTAGCATACCAGTTGATCCTGTTGTGGAGGAAGCAGAACCTGATGCAGCACTTTTGTCTGATGAAGAAGATGAGAAACTTTATCCAGGCTATGGTCAGCACAACAATGAGGAAGATCATGTAGATGAGGAGTACATTCCTACTGAATTCTCTGATACAGATGAAGATGAGAAGCAGGAGGAGCTGGACAATGGAGATTTTCAAGCAGAAGATGAGGACAGACCTGTCATGATGTATGACAGAGATAATCCCTCTATTGGGGAAGGTGTAGTTTTTCCTTCAGCAATTGACTGCAGAAATGCAGTTGCAACTTTCTCAATTACCACTGAAACAGAGTACATCACTTTAAAAAGTGACCAAAGAAGGTTTACTGTAAAATGTGCCTCTGATAAATGTAAGTGGAGGCTGCATGCCTCTTTAATGAGGAGAAGCACATTATTTCATGTACTAATGCATTTTCTATTTTCCTTTCTATAATTATAGTTCAAAATTTATGTTTCATGTACTAATTGCTTGTTCGATTAAGGTCAACCCTTACCCTCACAACTGTCCAAGTGTTAACAGATCTCAGAGATTGAGGGCTGCAAAGAGAAGATGGATAGCAGATGCTTCTATGGCTTGGATTAGAAAAATTCCCGGGATAGGTCCAAGGGAAATTAAGCACAGGTTGACAGAGAAGTATGGAGTGCAGGTGCCATATAGTAGGTGTTATTTTGGTAAAGAGATGGCACTAGACAAGATGTTTGGCAAGTACAGTGATAGTTTCAATCTGATTTATTCTTTCAAGGCTGAAGTTGAGAGAACATCACCAGGCAGTGTAGTTGAAATTGACAAGCACACTGTGGAATACTCATTGAGAGGAAAGAAACTGCACAACGAGTGTTTCAGAAGAGTGTTTGTGTGCTTCAAGGCATGTCAGACAGGTTTCTTGGAGAGGTGCAGGCCTTACCTTGCTGTGGATGCAACAACACTGACTGGTAGGTATAGGGGCCAGCTTGTTTCTGCTTGTGCCCTTGATGCACACAATTGGTTATTTCCAGTTGCCTATGGTGTCATACAAGCAGAGTCAATTGAGAGCTGGACTTGGTTCTTCCAACAACTGAAGAAAGTAATAGGACATCTAGAAGGTTTAGGATGCGTGCAAAGGATTGGAGACAGCTATTGATGATGTATATGCTGGGGTGGAGCACAGGGAGTGTATGAGGCATTTGGCTCAAAACTTCAGTAAGAAATTCAAAGGCAAGTTCTATGATGAGAATTTGTGGCCATGCTCACTTACATACAGCATTAAAAAGCACAATTATCATCTGAATCAGTTGCACAGTAGGCCCAAAGTTAAAGAATATTTAGAGGAGCATCACACAAAAATATGGGCTAGAGCACACATCAATGACATTTGCAGGGTAGACTATGTGAACAACAACCTTGCTAAAGCTTTCAACTCTAGGATCAAGAAATACAAGGGGCTTCACATAGTTGAATTGTGTGACTAGATCAGGCAATACATTATGCAAAAATTTGATATAAGGAACATGATTGCCATTGATCATTTTGAAGGCCATCTCATTGTTCCATTTGTGATGAAGGCCTTAATGGCAAAAACAAAAGGTTTAGAGATGAGTTTGATTAGGAGAAGCCCAACAGAGGCTGAAGTTACTGCTACTGATAGAGAAAAAAGGGAATGGAGGTACCCTGTTGACTTACAGAAGTGGTCTTGTAGTTGCAGACAATGGCAAGTAACTAGTAAGCCATGTATCCATGCTCTGTTCTTTGTCACTTCTATTAGAGGTGAAGCCAGTGGAATAGATCAGTATGTGCACAAGTTTTATTCTATTGAGAAATTCAGAGCTACTTATGCTGACAACCTTCCAGCTTTGGAAGGGAAGCAACAGTGGGAAATTGTGAATCCAGGATTTAAACTTTCTACTCCAGTTCAAAACAGAGCACCTGGCAGGCCGAGGAAAACTAGAATTAGGTCCAGTAGTGAAGGAAAAGGACTAGGTCTTAGGAGGAAAAAATGTGGCAGGTGTGGAGGACAAGGACACCATGCCAACAAATGCAAAAATTCAATTGATGCAGCCTTTGGTGAAGATGAACATTGGGGAGCTGAGAATGCAGAAGAGCCAGCAGTGCAACCTATAGAGCTAGCAGTAGATGATGGAACAGATGCAGAAGATCCACCACAAGAGCAACCTATAGAGCCAACACCAACATCTACACAAGCTACTATAATCAGGTGATGTTTGTGTATGTTTGTGTATATATGTTTGTTTTCATGCACTATCATATGAAATGTGACATGCTTGCACTTTTCACAGCCCAAGAAAGAATTATAAGAAGGCAGTAGATAGAGGAGCTTCTCCGGCTAAGAAGCAGACAACAACAATTGAAGTTCCTGGTGTGCTAGCCCCCAACCCAGTGAAGAACACCAGGAGCAAAACAAGGCTAGCCCCCAATCCAGCTGAGAACACCAGGAGCAAAAAAACTCAAGTTTTAGTTCTTCATTTACACTTGCTGGTGACTATTTGAGATGACTGTACGTTGAACTAGTATTTTCACTTGCTGTTGAACTACTGTTTGAGATGTCATGATGTTGAACAAGTATTTTCACTTGCTGTTGAACTACTGTTTGAGATGCTGGCTATGTCATGCTTTAATTTGAAGTTTTTAAGTTGTTTGATCATATGTGATGCTTGCTATGTCATGCCTTAATTTGAAGTTGTTTGATCATCTGCCAATATGAACCAAATTTTCGTCGACGATGACAATTTGCTCATCTCCCTAGTCATCTGCCAATATGAACCAAATTGTCGTCGACGACCACAATTTGGTCATCTCCCTAGTCATCTGCCAATATGAACCAAATTGTCGTCGACGACGACAATTTGGTCATCTCTCTAGTCATCTCTTTAGAACACCAAATAGCATTACATGAAGATTGGTACATTACAAAGTTCACCCATATCCTGCACTACAACAACAATAAACATACTTGCTTCACTTAGTGGCTTCATTCTGTGATAACACTGATAAAGCCACAACTACAACACATACAACAATTCCACTAAACAACACTGCCCAAACATTGAGCATCTCATCTCTCTCCTTCAGTTTCTTGTTCAAAGCACGGTTCTTCTTTGACAGCTCCATATTCTCCCTCTGCAATTTGTGAGACTTGATCTAGCTGTGTTCAATCTCCGCATGTAGATCTTCAAATGCAAGGGCCACACGTAGTGGAGGAGGAGGGTCAACCCAAACCACCCACTTGCACTCATCTGGCAACTAATTAGATGAACAAAATTAGAAATTTCAAAATAACAACAACCTCCCAAATTGACAATGAAATTGACAAGCAACTACTTACATTAAGAGGGCAACCCAAAAATTGTCGGCCCGTGCTAGCCCCTCCCCAAGCCACCCGACGAGCAGGAACTAGGCCATGTCCAGGGCAACGGTGCTTAGATCTGGGCTCCAAGCCAGAAAATGATTCATCTGGGTGATGGTACTCCGAGACGGGCTCCACAATCCCCATCCCAGTGATCTAAATCAGAAGAAGAGCAAAAAAAATCCCCAAATCAGAGAAACCCTAGAATGAGGGGGTCAAATGGTTGAAACCCTAGAAAATCCCCAAATCCCCATGGAGTGCTCCACTTACCTCTGCGGCAGTAGAACCAGCCGCCGTCGAGGAGTTTGACGACGGGAAGCTTGTCGTCCGCATCTTCTCCTCCCGCTCGGGCCTCTCCCACGGCGGCTTTCGATCCCGTTCTTCACGAGCTCTCCCGCTCTCTGTTTGTTTCTGCACGTGAGCTTGAGGAGGATGAACGGGTATCTGGGCTGGGGGCACAGGGGCAAAAATGTCCAAAACGGAGTGCCGTATGTGGTCAAATGGCGCTGACCAAGCGGAGCCGTGACAGAAGGGCAAAAACAAAAGAATTCCAAAGTGGTGTGGACAGAACCGGTGACTTTATCAAACTAGGGGTAAAACAGACGAGGGGGTCACAACTAGGGGCATAAATCAAATTGTCCCACTCTTTTATGTGTGATTAAGTTATCTTTGCAAGTCTCTTCGAACTATCAGTTTGGTTTGGCCTACTAGATTGATCTTTCTTGCAATGGGAGAAGTGCTTAGCTTTGGGTTCAATCTTGCGGTGTCCTTTCCCAGTGACAGCAGGGGCAGCAAGGCACGTATTGTGTTGTTGCCGTCGAGGATAAAAAGATGGGGTTTATATCATATTGCATGAGTTTATCCCTCTACATCATGTCATCTTTCTTAATGCGTTACTCTGTTCTTTATGAACTTAATACTCTAGATGCATGCTGGATAGCGGTCAATGTGTGGAGTAATAGTAGTACATGCAGGCAGGAGTCGGTCTACTTGTCATGGACGTGACTCCTATATACATGATCATGCCTAGATAATCTCATAATTATTCGCTTTTCTATCAATTGCTCGACAGTAATTTGTTCACCCACCGTAATACTTATGCTATCTTGAGAGAAGCCACTAGTGAAACCTATGGCCCCCGGGGTCTATCTTTTATCATATAAGCTTTCAATCTACTTTTGTTTGCATCTTTACTTTTCCTTTCTATATTATAAAATGCCAAAAATATTTTATCTTATCATATTATCTCTATCAGATCTCACTTTCGCAAGTGGCCATGAAGGGATTGACAACTCCTTTATTGCATTGGTTGCGAGTTCTTTGTTTGTTTGTGTAGGTGCGTGGGACTTTTGAGGAGCCTCCTACTGGATTGATACCTTGGTTCTCAAAAACTGTAGGAAATACTTACGCTACTATTGTTGCCTCACCCTTTCCTCTTCAAGGAAAACCAATGCAAGCTCAAGACGTAGCAAGAAGGATTTCTGGCGCCGTTGCCGGGGAGGTCTTCGCTCAAGTCAAGACATACCAAGTACCCATCACAAACTCATCTCCCTCGCATTTACATTATTTGCCATTTGCCTCTCGTTTTCCTCTCCCTCACTTCACCCTTGCCGTTTTATTCGCCCTCTCTTTCCCAATCTCCTTTTTGCTTGCCCTCTTCTTCTTCCTCGCTTTTGTTTGTCGTTATGTCTGAAATTGGGAAGATTATCGTAGATATAGACAATAATGATAACTTGGAAAATTCTGATGCTCCGGCTAAAGAACCCCCTATCTTGCATACTAAAAAGTTTTGAATCGGTAGCGGTAACATTATTGGAAAAGGGGTTATTCAAGATTTCTTTACTTGTGCCAGTGCTTTACCTTCTATGGGTGGTTCTATTCTCCATAGAACTAGTAGTCTTGCGGATGCTATCACTATACTTGTTGTTGAGCTTGAAAGACAATTTATGCATATGCATCCTTGCATACAAAGAATTTTCCTAGAATTTTCTAATATTGAGCATTCTTCTGTTAAGCGTGCCGTTACTATATTTTTGGCTCATGAGTTTAGATTTATAATAAGAGAGGCCAAAGAAATCTTTGCGCACTATTGGGTGGACGCCGGTCGTCCTCCCATAGAGGCGATCCTCTTTGATCAAGAGGAAATTAGGCGTTTTCAATCTTTGGACTATGTTGCTTTTAATGAAAACCTTAGGAAAAAGGTTCCTACCAATGTCCTAATTGATAGAATTTCCAAACTTAATAATGATTTTGCTCTTCGAAACAATGTGCTAGGATACTCTCCTGAGTATAGGCTCACGAAATTCTGCCAAAAGAATGCTTATAATGATGAATTAGTTGTGCATTATGAAGGCCAAAGGAGGAACCCATTCCTCCTGTGATTGATCTTGGGGACTTTTGTCCCATTAAATTTAGACCTTTTGATTACTTTTTCTTGCCTCAAAGAAAACTTGCTGCTGAACATAGAGAATATGAGATGAGTTTTCAAGATCTATCTTATTATTATGGCACTACTTAGATCTATCCTCGCTTTTATGCCTAGCTAGGGGCGTTAAACGATAGCGCTAGTTGGGAGGCAACCCAATTTTATTTGTGTTTTTTGTTTTTGTTTCTATTTAGTAATAAATCTTGCATCTACCTTCTGTTTATATGTGTTTTCATGTTTTAATTAGTGTTCGTGCCAAGTAGAACTTATAGAATAACCTATGGTGATAGTTAATTTGATTCTGCTGAAAAACAGAAACTTTGCGCGCACAAAAATAATTTTGTTCATTCACAGAAACGTGCTTTTGTGTTGATTCTTTTTTCTGTAGATCAATAGAAAAATTTCCCAGGACCTCCTATTTTGGTAGGATTTTTAAAGTTCCATAAGTATTCGGGGGTTACAGATTGCTACAGACTGTTCTGTTTTTGACAGATTCTGTTTTTCGTGTGTTGTTTGCTTATTTTGATGCATCTATGGCTAATATTAAGTGGTATGAACCATAGAGAACTTGGAATAAAGTAGGTTTAACACCAATATAAATAAATAATGTGTTCATTACAGTACCTTATGTGGTGGTTTTGCTTTCTTTCACTAACGGAGCTTATAAGATTTCCTGTTGAGTTTTGTGTTGTGAAGTTTTCAAGTTTTGGGTAAAGATTTGATGGACTATGGAATAAGGAGTGGCAAAAGCCTAAGCTTGGGGATGCCCATGGCACCCCAATATATTCAAGAATAGAAAAAAGTCTAAGCTTGAGGATGCCCCCGGAAGGCATCCCCTCTTTCGTCTTCGTTCATTGGTAACTTTATTTGGAGCTATATTTTTATTCGCCACATGATATGTGTTTTGCTTGGAGCGTCTTGTATGATATTAGTATTTTCTTCTTAGTTTTCCACAATCATCCTTGCTATACACACCTTTTGGGAGAATCCCACTTGATTGAAATTTATTAGAATACTCTATGTGCTTCACTTATATGTTTTGAGCTAGATAGTTTTTGCTCTAGTACTTCACTTATATCTTTTAGAGCACGGCGGTGGCTTAATTTTGTAAAAATTGTTAGTCTCTCATGCTTCACTTATATTATTTTGAGAGTCTCTTAGAACAGCATGGTATTTATATGGTTATAAAATTGGTCCTAGAATGGTGGGCATCCAAGTTGGGTATAATAAAAACTATCATAGAAAGTGAATTGGATGCTATGATCAATTTGATACTTGATAATTGTTTTGAGATATGGAGGTAGTGATATTAAAGTCATGCTAGTTGGCTGATTATGAATCTTTAAAGAATTCTTGTGTTGAAGTTTGTGATACCTGTAGCATGCACGTATGGTGAACCACTTTGTGATGAAGTTGGAGCATAATTTTATTTATTGATTGTCTTCCTTATGAGTGGCGGTTGGGGACGAGCGATGGTCTTTTCCTACCAATCTATCCGCCTAGGAGCATGCGCGTAGTACATTGTTTTTGATGACTTGTAGATTTTTGCAACAAGTATATGAGTTCTTTATGACTAATGTTGAGTCAAGGGATTATACGCACTCTCACCTTCCACCATTGCTAGCCTCTCTTGTGCCGCGGAACTTTCGCCGGTACCATACACCTACCATATACCTTCCTCAAAAGAGCCACCATACCTACCTATTATGGCATTTCCATATCCATTCCGAGATATTTTGCCATGCAACTTTCCACCGTTCCGTTTATATGACATGCATCATTATTGTCATATTTCTCTTTGCATGATCATGTAGTTGACATTGTATTTGTGGCAAGGCCACCTTCATAATTTCCATACATGTCACTCTTGATTCATTGCATATCCCGGTACACCGTCGGAGGCATTCATATAGAGTCATATCCTGTTTTAAGTATTGAGTTGTAATCTTGAGTTGTAAGTAAATAAAAGTGTGATGATCTTCATTATTAGAGCATTGTCCCAGTGAGAAAAGGATGATGGAGACTATGATTCCCCCACAAGTCAGGATGATACTTCGTACTTTACAAAAAAAGAGGCCAAAGAGCCCAACAAAGAAAAAAAAGAGAAGAAAGGCCAAAAGAAAAAAAGGGAAGGCCCCAAAAAAGGGAAAAAAGAAAAAAATGAAATGAGAGAAAAAGAGAGAAGGGACAATGCTACTATCTCTTTTTCCACACTTGTGCTTCAAAGTAGCACCATGATCTTCATGATAGAGAGTCTCCTATGTTGTCACTTTCATATACTAGTGGGAACTTTTCATTATAGAACTTGGCTTGTATATTCCGATGATGGGCTTCCTCAAAGTGCCCTAGGTCTTCGTGAGCAAGCGAGTTGGATGCACACCCACTTAGTTTCTTTTGTTGAGCTTTCATACATTTATAGCTCTAGTGCATCCAATGCATGGAAATCCCTACTCACTCACATTGATATCTATTAATGGGCATCTCCATAGCCCGTTGATACGCCTAGTTGATGTGAGACTATCTTCTCCTTTTTGTCTTCTCTACAACCACCATTCTATTCCACATATAGTGCCATGTCCATGGCTCACGCTCATGTATTGCGAGAAAGTTGAAAAAGTTTGAGATTACTAAAGTATGAAACAATTGCTTGGCTTGTCATCGGGGTTGTGCATGATTAAATACTTTGTGTGACGAAGATAGAGCAACAGCCATACTATATGATTTTGTAGGGATAACTTTCTTTAGCCATGCTATTTTGAGAAGACATGATTGCTTTGATTACTATGCTTGAAGTATTACTATTTCTTATGTCATTATGAACTTTTATTTTGAATCATTTGGATCTGAACATTCATGCCACAGTAAAGAAAATTACATTGAGAATTATGCTAGGTACCATTCCACATCAAAAATTCTGTTTTTATCATTTACCTACTCGAGGACGAGCAGGAATTAAGCTTGGGGATGCTTGATACGTCTCCAACGTATCTATAATTTTTGATTGTTCCATGCTATTATATTACTCGTTTTGGATGTTTATGGGCTTTACTTTACACATTTATATCATTTTTGGGGCTAACCTACTAACCGAGGCAAGCCCGTATTGCTGTTTTTTGCCTATTTCAGCGTTTCGAAGAAAAGGAATATCAAACGGAGTCCAAACGGAATGAAACCTTCGGGAGCGTGATTTTTGGAACAAACGTGATCCAGAGGACTTGGAGTGCAAGTCAAGAAGCAGTCGAGGCGGCCACGAGGGTGGAGGATGCACCCACCCCTACTGGGTACGCCCCTATCTCGTGGGCCCCTCGGGCGTCCACCGACCTACTTCTTCCTCCTATATATACGCACGTACCCCGAGAACATCAGGAGAGCCAACAAAAAATTATTTCCACCACCGTAAATTCTGTACCCGCGAGATCCCATCTTGGAGCCTTCGCCAGTGCTCCGCCGGAGGGGGAATCGACCATGGAGGGCTTCTACATCAACACCATAGCCCCTTCCGATGAGTTGTGAGTAGTTTACCATAGACCTTCGGGACCATAGTTATTAGCTAGATGACTTCTTCTCTCTTTTTGATCTCAATACCATGTTCTCCTCGATCTTCTTGGAGATCTATTCGATTTAACTCTTTTTGCGGTGTGTTTGTCAAGATCCGATGAATTGTGGGTTTATGATCAAGTTTATCTATGAGAAATATTTGAATCTCCTCTGAATTTTTTTATGTGTGATTAAGTTATCTTTGCAAGTCTCTTCGAATTATCAGTTTGGTTTGGCCTACTAGATTGATCTTTCTTGCAATGGGAGAAGTTCTTAGCTTTGGGTTCAATCTTGCGGTGTCCTTTCCCAGTGACAGCAGGGGTAGCAAGGCACATATCGTATTGTTGCCATCGAGGATAAAAAGATGAGGTTTTATATCATATTGCATGAGTTTATCCCTCTACATCATGTCATCTTTGTTAAT
Source organism: Aegilops speltoides (assembly GCA_021437245.1). NCBI lineage: Eukaryota > Viridiplantae > Streptophyta > Magnoliopsida > Poales > Poaceae > Aegilops > Aegilops speltoides. The sequence continues at coordinate 265,063,095 of CM038141.1, forward strand.
GTGTTACTCTGTTCTTTATGAACTTAATACTCTAGATGCATGCTGGATAGTGGTCGATGTGTGGAGTAATAGTAGTAGATGCAGGCAGGAGTCGGTCTACTTGTCACGGACGTGATGCCTATATACATGATGACGCCTAGATAATCTCATAATTATTCTCTTTTCTACCAATTGCTCGACAGTAATTTGTTCACCCACCGTAATACTTATGCTATCCTGAGAGAAGCCACTAGTGAAACCTATGGCCCCCGGGTCTATCTTTTATCATATAAGCATTCAATCTACTTTTATTTGTATCTTTACTTTTCCTTTCTATATTATAAAATACCAAAAATATATTTATTTTATCATATTATCTCTATCAGATCTCACTTTCGCAAGCGGCCATGAAGGGATTGACAACTCCTTTATTGCGTTGGTTGCGAGTTCTTTGTTTGTTTGTGTAGGTGCGTGGGACTTTTGAGGAGCCTCCACTGGATTGATACCTTGGTTCTCAAAAACTGAGAGAAATACTTATGCTACTATTGCTGCATCACCCTTTCCTCTTCAAGGAAAACCAACGCAAGCTCAAGACATAGCATTGCATCATATACAACTGTTCTTTAAGAAATCCATTAAGGAATGCAGTTTTAACACCCATTTGCCAGATTTCATAATCGTAAAATGCCGCAATTGCTAACATGATTCGGACAGACTTAAGCATCACTACGGGTGAGAAAGTCTCATCGTAGTCAACCCCTTGAACTTGTCAAAAACCTTTTGCGACAAGTCGCGCTTTATAGACAGTAATATTACCATCAGCGTCAGTCTTCTTCTTGAAGATCCATTTATTCTCTATGGCTTGCCGATCATCGGGCAAATCCACCAAAGTACATACTTTGTTCTCATACATGGATCCTGTCTCAGATTTCATGGCCTCAAGCCATCTGTCGGAATCTGGGCTCATCATAGCTTCTTCATAGTTTGTAGGTTCGCCTTGGTCTAGTAACATGACTTCCAGGACATGATTACCGTACAACTCTAGTGCGGATCATGCTCTGGTCGACCTAGGAAATTCAGTAGTAACTTGATCTGAAGTTTCATGATCATCATCATTAGCTTCCTCTCTAGTTGGTGTAGGCATCAGGGGAACAATTTTCTCTGATGTACAACTTTCCAATTCGAGAGAAGGTACAATTACCTCATCAAGTTCTACTTTCCTCCCACTCACTTCTTTCTAGAGAAACTCCTCTAGAAATGTTCTATTCTTGGCAACAAAGATCTTGCCTTCGGATCTTTGGTAGAAGGTGTACCTAATTGTTTCCTTAGGGTATCCTGTGAAGACGCACTCCTCTGATTTGGGTTCGAGCTTATCAAGCCGAAGCCTTTTGACATAAGTGTCGCAACCCCAAACTTTATGAAATGACAGCTTAGGTTTATTGCTAAACCACAATTCATACGGTGTTATCTCAACGGATTCTGATGGTGCCCTATTTAATGTGAATGCGGCTATCTCTAATGCATAACCCCAAAACGATAGTGGTAAATCGGTAAGATACATCATATATCACACCATATCTAATAAAGCGCGGTTACGATGTTCGGACACACCATTACGCTGTGGTGTTCCAGGTGGCGTGAGTTGTGAAACAATTCCACATTGTTTTAAATGAAGGCCAAACTCGTAACTCAAATATTCGCCTCCACGATCAGATCATAGAAACTTGATTTTCTTGTTATGATGATTCTCCACTTCACTCTGAAATTCTTTGACATTTTCAAATGTTTCAGACTTGTGTTTCATCAAGTAGATATACCCATATCTGCTAAAATCATCTACGAAGGTTAGAAAAAATGATACTCGCCACTTGCCTCAACACTACCAGACCGGATACATCAGCATGTATTATTTCCAATAAGTCATTAGCTCGCTCCATTGTTCCGGAAACAGAGTTTTAGTCATCTTGCCCATGAGGCATGGTCCGCAAGTATCAAATGATTCATAATCAAGTGATTCGAAAAGTCTATCTGCATGGAGTTTCTTCATGCGCTTTATACCAATATGACCTAAATGGCAGTGCCACAAGTATGTTGCACTACCATTATCAACTTTGCATCTTTTGGCATAAATATTATGAATATGTGTATCACTACGATCGAGATTCAATAAACAATTCACATTGCATGTATCACCATAAAAGGTTTTATTCATATAAACAGAACAACAATTATTCTCTGACTTAAGTGAATAACCGTATTGCAATAAACATGATCCAGTCATATTCATGCTCAACGCGAACACCAAATAACATTTATTTAGGTTCAACACTAATCCTGAAGATAGAGGGAGTGTGCGATGGTGATCGTATAAATCTTGGAATCACTTCCAGCACACATCATCACCTCGCCCTTAACTAGTGTCTGTTTATTCTGCAACTCCTATTTCGAGTTACGAATCTTAGCAACGGAACAGGTATCAAATACCCAGGGGCTACTACGAGCACTAGTAAGGTACACATCAATAACATGTATATCAAATATACCTTTGTTCACTTTGCCATCCTTCTTATCTGCCAAATATTTTGGGTTGTTCCCTTCCAGTGACCATTTTCTTTGCAGTAGAAGAACTCAGTTTTAGGCTTATGTCCAGCTTTGGGCTTCTTCACGGGAGTGACTACTTGCTTTCCACTTGAAGTTCCCTTTCTTTCACTAGCCCTTTTTCTTGCAACTAGTGGTCTTGTTAACCATCAACACTTGATGCTCTTTCTTGATTTCTACCTTCGCCCATTTCAGCATCACGAAAAGCTCAGGAATCATTTTTGTCATCCCTTGCATATTATAATTCATCACGAAGTTCTAGTAACTTGGTGATAGTGACTAGAGAACTCTATCAATCACTATCTTATCTGGAAGATTAACTCCCACTTGATTCAGGCAATTGTAGTACCCTGACGTTCTGAGCACATACCCACTAGCTGAGCTATTCTCATCCATCTTGTAGGCAAAGTACTTGTCAGAGGTCTCATACTTCTCGACATGGGCATGAGTCTGGAATTCCAATTTCAGCTCTTGGAACATCTTATATGCTCTGTGGCGTTCAAAACGTTTTTGAAGTCCCGGTTCTAAGCCGTAAAGCATGGTGCACTAAACTATCAAGTAGTCATCATATCGAGCTTGCCAAACGTTCATAACATCTGCATCTACTCCTGCAATAGGTCTATCACCTAGCGGTGCATTAAGGACATAATTCTTCTGTGCAGCAATGCGGATAATCCTCAGATCATGGACCTAGTCTGCATCATTGCTACTATCATCTTTCAACTTAGTTTTCTCTAGGAATATATCAAAAAAACATAGGGGAGCTACAACGCGAGCTATTGATCTACAACATAATTTGCAAATACTATCAGGACTAAGTTCATGATAAATTAAGTTCAATTAATCAAATTACTTAAGAACTCCCACTTAGATAGACATCCCTCAAGTCATCCAAATGATACGTGATCCAAATCAACTAAACCATGTCCGATCATCACGTGAGATGGAGTAGTCATCAATGGTGAACATCTCTATGTTGATCATATCTACTGTTTGATTCACGTTCGACCTTTTGGTCTCCAGTGTTCTGAAGCCATGTCTGTACATGCTAGGATCGTCAAGTTTAACCCGAGTATTCCGCATGTGCAAAACTGTCTTGCACCCGTTGTATGTGAACGCAGAACCTATCACACCTGATCATCACGTGGTGTCTCAGCATGAAAAACTGTCACAATGGTGCATACTCAGGGTGAACACTTATACCTTGAAATTTAGTTAAGGGATCATCTTGTAATGCTACCACCGTACTAAGCAGAATAAGATGCATAAAGATAAACATCACATGCAATCAAAATATGTGACATGACATGGCCATCATCATCTCGTGCTTTTGATCTCCATCTCCATAGCATCGTCATGATCTCCATTGTCACCGGCTCGACACCTTTATCTCCATCATTGCGTCATGGTTGTCTCGCCAACTATTGCCTCTACAACTATCGCTACCGCTTAGTGATAAAGTAAAGCAATTACCTGGCGTTTGCATTTCATACAATAAAGATACAACCATAAGGCTCATGCTGGTAGTCGATAACTTTTACAAAACATGATCATCTCATGCAATAACGTATATCACATCATGTCTTGACCATATCACATCACAACATACCCTGTGATAACCCACAAGTATAGGGGATCGCAACAGCTTTCGAGGGTAAAGTATTCAACCCAAATTTATTGATTTGACACAAGGGGAGCCAAAGAATATTCTTGAGTATTAGCAGTTGAGTTGTCAATTCATAACCACACCTGGATAACTTAGTATCTGCAGCAAAATATTTAGTAGCAAAGTAGTATGATAATAAAGGTAACGGTGGCAAAAGTAAAGATAATTGTTTTTGGGTTTTTTTAGTAGTTGTAACAGTAGCAACGGAAAAGTAAATAAGCGAAGAACAATATATGAAACGCTTGTAGGCAATGGATCAGTGATGGATAATTATGCCGGATGTGATTCCTCATGTAATAGTTATAACATAGGGTGACACAGAACTAGCTCCAATTCATCAATGTAATGTAGGCATGTATTCCGTAAATAGTCATACATGCTTATGGAAAAGAACTTGCATGACATCTTTTGTCCTACCCTCCCGTGGTGGCGGTGTCCTAGCGAAAACTAAGGGATATTAAGGCCTTCTTTTAATAGAGAACCGGAACAAAGCATTAGCACATAGTGAATACATGGACTCCTCAAACTACGGTCATCACCGAGAAGTATCCCAATTATTGTCACTTCGGCGTTGTCGGATCATAACACATAATAGGTGACTATAGACTTGCAAGATAGGATCAAGAACACACATATATTCATGAAAACATAATAGGTTCAGATCTGAAATCATGGCACTCGGGCCCTAGTGACAAGCATTAAGCATAGCAAAGTCATAGCGACATCAATCTCAGAACATAGTGGATACTAGGGATCAAACCCTAACAAAACTAACTTGATTACATGGTAAATCTCATCCAACCCATCACCGTCCAGCAAGCCTATGATGGAATTACTCACGCACAGCGGTGGGCATCATGAAATTGGTGATGGAGGATGGTTGATGATGACGACGGCGACGAATCCCCCTCTCCGGAGCCTCGAACGGACTCCAGATCAGCCCTCCCAAGAGAGATTAGGGCTTGGCGGCGGCTTCGTGTCATAAAACACGATGAAACTTTCTCTCTGATTTTTTTTCTCCCCGAACGTGAATATATGGAGTTCGAGTTGAGGTCGGTGGAGGTCCAGGGGGCCCACGAGACAGGGGGCGCGCCCTACAAGGGGGGGGGCCTGTCTCGTGGACAGGCCCTGGGACCCCTTGTGTATTTCTTTCGCCCAGAAATTCTTATTAATTCCAAAAAGTGCCTCTGTGGATTTTCAGGACATTCCAAGAACTTTTCTTTTCTACACATAAAACAACATCATGGCAGTTCTGCTGAAAAACAACGTCAGTCTTGGTTAGTTTCATTCAAATCATGCAAGTTAGAGTCCAAAACAAGGGCAAAAGTGTTTGGAAAAGTAGATACGTTGGAGACGTATCAACTCCCCCAAGCTTAAACCTTTGCTTGTCCTCAAGCAATTCAGTTGATAAACTGAAAGCGATAAAGAAAAACTTTTACAAACTCTGTTTGCTCTTGTTGTTGTAAACATGAAAAACCAGCATTCTAGTTTCAACAAATATTATGAACTAACCATACTCACAATAACACTTAGATCTCACAATTACTCATATCAATAGCATAATCAGCTAGCGAGCCATAATAATAAAACTCGGATGACAACACTTTCTCAAAATAATCATAACATGATATAACAAAATGGTATCTCGCTAGCCCTTTCTGAGACCGCAAAACATAAATGCAGAGCACCTTTAAAGATCAAGGACTGACTAAACATTGTAATTCATGGTAAAAGAGATCCAGACAAGTCATACCCAATATAAACCAATAGTAATGAATGCAAATGACAGTGTGCTCTCCAGTGGGTGCTTTAATAAGAAGAGTGATGACTCATCATAAAAGTAAATAGATAGGCCCTTCGCAGAGGGAAGCAGGGATTTGTAGAGGTGCCAGAGCTCGATTTTAAAATAGAGATTGAATAACATTTTGAGCGGCATACTTTTGCTGTCAATGCAACAACTATGAGATGGCTGTATCTTCCATACTACATGCATTATAAGCAGTTCCCAAATAGAATGGTAAAGGTTTATGCTCCCCCAACCACCAACAAGCATCAATCCATGGCTTGCTCGAAACAACGAGTGCCTCCAACTAACAACAGCCCTGGGGGAGTTTTGTTTAATTATTTTGATTTGCTTTGATCTTTTTGGATCATGGGATGGGCATCCGGTTCTGGCCCTTTCTCGTGAATGAGGAGCAGAGTCCACTCCTCTTGAGAATAACCCACCTAGCATGGAAGATATAGGCAGCCCTAGTTGTAACATGAGCTGCTCGAGCATATAAAACAGAATTTCATTTGAAGGTTTGGAGGTTGGCACATACAAATTTACTTGGAACGATAGGTAAATACCGCATATAGAAGGTATAGTGGACTCATATGGAATAACTTTGGGGTTTATGGAGTTTGGATGCACAAGCAGTATTCCCGCTTAGTACAGGTGAAGGCTAGCAAAAGACTGGGAAGCAACCAACTGAGAGAGCGACAACAGTCATAAAAATGCATTAAAATTAATTCACACCGAATACAAGCATGAGTAGGATATAATCCACCATGAACATAAATACCATGAAAGATATGTTGATTTGATTCAACTACATGCGTGAACATGTGCCAGGTCGAGTCACTCAATACATTCAAAGGAGGATACCATCCCATCATATCACATCATAATCATTCTAATAGCATGTTGGCACGCAAGGTAAACCATTATAACTCATAGCTAATCAAGCATGGCACAAGCAACTATAATATCTAAATGTCATTGCAAATATGTTTACCTCATAATAGGCTGGCTCAGAAATGATGAACTCATCATGTTTACAAAAACAAGAGAGGTCGAGTTCATACCAGCTTTTCTCATCTCAATAAGTTCATCATATGTCGTCATTATTGCCTTTCACTTGCACGACCGAACGATGTGTATAATAATAAGAGTGCACGTGCATTGGACCATGCTGGAATCTGCAAGCATTCAACTCAAGAGAGAAGACAAGTAATATGGGCTCTAGGTTAAACAAACAATCATGCATATGAGAGCCACTAAACATTTTCAATAAAGTCTTCTCGACCCCCAAAAGAAAGAAAAGAAAAGAAAACTGTTTACATGGGAAAGCTCCCAACAAGTAAAAGAAGAACGAGAAATCTTTTTGGATTTTCATTTTAATTTCTACTACAAGCATGGAAATTAAACTAACTAATTTTTTTTATATTTCTTAAAGTTTATCAAACACACAAGAAGAAAACTAGAAAAAGAAATTTAAACTAGCAGGGATAATACAAAGAAAGAGTATGAGCACCGACAACTAGTGTGTGAACATGAATGTAAAGTCGGTGAGAAATACGTACTCCCCCAAGCTTAGGCTTTTGCCCTAAGTTGTTCTAATACCAAGGACTGCCGCTACTCTCCCCGGTGTACTGGGAGGTGTAATCAGGATACCACTGGCTAGTCATCTCCGGATCCCACTGGACAGATGATTCACGGTAAGGGTCTAGTTCAGGTTCCGGCTCAGGTTCAGGTTCTGTAGTAAAAGCTTGAGCTCGATGATTGTTCACCGCTTCTGGTGTGACAAGAAAATTTTCTGCAAGCAAACCAAACAACAGAGGCGCAGGAAAAATAATAATCTCAATGTGTTTCTTATTAAATCTAAGTTTATACAAGAACATCTCTTCTTTGTTGTCAACAATAAACTTGTGTGCTACCATGCTCTTGTAATCTAAAATGTGAGGAGGCAATTCTGTCTCCTCTTTCTCATGGTGCCTAATGGGTATATGAAAATGTCTAGCAAGACGTGCAGCATAGATACCTCCAAATATAGGACCTTTTGTACGATTCAGGGCTAACCATTTAGCAACGACGACACCCATACTAAAAGTATTGTCTCCAAGCAAGGCATGTTGAAGAATGATAATATCAGGAACACTAAGGTTTCCACTATTTCCACGACCAATCAGGCATCAACTAGCAAATATGGCAAAGTAGCGTAAAACAGGAAAGTGTATGCTAGAGACTTTTGCCTCGGAGCCCTTCTTTGGCTCCTCTACAGCAACAGTATTAACAAAGCCACCCACATCTTCACGATGGGGTTCCTCTAATTCTCCCTCATAAGGTATCCTACACACCGCACAAAACTTACATAAAGACATTTCTTTGAATTCATCATATAAATGAAATGATACTGCAGGCGGTGACTTCTTAGGATAATAATAAAAGTTTTGCACGAAAGTATTGGTGAGTAAGAGATACTGATCGATTCGGTCGTTGATGAAACCGGTGAGGCCTGCAGTCTTGATCAAAGAATAAAAATCTTCATGAATTCCAGCTTCTTTCAAGAAATCCTCACATGCCCATTCACACGACCGTACTTCCGCTAAGCGAGGGAGATTATACTTGGCTTTTTCCTTCTCTTTGGCTTGTTTTTCCTAAGAGCTTTGGCTAGAAGAGCCCCTCAAAAGTTTCCTCAACATTTTCTGAAAATTTCTGAAATTTTAGTAACTTCAAAATAAAAGTGAATAAAACTAAACAAGATTCATAGCAACTACTCCTACAAGTGCCTAGAGCCTATATCATGCATTGGAATTGCTTGGGACCTCATAAGTTTAACATGCAAGCTCAAGAACATGGTCACCTATGCAGCAAAAATTTGCAATGAATAAAGCACTAGAACAAAAACTAATTGGACCAATGGAGGAGTCACATACCAAGCAACAATCTCCCAGAGCAGTTTTGTGAATGGAGCTTTGAGCAAGGAGATCGAGAATCGCAGCAAAACGAGCTAGAACTCGTGCTTGAGTTGGATGGGGATTTTTTTGGGTAGAAGATGAAGTGTACGGGTGCTGGCATAAGTGGATGGGGGCCACCAGGGGCCCACGAGAGAGGGGCACGCCGTATAGGGGGGGCGCCCTCCACTCTCATGGCCTGGTGCTTGCCCCTCCTGCAGTGTTTTCAGTGCCTAAAATCCTCAAATATTCTAGAAAAAATCATACTAAATTTGCAGGGCATTTGGAGCACTTTTATTTTCAGACTATTTTTTATTGCACGGATAATTCAGAAACAGACGGATTATACTATTTTTGCTTTATTTATTATAAATAACAGAAAGTAAAAAGAGGGTACAGAAGGTTGTGACTTCTAGTTTCATCCATCTCGTGATCATCAAAATGAATCCACTAACAAGGTTGATCAAGTCTTGTTAACAAACTCATTCCGAATAACACGGAACCGGAGAAATTTTGAATAACACTAAGTTACCTCAACGGGGATATGAAAATCCCCAACAATAAGAATATCATACTTTTTCTTGACAGTAGGGAGAGGAAATTCAAAACCTCCAATAATGATAGTTGGAACTTTTCCAATAGAATTGATGCTATGAACTTGAGATTGTTTCCTCGGAAAGTGTACTGTATGCTCATTACCATTAACATGAGAAGTGACATTGCCTTTGTTGCAATCAATAACAACCCCTTCAGTGTTAAGAAAAGGTCTACCAAGGATAATAGACATACTATCGTCCTCGGGAATATCAAGAATAACACAGTCCGTTAAGATAGTGACATTTGCAACCACAACAGGCACATCCTCACAAATACAGACAGGTATAGCAGTTGATTTATCAGCCATTTGCAAAGATATTTCAGTAGGTGTCAACTTATTCAATTCAAGTCTACAATATAAAGAGAGAGGCATAACACTAACACCGGCTCCAAGATCACATAAAGCAGTTCTAACATAATTTCTTTTAATGGAGCATGGTATAGTTGGCACACCCGGATCTCCAAGTTTCTTTGGTATTCCACCCTTAAAAGTGTAATTAGCAAGCATGGTGGAAATTTCAGCTTCCGGTATCTTTCTTTTATTTGTAATGATATCCTTCATATACTTAGCATAACGATTTACTTTAAGCGTATCAGTTAAACGCATACGTAAGAAAATAGGTCTAATCATTTTAGCAAAGCGCTCAAAATCCTCATCATCCTTTGACTTGGATGGTTTAAGAGGAAAGGGCATGGGTTTCTAAACCCATGGTTCTCTTTCCCTACCGTGCTTCCTAGCAACAAAATCTCTCTTATCATAACGTTGATTCTTTGATTGTGGGTTATCAAGATCAACAGCAGGTTCAATCTCTACTTCATTGTTTTTGCTAGGTTGAGCATCAACATGAACATTATCATTAACATTATCACTAGGTTCATGTTCATCACCGATTGTGTTTCACATCGAGAGATAGAAATATCATTGGGATTCTCAGGTGTGTCTACAGTAGGTTCACTAGAAGCATGCAAAGTCCTATCGTTTTTCTTTTTCTTCTTTTTAGAAGAACTAGGTGCCTCTAAATTATTTCTCTGAGAATCTTGCTCGATTCTCTTAGGGTGGCCTTCAGGATACAAAGGTTCCTGAGTCATTCTACCAGTTCTAGTAGCCACTCTAACAGCAAAGTCATTTTTATTATTTAATTCATCAAGCAAATCATTTTGAGCTTTGAGTACTTGCTCAGCTTGAGTAGCAACCATAAAAGCATATTTGCTAATGAGTTTAAGTTCACCTTTAACTCTAACCGGATTATCGCTCACACGTCCTATCTCGAAAGCATTATTCTTTAACTCTCTACCAACATAAGCATTAAAACTTTCTTGTCTAGCCATAAAATCATCAAATTCATCTAAGAACGGGCTATGAAATTTAGTAGAGGGGATTTAAACTTTATCATATCTATAGAGAGAATTTACCTTTACTACCTATGTCGGGTTATCAAGACAATGTGGTACTTCAACAGGCGGTATATTAAGGCCATGTATTTCTTCAATAGGAGGTAAATTCTTAACATCTTCAGCTTTAATACCTTTTTCTTTCATTGATTTCTTTGCCTCTTGCATATCTTCAAGACTGAGAAATAAAACACCTCTCTTCTTTGGAGTGGGTTTAGGAATAGGCTCAGGAGTTGGCTCAATTGGTTCAGGAATTGCTTCAGGATTTGGCTCAAGAAGAGTCCAATTATTTTCATTAGTCAACATATTATTCAATAGTAATTCAGCTTCGTTGACTGTTCTTTCCCTGAAAACACAACCAGCACAACTATCCAAGTAGTCCTTGGAAGCATCGGTTAGTACATTATAAAAGATATCAAGTATTTCATTTTTCTTGAGAGGATGATCAGGCAAAGCATTAAGTAACCAGAGAAGCCCACCCCAAGCTTGTGGGAGACTCTCTTCTTTGATTTGCACAAAATTATATATTTCCCGCAAGGCAGCTTGTTTCTTATGAGCAGGGAAATATTTAGCAGAGAAATAATAAATCATATCCTGGGGACTACGCACACAACCAGGAGCAAGAGAATTTTACCAAGTCTTAGCATCACTCTTTAACGAGAACGGAAATATCTTAAGAATATAAAAATAGCGATACTTCTCATCATTAGTAAATAGGGTGGCTATATCATTCAACTTATTAAGATGTGCCACAACAGTTTCAGATTCAAGGCCATAAAAAGGATCAGATTCAACTAAAGTAATAATTTCAGGATCAACAGAGAATTCATAATCCTTATCAGTAACACAAATAGGTGAAGTAGCAAAAGCAGGGTCAGGTTTCATTCTAGCATTAAGAGACTGCTGCTTCCATTTAGCTAATAATTTCTTAAGATCATATCTATCATTGCAAGCAAAGATTTCCCTAGCAGCTTCTTCATTCATAACATAACCCTTAGGAACAACAGGCAATACATAATCATTGGGAGAACCTTCATCATCACTATCATCAATAATAGCATCTTCAATAATTTCATTCCCCTAACTCTAGCAAGTTGTTCCTCAAGAAATTCACCTAATGGCAAAGTAGTATCACGCACAGAAGTAGTTTCATCATGCATAGCAGAAATGGCATCATCAATAACACGCGACATATCAGAATTCATAGCAGTAGCAGGTTTAGGTGTCGCAAGTTTACTAATAACGGAAGGAGAATCTAGTGCAGAGCTAGATGGCTGTTCCTTACCTCCCCTCATAGTTGAGGGCAAAATAATAGTTCGGTCGTCTTTCAAGTTCTTCATAGTGATCAACAGATATAAATCTCAAGTGACTCAGAGAATAGAGCTATGCTCCCCGGCAACGGCGCCAGAAATTAGTCTTGATAACCCACAAGTAGGGGGGATCGCAACAGCTTTCGAGGGTAAAGTATTCAACCCAAATTTATTGATTCGACACAAGGGGATCCAAAGAATATTTGAGTATTAGTAGTTGAGTTGTCAATTCATAACCACACCTGGATAACTTAGTATCTGCAGCAAAGTATTTAGTAGCAAAGTAGTATGATAATAAAGGTAACGGTGGCAAAAGTAAAGATAATTATTTTTGGTTTTTTCTAGTAGTTGTAACAGTAGCAACGGAAAAGTAAATAAGCGAAGAACAATATGTGAAAAGCTCGTAGGCAATGCAGTGATGGATAATTATGCCAGATGTGATTCCTCATGTAATAGTTATAACATAGGGTGACACAGAACTAGCTCCAATTCATCAATGTAATGTAGGCATGTATTCCGTAAATAGTCATACGTGCTTATGGAAAAGAACTTGCATGACATCTTTTGTCCTACCCTCCCGTGGCAGCGGGGTCCTAGCAGAAACTAAGGGATATTAAGGCCTCCTTTTAATAGAGAACCGGAACAAAGCATTAGCACATACTGAATACATGAACTCCTCAAACTACGGTCATCACTGAGAAGTATCCCGATTATTGTCACTTCGGGGTTGTCGGATCATAACACATAATAGGTGGCTATAGACTTGCAAGATAGGATCAAGAACACACATATATTCATGAAAACATAATAGGTTCAGATCTGAAATCATGGCACTCGGGCCCTAGTGACAAGCATTAAGCATAGCAAAGTCATAGCAACATTAATCTCAGAACATAGTGGATACTAGGGATCAAACCCTAACAAAACTAACTTGATTACATGGTAAATCTCATCCAACCCATCACCGTCTAGCAAGCCTACGATGGAATTACTCACGCACGGCGGTGAGCATCATGAAATTGGTGATGGAGTATGGTTGATGATGACGACGGCGACGAATCCCCCTCTTCGGAGCCCCGAACGGACTCCAGATCAGCCCTCCCGAGAGAGATTAGGGCTTGGCGGCGGCTTTGTGTCGTAAAACGCGATAAAACTTTCTCTCTGATTTTTTTCTCCCCGAACATGAATATATGGTGTTCGAGTTGAGGTCGGTGGAGGTCTAGGGGCCCACGAGATAGGGGTGTGTGCCCTACAGGGGGCGCCCCCCTGTCTCGTGGACAGGCCCTGGGCCCCCTGGTGTATTTCTTTCGCCCATAAATTCTTATTAATTCCAAAAAGTGCCTCCGTGGATTTTCAGGACATTCCGAGAACTTTTCTTTTCTACACATAAAACAACATCATGGTAGTTCTGCTGAAAACAACGTCAGTCCGCGTTAGTTTCATTCAAATCATGCAAGTTAGAGTCCAAAACAAGGGCAAAAGTGTTTGGAAAAGTAGATACGTTGGAGACGTATCACCCTGCAAAAACAACTTAGATGTCCTCTACTTTGTTGTTGCGAGTTTTACGTGGCTGCTACGGGCTTCTAGCAAGAACCATTCGTACCTACAACACAAGAACCACAATGGTGATTTATCAAGTTTGCTGTTTTAACCTTCAACAAGGACCAGCCGCAGTCAAATTCGATTCAACTTAAGTAGGAGAAACAGACACCCGCCAACCACCTTTATGCAAAACTAGTTGCATGTCTGTCAGTGAAACCGTTCTCATGTGCATGGATATGTAAGGATGGTCCAGGCCGCTTCATATCACAATACCGCCGAATCAAAATAAGACATTGGTGGTAAGCAGTATGACTATCACCGCCCAAAACTCTTCGTGTTCTACTCGTGCATATCATCGACGCATAGACCTGGCTCTGATACCATTGTTGGAGAGCGTAGCATGCAATTTTAGAAAATTTCCTATGCTCACGCAAAATCTATCTAGGAGATGTATAACGACGAGGGGGAGAGTGTGTCTACATACCCTCGTAGACTGTAAGCAGAAGCATTTCACAATGCGGTTGATATAGTCGAACTTTCTTTGCGAACCACCGATCAAGTACCGAATGTACGGCACCTCCGAGTTCTGCACATGTTTAGCTCGGTGACATCCCTCGCCTTCTTGATCCAGCAAGACGTTGAGGTAGTAGATGAGTTCCGTCAGCACGACGGTGTGGTGACGGTGATGGTGAAGTGATCCTTGCAAGGCTTCACCTAAGCTCTACGAAAATGTGACCGGAGGCATAAAATCTGGAGGGGGGCACCGCACACGGCTAACAATTGATCTGGTTTGTGCTAGATGCCCCCTCCTCATATATATATAGGTGGGAGGGAGGGAGGAGCATGCATAGGAGGTGCCCAAGTAGGAGGAATCCTACTTGGAGTCCCTCCCAAGCCGCGCACCCCCTGCCATATATAACCGAGGGGGAAGGAAAGAGGGGGGGAGAGGGAAGGAAGTAGAAATCCTAATCCACACTTTCCTTGCCCTCCCCTCTTTCCTTCTCCTCCTCATATGGCTGACCTCTATAGGGGTGCACCAGGGCTGGTGTGTTCACTCACTTGGCCCATAAGGCCCATATCATTGCCGGGGGTGCCCGACTGGTGTGTTCTCTCACTTGGCCCATAAGGCCCATATCTTTGCCGGGGGTGCCCGAAACTCCTTTCCGTTGACCCGAATACCATCGTCCTATAGATCAATCTTTACCTATCGACCATTTCGAGACTCCAAGTCCAACACTGCATTTCAAGTCAAAGGTATGGTCCGTACCCAATGATCGATTCTTCCATGAGTTAGATTTGAAACATGCGACACCCAGAAAGTCAGTCCAAATATGCAATGGATTCAGCAAGGACAGTCAGACAATTCTTGTCATACAAGTTATCAACAGCTGAAATGACAAGTTGGATACACAGGATAGTAAAGCCAGTCAAGATAAGTCAGAAACTCTGTTTTGATTCTAGAAGGTATGCATATATTCAAGCAATCCGATATCTGGATAGAAGAGATTCCTTGTTCCACGGGAAGATGTGTTCTCCCAACTCCGTGGAATATTCTCGATACTCGATACAAGTAACATCTCCAACAAGAATCAATATCAGGAAGGACACCTATGTCGGCAAAGATAATTCGTCAATCCTAGCTAAGCCAACAGATATGAAAGAAAATGTGAGCCAATATGAATATGAACATATGAGGTAAGTGTCGGTGTCAAAACCGGCGGATCTCGGGTAGGGGGTCCCAATCTGTGCGTCTTAGGCTGGTGGTAACAGGAAGCAAGGGACACAATCCACTACAAAAAAAATACACTTCCGTGATGATACGTGTTTGTCACAGTAGGTCGTGTTTTTTGTCATGCATGTACATCCATGACAAATTTATGACAGAATCAAGATAGTCATACCTGTGCTGTTGTAGAAGTGTTCCATGACATTACCAAAATTATCATCACGGAAGTGTCCACTTCCATGATGATAAATCGCGCGTCACAGAAGTGCTTCGTCAAGGGTGACCGACATGTGGAATCCAACGTAACGGAACGCCGTTAAGCTATCGGGTCGGATTTTGGATCCGATAACCCGTTAACAGCCACGACCAATGCCGATTTTCCACGTGTAAAATTCTCATTGGCTGACGTATCCACGTGTCAGCTCCGCGTTGGCACAGGTGTCACTCATCCAACGGTCGAGATGGGTCTATGATATGTTGACACGTGGACCGGCCCAAAAGTGGCCCACAAAGTTTAAATGGGCCGCCGAACCGAAGGCCCATAAGATTTAGCGGACCATAATAGGTTGGCCGAGCTAAAGGCCCACAAAATTTAGTGGACCATAATGGGACGGCCCAGCTAAAGGCCCACAAGATTTTGCGGACCACAATGGGCCGGCCCAGCTAAAGGCCCACAAGATTCTGCAGACCATAATGGGCCGGCCCAGCTAAAGGCCCAACATTCTCTGTCAAATCGGCCCGTCAATGGCCTGGTCTAAACTTGTCATCAATGCGGCCCATGGTCACTTCTGGCCCGTTAACAATCCAGAATTACGGCCCGGTGTATTTCCGGCCTGTTAAAGGTCCGGCTTCATTTGGGCCCATTTATAGGCCATCAAAACTTTTGGCCCATAAACGACCGTGAAGGATTTGGGTCATATTCGACCATGTCTGTCATACGGCCTGTTAGAGGCCCACTATAGATTTGGGCCACTTTCGGCCTGTTGTCATTTTCGGCCTGTTAACGCTGGACGTAAACCATGGGCCATATGTGGCCCAACGTCATATCGGGCCCATTAACGGCCCATATAAAAATGATGATAATCTAGCCCGACCGAAGTTCCGGCCTGTTAAAGGCCCGTGTATTAGGTCGGTACATTTACGACCCGTCCGTCCGCATCGTAAATGGGCCACCATTTCGGCCTGCTAAGTCCAGTGGGTTATTTGGCACAATCAGGGCCCAATCTCACTTTCGGTCTATTAAAGGCCCATGTTTTTATGGGCTCGAGATAACCTGTAAACGGCCTATTTCTACTGAGGGCCCAATGTAACACCCCGGATGTAACTTTCCGTATTTGCAACTCCAACTCTTGCCATTTTCGGATATGTGCTATGATATTTCCCTCCGTGGTTGGGTTTTGTTTTCGTTTTGCATTTTGTTCATGTCATGCATCTCATATCATGTCATCATGTGCATCTCATTTGCATACGTGTTCGTCTCATGCATCCGAGCATTTTCCCCGTTGTCCGTTTTGCAATCCGACACTCCTATGTTCCCCGGCGCACCCCTCTTGTTCTTTTTCCGTGTGCGGGTGTTGAACATTCTCGGAATGGACCGAGCCTTGCCAAGTGGCCCTGGTATAGCACCGTAGACCACTGTCAAGTTTCGGTCATTTGGAGTTCGTTTGGTACTCAACGGTTAACCGCACTCTCAAGAAAGGCCTCTTTTAAGTTGCAGCCCAACATCCCCCAAAACAGCCCAATAACCCATCTAACTCCCTCCATGCCCTCGGTCGTTCGATCACGATCGTGTGGTAAAACTACACCCCATTTGGACTCTCCTAGCTCCTCTATGCCTATTTAAAGACCCTCCCAAATCCGGATGAAACCCTAGCCCCTCTTCCTCCGCATACGGACATCGTCCGCCGGCGCGGACACGTCCCCACCGCCCGAACGAATCCGCTTCGCCACGTGGCACCGCCGCGCCCGTCTGCCAAGAGCCCGCCAGAGCCCGCCGCCCGGCCCCATGGCTCCGCCCTCCAGCAGCCGCCGCCCAAGCGCCGCGCCCGCCGCCGCCTCGATCCGCCGGATCCGGCCGCCCGACGCCGCCGTCGCCTCCCCACGCCAGATCCGGCCCGGCCGCCCCGGCTCCTCCTCCCTCCGGCCCCGAGCGCCATCTCCGGCGAGCACCGGAGCAAATCCGGCGAGATCCGATCTGCTAGGGTTGACCCTCTCCCCCTCGTTTTTTTTCCACTAAGTCATATTCTGTAATAATTTTCGTGCATTTTCATCGCATCACGGCTCCGCAACCGTGGCTCCGTCTCGAAGTGTACATCATTTCATTCCATTGCATAATTTGCATTTGAGCTCATCTTGATGCCCGAAATGCTATTGGAAGAGGGCTTCAGATTGTTAGTTTCTGTTTCTTAATAGAACTTGCACTTTTATCATTTTTGCCATGATTAATGTGTGCACCTTATGAACTTGAGTCCTACATGTGAGTTGAACTAGGCCATACCATCTTTCCAGGGGTGTATGCCATGTATTTTTGTGATCTATGTGTTGACTAGAACAAGCATGCAAACTAGGGATGATGATGTTGCTGATTTCAGGAACTTAGTGTTTTCACTAAGTCTTGTCCTGCTGTTATTTTTATGCCATATGTTCATGTTGTTACAGAGAGATCCATGCCCTTTTTGAGCATGATCAGTAAGAGTGTTTTGAACATATGGATGTGTTCTATCCGTCCATGCCTTTGTTGGTATTTATGGAGTAGTCTAGCATGTCATTTTCGTGCTCTATTTTTGCTTGAAAATGTTTCCTGGCAGATTGTTTGCATGAGATTCAATTTTCACGAGGTCGTTGTAGTTGATCCGTGTATGCTATGATGTTGTTCTTGCCATGTATAGCTTCTATGCCATGTCTTCTTGATGGGGGTATGCTTAGTTTATCTTGAGATGTTCTGTAGTGAGTGCATCGAGGTCACGAATATGCCTACTCGTTATCTGTTTTTGCCATGCCCAGTTTTTCTGCTAAGTCTGAAATCTGTAATAAAACTTGCTATGTTTACATGGGTGCCATCATTTCTTAGAGTCCTTTTTGGCTTATGGTCAGTAAGGGACTATTGAAATATGCTTTGAGTAGAATCATGTCATGCCTTGCTTTGCTATTATAAGTTCCTGTAGCATGTTGTTTGCTTGCTCTAAACATGCCTTCCTGATGTTAATTCCTGGCATATTAGTATTTTCACTAAGTCTGTGAACCTGATATTTTGTGCACTTTCACCATGCTTGTTTGAACATGTTATGATGTGATTTAGCCATAGCTCAGTGTTCCTCTTTTGTTAAGCATCTCCTGTAGATTGCTGCCATATGCTTTGTTTTTATGTTGGGGTGCTGTAGCATAGTTTCTTGTTGCGTGCTAAGTAGCATCGGGCTGTTAAACGCAGATTTGCGTCATTCTTGTTTTGCTTGTCATTTGCAAACCGTGCATCCGATACCGGTGATCTTTTTGTCGATTTCAACCGAAATTATCTCATCTTTCCAGCGGCATACTTGGTTTGCCAAGTTGATGCCCGGTTCATCTTTTTCCTTCCGGAGCACACATATGCATTGCATATCACATCTCGCATAGCATGCCATGTATTGCATCATATTGCTTGTGCATTGTTCCTTGTTTGATTGTGGTTCCGTTGCTTGTGTTCTTGCTTTGGGTAGAGCCGGAGGCGAGTGCGTGAGCGAGGAACCTGTTGAGAACGCCTCGAGGATCAAGCCTTCGACAACTCTGAGAACCTTGCAGGCAAGATGACCATACCTCCGAAATCACTTCTATCTTTGCTTGGTAGATGCTCGCTCTTTTGCTATGCCTATGCTGCGATACCTACCACTTGCTATATCATGCCACCCATATTGCCATGTCAACCTCTAACCATCCATGTCCTAGCAAACCGTTGTTTGGCTATGTTACCGCTTTGCTCAGCCCCTCTTATAGCGTTGCTAGTTGCAGGTGAAGATGAAGTTTGTTCCTTGTTGGAACACGGATATTTTGGGTTATCACAATATCTATTGTTTTAATTAATGCATCTATATACTTGGTAAAGGGTGGAAGGCTCGGCCTTATGCCCGGTGTTTTGTTCCACTCTTGCCACCCTAGTTTTCCGTCATACCGGTGTTATGTTCCTTGATTTTGCGTTCCTTACGCGGTCGGGTGATTTATGGGACCCCCTTGACAGTTCGCTTTGAATAAAACTCCTCCAGCAAGGCCCAACTTTGGTTTTACCATTTGCCACCTAAGCCTTTTTCCCTTGGGTTTTCGCGAGCCCAAGGGTCATCTTTATTTAACCCCCCGGGCCAATGCTCCTCTGAGTGTTGGTCCAAACTAGAGCGCTTTGCAGCACCCCCTCAAGGAAACTTGAGGTCTGGTTTTAGTTGTACGGACTGCTCATCCGGTGTGCCCTGAGAACGAGATATGTGCAGCTCCTATCGGGATTTGTCGGCACATTCGGGAGGCTTTGCTGGTCTTGTTTTACCATTGTCGAAATGTCTTGATGTACCGGGATTCCGAGACTGATCGGGTCTTCCCGGGAGAAGGTTTATTCCTTCGTTGACCGTGAGAGCTTGTGATGGGCTAAGTTGGGACACCCCTGCAGGGTATTATCTTTCGAAAGCCGTGCCCGCGGTTATGAGGCAGATGGGAATTTGTTAATGACCGGTTGTAGAAAACCGAAGTTGACCTTAATTAAAATACATCAACCGTGTATGTAACCGTGATGGTCTCTTCTCGTGAGTCCGGAAGTGAACACGTGTTGGAGTTATGCTTGGCGTAAGTAGTCGGGATCACTTCTTGATCGCTACTAGCTTCACGACCGTGCCTTGCTTCTCTTCTCGCTCTATTTTGCGATGTAGCCACCATATATGCTAGTCGCTTGCTGCAGCTCCTCCTTTTTACACCAGCCTTCCCTTAAGCTTAAATAGTCTTGATCTCGCGGGTGTGAGATTGCTAACTCCCCGTGGCTCACAGATTCTACCAAAACAGATCAGTACGGTGGCCTTGGTACAGATGGCGAAGCCGAGCTGAAGTGGGAATTGATGAGGCCCTTGGTCGTTACTATGTTTCCTTTCCAGACGATCAGTAGTGGAGCCCAGTTGGGGCGATCGGGGATCTGTGTTGCATTTGGGGTAGTCTTCTTTTATTTTGGTTCCGTAGTCGGACCTTGAGTGTAAACTGAATGATGGATGTCTATTTATGTATTGTGTGAAGTGGCGACTGTAAGCCAACTATGTATCTCTTTCCCTTATGTATTACATGGATTGTGCGAAGATTACCTCACTTGCGACATTGCTTTCAATGCGGTTATGCCTCTAAGTCGTGCTTCGACACGTGGGAGTTATAGCCGCATCGAGGGCGTTACAAGTTGGTAATCAGAGCCATCCCCGACCTTAGGAGCCCCATTGCTTGATCGTTTTTAGCGGCCGAGTTGTGTCTAGAAAAATGTTTTGAGTCATTTAGGATTATATATATCGGAGAGTTAGGAATTCTTTTACTCCTCAGTCCCTTCGTCGCTCTGGTGAGGTCTCCTGACGTAGAGTTTTGACTCTTCTCTTCTCAAATTTCACTAAATTTTTTTTTAGGATCACGCGGGTATCTTAGAATCGTTCCGATGGTTTTATGATGACAACATTGTCTTGGTGCCTCCCGTCAGCAGGGGTTTTTTTTAGTGGAGGTGTCCCGGAGTTGATCTACGAGGTGTTGTCGTCATAATTTTATCGTTGCAGTTCTCGAATACCGAGTTTAGTATGCGCCGACATCGAAAAACTCTTTTATGCAGTTCGTTGGTGAGATAACCCGCTAACCCAAAGATCTTGAGGGTGAGTACGGAGTATTGCCATGACTCGCATAACGGATGCTTTTGAAGGTTGAGGTACACGATTTCGAAGGTTTCTTGGTTATGTGTTGAAGGATGGATACAATGGATGTAGGGATTGTTAGTTTGGGTGAGATATATTGCTTCCCCTGTATCCCCAACACCTGATTGCATAACCGGAAAGTTTCGGGAGTTTATAGGTGGGATTCAAGTAGCTCTAGCATTTCTTCCGCAGATATTTGGTTTGTGATTGGGTAATCCTTACCACATATTTGTTCCATTCATACCTTGTTTTTATTTTTTCATCAATCTCTTATCAAGTGGCTTCTCACCTTAATGGACGTGATGTTTACTTTGGAATTCATTCGTTCATCCCTGTTCGAATGTTTATTGTGAAGACTATATGTTGCAATTTCTATCCGTTGATTCAACTTGTCGATCTGTCAATCAAGATGCTAACGGATGTCAACCTCTTCAGGATGGCTCCACCAACGCGTCAGAATCCGGAACGCAGTGATGGGAATCAGGCGACCCTCCACTTCCACCACCACCTCCGCCTCCGGAGGCATGGCAAACTTTGATGGCAACCACTAACGCCAACGCTCAGTTGTTGATCCAGCTGATGCAAGAGCGTAAGCAAGGCCAAGGTAACCAAGGGAATCAAGGTCAAGGGCAGTTCTTTCATCACAGTTTCCTACCCTCAACCAGTTCCTTGCAAACCAGCCAAAGTCTTTCAGCTACTGTGCCGAGGCCAGAAACGCCGACGATTGGCTCGTGGATATCAACAAGCATTTCGAATGCAGCAATGTCAGACCTGAGGACTACGTCAAGTTCGCGTCTTTTCAGCTCAAGGATCGAGCAGCTAATTGGTTCCAAAGAATACAAGGATTCCAGAGGTGGTCGAGTGATTACTTGGACTAATTTACGTCGGGACTTTAAAGCTCACCACATTCCTACCAGTGTTGTTGAGAGCAAGCGTGAGGATTTCCGCAATCTCAAGCAAGGAAACATGTCGATGTCTGAATACAACATACAGTTTGAAACTTGCTCGATTAAGCTAAACAAGACATTCCTGATGAGAAAAGTATGATCTATCAGTTCAGAGGTGGCCTTAGAGAGGATCTGCAGTTAACTCTTGTTCTTTTTGAGCCTACTCAGTCCGATCAATTCTACAATATGGCACTCAAGCTAGAAGGTGCTCAGCTCAAGTGTGAGGCTTCAAAGAAGAGAAACAGGGATGCAGTTCAGTCTTCTTCTTCCTCTCAAGTGGCGACAAAGCAGCAAAAGTTCTATCTTCCTCCTCCTCCGTTCCGTCGGCCTTATCGCCAGAAGAACTCGGTGGTCGTGGATCTTCCCACCCACCCAACCCAAGCTACTGAACAAGTCTCACCTCAAGCTCCGAGGTCAAATGCTCCTTATCACCGTCCGCTCTCAGAGGTGACCTGCAACAAGTGCCGCAGAAGGGTCACTATGCTAACAAATGCCATAACCAAAGGCGCCTTCCTCCTCCTCCTCCTGTGAGGTCTTCAAGCAATGCACGGTGGTCAAGCATAATCCCAAGTCGCAAAGGTGAACATGATGAATGCAGCACAAGCGGAGGATTCTTCGGCGTGATAATGGGTAATCTCTCGATTAATGATATTCCTGCAAAAGTCTTATTTGATCTTGGTGCATCGCATAGTTTCATCTCAAGACCTTTTTCATCCAAGCACGAGATGTTTTTCAAGATTTGCCTAGACCGTTATCGTTGTCTCTCGGGTAAATTCATGAGCATAAGCTCCATGGTTCGGGATGTCTCTATCCGGATGGGTGACTATAGATTTCCTTCTCCAATTGTCCTTGGTGACTCGGATATTGATCTAATTCTCGGTATGGACTGGCTTTCTAAACACAAAGCTCAACTTGATTGTGCTGCCGGCAGATTCAATTGACACACCCTTACGAGGATGTTATCATCTATGCCGCTTCGTGATGAAACCATTCGGTTGTTTTCTCTCAATGAGAAGGGCGAGTTGGATGCTATCTCTCGATTCGATCGTTTGTGAGTACCAAGATGTCTTTCGGAAGAGCTTCGGGTATGCCTCCTCATCGGCCACCAATTTGTTATTGATCTTGAGCACGCATCGAACCCGTTTGCAAGCGTCCTTACAAGCTTGGACCCAAGGAGCTGAAAGAATTGAAGAAGCAGCTCGATGAACAAGAGCGTCTGGGTTTGATCAGACCGAGTTCATCTCCATGGGGATGTGGAGTTCTTTTTGTCCAGAAGAAGGATGGCACGGACCGACTTTGCGTCGATTACCGTCCATTGAACAAGAAGACAATCAAGAATAAGTATCCACTTCCCAACATCAATGAGCTTTTCGAGCAACTAAAAGGCGCTAAAGTATTCTCCAAGCTTGACCTTCGTATGGGTTATCATCAGATTCGCATTCGTGAACAAGATATTCCCAAGACAGCATTCAGAACAAGCTTTGGTTCTTATGAATATCTTGTCATGTCTTTCGCCTTGTCAATGCTCCTCCAACTTTCTCTCGCATGATGAACTTTATCTTCAACCCCTACACCAATGATTTCGTCTTGGTGTATCTCGATGATATTTTGGTCTTCTCCAAGAACAAGCGGGATCATGCCAAACATTTGCGATTGGTGCTCGACAAGCTCGAGAGCATCAATTCTATCTGAAGTTTTCCAAATGTGAGTTCGGCTTGATGAAGTTCTTTATCTTGGTCACATCATCTCCGCCAAGGGCATCGCTGTTAATCCCGAGAAGGTGTCTTCAGTGCTGAATTGGGAACCTCCTCAGAATGTCAAGCAGCTCCGCAGTTTTCTCGGTCTTGCAAGCTATTGCCGAAGATTCGTTGAGAACTTCTCTTAGATTGCAAAGCCTCTTTCCAACCTCCTCCAGAAGCATGTCAAGTATGTCTGGACGACTGAGTGTGACGTCGCTTTCAACACCCTCAAAGAGAAGCTAGTTACAGCTCCTGTCTTGACTCCTCCTGATGAATCGAAGCCATTCGAAGTTTTCTGTGATGCTTCCTTGCAAGGTCTCGGTGCTGTGTTAATGCAAGAGAAGAAGGTTGTGGCCTATACCTCTCGTCAGTTGAAGCCCAACGAAAAGAACTACCCCACTCACGACCTTGAGTTGGCGGCAGTTGTCCATGCATTGATAACATGGAGACATCTCTTGTTGGGAAGGAAAGTGGACATTTTCACCGATCACAAGAGCCTCAAGTACATCTTCACTCAGCCAAACCTCAACCTCAGGCAAACTCGATGGGTCGAAATGATTCAAGAGTACAATCCAAGTATTGAATATACTCCTGGCAAGGCGAATGTGATTGCAGATGCTTTGAGTAGAAAGGCTTATTGCAACAGTCTAATTCTCAAGCCCTTCCAACCAGATCTTTGTGAAGCCTTCCGCAAGCTGAATCTTCAAGTTGTTCCTCAAGGCTTTCTTGCCAACCTCATATTCTCTCCTACTTTGGAAGATCAAATTCGTGAGGCACAACTCCTGGATACCATGGTGAAGAAAGTGAAACGTGGTATTGACAAGGGCATTTCCAAATACAAGTGCTATCGCTTGGATGACAAAGACACTCTTTTCTTCGAGGATCGTATTGTGGTTCCTAAAGGCGATCGAGAAAAGTCATCATGAATGAGGCACACAATTCCTCCTATCCATTCATCCCGGAAGTACGAAGATGTACCATGACCTCAAGCGATCGTATTGGTGGACTCGAATGAAGCGAAATTGCTCAATTCGTGAATGAATGTGATGTCTGCGGAAGGGTGAAAGCGAACACCAAAGACCAGCGGTCTCCTCCAACCTCTTGCTATTCCGGAATGGAAGTTTGATCATATCGAGATGGACTTCGTGACTGGTTTTCCTAAGTCCAAGCGTGGAAATGATGCCATCTTCGTTGTCATTGACAAGCTTACTAAAGTGGCTCATTTTCTTCTGTCAAAGAATCTATCACAGCAGCTCACCGTGGCGAGCTATACACCTCGAAATTGTCTCCTTGCACGATATTCCACAATTGATCTCTTGCACCGTGGAAGCATCTTCACTTCTAAGTTCGGGACTCCTTCGAAAGGCCATGGGCACCAACATTCATTTCAAAGCACAGCTTTCCATCCTCAAACTAGTGGCCAAGTCGAGCGAGTCAATCAAATCCTTGAAGATATGCTCGGGGCTTGTGTCATTTCCTTTGGCATGAAGTGGGAAGAATGTCTTCCATATGCCGAAGTTCTCCTACAACAACAGCTTCCAAGCGAGTTCGGGCAAGGCCCCATTCGAAATTCTCTATGGCAGAAAGTGCCGTACTCCTCTCAATTGGTCCGAGACAGGTGAACGCCAACTTCTTGGCAACGACTTGATCACAGAAGCCGAAGAAATGTGCAAAATCATTCGTGAGAATCTGAAAGCCGCGCAATCGCGCCAGAAGGGCTATTATGATGACAAGCACCGTGATGTGGCTTTTGAAATCGGAGACCATGTCTACCTCCGCGTCTCTCCAATGAAAGGTACTCGTCGCTTCGGTATCAAAGGGAAGCTTGCCCCTAGATACGTGGGTCCTTTCAAGATCATTGGAAAAAGAGGCGATCTCGCCTATCAACTTGAGCTCCCATCCAACTTTGCAAACGTGCACGATGTGTTTCACGTGTCACAGCTCATAAGTGCTTCAAGATTCCCGGCGCACTATCAACTTTGAAGATATTGACCTCCAAGAAGATCTCTCTTATCATGAGCACCCCGTTGCTATTCTTGAAGAAACCGAGCGCAAGACTCGCAACAAGTCAATCAAATTCCTGAAAGTAAAGTGGTCACACCATTCCGACCGAGAAGCCACCTGGGAGCGCGAGGATCACCTCCATTCCGAATATCCGGAGTTCTTTCAGTCCTAGATCTCGGGACGAGATCCTCTTGTAGTGGTGGAGTGTTGTAACACCCCGGATGTAACTTTCCGTATTTGCAACTCCAACTCTTGCCATTTTCGGATATGTGCTATGATATTTCCCTCCGTGGTTGGGTTTTGTTTTCGTTTTGCATTTTGTTCATGTCATGCATCTCATATCATGTCATCATGTGCATCTCATTTGCATACGTGTTCGTCTCATGCATCCGAGCATTTTCCCCGTTGTCCGTTTTGCAATCCGACACTCCTATGTTCCCGGCGCACCCTCTTGTTCTTTTTCCGTGTGCGGTGTTGAACATTCTCGGAATGGACCGAGCCTTGCCAAGTGGCCCTGGTATAGCACCGGTAGACCACTGTCAAGTTTCGGGTCATTTGGAGTTCGTTTGGTACTCAACGGTTAACCGCACTCTCGCAAAGGCCTCTTTTAAGTTGCAGCCCAACATCCCCAAAAACAGCCCAATAACCCATCTAACTCCCTCCATGCCCTCGGTCGTTCGATCACGATCGTGGGCGAAAACTACACCCCATTTGGACTCTCCTAGCTCCTCTATGCCTATTTAAAGACCCTTCCCAAATCCGGATGAAACCCTAGCCCCTCTCTTCTCTCCACGCGGGACATCGTCCGCCCGGCGCGGACACGTCCGCCAGCGCCGCGGGCGAATCCGCGCTTCGCCACGTGGCGCCGCCACCGCGCGCCGCCGTAGCCAGCCGAGCCCGCCCCGCCCCATGGTCCGCCCTCCCGCCGCACACAGCCCGCGCCGCCGCCGCCGCCGCCACCGCCACGCGCGCAGCGCCGTCCTCCCAGCCGGACCCACGCCGCCGCCACACCCACCACACCAAGCGCCAAGCTTCACCGCCGCCCAGCTCCTCGATCCCGTCCGGATCCGGCCGCCGAACGCCACTGTCGCCTCCCACGCCAGATGGCCAGCCGCCCGGCTCCTCCTCCCTCCGGCCCCGAGCGCCATCTCCGGCGAGCACCGGAGCAACTCCGGCGAGATCCGATCTGCTAGGGTTGACCCTCTCCCCCTCGTTTTTTTCCCACTAAGTCATATTCTGTAATAATTTTCGTGCATATTCATCTCATCACATCTCCGCAACCGTGGCTCCGTTTTGGGTGTATAATATATCAGATTGTTCGCCTCGAAGAGTACATCATTTCATTCCATTGCATCATTTGCATTTGAGCTCATCTTGATGCTCGAAATGCTGTTGGAAGAGGGCTTCAGATTGTTAGTTTCTGTTTCTTAACAGAACTTGCACTTTTATCATTTTTGCCATGATTAATGTGTGCACCTTATGAACTTGAGTCCTACATGTGAGTTGAACTAGGCCATGCCATCTTTCCAGGGGTGTAGGCCATGTATTTTTGTGATCTATGTGTTGACTAGAACAAGCATGCAAACTAGGGATGATGATGTTGCTGATTTCAGGAACTTAGTGTTTTCACTAAGTCTTGTCCTGCTGTTATTTTTATGCCATATGTTCATGTTGTTGCAGACAGATCCATGCCCTTTTTCAGCATGATCAGTAAGAGTGTTTTGAACATATGGATTTGTTCTATCCATCCATGCCTTTGTTGGTATTTATGGAGTAGTCTAGCATGTCATTTTCGTGCTCTACTTTTGCTTGAAAATGTTTCCTGGCAGATTGTTTGCATGAGATTCAATTTTCATGAGGTCGTTGTAGTTGATCCGTGTATGCTATGATGTTGTTCTTGCGATGTATAGCTTCTATGCCATGTCTTCTTGATGGGGGTATGCTTATTTTATCTTGAGATGCTCTGTAGTGAGTGCATCGAGCTCACGAACATGCCTACTCGTTATATGTTTTTGCCATGCCCAGTTTTTCTGCTAAGTCTGAAATCTGTAATAAAATTTGCTATGTTTACATGGGTGCCATCATTTCTTAGAGTCTTTTTTGGCTTATGGTCAGTAAGGGACTATTGAAATATGCTTTGAGTACAATCATGTCATGCCTTGCTTTGCTATTATAAGTTCCTATAGCATGTTGTTTGCTTGCTCTAAACATGCCTTCCTGATGTTAATTCCTGGCATGTTAGTATTTTCACTAAGTCTGTGAACCTGATATTTTGTGCACTTTCACCATGCTTGTTTGAACATGTTATGATGTGATTTAGCCATAGCTCAGTGTTCCTCTTTTGTTAAGCATCTCCTGTAGATCGCTGCCATATGCTTTGTTTTTATGTTGGGGTGCTGTAGCATAGTTTCTTGTTGCGTGCTAAGTAGCATCGGGCTGTTAAACGCAGATTTGCGTCATTCTTGTTTTGCTTGTCATTTGCAAACCGTGCATCCGATACCGGTGATCTTTATATCGATTTCAACCGAAATCATCTCATCTTTCCAGCGGCATACTTGGTTTGCCAAGTTGATGCCCGGTTCATCTTTTTCCTTCCGGAGCACACATATGCATTGCATATCACATCTCGCATAGCATGTCATGTATTGCATCATATTGCTTGTGCATTGTTCCTTGTTTGATTGTGGTTCCGTTGCTTGTGTTCTTGCTTTGGGTAGAGCCGGGGGACGAGTACGTGAACGAGGAACCTGTTGAGAACGCCTACGAGGATCAAGCCTTCGACAACTCTGAGAACCTTGTAGGCAAGATGACCATACCTCCGAAATCACTTCTATCTTTGCTTGCTAGATGCTTGCTCTTTTGCTATGCCTATGCTGCGATACCTACCACTTGCTATATCATGCCACCCATATTGCCATGTCAACCTCTAACCATCCATGTCCTAGCAAACCGTTGTTTGGCTATGTTACCGCTTTGCTCAGCCCCTCTTATAGCGTTGCTAGTTGCAGGTGAAGGCGAAGTTTGTTCCTTGTTGGAACACGGATATTTTGGGTTATCACAATATCTATTGTTTTAATTAATGCATCTATATACTTGGTAAAGGGTGGAAGGCTCGGCCTTATGCCCGGTGTTTTGTTCCACTATTGCCACCCTAGGTTTCCGTCATACCGGTGTTATGTTCCTTGATTTTGCGTTCCTTACGCGGTCGGGTGATTTATGGGACCCCCTTGACAGTTCGCTTTGAATAAAACTCCTCCAGCAAGGCCCAACTTTGATTTTACCATTTGCCACCTAAGCCATTTTCCCTTGGGTTTTCGCGAGCCCAAGGGTCATCTTTATTTAACCCCCTGGGCCAATGCTCCTCTTAGTGTTGGTCCAAACTAGAGCGCTTTGCAGCGCCCCCTCAAGGAAACTTGAGGTCTGGTTTTAGTTGTACGGACTGCTCATCCGGTGTGCCCTGAGAACGAGATATGTGCAGCTCCTATCGGGATTTGTCGGCACATTCGGGAGGCTTTGCTGGTCTTGTTTTACCATTGTCGAAATGTCTTGATGTACCGGGATTCCGAGACTGATCGGGTCTTCCCGGGAGAAGGTTTATTCCTTCGTTGACCGTGGGAGCTTGTGATGGGCTAAGTTGGGACACCCTGCAGGTATTATCTTTCAAAGCCGTGCCCATGTTATGAGGCAGATGGGAATTTGTTAATGACCGGTTGTAGAAAACCCGAAGTTGACCTTAATTAAAATACATCAACCGTGTATGTAACCGTGATGGTCTCTTCTCGGCGGAGTCCGGGAAGTGAACACGGTGTTGGAGTTATGCTTGACGTAAGTAGTCAGGATCACTTCTTGATCGCTACTAGCTTCACGACCGTGCCTTGCTTCTCTTCTCGCTCTATTTTGCGATGTAGCCACCATATATGCTAGTCGCTTGCTGCAGCTCCTCCTTTTTACACCAGCCTTCCCTTAAGCTTAAATAGTCTTGATCTCGCGGGTGTGAGATTGCTGAGTCCCCGTGGCTCACAGATTCTACCAAAACAGATGCAGGTACCGGTGACCTTGCCAATGGATGGCGAATCGAGCTGAAGTGGGAATTCGATGAGGCCCTTGGTCGTTACTATGTTTCCTTTCCAGACGATCAGTAGTGGAGCCCAGTTGGGGCGATCGGGGATCTGTGTTGCATTTGGGGTAGTCTTCTTTTATTTTGGTTCCTTAGTCGGACCTTGAGTGTAAACTGAATGATGGATGTTTATTTACGTATTGTGTGAAGTGGCGACTGTAAGCCAACTATGTATCTCTTTCCCTTATGTATTACATGGATTGTGCGAAGATTACCTCACTTGCGACATTGCTTTCAATGCGGCTATGCCTCTAAGTCGTGCTTCGACACGTGGGAGTTATAGCCGCATCGAGGGCGTTACACCCAAATTATGTTTAGGCCTGTTAAAGGCCCACTATGGGCACAGGCCTACCAGAAAAATTTGAAAGTTATGCTAGTTTAAGCCCAGATATTTTAGTGGGCTACATGACAATTTCGGCCCGTAATCGCTTTTAGCCCAATTGGAATGGGCCCGACGAATGTTGGCATGTTGGGCTCCTACGAAGCTTTCGTCCGAATACATTACTAAGATAAACCTACACTATACAAAAATAGTGTCATAATTACTGCAGCCTGTGGCAGCATCATAACTGTTGTATCACAACAAAATAAATTCCAATCATACAACAAAATGCCTGTTGGCATAAAGTTTACAGTCCTTCCAGATAAAAGCACCATCAGATGTATAGAAGCACATATCATTTGACCTGAGTGCTAATGTTTTAGGCTATAGAATCTGATGGAGCAGCACGATCTCCACCTTTTTTCCGCCATTGCTATTCAACAATGAAGCAAATGTCTGATAGTCTGGTTTCAAAACCATTCATATCTTGACGACATTTCTCAACCACTATTCTTGTTTCCGAAACAATGTCCATTAGGGATTGGACTTGTGTGCGAGCACGATATATCACTGCATCTAGCGTAAAGATTTTGTTCAGTAGGCGATTTGGACGAGGTTACCTTGACAACCAACCCAGAATTACGCAGGAAGGTTCTTTTTGCACTGTTAGTGGAGAGATACTAACGCACTGCAGCAAGAGGTGACATTGTGCCTGTAGTAGCCTCGTCACCTTCAGGTAGTTGTGGCTATTCAATCATTTGTTCCATAGCTTCCTGAAAGTTTGAACTTGTAGATTAGTGTACCAGTGAGTTACTAATGAGACAAAAACAAACAAAGTAGGTTAAACGTTTATACATAACTTATTTTGGTGAACTACTGTAATACATTAGCATGTATTGTAGTGCCAACTACATAGTAAAATCACTTTCGGAACATATGTCCATGTAGCATGCCTACTGTATTGTCTATTTCCTCACATTCATTGATATCTAAGGATAAAGAGACATGGTTTAAAGTAGGATGAACATAGTATGACATCATTCATATCATGGGCAAACAGATATAAAACAAACAGGCTATTTTATCATTGTGTGTGCACGTGAACATAATAACTAGATTACAGATCAAGGCCAAAAGAATATCCTTCATATCTTTTAAACCATGTAAGGTGAAATGATACGTTAAGACAACTGTGTATAAAAGTGAATAGAGTAACTAACATTGGCTGCAAACCAAGTAGTTAAATGAACACATCACAGTACCAAACAGTTCAAGGCAGGAGGAGTAAGGACTTACAACAGCGGCTTGAACTGGTGTGCTCATGCCCTTCATCTTGCTGGTGTTGCAATCCTTGAAGATTTGCACTGCATTTTGTTCAGGTTCTTTTTGGTCCGCACGGGCTTTCCTCTGTATTTGGAACAAGTCAATATAGATACGATAATATGGCACAAAAAAAGAAGGAAGTAGCAGCTATTTACAAGAGTCTCGCAGTGTGCAATATAGCTACGAGATCCTGTTGTCTCTTGGAATTTCACTTTAGAACGGTTGGTTTCGTTCTTCAAACAGTTAGCCTAGAAGAAGATACACTTGTAAGGCACATACATAAATACAAGTTCAATATGTGGTCTGATCAAATACATAAAGCCTACCTGATACTTTGGATCAGACCAGTGTTTAACGAGGGCTGTCCAGTCTTCATCTGTAATATATTCCACTGGAGATGTTTGGGCGATTTCATTGTTAGCCTTGCCTTCAAAGTGAGATTTTCTAAGGTGGTACCGATCTTCGTCGAAAGCGGATGAAAAACATGAGTGCATACTTGTTTAGTTGCATCATCTTTTGGATCCAAATTGAACCTCATCTGTTGAAAAAAGAATGTGAGCCTTATTAGGAGGAAGCTAGAAAGTATGGGACAGAGCAAGACAATATTACTAATTGCGATGAATAACATTACTTACGATAAATGGTCAAGGAAGGTGTTAAACCGGTCTCGTCTTTCTCATTCTGTCTTCGGATCCACGTTGGGAGGATACGCGCATGACACCTAACGGCAACGGCTGCCTCGATACTAACTTGGCTGACTCAGAGCATCACGTGGCCTTTTAAACCTACCTCAAAATGGATCTCCATTCTTCCTCCTTTAGATTTTGTTAATCATCAAGCATTATCCTCGATGTCTGTTTACCTTGCGCGTGGTGCTAGTTCAACAACGAATATGGAAAGTGTTAGTGTACATCAAACCGTGAGAGTACATATAAAGGAGAATGCAACTACAACTTGACTTGGTCGTACCGTCTTGGTGTTGATGCTCATGAGGTTCATCTGATCTTGCCAAGTCTGTTGTGTCGTGATTAGCTTCGAAGTAGTGTTAGGTGTGAAGGCAACTTGGGAACTAGCCAGTTCTGGAGCAAACGAACGAGTAACTGGTTGAGATGCTGGTACAGTTCAAGCGGATGTTGCAGCTGGTGGAGCAGGTGATACTGTGTTTGTAGATTTAGTCGGTGGACTTGGACCTTCTACTGCACTATAAGTACCAGCAGAATCTCGATGGCAGAACCTTTTCTGTTTCACCCGACGAGTAACAACACTCCCTACTATATTATTTTCCTTGCTCTTTTTTGACTTTGCCATGTCAAGTTGTACCCACAACACAAAAGAATAAAATCACTCTTCAGAACTCATTGATGCATGATACAGACAAGCAATACTTTGATGTAAAACAACCGTATGAGGATGGAATATGTAAGAAAAACAGGACGGCATGACATATTCACAACTATGATGTGCAAACTAAGCAGAAGGATTTTCAAGAAAATAGAAGTAATGCAAGCTAGACACCATATGAAAGATGCAACCAATATTACTCTGCCAAGTTAAAAGTGTCTTGTCATAAGTGGCAATTCGAAAAATTAGAAGCAGTACAACATAGAAATCAATGCAAGATGCAACCACTATCAAACTGCCATGTTAAAAGCGTCCAATCACGAGTTACTGATGCGGGATACACAACAACAGTACTTTGATGTAAGAACATGGTATGATAGATAGATGCAGTGTATTCTAGACATAGAAAGCCATGTCATATGCACATGTATAACGTATAAACTCAGCAGGTGCAATTTAATCAAAATAGAAGAAATACAGGCTGGACAACATATGCAACATGAAACCAATTATCACACTGTCAACTTAGAGCAAGCACCTGCGATGGTGGAGTGCGGGAGATGAACTCATCATGTAGACTTGGGACTTCAACTTCATTAGCAGTAGTAGTGGAAAATCTAGAGAGTCTCTGTTTGTGTCGGTGAAGAGTACCACCAACATGTAACACCCCGGATGTAACTTTCCATATTTGTAACTCCAACTATTGCCATTTTCGGATATGTGATATGATATTCCCTCCGTGGTTGGGTTTTGTTTTCGTTTTGCATTTTGTCCATGTCATGCATCTCATATCATGTCATCATGTGCATCTCATTTGCATACGTGTTCGTCTCATGTTTAGAGCATATTCCCGTTGTCCGTTTTGCAATCCGGCACTCCTATGTTCCCCGCGTCCCTCTTGTTCTTTTTCCATGTGCGGGTGTCGAACATTCTCGAATGGACCGAGCCTTGCCAAGGGGCCCTGTATAGCACCGTAGACCACCTGTCAAGTTTCGGGTCATTTGGAGTTCGTTTGGTACTCAACGGTTAACCGCGCTCGCAAAGGCCTCTTTTAAGTTGCAGCCCAACAACCCTCCAAAACAGCCCAATAACCCATCTAACTCCCTCCATGCCCTCGGTCGTTCGATCACGATCGTGTGGTAAAACTACACCCCATTTGGACTCTCCTAGCTCCTCTATGCCTATATAAACGTCCCTCCCTTCCATTTTCGTCCAAACCCTAAAATTCATCCCGTCGCCACGGACACGTCCGGCAGCCGCCGGACACGTCCGCCGCCGCCCCCTCCATGAATCGGGGGCGCCACGTGGGCAGCCAGCGCCGCCACCCGCCGCCCGGCCGCGCCGAACCAGCCAGGGCCCAGCCCCAACCCTCTCTGCGCCGCCGCCCGGCCGCGTCCCAGCGCCCGCGCCGCCCTGCCTGCCGCCGCCTCGCGCATGCGCCGCCGCCCTACCGCCCGCCGCCCGCCTCACGCCGCATGCGCCGCCGCCCCGCCGCGTTGCCGCCCGCCCCGCCTGGGGCGTCGCCGCGCGCCTCGTCTTGCGTACCCACGTCCGCGCCGCGGCGACCTCCTCCTCCGTCGTCCACATCGCCGGATCCGGCCGCCCCAACCCGCCGGCGCCTTCTCCGGCGAAGCTTCGGCCTCGCCTCGGTTCGCGAGCGCCCGATCGAATCCGTTGTTCGCAGGGTTGACTTCTCTACCCCCAAAATTCGTCTAAGTCTTTTACATCAATAATTTCGTGCATTTTCATAGCATCACATCTCCACAACCGTGGCTCCGTTTTGGGCGTATAATATGTCAAAATGTTCGCCTCGAAGAGTACATCATTGCATTCCATTGCATCATTTGAATTTGAGCTCATCTTGATGCCCGAAATGCTGTTGGAAGATAGCTTCAGATCGTTAGTTTCAGAATCTTATCAGTTCGAGCTCTTTTGTCATTTTTGCCATGAATTATGTGTGCACCCTATGAATTTGAGTCCTACATGTGAGTTGAACATTGCCATGCCATCTTTCCAGGGGTATTTTCCATGTATTTTTGTGAGCTATGTGTTGACTAGAACAAGCATGCAAAGTAGGGATGATGTTGTTACTGATTTCAGGGACTTAGTGATTTCACTAAGTTTTGTCCTGCTGTTAATTTTATGCCATATGTTTAGGTTGTTTCAGAGATATCTATGCCCTTTTTGAGCATGATCAGTAAGGGTGTTTTGAACATATGGTTGTGCTCTATCCATCCATGCCTTTGTTGGCATTTATGGAGTAGTCTAGCGTGTCATTTTCGTGCTCTACTTTTGCTTGAAATTGTTTCCTGGCAGACTGTTTGCATTAGATTCAATTTTCACGAGGTCGGTGTAGTTGATCTGTGTATGCTAAGATGTTGTTCTTGCCATGTATAGCTCCTATGCCATGTCTTCTTGATGGGTGTATGCTTAGTTTATCATGAGGTGCCCTGTAGTGAGTGCATCGAGCTCACGAACATGCCATGTGGAATCTGTTTTTGCCATGTCCTGATTTTTCACTAAGTCTGAAATCTGTAATAAAACTTGCAATGTTTACATGGGTGCCATCATTTCTTAGAGTCCTTTTTGGCTTATGGTCAGTAAGGGACTATTGAAATATGCTTTGAGTAGAATCATGTCATGCCTTGCTTTGCTATTATAAGTTCCTGTAGCATGTTGTTTGCTTGCTCTAAACATGCCTTCCTGATGTTAATTCCTGGTATGTTAGTATTTTCACTAAGTCTGTGAACCTGATATTTTGAGCACTTTCTCCATGCTTGTTTGAACATGTTATGATGTGATTTAGCCGTAGCTCAGTGCTCCTCTATTGTTAAGCATCTCCTGTAGTTCGTTGCCATATGCTTTGTTTTTATGTTGGGGTGCTGTAGCATAGTTTCGTGTTGCGTGCTAAGTAGCATCGGGCTGTTAAACGCAGATTTGCGTCATTCTTGTTTTGCTTGTCATTTGCAAACCGTGCATCCGATTCCGGTGATCTTTATATCGATTTCAACCGAAATCATCTCATCTTTCCAGTGGCATACTTGGTTTGCCAAGTTGATGCCCGGTTCATCATTTTCCTTCCGGAGCATACATATGCATTGCATATCACATCTCGCATCGCATGTCATGTTTTGCATCATATTGCTTGTGCATTGTTCCTTGTTTGATTGTGGTTCCGTTGCTTGTGTTCTTGCTTTGGGTAGAGCCGGGAGACGAGTACGTGAACGAGGAGCCTGTTGAGAACGACTACGAGGATCCAGCCTTCGACAACTCTGAGAACCTTACAGGCAAGATGACCATACCTTCGATATCACTTCTATCTTTGCTTGCTAGATGCTCGCTCTTTTGCTATGCCTATGCTGCGATACCTACCACTTGTTATATCATGCCACCCATATTGCCATGTCAACCTCTAACCATCCATGTCCTAGCAAACCGTTGATTGGCTATGTTACCGCTTTGCTCACCCTCTTATAGCGTTGCTAGTTGCGGTGAAGATGAAGTTTGTTCCTTGTTGGAACACGGATATTTTGGGATATCACAATATCTATTGTTTTAATTAATGCATCTATATACTTGGTAAAGGGTGGAAGGCTCGGCCTTATGCCCGTGTTTTGTTCCACTCTTGCCACCCTAGATTCCGTCATACCGTGTTATGTTCCTTGATTTTGCGTTCCTTACGGTCGGGTGATTTATGGGACCCCCTAGACAGTTCGCTTTGAATAAAACTCCTCCAAAAAGGCCCAACCTTGGTTTTACCATTTGCCACCTACACCCTTTTTCCCTTGGGTTTTCGCGAGCCCGAGGGTCATCTTTATTTTAGCCCCCGGCCGGTGCTCGTTGAGCGTTGGTCCAACTCGTCAACCGCCGGTGCCACCAGGGCAACTCGGGATGGCCTATCGGAAGTTTGGACAATCCGGTGTGCCACGAGAAAGAGATATGTGCAGCTCCTATCGGGATTTGTCGGCAATCGGGTGGTCTTGCTGGTTTAGTTTTACCATTGTCGAAATGTCTTGATGTACCGGGATACCGAGTCTGATCGGTGTGTCTTGGGTGAAGGTTTATTCCTTCGATGACCGTGAGAGCTTGTGATGGGCTAAGTTGGGACACCCTGCAGGTATTATCTTTCAAAGCCGTGCCATGCGGTTATGAGGCAGATGGGAATTTGTTAATGTCGGTTGTAGAAAACCGAAGTTGACCTTAATTAAAATACATCAACCGTGTATATAACCGTGATGGTCTCTTCTCGGCGGAGTCCGGGAAGTGAACACGGTGTTGGAGTTATGCTTGACGTAAGTAGTCAGGATCACTTCTTGATCGCTAATAGCTTCACGACCGCGCCTTTGCTTCTCTTCTCGCTCTCTTTTGCGATGTAGCCACCATATATGCTAGTAAACTTGCAGCAGCTCCTCCTTTTGACACCAGCCTTCCCTTAAGCTTAAATAGTCTTGATCTCGCGGGTGTGAGATTGTTGAGTCCCTGTGGCTCATGATTCTACCAAAACAGATGCAGGTACGGTGATGCCAGTAGCAGATGGCGCGACCGAGCTAAAGTGGGAATATGATGAGGCACTTGGTCGATACTATGTTTCCTTTCCGACGATTAG
Organism: Aegilops speltoides; assembly: GCA_021437245.1. NCBI lineage: Eukaryota > Viridiplantae > Streptophyta > Magnoliopsida > Poales > Poaceae > Aegilops > Aegilops speltoides. Next base: position 265,100,905 of record CM038141.1, read on the forward strand.
TAGTGGAGCCAGGTTAGGCGATCGGGATCTGTGTCGCATGTGGGGTTGTTCTTCTTTTATTTTGGTTCCGTAGTCGACCTTGATTGTATCTGGATGATGTACTGCTTTATTCATGTATTTGTGTGAAGTGGCGACTGTAAGCCAACTATGTACCTTTTACCTTATGTATTACATGGATTGTGCGAAGATTACCTCACTTGCGACATTGCTTTCAATGCGGTTATGTCTCTAAGTCGTGCTTCGACACGTGGGAGCTATAGCCGCATCGAGGCGTTACAAGTTGGTATCGAGCCATCCCGACCTTAGGAGCCCCCAACGCTTGATCGTTTTTAGTGGCGAGTTGTGTCTAGAAAAATGTTTTGAGTCATTTAGGATTATATATATCGGAGAGTTAGGAATTCTTTTTACTCCCCAGTCCTTCGACCTTCCGGTGAGGTATCCCGACGAGAGTTTTGACTCTTCTCTTCTCAAATTTCACTAAAAATTTTTTTAGGATCACGCTGGTATCTTGGAATCGTTCGATGGTTTTATGATGACAACATTGTCTTGGTTGCCTCGACATTTAGGGGTTGTGGCGGTGTCCCGGGAGTTGAGCTCCGAGGTGTTGTCGTCATAATTTTATCGTTGCGATTCTCGGAATACCGAGTTTAGACGTCGACATCGAAAATCTCTTTTATGCGGTCGTTGGTGAGATAACCCGCTAACCCAATCTTGTGGTGAGTACGGAGTATTGCCATGACTCGTATAACGGATGCTTTTCAAGGTTGAGGTACACGATTTCGAAGGTTTCTTGGTTATGTGTTGAAGGATGGATACAAATGGATGTAGGGATTGTTAGCTTGGGTGAGATATATATTGCTCCCCTGTATCCCCAACACCTGATTGCATAACCGGAAAGTTTCGGGAGTTTATAGGTGGGATTCATGTAGCTCTAGCATTTTCTTCCGCAGATATTTGGTTTGTGATTGGGTAATCCTTACCACATATTTGTTCCATTCATACCTTGTTTTTATTTTCATTCATCAATATCTCTTATCAAGTGGCTTCTCACCTTAATGGACGTGATGTTTACTTTGGAATTCATTCGTTCATTCCTGTTCGAATGTTTGTTGTGAAGACTATATGTTGCAATTTCTATCCGTTGATTCAACTTGTCTATCTGTCTATCAAGATGCTAACGGATGTCACCCTCTTCAGGATGGCTCCTCCAACGCGTCAGAATCCGGAACGCAGTGATGGGAGTCAGGCGAACCCTCCACCTCCACCTCCGCCTCCGGAGGCATGGCAAACTTTGATGGCAACCACTAACGCCAATGCTCAGTTGTTGATCCAGCTGATGCAAGAGCGTAACCAAGGCCAAGGCAACCAAGGGAATCAAGGTCAAGGGCAGTTCTATCATCAGCCACAGTTTCCTACACTCAACCAGTTCCTTGCCAACCAGCCAAAGTCTTTCAGCTATTGTGCCGAGGCCACAGACGCCGACGATTGGCTCGTGGATATCAACAAGCATTTTGAATGCAGCAATGTCAGACCTGAGGACTACGTCAAGTTCGCGTCTTTTCAGCTCAAGGATCAGGCAGCTGATTGGTTCCAGCAATACAAGGATTCTAGAGGTGGTCGGGTGATTACTTGGACTGATTTACATCCGGGACTTTAAAGCTCACCATATTCCTTCCAAAGTTGTTGAGAGCAAGCGTGAGGAGTTCCGCAATCTAAAGCAAGGAACATGTCGATGTCTGAATACAACATATGGTTTGAAACTTGCTCGTTTTGCTAAACAAGACGTTCTGATGAGAAAAGTATGATCTATCGCCAGAGGTGGCCTTCGAGAGGATCTGCAGTTATCTCTTGTTCTTTATGAGCCTACTCAGTTTGATCAATTCTATAATATGGCACTCAAGCTAGAAGGTGCTCAGCTCAAGTGTGAGGCTTCAAAGAAGAGAATCAGGGATGCAGTTCAGTCTTCTTCTTCCTCTCAAGTGGCGACAAAGCAGCAAAAGTTCTACCTTCCTCCTCCTCCGTTTAAATCGGCCTTATCGCGAGAAGAACTCAGTGGTCGTGGATCTTCCCACCCACCCAACCCAAGCTACTGAACAATTCTCAGCCTCAAGCTCCAAGGTCAAATGCTCCTTATCACCGTCCGCTCTCGGAGGTGACACTGCAACAAGTGCCAGCAGAAGGGTCACTATGCGAACAAATGCCATAACCAAAGGCGCCTTCCTCCTCCTCCCCTGTGAGGTCTTCAAGCAATGCAAAGGTCAAGCATAATCCCAAGTATGCAAAGGTGAATATGATGAATGCAGCTCAAGCAGAGGATTCTTCAGATGTGATCATGGGTAATCTTCACATTAATGATATTCTGCAAAAGTCTTTTTGACACTGGTGCATCGCTTAGTTTCATCTCAAACCATTTGCATCTAAGCATGAGTTGCCTTTCCAAGATTTGCATAGACCATTAGCGATTGTCTCTCGGGTAAATTCATGAGCATAAGCTCCATGGTTCCGGATGTTTCTATCAAGATGGGTGACTATAGATTTCTGGCTAAACCAATTGTTCTTGGTAACTCTGATATTGATCTTATTCTTGGGATGGACTGGCTTTCTCAGCACAAGGCTCAGCTTGATTGTGCTGCCAGGGAAATTCAATTGACACACCCTTCTGAGGATGTTATCATCTATGCCGCTCGTGATGAAACCATTCGGTTGTTTTCTCTCAATGAGAAGGGCGAGTTGAATGCTATCTCTCAGATTCCAGTCGTTTGTGAGTACCAAGATGTCTTTCCAGAAGAGCTTCCGGGTATGCCTCCTCATCGGCCAGTCGAATTCGTTATCGATCTTGAGCACGCATCAACCCGTTTGCAAGCGTCCTTACAAGCTTGGACCCAAGGAGCTGAAAGAATTGAAGAAGCAGCTCGATGAACAAGAGCGTCTGGGTTTGATCAGACCGAGTTCATCTCCATGGGGATGTGGAGTTCTTTTTGTCCAGAAGAAGGATGGCACGGACCGACTTTGTGTTGATTACCGTCCATTGAACAAGAAGACAATCAAGAACAAGTATCCACTTCCCAACATCAATGAGCTATTCGAGCAACTCAAAGGTGCTAAAGTATTCTCCAAGCTTGACCTTCAGTATGGGTTATCATCGATTCGCATTCGTGAACAAGATATTCCCAAGACAGACATTCGAACAAGCTTTGGTTCTTATGAATATCTTGTCATGTCTTTCGGCCTTGTCAATGCTCCTCCAACTTTCTCTCGCATGATGAACTTTATCTTCAACCCCTACACAAATGAATTCGTCTTGGTGTATCTCGATGATATTTTGGTCTTCTCCAAGAACAAGCGAGGATCATGCCAAGCATTTGCGATTGGTGCTCGACAAGCTCGAGAGAACATCAATTCTATCGAAGTTTTCCAAATGTGAGTTCGGCTTGATGAAGTTCTTTATCTTGGTCATATCATCTCCGCCAAGGGCATTGCTGTTAATCCCGAGAAGGTGTCTTCAATTGTGAATTGGGAACCTCCTCGTAATGTCAAGCAGCTCCAGATTTTCTCGGTCTTGCAAGCTATTGCGGAGATTCGTTGAGAACTTCTCCAAGATTGCAAAGCCTCTTTCCAACCTCCTCGAAGCATGTCAAGTATGTCCGGGCCTTTGAGTGTGATGTCGCTTTCAACACCCTCAAAGAGAAGCTAGTCACAGCTCTGTCTTGACTCCTCTGATGAATCCAAGCCATTCAAGTTTTACGTGATGCTTCCTTGCAAGGTCTCGGTCTGTGTTAATGCAAGAGAAGAAGGTTGTGGCCTATACCTCTCGCCAGTTGAAGCCCAACGAAAAGAACTACCCCACTCATGATCTCGAGTTGGCGGCAGTTGTCCATGCATTGATAACATGGAGACATCTCTTGTTGGGAAGGAAAGTGGACATTTTCACCGATCACAAGAGCCTCAAGTACATCTTCACTCAACCAAACCTCAACCTCAGGCAAACTCGATGGGTCGAAATGATTCAAGAGTACAATCCAAGTATTGAATATACTCACGGCAAGGCGAATGTGATTGCAGATGCTTTGAGCAGAAGGCTTATTGCAACAGCTTAATTCTCAAGCCCTTCCAACCGGATCTTTGTGAAGCTTTCCATAAGCTGAATCTTCAAGTTGTTCCTCAAGGATTTCTTGCCAACCTCATAGTCTCTCCTACTTTGGAAGATCAAATTCGTGAGGCTCAACTTCGGATACCATGGTGAAGAAGGTGAAGCGTGGTATTGAAAAGGGCATTTCAAATACAAGTGCTATCGCTTGGATGACAAAGACACTCTTTTCTTCGAGGATCGTATTGTGGTTCCTAAAGGCGATCTGAGAAAAGTCATCATGAATGAGGCACACAATTCCCTCCTATCCATTCATCCCGAAGTACGAAGATGTACCATGACCTCAAGCAATCATATTGGTGGACTCGAATGAAGCGAGAAATTGCTCAATTCGTGAATGAATGTGATGTCTGCAGAAGGGTGAAAGCGAGAACACCAAAGACCAGCTGGTCTCCTCCAACCTCTTGCTATTCCGAATGGAAGTTTGATCATATCGAGATGGACTTCGTGATGGATTTCCTAAGTCCAAGCGTGGAAATGATGCTATCTTCGTTGTCATTGACAAGCTTACTAAAGTGGCTCATTTTCTTCTGTCAAAGAATCTATCACAGCAGCTCACCGGGCGAGCTATACACCTCGAATTGTCTCCTTGCGGTATTCCACAATTGATCTCTTGGACCGTGGAAGCATCTTCACTTCTAAGTTAAGGATTCTTTTGAAGGCCATGGGCACCAACATTCGTTTCAAAGACAGCTTTTCATCCTCAAACTAGTGGCCAAGTCGGCGAGTCAATCAAATCCTTGAAGATATGCTCGGGGCTTGTGTCATTTCTTTTGGCATGAAGTGGGAAGAGTGTCTCCCATATGCCGAGTTCTCTTACAACAACAGCTTCCAAGCAAGTTCGGCAAGGCCCCATTCGAAATTCTATATGGCGAGAAAGTGCCGTACTCCTCTCAATTGGTCCGAGGCAGTGAACGCCAACTTCTTGGCAACGACTTGATCACGAAGCGAAGAAATGTGCAAAGTCATTCGTGAGAATCTCAAAGCCGCGCAATCGCGCGGAAGGGCTATTATGATGACAAGCACCGTGAGGTGGCTTTTGAAATTGGAGACCATGTCTACCTCGCGTCTCTCAATGAAAGGTACTCGCCGCTCGGTATCAAAGGAAGCTTGCCCCTAGATCGTGGGTCCTTTCAAGATCATTGGCAAAAGAGGCGATCTCGCCTATCAACTTGAGCTTCCATCCAACTTTGCAAGCGTGCACGATGTGTTTCACGTGTCACAGCTCATAAGTGCTTCAAGATTCTGGCGCACTATCAACTTTGAAGAAATTGACCTCCAAGAAGATCTCTCTTATCATGAGCACCCGTTGCTATTCTTGAAGAAACCGAGCGCAAGACTCGCAACAAGTCAATCAAATTCCTAAAAGTGAAGTGGTCACACCATTCCGACCGAGAAGCCACACGGGGCGCGAGGATCACCTCCGTTCGAATATCCGGAGTTCTTTCAGTCCTAGATCTCGGGGCGAGATCCTCTTGTAGTGGTGGAGTGTTGTAACACCCCGGATGTAACTTTCCATATTTGTAACTCCAACTATTGCCATTTTCGGATATGTGATATGATATTCCCTCCGTGGTTGGGTTTTGTTTTCGTTTTGCATTTTGTCCATGTCATGCATCTCATATCATGTCATCATGTGCATCTCATTTGCATACGTGTTAGTCTCATGTTTCGAGCATATTCCCGTTGTCCGTTTTGCAATCCGGCACTCCTATGTTCCCCGGCGTCCCCTCTTGTTCTTTTTCCGTGTGCGGGTGTCGAACATTCTCGGAATGGACCGAGCCTTGCCAAGGGGCCCTGGTATAGCACCGGTAGACCACCTGTCAAGTTTCGGGTCATCTGGAGTTCGTTTGGTACTCCAACGGTTAACCGCGCTCTCGCAAAGGCCTCTTTTAAGTTGCAGCCCAACAACCCTCCAAAACAGCCCAATAACCCATCTAACTCCCCTCCATGCCCTCGGTCGTTCGATCACGATCGTGTGGGCGAAAACTACACCCCATTTGGACTCTCCTAGCTCCCTCTATGCCTATATAAACGTCCCTCCCCTTCCATTTTCGGGTCCAAACCCTAAAAATTCATCCCCGTCGCCACCGGACACGTCCGGCAGCCGCCGGACACGTCCGCCGCCCCTTTCAGCGAATCGGGAGGCGCCACGTGGGCAGCCAGCGCCGCCACCGCCCGCCCGGCGCGCCAGGCCATGGGGCCCAGCCCAACCCTCTGCGCCGCCCCGGCGCGTCCCGCCCGCGCCACCCCCGCCCGCCAGCCGCCTCCGCGCCCGGTCGCCGCCGCCTGCCGCCGCCGCCCGCCCGCCTCCGCGCCGCGCCGCCGCCGCCGCCGCGCCGCCCTTGCCCGGCCCGCCTCGGGGCGTCGCCGCGCCTCTGCCGGCCCCGTCGTCCACGCCGCCGGCGACCTCCTCCTCCGTCGTCCACATCGCCGGATCCGGCCGGCCCCAACCCCGCCGGCGCCTTCTCCGGCGAGCTCGGCCTCGCCTCGGTTCGCGAGCGCCCGATCCAGATCCGTTGTTCGCAGGGTTGACTTCTCTACCCCCCAAAAATTCGTCTAAGTCTTTTCTGTCAATAATTTCGTGCATTTTTCATAGCATCACATCTCCGCAACCGTGGCTCCGTTTTGGGCGTATAATATGTCAAAATGTTCGCCTCGAAGAGTACATCATTTCATTCCATTGCATCATTTGAATTTGAGCTCATCTTGATGCCCGAAATGCTGTTGGAAGATAGCTTCAGATCGTTAGTTTCAGAATCTTATCAGTTCGAGCTCTTTTGTCATTTTTGCCATGAATTATGTGTGCACCCTATGAATTTGAGTCCTACATGTGAGTTGAACATTGCCATGCCATCTTTCCAGGGGTATTTTCCATGTATTTTTGTGAGCTATGTGTTGACTAGAACAAGCATGCAAAGTAGGGATGATGTTGTTACTGATTTCAGGGACTTAGTGATTTCACTAAGTTTTGTCCTGCTGTTAATTTTATGCCATATGTTTAGGTTGTTTCAGAGATATCTATGCCCTTTTTGAGCATGATCAGTAAGGGTGTTTTGAACATATGGTTGTGCTCTATCCGTCCATGCCTTTGTTGGCATTTATGGAGTAGTCTAGCGTGTCATTTTCGTGCTCTACTTTTGCTTGAAATTGTTTCCTGGCAGACTGTTTGCATTAGATTCAATTTTCACGAGGTCGGTGTAGTTGATCCGTGTATGCTAAGATGTTGTTCTTGCCATGTATAGCTCCTATGCCATGTCTTCTTGATGGGTGTATGCTTAGTTTATCATGAGGTGCCCTGTAGTGAGTGCATCGAGCTCACGAACATGCCATGTGGAATCTGTTTTTGCCATGTCCTGATTTTTCACTAAGTCTGAAATCTGTAATAAAACTTGCAATGTTTACATGGGTGCCATCATTTCTTAGAGTCCTTTTTGGCTTATGGTCAGTAAGGGACTATTGAAATATGCTTTGAGTAGAATCATGTCATGCCTTGCTTTGCTATTATAAGTTCCTGTAGCATGTTGTTTGCTTGCTCTAAACATGCCTTCCTGATGTTAATTCCTGGTATGTTAGTATTTTCACTAAGTCTGTGAACCTGATATTTTGAGCACTTTCTCCATGCTTGTTTGAACATGTTATGATGTGATTTAGCCGTAGCTCAGTGCTCCTCTATTGTTAAGCATCTCCTGTAGTTCGTTGCCATATGCTTTGTTTTTATGTTGGGGTGCTGTAGCATAGTTTAGTGTTGCGTGCTAAGTAGCATCGGGCTGTTAAGCAGATTTGCGTCATTCTTGTTTTGCTTGTCATTTGCAAACCGTGCATCCGATTCGGTGATCTTTATATCGATTTCAACGAAATCATCTCATCTTTCCAGTGGCATACTTGGTTTGCCAAGTTGATGCCGATTCATCATTTTCCTTCCGGAGCATACATATGCATTGCATATCACATCTCGCATCGCATGTCATGTTTTGCATCATATTGCTTGTGCATTGTTCCTTGTTTGATTGTGGTTCCGTTGCTTGTGTTCTTGCTTTGGGTAGAGCCGGAGGCGAGTGCGTGAGCGAGGAGCCTGTTGAGAACGACTACGAGGATCCAGCCTTGACAACTCGAGAACCTTACGAGCAAGATGACCATACCTTCGATATCACTTCTATCTTTGCTTGCTAGATGCTCGCTCTTTTGCTATGCCTATGCTGCGATACCTACCACTTGCTATATCATGCCACCCATATTGCCATGTCAACCTCTAACCATCCATGTCCTAGCAAACCGTTGATTGGCTATGTTACCGCTTTGCTCAGCCCTCTTATAGCGTTGCTAGTTGCGGTGAAGATGAAGTTTGTTCCTTGTTGGAACACGGATATTTTGGGATATCACAATATCTATTGTTTTAATTAATGCATCTATATACTTGGTAAAGGGTGGAAGGCTCGGCCTTATGCCCGTGTTTTGTTCCACTCTTGCCACCTAGATTCCGTCATACCGTGTTATGTTCCTTGATTTTGCGTTCCTTACGGTCGGGTGATTTATGGGACCCCTAGACAGTTCGCTTTGAATAAAACTCCTCGGCAAGGCCCAACCTTGGTTTTACCATTTGCCACCTACACCCTTTTTCCCTTGGGTTTCGCGAGCCCGAGGGTCATCTTTATTTTAGCCCCGGGCGATTGCTCGTTGTGGCGTTGGTCCAACTCGTCAACCGCCGGTATACCAGGCAACTCTGGGATGGCCTATCGGAAGTTTGGACAATCCGGTGTGCCCTGAGAAAGAGATATGTGCAGCTCCTATCGGGATTTGTCGGCACAGTCGGGTGGTCTTGCTGGTTTAGTTTTACCATTGTCGAAATGTCTTGATGTACCGGATACCGAGTCGATCGGTGTGTCTTGGGTGAAGGTTTATTCCTTCGATGACCGTCGAGCTTGTGATGGGCTAAGTTGGGACACCCTGCGCAGGTATTATCTTTCAAAGCCGTGCCCGCGATTATGAGGCAGATGGGAATTTGTTAATGTCGGTTGTAGAAAACCGAAGTTGACCTTAATTAAAATACATCAACCGTGTATGTAACCGTGATGGTCTCTTCTCGGCGGTCAGGAAGTGAACACGATGTTGGAGTTATGCTTGACGTAAGTAGACGGGATCACTTCTTGATCGCTAATAGCTTCACGACCGCGCCTTGCTTCTCTTCTCGCTCTCTTTTGCGATGTAGCCACCATATATGCTAGTAAACTTGCAGCAGCTCCTCCTTTTGACACCAGCCTTCCCTTAAGCTTAAATAGTCTTGATCTCGCGGGTGTGAGATTCTTTGAGTCCACATGGCTCACAGATTCTACCAAAACAGATCAGGTACCGGTGATGCCAGCGAGATGGCGCGATCGAGCTAAAGTGGGAATATGATGAGGCACTTGGTCGATACTATGTTTCCTTTCGGACGATTAGTAGTGGAGCCAGTTAGGCGATCGGGATCTGTGTCGCATGTGGGGTTGTTCTTCTTTTATTTTGGTTCCGTAGCCGGACCTTGATTGTATCTGGATGATGTACTGCTTTATTCATGTATTTGTGTGAAGTGGCGACTGTAAGCCAACTATGTACCTTTTCCCTTATGTATTACATGGATTGTGCGAAGATTACCTCACTTGCGACATTGCTTTCAATGCGGTTATGTCTCTAAGTCGTGCTTCGACACGTGGGAGCTATAGCCGCATCGAGGGCGTTACACAACATCCCCTAACTTACTCTTTTCCTTCCTATTTTCTGATATTGCCTTATGAAGTCAAAACCACAAGAAGATGAATAAAATTAGCTCTGCATAACTGGTTGATGCATGATACAGACGAACACTACTTTGATGTAAGGCAAGCGCAGGATCGGAGGACGGAATATATGCAAAAAAAAGATAACATTTCATATTCACACGTACGATAGGAGGATGGAATATGTATGAAAAAACAGTAAGCGGAAGGCAGTTCAACAAAATTAGAAGAAATGAAAGCTAGGCACCATATGAACATGCAACCAATATCACTCTATCAGGTAAAAAGTGTCTCGTCGTAAGTGCCATTTCAAGAAATTAGAAGCAGTACAAGTTAGAAGAAAATGCAAGATGCAACCTACATCACAGTCCCAAGTTAAATGTGTCTTATCGGTAAGTGATCGTTGCAGGTATAAGTTGTAAGCTACGCAGATGCAATTCTACATAATCAGAAGCAATACAAACTAGACATCATACGGAAAACACAACCACGTATAGTAGTTCCAAGTAAGAGCAAGCACATGTGATGGTGGAGTAGGGGAGATGTGCTTATCATGTACACATATGTTCTAGAAACAGGAACATGTGTCATATTCACAGGCATTATGTGTAAAGTAAGTAGATGCAATTCAAGTTAGAAGCAATACAAGCTAGGCATCATACGCAACATGCAACCACATATAATAGTGTCAAGTTAGAGCAAGCACCTGTGATGGTGGAGTAGGGGAGATGTGCTCATCATCTACACAGCTACGTTGACTGTCCAGCCTTGTGTTGTCTTGCGAATCTTGTTGGGAGGATGGCGGAGTAGAATCTGTAGAGACCCCCTGTTTGAGTTGCTCCGAAGGACCATCATCATCCACTGCCGGACTAATTTCCTTCAGCTGTAATGATTTTGCATTGTGAAGTCAAACCGATAAGAAAAAGGAATAAAATTCGCTCTTCAGAACTCATTCATGCATGATACTAATGAACACTACTCGGATGAAAGGAAGACACATGATGCAAGGATGGAATATGTATGAAAAACAGGATGGTGTGACATATTCACACCTATGATGTGGTAACTAAGCAGAAGGCATTTCAACAAATTACAAGCACTGCAAGCTAGACACCATATGAAAGATGCAACCAATATCACTTTGCCAAGTTCAAACTGTATGGCATTTCAACAAATTAGAAGCAGTATATGCTAGAAATCATATGCAAGACACAACCAATATCACAGTGGCAACTTAAAGGTGCCTTATCATAAGTGACTGATGCGGGATATGCAACAATAGTAGTCTGATTTAGAAACAGGAACACATGTCATATTCACAGGCATTATGTGTAAAGTAAGCAGATGCAATTCAACAAAGTTAGAAGCAATACAAGCTAGACATCATACGCAACATGCAACCACATATAATAGTGCCAAGTTAGAGCAAGCACCTGTGATGGTGGAGTAGGGGAGATGTGCTCATCATCTATACTGCTACGTTGACTGTCTAGCCATGTGTTGTCTTGCGAATCTTGTTGGGAGGATGGCGGAGTAGAATCTGTAGAGAACCTCCATTTCAGTTGCTCGGAAGGACCACCATCATCCAATGCCTTGCCAATTTCCTTCAGCTTTATTGATGTTGCATTGTGAGGTCATACCAACAAGAAAAAGGAATATCATTTGCTCTTCAGAACTCATTCATGCATGATACTGACGAACACTACTCTCATGAAATGCAAAGTCATGATACAAGGATGGAATATGTACGAAAAAATCGATGGCTTGACATATTCACACCTATGATGTGGTAACTAAGCAGAAGGCACTTCAACAAATTAGAAACACTACAAGACACCATATGGAAGGTGCAATCAATATCACTCTGCCAAGTTAAATCTGTCTCGTCATAGGTGGCGTTCATCAAACTAGAAGCAATACATGCTAGAAATCATATTCAAGACGCAAACCAATATCACACTGCCAACTTAAAGGTGTCCCATCATAAGTGGTGATCACAGGATACACAAGACGAGTAGTTTCATGTAAGAACATGGTGTGATAGACAGATATAGTATGTACCAAAAACAGGAAAGCGTGTCATATTCACATAAATCATGTGTAAGCCAAGCAGATGCAATTTACACTAATTAGGAGCAATACAAGCTAGACACCATATGCAACATGCAACCAGATATCACACTGCCAAGTTAGAGCAAGCACCTTGGATGGTGGAGTTGGGGAGCGGAGACTTGGACCATGTAATGCACTATCAGTACAAGGAGAATCGGTACAGATGCTCCGTTTACGTTGTTGCAGAGGACCACCATCATCGCCTTCCTTACTCTTTTCTTTCCTCTTTCTTGATTTTGCCTTGTCAAGTCAAACCCACAAGAAAAAGGAATAAAATTTGCTCTTCAGAACTTATTGATGCATGATCTTGTGAACACTACTTTCATGTAAGGCAGCCGCATGATAGGAGGATGGAATATGTATGAAAAACAGGACGGCATGACATATTGACATGTATGATGTATAAAGTGTAAACTAAGCACAAGGTGCTTGAACTTGTTAGAATCGATGCAAGCTAGAAACCATATGAAAGATGAAACCAATATCACTCTGCCAAATTAAAAGTGTGCCCTAACAAATGTATTTGGCCAAATTAGAAGCAATACATGGCAACAGGCTAGAAATAATATGCAATATGCAACGAATAAAGGTGACTCATCGTAAGTGATTGATGCAGGATCTGAAGAGGTAGTTTCATGTAAGAACAAGGTTAACACATAGATGTAGTGTGTACCAAAAATAGGAAGGCATGTCATATTCACAGGTATAGTGTGTAAACTAAGCATATACAATTTACCCTAATAGCAGCATTACAAGCTAGACACCGTATGCAACATGCAACCACATATCATAGTGCGAAGTTGGAGCAAGCACCTGTGATGGTGGTGTAGGGGAAGTGCTGTCTTCAGGTATAGAGCAACGTTCAATATCTTCATTTAGGCTTGCTGTTTCTTGAGAATCACGTGGAGAGGATGAAATTGCATTCTTTATAAGAGTATTGCATCTCATATTAACCCACGCGCGTGACTGTCTCATCATAAGCGATAGACACAGGATACACAAGAACAGTAGTTTGATGTAAGGACATGGTGTGATAGGCAGATGTAGTATGTACCAAAAATAGGAAGGCGTGTCATATTCACATGTATAATGTGTAAGCTAAGGAGATGCAATTTAACAAATTAGGAGCATTGATGAGGGATACACAAGAGAAGTAGTTTGATGTAAGAACATGGTTAATAGAAAGATGTAGTATGTACCAAAAACAGGAAGGCATGTCATATTCACAGGTATAATGTGTTAACTAAGCAGATGCAATTTACCCTAATTAGAAGCATTACAAGGTAGACACCATATGCAACATGCAACCACATATCACACTACCAAGTAAGAGAAAGCACCTGCGATGGTGGTGTGGGGGAATTGTGGTGATCAACTAGAGAGCTACGTTGACTATCTTCATTTAGCCTTGTTGTTTCTTGAGAATCATGTGGGGAGGATGACACTACACTCTTTAAACGAGTAGGGCGTCTCACAGTAACCCACCCGGGTGACTATCTCATCATAAGTGATTGACGAGGGATACAAAAGAGCATTAGTTTGATGTACGAACATGGTTAATAGACATATGTAGTATGTATCAAAAACAGGAAGGCATGTCATTATCAAAGGTATAATGTGTAAAGTAAGTAGATGCAATTTAACCAAATTGGAAGCAATACAAGCTAGACACCTTATGCAACATGCAACCACATTTGACAGCGCGAAATTAAAGCGAGCACCTGGGATGGTTGTGTGTGGCAATTGAGATCATCAACTGCAGAGCTACATTTACTGCCTCCAACTGCTGACACTGCACCTATTAGAGCGCTGAAACGCTTACTGCTTATCTTGGAATTACACTGGAGCGACTTCTGTTTTTTCTTTTCTGCATTCATCAACATTGCGTCAGAGTCTGAAATACCCATGCATAAAAAAACAATAGTGTGAGTATGGGTGAAGTGTGTGCACAATTAGTACACTGTAAAGGTAGCAGATAGCAGGTCGGTGAGAAATAAATGACGGGAGACATATGATAGATCTACAACATGCATGGCACACTCAATTACTACAGGGTTCTATGAAAATAACAGTCGACTGAAAGCAAATAGGTTAGTCCATTTTTTCTGCATCGTCCGATGTACAAAGAACGGGCAGATCGCCTTCATCTACCTCCAGCCAGTCAGTGTTGACGATCTTCCTCGAAATGCCAGCGACCACCGGCCCAGTATTCCTCCCCTGCCTGCACCCTCCCGTTGACCTCACCGCACTGCCATGCTTGGCTCCGCCCCCCGGCCATCCATTCAAGCCCCGCCGACCACCAGATCGGGCGCAAGCAGCTCCTGCACCCCACACCCCTATGATAGACACCGATGCGCCGCTTCCTCGGGGAACAGGTGAACTAGGTGCTCCGCGCGCCTAAGCGGGTGCTGCTTTTTTTAATTGCGGTTCGACTGACCCTGAATTGAAATCCAAGCGGACTACTGAACTCTAGCAAAGGTGAAATAGTAAAAGGGAGGAAACCTTGTGCATTTAGTATCACGAAGAAGATGTAGTAAGAAGCGCTCAACTAGTTTCTTTCGTGGGATGAATACGGTGTGAGCGGAGACATAAGATTTGCACGAATAAGGGAAGAGGAGTACCTCTTTCTGCTGGTAGTGCTGTGTCCTTCTTTTTTTCCGACGATCTTGTTGTTCTTCGGAAACCAGAAGTTGTGGAGGACGGTGCAACCTTGGACGAACCCATGGCCAAGTTGTTGGGTGTGGTGCGGTGGCTGTCTGTCGGTGGCGGGGAAGCAGATCCGAGGTGGCGAACGACGGCGTAGCAGGAACAGCTCCGGTGCGGTGGACGGTTGTGACAGTGGAGCCACAGCAGTGAGGCACATGATGGCGTGGTTGGAGTGGTTCTGGTACGGCGCACGTCGGCATCGGCGTCGTGGAGGCAGCTCTTCCTCGGCTTCAGCTGCTAAGTCCTTGAGGGCGTTGCGGTTGCGGTTGCGTTGGACGACGACGTCGGGGTACCGGCTCCGGCGTGATGGAGGAGGGCGGCGGTGGATTGGCCTCTATGGGGTGGAGAATGGAGGAGGCTGGGGTTTCGCGGCTGGTGGAAAGGGCGTTTTCGCGCCCACGGAGTATGAATGGGGAAACCAAGGGAGGCGGGGAACTAAGGGGGAACAATGTTTCGGTTTGAGACGCGCTTGTTTGAAATTTGGGGAAAGGTACAAACTTTGCCCCCATCTAAAATTTCGGACATATTGCGGGTTGGGGGTAGGACAGTCATGTTAGGTGTCCCAAATGTAGGCGGGATAGATTTTGGCCGAGCGCATGGGTGTTTAGGCGCCCATGGCGTATGAATGCTTCTCGGAGGCGGTTGAGACTGGCGTCTTGGTGAAGTTACAAACCTACCCCGATTTAGACCTTTGGACATCGGGCCGATAGGCTACGGGCAGAGTCGGGACGATAATTTCGTACCACCAAAACATTAGTCTCACGCGGTTTCGGGTGACCAGAGGCCTATTTGGCGCTTCGTTCAATATTTGGGAGCATAAGCATTAACGTTTTCGGTTCTCTTGAATTGAACTTTCAGGATTTGTCAAACTTCACAAATCTTTACTCTTGAAAATTCTAAAGCTACAATTATTTTGGAATGGAGGGGGTGCATTTTAATATACATTGTACATGAGTATATATTAAAAAATATGCAACTTACCTCAATTCATGCATGGTTCCAGGTATAATCTCCTTGGTTGCAAAAAAAGTTAGATATGCGTATGAAAGATTGATGCCCCCTTTTACATCTGATTTACAAATGCCATTATCTCGGGTTCAAATAGATGAATGCACTTCCTATGAATTCGAATCTTCAAAACCCCCTTTATGTTGAATTCACATGTATTTTATTTCGTAGCTAGCAATTTGGAATGTATCCATGCAAGTGACAAATGTATAAAGTGCTTCACACTAACAACATGGAGTGCACTAATTAATGTTTATATATGAATTGCAAAAGCATCCATTGCCTGTATTTCAAACCGCTCTCACTCTATGGATCGATAATATGAAATAAACACATGCACATGCTAGAATTCAATAGAGTATGGGTGTCGATAGACCGATTTTCGTCCATACGCAATTTTGCAAAATTCATGATCTCATCCAAAAATAATAATGCCATTTATATTTTAATTTAATGCGTAGAACCGCCTTTTACACGTAGATGCACTATGCCTCGCCCCGTTCTCACAAACGCGTTATATATCTCTCTATCTAACGCATAAGTGCACACACATTACATGCATCGGCATTTCTCTTTCACACATGCTCACAATCTCTCTCAGGGTGTCGAGGTGTCTCACGCACATGCTCTCTCTGTTTCTCTTTCTCTCTCTCTCTTTCTGACTACTATGTACCACTCTTTTCACTAATCTCAGTTGGAAAACACTATTTCTCTCACATGCATATATACACATGAACGGTCTCTACTAGCCCTCTATACGCACATATATGTGCCTACGTGTCTCCCGCATGCACATTATCTTTAGGCCTCTCTCGCACACATTGCCCCCCCCGACACTCCTCTCTAATAGTAGTTGGCAGATATGATTTCATAATATCATTCGGTAGGATATCCCTGGCTATTAGGCTGGATGGTAATACGAGGCAAAGTTTTACCCTAGTTCGGATTGGACCCTTGCAGTTGAAGAAAGAGCCTACTCCTGGTACTGTATATTAGTGATAGGGGTGTGTACAAAGTACACGTGAATACCAAGCATTGTGTGTGTGTGTATACTATCGACGAACTAGCCCCCAAGCTTGTATAACATACTAAGGGCCTAGGGTTACAAATCATATATAGTCGGCTTATCACCAGTGGGGATAGAGTCCTCCGCGACTCTGGTAGCTTCGTGTTGTACGCCGAGTCCTCCACATGGGTCTCCGTATAACACGTCTCGGTCGAACCTATATGTGGCGCAGGATGGAACCGACCCATGAGTCTTCATGTTGACCCACCACAACTAGAAATGATGTGCCCACCACACCACACACGCAATCGGCCACTAAGAAAATAAGCATATACAATAGTACAACGGTATCTAGCTCCCAATACGTCTCCATATTTTGTTGATGACACTGACGGACTTTGCATTTGATGTGTGCTTCGTATTTTGTTGACGACACTTACGGTCATTGTATTCGAAGCGAAAGCATGATAGGGTCACTGGACTTCATAATAAGCTCATCACGGTCAACACATACATTTTGTTGTGCTAACCAACATGTGGTTGGATGGTTATAGGACAGTGGTTTCTCGAGCCCACCAAGGTTAAAGTCCCGGTGCTCACATTTATCTTGTGTTAATTTCAGTATTTTCTGGCGATGTATGTTCAGTGGGAGGAGACGTTCCACTCGACTACGAGGCACCTATGGTGACTTCGTAAAATCTCAAGATCATATATGCTGGCCCACTCTCTCGAAGGTGCTCATAGGGGTAGGGTTCGCGTGTGTGCGCTTATAGCGGTGAGTGCTTGCGCATATATATGAGCCCTTGCGTCTGTACCATGTTAAACAAATACATGTCATGATTATACTATCACTGGCTCACCCGTACAACTCCATATTTTGTTGATGACACAATCAATTGACTAGTCAAACGGCACAACTAGTGTTGCACCATCGGGGCGCGTAACCGTGGGGCCCACCTGTCAGCCCGTATACAAAAGAAAGAAATGGTAGTTTGAGTCTGTACCATGTTAATAAAATAGAAGTACATTTTAGGGTGATCATACGGTCACTGGCTCACCATACTCCTCCGTAATTTGTTGATAACACGATCAATTGACCAGTCAAATGGACCACATTCAGCAGCGCACATTACCATAGGGCCCACCTGTCAGCACGTATATGAAGGACAGAAATGGTAATAAACTAGTGGTCGATGGGTATTCGAAGTCGTGAGACCTTTGGTTGGCAGTCACCGGCGGTTGGGGGGCGTTCATTGGGCGGTGGGGTGGGGATCCCCGGAGAAAAAGCTCGGCACGGGGGGGAGGGGGTGAGCGGGGCTAGAGGGATGGCCGGTGCGGTGGCAGACCGGCGGTGGGGAGTGGTTTCGGGGAGGGCAGGCCGGCCGTGGGCGGCGGGGGCGGGCGGTTCGGCCGGTGGTGGCTGGCGGCTCGGGGGTGGAGTTTGATGATAAACTGGAGGCCCTTGATTTCGTATCCAACAACTAGAAAATCTAATGACCAGAGATGAAAAAGTCAGTCGACTGAGTGTAGACTTACCCCACACGTACACATGCACGCACGCAAGACACGCACGCATGTAGGCGTGCAACACTGACACGTACACATAACGTACACACGCACGCATGCTGGCGTGCAACACTAACACGTACACATGCACTCATGAACACACGCACGTACGCACCCATGGATGCAACACTAAAACGCACCCTTGCAAGCACGCAACACTCGCACGCCTGCATGCACACAACACACGACGCAAGACACACGCTCAACCTATAAGTGCATGCACCCTTTGTTAAGGACATGGATTGTTACGGGTATTAATCAATCTTATCTGTGATAAGCAGAACATTGATGTTTGCATCGGTCTTTATGAATCACAAGGTATCAAACATTCTATCAACATAGTACGTTTAACTACATGAAAAAGATGACGTCACACTCAATGAACAATCATCGGTTTATGAAATGCCCACTTCTGACCGCCCTGGCCCACCAAAGGTTCCTCTGTTGTGCGCTGCCTGCGTTGGGTCACTGACATGCAGGCCATGCACCCAAAGAGCCCACACGTCAGTGGAAGAACGATGCGGTGTCCTAGGTCAGAGTCGAGGGCGCCACTCACGGCACGCCCGGCTGAACACGCCTCCGTGCCGCATTCAAACGCCTCCATGAAACCCGCCCGTGTGGAAGCCAAGAAACCCACTCTGGACACATGTCCATTCATGACCGGGCCGGCGTTAAATGCAACGCCGCCGAGCTCCTCCCGTCCGCCGTCTATTTAATCTCCTATTTAAATGAGGCCAAACGCCGGCCAAGAATCACACACCTCCGCCACTCCCCTATCTCCCCCACCATTTTGTCCACTCTTACAATGGCTTACGAAGAGTAGTTATTCCGCATCCAAGCCGGCTGGGTAGCCCGCCAGATACGAGCTATGCAGCTCGCTGATCCACCTCCCTCCCCTTGCCTGATGGAGCCAGTTGCCGCCCCAAGCCAGCACGCGGTTCAGCAACTCGCCGCTCCAGGCCAGCTCGACGAGGAGCGGCGCACGAGCGTCGTTGCTACCGTCCACGCCGCCGCCTCGTACCGCGTCTCCCATTTCTGTGGCCGAGACTCCCATGCCGGTGGCCGCGCCATGCAAGCAGCGACAGAAGCTGGGTGCGCGGAGAGCGACGAGTCGGTGGCCAGCGCCTCCGTGTCTGCCGCCATCATCGAGGAGAAGTAGAACACGGGAGGCCGCCGCCGCTTGGGTCCCATGAAGGCCACCGCGGAGGCGACGCCGGCGTACATAGCAGGTGTCTTTCCGGATCCTTTTGTTGCGAGGACCTTCGTCGACCCTGCGTGGGCTCCACGGAAGAGGTCAATGTTAGGATGAACTCGAGCCGGTGCCGGCCATGGCAAAGTAGTGGCTGGTGATGAACTCGAACTGGTGCCGGCAACCATCATGTTCGGCACCAGCCAATGATATCAGCTGGGCAGTGGGGAAGTAAGCCATCCTTTGCGCTGAAGCATATACCTCCGGGGCTCCCGGCAGTCCAGTGATCATGCTACCGGACATGAGGAACACAAATCGATCGGCGGGCGACCATTTAGGCCAGGTATTGTGTTGTCTAGAACTAGCATCGTGTAGTTCATTTGAATGTAATGAAATCCGTCATGTTTGTGTGAAAATCTGGTATTTTATATGATTTCTGTTGTTGTTTATATGAAATATCAGTTTGTCTACGTGTTTGCGTGAATTTCGTCCGGTTGGTTGAGTTGCTGTCATAATGTGTGCGGCTACGGTTGGATGCTGTAATTTGCAGGTTGCCGGTCGGTCTGCGGGCGGCTCGGGCGGCGTTGTGGGACAAAAAAACACAGCTCGTGCGAGCTCGTCTCCAATGTGCGCGCTGGAGGATGCATGACATCATGAGCACCCAAGCCGTTCCTCGTTCATCGGTGGCAAAAGCACCGGTGGACAAAAGGGTCGCCAATATTTTGGCTACCCCGGGCAAGATCCAAACAGCCCCTCCCAACAGATTC
Source organism: Aegilops speltoides (assembly GCA_021437245.1). NCBI lineage: Eukaryota > Viridiplantae > Streptophyta > Magnoliopsida > Poales > Poaceae > Aegilops > Aegilops speltoides. Next base: position 265,121,159 of record CM038141.1, read on the forward strand.
AAATCCCTCGTTCATCGTGGAATTTTGCCATGTGTTGTTTTCATGGACTAGCAAGATGCCCGTGCATTGCACAGAACATCAAAATGCATTTTTTTACAAATTCCCGCATGCATGCAAGGGATAATTAATGTCCTCCTTTGCTAGTACCACGAGGCAAACACCATTAATATTGCATCGATTAGTGTTAGTGGCCTTGTATATCTGCAATTGTAATTTTGATAGTGGCCCCTTGTATATAAAAATGGAGGGAGAAATATGAGAGATAAGGTGAGGAGGAGGGGCGTGGTGCCGTGGTGGTGGTGGGTGGTCGGATTGGCGCGAGGCATGGGGATGGATGGCGCATTATGTCTAGGTTTGTATCTCTCTCACACACACCCACGTAGGTGGGGGACGTGCACGAAGAGAAGAGGTGCACGCACCGCACACGTACTCCCGTATCTTTCCCAACCACACCCGGCGGGTACACGATGGAGCTCATTTCTGTACGAAAAAGGCAGCCCACGTGGCAATTTGGCACGTGTACTGGTTGTCCACTTGGTGGAGGGAGGATTGTCTACCATGGGTGAACAAACAAATTGCGACTTGACGCGTTATGTTAAATTAAAAAAAGAGGCAAACCATGTGGGGCCTACCTTAGAGGCAAGGCTCTATACACTAGAGTACTTTTGATGTGTCCCGTCAACTCAAAGAACGAGGAGAAACTTGCTTAGTACGCCGTCTCCCCCGCCCACGGGCGCGGTGGCTCGCAGGATGAGGTGAGGCTTACTACTACTGTACGCCTTTACGCCCGCTCCCTCGCCCACGCGCGTGGTGGCTCGCAGCACGAGGAGAAAATTTTACTACTCCCTCTGTTTACTCCTCATCCCTACTACGTACTTTGGTTAGTACTCCCTCTATTTACTTATACAAGGCCACTATAAAAAATACATTTTGCATCTATACAAGGCCACAAATAGTAATCAAGTCAAAAGTTACTACTCCCTCCTTTCTAGTTTATGGCTCAATTTCAAAATCTCTCCAACCAAGGTAGACAGTGAGTGGTCGAATTAATTTCGTAGTTTGCACAGTACGCTCGTTTTTCTCAAGAAGTAATGTTTACTGAGGCATTAATTACAACGAATGCATGAATGACCACTAAATTTCCATGAACTTGTACATGTGTTGGTTAGTTTCCTCTTGACACTTCTTGCGTCGGGTAATCTAACGCACCTCGAAATCCAACATGTAATGGTACTACTACTAGTATAGTAGAATTGAGACTTATCAAACGGAAAAACGAATGTTTTTTAGATGAGGCCTATAAACCCTAGTGGGTACGTACTGAAGGAAATATGCCCTAGAGGCAATAATAAAGTTATTATTTATTTCCTCATATCATGATAAATGTTTGTTATTCCTCTTAGAATCGTATTACCCGGAAACATGATACATGTGTGAATACATAGACAAACATAATGTCACTAGTGTGCCTCTACTTGACTTGCTCATTAATCAAAGATGGTTATGTTTCCTAACCATAGACATGTGTTGTCATTTGATTAACGAGATCACATCATTAGGAGAATGATGTGATTGACTTGACCCATTCCGTTAGCCTAGCACTTGATCGTTTAGTATGTTGCTATTGCTTTCTTCATGACTTATACAAAGTTCCTACAACAATGATATTATGCAACTCCCGTTTACCGAAGGAACACTTTGTGTGCTACCAAACGTCACAACGTAACTGGGTGATTATAAAGGAGCTCTACAGGTGTCTCCGAAGGTACATGCTGAGTTGGCATATTTCGAGATTAGGTTTTGTCACTCCGATTGTCGGAGAGGTATCTCTGGGCCCTCTCGATAATGCACATCACTTTAAGCCTTGCAAGCAATGTAGCTAATGAGTTAGTTACGGAATGATGCATTACGTAACGAGTAAAGAGACTTGCCGGTAACGAGATTGAACTAGGTATTGGATACCAACGATCGAACCTCGGGCAAGTAACATACCGATGACAAAGGGAACAACATATGTTGTTATGAGTTTGACCGATAAAGATCTTCGTAGAATATGTAGGAGCCAATATGAGCATCCAGGTTCCGCTATTGGTTATTGACCGGAAACAGTTCTAGGTCTTGTCTACATAGTTCTCGAACCCGTAGGGTCTGCACGCTTAACGTTACGATGACAGTTTTATTATGAGTTTATAAGTTTTGATGTACCGAAGGTTGTTGAGTCCGGATGTGATCACGGACATGACGAGGAGTCTCGAAATGGTCGAGACATAAAGATCGTTATATTGGACGACTATATTCGGACACGGAAGTGTTCGGGTGATTTCGGAGAAAACAGTCTGCCGGAGGGGTTACCGAACCCCCGGGAAGTATTGGGCCTTAGTGGGCCTGCAGGGAGAGAGAGGGCAGCAGCCAGGAGGTGGCGCGCCCCCTCCCATGGGGAGTCCGAATTGGACTAGGGGAGGGGGGTGGGGCACCTCTTTCCCTCTCCCTCTCCCTCTCTTTCCTTCCCCCTTCCTCCTTCCTAGTGGGATTAGGAAAGGGGAGCCCTACTCCCACTAGGAGGAGGACTCCCCCCTCCTTGGCGCGCCCCCTAGGGCCGGCCCGCCTTCCCCCTTGCTCCTTTATATACGGGGGCAGGGGCACCTCTAGAGACACAAGTTGATCTTCGTGATCGTTCCTTAGCCGTGTGCGGTGCCCCCTCCACCATATTCCACCTCGATCATATCGTAGCGGTGCTTAGGCGAAGCACTGCGTCGGTAGAACATCATCATCGTCACCATGCCGTCGTGCTTATGGAAATCATCCCCGACACCCTGCTGGATCGAAGTCCGGAGATCGTCATCGAGCTGAACGTGTGCTGAACTCGGAGGTGCCATACGTTCGGTACTCGGATCGGTTGGATCGTGAAGACGTACGACTACATCAACCGCGTTGTCATAACGCTTCTGCTTACGGTCTAGGAGGGTACCTGGACAACACTCTTCCCTCGTTGCTATGCATCACCATGATTTTGCGTGTGCGTAGGAATTTTTTTGAAATTACTACGTTCCCCAACAGTGGCATCCGAGCCTGGTTTTATGCGTAGATGTCATATGCACGAGTAGAACACAAGTGAGTTGTGGGCGATACAAGTCATACTACTTACAAGCATGTCATACTATGGTTCAGCGGTATTGTGAGATGAAGCAGCCCGGACTGACATTACGCGTACGCTTACGCGAGACTGGTTTCACCGTTACGAGCACTCGTTGCTTAAAGGTGACTGGCGGGTGTCTGTCTCTCTCACTTTAGTTTAACTGAGTGTGGCTACGCCCGGTCCTTGCGAAGGTTAAAACAGCACTAACTTGACGAACTATCGTTGTGGTTTTGATGCGTAGGTAAGAACGGTTCTTGCTAAGCCCGTAGCAGCCACGTAAAATTTGCAACAACAAAGTAGAGGACGTCTAACTTGTTTTTGTAGGACATGTTGTGATGTGATATGGTCAAGATGTGATGCTATATTTTATTGTATGAGATGATCATGTTTTGTAACGAAGTTATCGGCAATGGCGAGAGCCATATGGTTGTCGCTTTATTGTATGAAATGCAAACACCCTGTAATTGCTTTACTTTATCACTAAGCGGTAGCGATAGTCATAGAAGCAATAGATGGCGTAACGACAACGATGCTATGATGGAGATCAAGGTGTCGCGCCGATGACGATGGTGATCACGATGGTGGTTCGGATATGGAGATCACAAGCACAAGATGATGATGGCCATATCATATCACTTATATTGATTGCATGTGATGTTTATCCTTTATGCATCTTATCTTGCTTTGATTGACGGTAGCATTTTAAGATGATCTCTCACTAAATTATCAAGAAGTGTCCTCCCTGAGTATGCACCGTTGTGAAAGTTCTTTGTGCTGAGACACCACGTGATGATCGGGTGTGATAGGCTCTACGTTCAAATACAAAGGGTGCAAAACAGTTACACACGCGGAATACTCAGGTTAAACTTGACAAGCCTAGCATATACAGATATGGCCTCGGAACACGGAGACCGAAAGGTCGAACGTGAATCATATAGTAGATATGATCAACATAGTGATGTTCACCATTGAAACTACTCCATCTCATGTAATGATCGGACATGGTTTAGTAGATTTGGATCTCGTGATCACTTAAATGACTAGAGAGATGTCTGTCTAAGTGGGAGTTCTTAAGTAATATGATTAATTGAACTTAAATTTATCATGAACTGAGTACCTGATAGTATTTTGCTTGTCTATGTTTGTTGTAGATAGATGGCTCGTCTTTGTTGTTCCGTTGAATTTCAATGCGTTCCTTGAAAGCTAAGTTGAAAGATGATGGTAGCAATTACGGACTTTGGGTCCGTAACTGAGGATTATCCTCATTGCTGCACGGAAGAATTACGCCTGGAAGCACCGCTGGGTGCCGAACCTCTGCGCAGATCTGGCGATGGCGTTAGAGCGTCTGGCGAGCAAAGCGATGACTACTCGCTAGTTCGATGTGCCATGCTTTACGGCTTGGAACCGGTCTTCAACGGCGTTTTGAGCGTCATGGAGCATATGAGATGTTCCAGAGTTGAAGTTAATATTTCAAGCAAATGCCGGTTTGAGAGACATGAAGTCTCCAATAAGTTCTATAGCTGTAAGATGGAGGAGAATAGTTACGTCGGTGAACACATACTCAAAATGTGCGGGTATAATAATCACTTGATTCAACTAGGAGTTAATCTTCACGATGATAGTGTCATTGATGAAATTCTTCAATCACGCCACCAAGCTACAAGAGCTTCGTGATGAACTATAATACGCAAGGGATGGACAAGACTATTCCCGAGCTCTTCGCAATGCTAAAGGCTGCGGAGGTAGAAATCAAGAAGGAGCATCAAGTGTTGATGGTTAATAAGACCACCAGCTTCAAGAAAAAGGGCAAAGGGAAGAAGAAGGGGAACTTCAAGAAGAACAGCAAACAAGTTGCTGCTCAAGAGACGAAACCCAAGTCTGGATCTAAGCCTGAGACTGAGTGCTTCTACTGCAAGCAGACCGGACACTAGAAGCGGAACTGCCCCAAGTATTTGGCGGATAAGAAGGATGGCAAAGTGAACAAAGGTATATGTGATATACATGTTAATTATGTGTACCTTACTAATGCTCACAATGCACACTGGTATTTGATCTTGGTTACATTGCTAATATGTGCAACTCGAAACAGGGACTATGGATTAAGCAAAGATTGGCTAAGGACGAGGTGACAATGCGCGTGGGAAATGGTTCCAAAGTCGATGTGATCGCGGTCGGCACGCTACCTCTAAACCTACCATCGGGATTAGTTTTAGACCTAAATAATTGTTATTTGGTGCGGCGTTGAGCATGAACATTATATCTGGATCTTGTTTGATGCGAGGCGGTTATTCATTTAAATCGAGAATAATGGTTGTTCTATTTATATGAGTAATATCTTTTATGGTCATGCATCCTTGAAGAGTGGTCTATTTTTATTGAATCTCGATAGTAGTGATACACATATTCATAATGTTGAAGCCAAAAAGATGCAGAGTTGATAATGATGGTGCAACTTATTTGTGGCACTGCCGTTTAGGTCATATCGTTGTAAAGCGCATGAAGAAACTCCATACTGATGGACTTCTGGAATCACTTGATTATGAATCACTTGGTACTTGCAAACCGTGCCTCATGGGCAAGATGACTAAAACGCCGTTCTCCGAAACTATGGAGCGAGCAACTGATTTATTGGAAATCATACATGCCGATGTATGTGGTCCAATGAATATTGAAGCTCATGGAGGGTATCGCTATTTTCTCACCTTCACAGATGATTTGAGCAGATATGGGTATATCTACTTGATGAAACACAAGTGTGAAACATTTGAAAAGTTCAAAGAATTTCAGAGTGAAGTGGAAAATCATCGTAACAAGAAAATAAAATTTCTACGATATGATCGTGGAGGAGAATATTTGAGTTACGAGTTTGGTTTACATTTGAAACAATGTGGAATAGTTTAGCAACTCCGCCACCGGAACACCACAGCGAAATGGTGTGTCGAATGTAAATGTCGTACTTTACTAGATATGGTGCGATCTATGATGTCTCTTACTGATTTACCGCTATCATTTTGGGGTTATGCTTTAGAGATGGGTGCATTCACGTTAAATAGGGCACCATCAAAATCTGTTGAGACGATGCCTTATGAACTATGGTTTGGCAAGAAACCAAAGTTGTCGTTTCTTAAAGTTTGGGGCTGCGATGCTTATGTGAAGAAACTTCAACCAGATAAGCTCGAACCCAAATCGGAGAAATGTGTCTTCATAGAATACCCAAAAGAGACTATTGGGTACACCTTCTATCACAGATCTGAGGGCAAGATTTTCGTTGCTAAATTCGGATCCTTTCTAGAGAAGGAGTTTCTCTCGAAATAAGTGAGTGGGAGGAAAGTAGAACTTGATGAGGTAACTGTACCTGCTCCCTTGTTGGAAAGTAGTTCATCACAAGAACCGATTCCTGTGACAACTACACCAATCAGTGAGGAAGCTAATGATATTGATCATGAAACTTCAGATAAAGTTACTACTGAACCTCGTAGGTCTACTAGAGTAAGATCCGCACCAGAGTGGTACGGTAATCCTATTCTAGAAGTCATGTTACTTGACCATGGCGAACCTACGAACTATGAGGAAGCGATGATGAGCCCAGATTCCGCGAAATGGCTTGAGGCCATGAAATCTGAGATGGGATCCATGTATGAGTACAAAGTATGGACTTTGCTTGACTTGCCCAATGATCGACAAGCCATTGAGAATAAATGGATCTTCAAGAAGAAGACTGACGCTGATGGTAATGTAACTATCTACAAAGCTCGACTTGTTGCGAAAGGTTTTTGACAAGTTCAAGGGGTTGACTACGATGAGACTTTCTCACCCGTAGCGATGCTTAAGTCTGTCTGAATCATGTTAGCAATTGCCGCATTTTATGATTATGAAATTTGGCAAATGGATGTCAAAACTGCATTCCTGAATGGATTTCTAGAAGAAGAGTTTATATGATGCAACCGGAAGGTTTTGTCGATCCAAAAGGTGCTAACAAAGTGTGCAAGCTCCAGCGATCCATTTATGGACTGGTGCAAGCATCTCGGAGTTGGAACAAACGCTTTGATAGTGTGATCAAAGCATATGGTTTTATATAGACTTTTGGAGAAGCCTGTATTTACAAGAAAGTGAGTGGGAGCTCTGTAGCATCTCTGATATTATATGTAGATGACATATTGTTTATTGGAAATGATATAGAATTTCTGGATAGAATAAAGGGATACTTGAATAAAAGTTTTTCAATGAAAGACCTCGGTGAAGCTGCCTACATATTGGGCATCAAGATCTATAGAGATAGATGAAGACGCTTAATTGGACTTTCACAAAGCACATACCTTGAAAAAGTTTTGAAAAAGTTCAAAATGGATCAGGCAAAGAAAGGGTTCTTGCCTGTATTACAAGGTATGAAGTTGAGTCAGACTCAATGCCCGACCACAGCAGAAGATGGAGAGAAAATGAAAGATGTTCCCTATGCTTCAGCCATAGGCTCTATCATGTATGCAATCTTGTGTACCGACTGACGTATGCTTAGCAATAAGCTTGCGGTAGGTACCAAAGTAATCGAGTGGATCCTTTGGACAGCGGTCAAGAACATCTGAAATACGAAAAGGACTAAGGATATGTTTCTCGTTTATGGAGGTGACAAAGAGCTAGTTGTAAATGGTTACGTTGATGCAAGCTTTGACACTGATCCGGACGATTCTAAATCGCAAACCGGATACATGTTTTTATTAAACGGTGGAGCTGTAAGTTGGTGCAGTTCTAAACAAAGCGTCATGGCGGGATCTACATGCGAAGCGAGTACAAAGCTGCTTGAAGCAGCAAATGAAGGAGTCTGGATGAAGGAGTTCATTTCCGATCTAGGTGTCATACCTAGTGCATCGGGACCAATGAAGATCTTATGTGACAATACTGGTGCAATTGCCTTAGCAAAGGAATCCAAATTTCACAAGAGGACCAAGCACATCAAGAGATGCTTCAATTCCATCCGGGACCAAGTCCAGGTGGGAGACATAGAGATTTGCAAGATACATACGAATCTGAATGTTGCAGACCCGTTGACTAAGCCTCTTCCACGAGCAAAACATGATCAGCACCAAGACTCCATGGGTGTTAGAATCATTACGATGTAATCTAGATTATCGACTCTAGTGCAAGTGGGAGACTGAAGGAAATATGCCCTAGAGGCAATAATAAAGTTAATATTTATTTCCTCATATCATGATAAATATTTAATATTCATGCTAGAATTGTATTACCCCGAAACATGATACATGTGTGAATACATAGACAAACATAATGTCACTAGTGTGCCTCTACTTGACTAGCTCATTAATCAAAGATGGTTATGCTTCCTAACCATAGACATGTGTTGTCATTTGATTAATGAGATCACATCATTAGGAGAATGATGTGATTGACTTGACCCATTCCGTTAGCCTAGCACTTGATCGTTTAGTATGTTGCTATTGCTTTCTTCATGACTTATACAAAGTTCCTACAACTATGAGATTATGCAACTCCCGTTTATCGGAGGAACACTTTTTGTGCTACCAAACGTCACAACGTAACTGGGTGATTATAAAGGAGCTCTACAGGTGTCTCTGAAGGTACATGTTAAGTTAGCGTATTTCGAGATTAGGTTTTGTCACTCCGATTGTCGGAGAGGTATCTCTGGGCCCTCTCGGTAATGCACATCACTTTAAGCCTTGCGAGCAATGTAGCTAATGAGTTAGTTACGGAATGATGCATTACGTAATGAGTAAAGAGACTTGCCGGTAACAAGATTGAACTAGGTATTGGATACCAACGATCGAATCTCGGGCAAGTAACATACGTATGTCGTTATGCGGTTTGACCGATAAAGATCTTCGTAGAATATGTAGGAGCCAATATGAGCATCCAGGTTCCGCTATTGGTTATTGACCAGAAACAGCTCTAGGTCATGTCTACATAGTTCTCGAACCCGTAGGGTCCGCACGCTTAATGTTACGGTGACAGTTTTATTATGAGTTTATAAGTTTTGATGTACCGAAGGTTGTTCGGAGTGCCGGATGTGATCACGGACATGACGAGGAGTCTCGAAATGGTCAAGACATAAAGATTGATATATTGGACGACTATATTCGGACACTGGAAGTGTTCCGGGTGATTTCGGAGAAAACCGGAGTGCCCGAGGGGTTACCGGAACCCCCCGGGGAAGTATTGGGCCTTAGTGGGCCTGAGGGGAGAGAGAGGGCAGCAGCCCAGAAGGTGGAGCGCCCCCTCCCATGGGGAGTCTGGTGGACTAGGGGGCGCGCGCCCTCTTCCCTCTCCTCTCCTCTCTTTCCTTCCCCCTTCCTCCTTCCAAGTGGGACTTGGAAAGGGGAGTCCTACTCCCACTAGGAGGAGGACTCCCCCCTCCTTGGCGCACCCCCTAGGGCCGGCTGTAACGCCCCGGATTCGATGCGCCAGGTGTCTGTCAGTTATTCGATGTCTTTGCCATGTCATCATTTTGCATTTTATCATGTCATCATGTGCATTTCATTTTGCATACGTGTTCATCTCATGCATCCGAGCCTTTTCCCCGTTGTCCATTTTGCAATCCGGCACTCCTATGTCATCCGGCGTCCCCTTCTTGACTCTTTTCGTGTGCGGGTATTAAACTTTCTCGGAATGGCCCGAGGTTTGCCAAGCGGCCTTGGTATAGCACCGGTAGACCGCCTGTCAAGTTTCGTGCCATTTGGAGGTCGTTTGATACTCCAACGGTTAACCGGGTAACCGTAAAGCCCTCTTTGAGTTGCAGCCCAACACCCCTTCCAAAGTGTCCCAAAACCCAGCAAACTCCCCTCCATGCTCTCGGTCGTTCGATCACGATCACGTGGCCGAAAACCGCACCTCATTTGGACTCTCCTAGCTCCCTCTACCTATAAATATGTGCATCCCCTCCAATTTTCGCGCAGTCCAAAACCTAGCCCGCTCCCCTCGCGCCGCCGGACAAAAACCTCCATCGCCGCCGGACATGTCCGCCGCCCCCTCGTCCAATCGCCTCCTCCCGTCGCCCGCAGCTCCCCGCTGCGCGCCCGCTTGGGCCGGGCAAGCCGCCGAGCCCATCGGGGCCCAACCCGTGCCGCCGCCGCCGGGTCCGTCCCCGCCGCCTTGGCGCCGTCGCGGCGACCAACTCCGGCGGCGAAGCACGCCGCCGCCCATCCTCCGCCTCGCCGGCCTGGATCGGTGCCTCGCCCCGAATCCGCCCGCGCCGCCGTGGTGCCCTCGCGGCGCGTCCGCCGGCCAACCCCACGCCCGGCCTCGGCCTTAACCACCGCGCGCCTTCGCCAGGCGCCGACCTCCACGCCCGCTGCCGTCACCGCCCGTCGCCCGGCTGCAGCAGCCGCCGCTCTCACCGGATCCGGCCTCCTCAGGCTCAGATCCACCGGATCTGCCCCGCGTCGCCCCGCCGCCGGCGCCGACCACCGCCGTCGCCGTTCCTGCCTCGTTCCCGTTCGGGATCGGGGAGGACGACGGCTGCGCCTCCCCCTCGCGCCGTTGTGGGCCTCACAAGCGAGGCCCAGCCCAGCCGGCCCCTTCCCATGCGAGCTGGGCCGAAGCCCGTGGGTGAGCAGCCACTATTCCCCGCCCGAGCACCTCATAGCTATCCTGCGCTGCTCTGTTTTTTTTTTCAAAAATCTGCTAAGTCCCGAAATTGTCATAATATGTTGCTCTGTTCATCGCATGTTATCTCTGCATCCATAGCTCCGTTTCGTGCGTGTAATATGTCAAATTGTTCATCTCGACGAGTACTTCATTTCATTCCATTGCATCATTTTCATTTGAGCTCATCTTGATGCCCGAAATGCTGTTGGAAGAGTGCATGTTGATGTTAATCTGCTGAAACTGTTATAACTTGCTCATTTACCATTTTTGCCATGATTGATGTGTGCATCCTATGAGGTTGATGTCTACATGAATGTTGCTCTATGCTATGTCATCTTTCCAGGGGTGCCAACCATGTATTTTTGTGAGTTGTGTGCTGAGTGTATCAAGCTTGCTAAGTAGGGTAGTTCTTTGTTCTTTGTTTTCTGACAGATTCTGTTATATTTTGTTGCTATGTAAACATGCTTCTACTAATCATTCTATGCATAATCTGGAGATGCTCTATAAACATGTTTTGATCTACATGTCATCCTCTATACATTCATGCCGTTGGTTGCAATTATAGCCTGCTGGAACATGTTGTTTTCTTGCTCTAAAGTTGCTTGAAAATGTTGCTGTCAGCCTGTTTACATTAAGTTCAGTGGTTACCATGTGTTTTCCTAGTGATCCATGCACCCTATGACCTTGCTATTGCCATACTTAGCTTCATAAACATGTCTTTTTGCTGTTGGTTGCCTTGCCATGCCATGTATTGCTCTGTGGTGAGTGGTTCAAGCTCACGAACATGCCTACTTATTGTTGTTCCTGCCATGTATGAATCTGTAATATAACTTGCCATGTTTACATGGGTGCCATCATGTTTTCTATGCCTTTTTGGCTCATGGTCAGTAAGGGACTTTTGATCTATGCAATTAGTAGATTCATGCCATGCCTTTGTTTGCCATGTTCAATTCCTGTACATGTTGTTTGCTTGCTCTAAACATTGCAACCTGATGTTATTTCTGCAAAGTCTGAAACTGTTATTATTTGCAATCTTTCCATGTCCTTTTGAGCATGTTATAGTTGTTTCTGGAGATAGCTCAGTGTTCATGTTTTGTTATGCTTTACCTGTACTTCATGCTCATGCCTTTTGTTATTATGTTCGGGTGCTGTAGCATATTGTTTTGATGCTTGCAATATGCCTAGTTGCTGTTATGGACAGATTGTTGCTATGACTTGTATAGAGTGTATGTGTTGCACCGTTGCTCCGTTTTGAGTGTGCTCTATATGAAACTTGCTTGATTTTGCATGTAGCTTCATATTACCATGTTGCATCCTTGTTTTGGTGTGTTTGCTTGATGTTTGGGTGCATTTTGCATCAATGCCATGTTTAACTTGTTTTGCTCATATCTTCTAGGCCGTAGCTCCGAATCTAATGAACTTTATATGGAACTTGACTAGAATTTCGTGTAGATCATCTTGGTGCATCTTAACTTGCTGTTTAACAACTTGAACATAAGGTTTATTCAGTTCTGGACCAATTTCGAAATTTGCATATGAGGACTTACCGGAATTGTTATATGTTGTTTCCAGCCTCATTTAAACTTGTCTTGACGTGTTGCTCTTGTATGCATCATCTCTTACCATGAGTAGCTTCATGTAGCCTTGTCATACATCATGATTGTTGTGCATCATGCCTTTTTCATGTGTGGTGTGTTTACCTTGTTGTGTGCTTCTTCTTGTTAGTTCCTGTTTCGTTGCGATCGTGAGGATTCGTTCGTCTACGGTTGGTTTGGCTTCATCCGTTCATCTTCTTCATGGACTCGTTATTCTTCCTTGCGGGATTTCAGGCAAGATGACCGCTACCCTGGATCTCACTACTATCATTGCTATGCTAGTTGCTTCGTTCTATCGCTATGATGCGCTACCTATTACCTGTTTATCAAGCCATCCCATATTGCCATGAACCTCTAACCTTTGACACCCTTCCTATGCAAACCGTTGCTTGGCTATGTTGCCGCTTTTGCTCAGCCCCTCTTATAGCGTTGCTAGTTGCAGGTGAAGTTGAAGATTTCTCCATGGTGGACAGGATTTTGGTTGGGATATCACAATATCTCTTATATTATTAATGCATCTATATACTTGGTAAAGGGTGGAAGGCTCGGCCTTATGCCTGGTGTTTTGTTCCACTCTTGCCGCCCTAGTTTCCGTCATACCGTGTTATGTTCCCGGATTTTGCGTTCCTAATGCGGTCGGGTGATTTATGGGACCCCGACAGTTTGCTTTGAATAAAACTTGTCCAGCAAGGCCCAACCTTGGTTTTACCATTTGCCTCACCACCACCTATCCCTTTCCTTGGGTCGGCCAACCCGAGGTCATCTTTATTTTAGCCCCCACAGGCGATCTTTGGTCGAACCGGCGATGTCCGGCGCCCCTGGGCAATCGGGGTCTATGCCAACCCGACGTCTTGCTCATCCGGTGTGCCACGAGCGAGATATGTGCAGCTCCTATCGGGATTTGTCGGCGCATCGGGCGGCTTTGCTGGTCTTGTTTTACCATTGTCGAAATGTCTTGTAAACCGGGATTCGAGACTGATCGGGTCTTCTGGGAGAAGGTCTATTCGCCGTTGATCGCGAGAGCTTGTCATGGGCTAAGTTGGGACACCCTGCGGTATAAACTTTCGAGAGCCGTGCCGCGGTTATGTGGCAGATGGGAATTTGTTAATGTCGGTTGTAGATAACTTGACACGATCCGAATTAAAACGCATCAACAGAGTGTGTAGCCGTGATGGTCTCTTCTCGTGGAGTCCGGAAGTGAACACGGTTTACGGGTTATGTTTGGCGTAAGTAGGTGTTCGGGATCACCTCTTGATCATTGCTAGCTTCACGACCGTTCCGCTTGCTCTCTTCTCGCTCTTATTTGCGTTGGTTAGGCACCATACTTGCTTAGTCGCTGCTGCAACCTCACCACTTTACCCTTCCTTTCCCATTAAGCTTTGCTAGTCTTGATACCCATGGTAATGGGATTGCTGAGTCCTCGTGGCTCACATTACTACAACAACGATTGCGGTACAGGTTATCACGATGATCATGGCGAGAGCGATGTTGCTTGTTTTGGAGTTTCTTCTTCTGCTTCTTCGATCAGGGGATAGGTTCCAGGTCGGCAGCCTGGGCTAGCAAGGTGGATATTGTTTGAGATTCTGTTTATGTATCATCCGTAGTCGGATGTTGATCTCTTGTATGATGATATTGTATTCGTGTGGCATTGTTTGCCTTATGTATGTATCCCCATCTATTATGTAATGTTGATGTAATGATATCCACCTTGCAAAAGCGTTCCAATATGCGGGTCTATCCTTGGTGGGACCTTCGAGTTCCTTTTGGATAGGGTCGCATATTGGGCGTGACACCGGCCGACCTCCCCCCTTGCTCCTTTATATATGGTGGCAGGGGGCACCTCTAGACACACAAGTTGATCTTCGTGATCGTTCCTTAGCCGTGTGCGGTGCCCCCTCCACCATATTCCACCTCGGTCATATCGTAGCGGTGCTTAGGCGAAGCCATGCGTTGGTAGAACATCATCATCGTCACCACGCCATCGTCTTGTGGAACTCATCCCGACACCTGCTGGATCGGTCAGGGGATCGTCATCGAGCTGAGCGTGTGCTGAACTCGGAGGTGCCGTACATTCGGTACTCGGATCGGTCGGATCGTGAAGACGTACGACTACATCAATCGCGTTGTCATAACGCTTCCGCTTATGGTCTACGAGGGTACGTGGACAACACTCTCCCCTCTCGTTGCTATGCATCACCATGATCTTGCGTGTGCGTAGGAATTTTTTTGAAATTACTACGTTCCCCAACACATACTCCGTAAAAACAGATTTTTCCAAAACTAAGCGCTCCCTTTCATGAATTCTGTAGTATACTCCTCCGTCGATGCTCCCTTTCATGAATTCTATACTTCCTGTCGCCAACATGTGGGACATATAGCAACCGGGACGATGTGTCAAGCACCAAATAACAGTGCAGAATAGCGGGGGCGCTTTTACTTGTACCGCCCGATGGTAGTAATGAGCAATGAGACGTCAAATCACAATGCTGCACCTTCCCAGACGGACGAAGCAACCATTATTTCACACTTCGGTTCGACATCATCTCAAACCACGTACTAGTATTGCTTCTGCCTCAAGAGGGACACACGCATCGCGTTGGTACATCATGACACGTGGTATCGCATGACAGGCCATGCTCCCCCGCCGATCGCTCGGTAAAATCACCTCATTTTTACTATACTTCCTCTGGATCGGTTTATTACATGGCATGCACGTCGTTCTAGGTTGACATTTTAACTGGCTATATATATATATGTGATGAACAGTATGCTAGCCTTTTAAAAAATGTATACTTTTGTACAGTAGTACTCCACTATCGATGGATTGCGCCATGGAGCAAAAATTGAAATTTTAAAAAAGGTGGTACATATAGAGAGCGCTCATCACCAAATTATGCATATAGTACTATTAAAAAAGCTAGTACGTGCTTAATTGGGGTGCTAAATTCTATTAAAGAAATACTAGTACTAGTATGTACATCTTGAAGAGTTAAAATAACGAGAAGAAACATAACATAGTTACGCTGGGGCTCGGCACAACACACCCTCAAATTAAACTAAGCACACGAAATTAAACTATGCAACTAATCCGGTGAACCTTTGCATTATATGTTTAGAACCACCATGAGCAACGACACTGCCACCTTACTCGGAGTCCTCGTCCACGTCCTCGACTTCGTCCTTGTCCCTCTTCCTCTTGGCCGATACTTCTTTGCTTGAACCGCCAACTTGGCTGTTGCTCTTCATCCAACCCATGTAGATATTGAAACAAAGGTAGCCATCCATTGCAGCGTACTGGATGTGGTCTATATCTAGTACATTCTGCTGCCATGCATGACGATGAAACGTGTAATGAGGTTTCTCCAGTTTACCGTACGAAGGATGAACCATGGCTCCTGCCAGGGTCAGCATTGAAGGCTGACAAGAGGGCACCGGCTGATTCTTCTGGAGGTCGAAGGGGTTGCCTACAATGAGGCCTATCCGACGCAGGACTTCTTTGTCGTTCTTAAAGTCTATAGTAACAAATTTGACTGTTTTGTCCTTGAGGAAGTTCTTAAAATCCTGGCACTCAACGTCGGAATGGCATATGTGGTAGACCAAGCAAATTTTATGTACGCAAACCTGGATCACGGCGGGCTTCTTCCTCTCTTTGTCCTTTAGATCCTTCTCTCGTCCCACGACTATGGTGTACTCAACATCTAGCCCAGCGACCCACTCATCATGTGAGTTTTCGAACATGCGTCTGAAGCGAGAAAGGCATCCTTTCACCATCGCGGAAGTACGGGTGTAGATGACGTCGAACTCATCCCTGGTGATGGTTCTAACCTTGTACTCATCGCCGATCGGGGAGATTTGGGATGCCATGGATTTGGGAGGAGGGTTAGGATTAGTGGAACTACCGTAATGTGAATGGGCGGGGCGACTAGGAAGCGAACCGCCGTAGTATTAAAGGGCGTGCGGGGGCGAGTAGGAGCGAACTACCAGCGTCGCGAGCAGCAGGGTAGTGGCTTTCCATTCTCCCATGATCACGGGCTTCCGAGAGCCCTTGGATCTGAGATCGAACGGTTGCATGGCGTGATTCTAGACCTATGGGTGAATATCCTATCCTGGAGGGTTATTCTTAAAATTTTCAGCAACTTAGCATGCGACCGTTTGATCTAAGATCCAAGGGCTGCCAGCAGCCCGTATTATGGTCGCGCCTACCACGACCGTCGCGTCGCTCGCGCGGTCCCGCCCTTGGAGATTTAACACGGTGCGTTAGGCTATCTGATGTTAGCATGTCATACATAGTAATCACTTAGTCACTCATACTACAACAAGGTTGGCTATAAGTGTATTTTTTTACTCCTCTCTATCTCTTTCTTCGTACTCCCTCCGTCCCATAATATAAGAACGTTTTTGACACTAGCTAGTGTAGTGTAAAAAACGTTCTTATATAATGGGACACAGGGAGTACTAGTATTTATTGCATTTGCCAAGGAGTGACCTCTTCCAATGAAACGGTGTTGCTAAGTTTTCTTCATTTAATTAGCTATAGACTCAAAATTGTCTTTTCACCTAGGTACACGCGCTTAGCACCGTTTCTTCCTTGGGTCACCAAACTAGTCTCTCTCTTCTTGATTAACTTGCCACATCAGACTTTATTGCTATGTGGCAAGCTTAAGCACCTGTAGGAGCAAGTAAGTACAATAGTGTGCTTTACATGGCATTTTTGCATATGTGGAGGAAAGAGAGGCAAGGAAAAAGTGGAGAAGTGGGCTCTCATGCAAGAGCCAGCCTCTACTACTACATGGTGGAGCATTGGGAGAGGCACCTGTATGGAGGTGGTAAGGAATCGGGAGACTCACGCCGGTCGTAGCGCCGTAGTTAAAATGATAATGGCAAGTAAAATCACGGGGGCCCACCTGTCCAGCAGTAACTCGCTGTCAAATCACACAACCCTACGTTTGCAGCAGCCTACTCCCTCGTCTTCTCGCGTCTCTGTCGAACCAACTAGGCGGAACTGGCCCGCCTACCGCGCAGGAAAATCCCCGCCCTCGACTTTTAAATACAACTACTCCCTCCGTCTAGGTGAGTAAGTCATCTTATGAAAACCAAATAATCCCAAAATACTAAGGCGCGGTGCATTAACTTCTACCTTGTTTCTTGTTTCTTCACATATCAACCAATAAGAAACCATTGATATACTTTTTGTGACATAGTAACTCATATTTAGTTAGTCAAATGGATGACCTAGAACTACGTGCAGGCCCTATAAACCGAGACGCCTACAAATAAAAAACCGAGACGGAGAGGGTAGTTCAGCACTTATCTTTTTAGATCAATATAGTCGGGATTCACCAAGGAGCAAAACCAAGTGGTAGGTTGCTCCTGTCGTGTTGGCGTAGCAACTCAAGAAGGGTCAGTCCGCACATGAAATGGCGGCACATATGAGACCCCTTTGGCGGACATGTGGCTCATCCACCGTCTTGTTCCACGTGCGATGCACCAAATTACAGTTCGAACAGCGGTTGGAATTGGAGGCACCCGGTCGTAAGCACATGATAGTAGAAAATGGCGATGAGGGGTCAAATCACAAAGCCCCCCTTTCCCGCATTAAGATGGACAGACAAAGCAACCATCATTTCACTCTAGCGCGCAAGAGCATAGAGAAAAGAGAAAACAATGATGCGTGCGGTAGCTACCTAGGGCACCCTAGGGTAGGGGTCTCAACTACAGATCTTTTTTTTGAAAGGGCCTCCACTACAAATCGGCTTCTCCCTCGTCCTCTTGAAGAAAACCGATGATGAGTGCCGCGGTGGGGTTTGTAGGAGTACTACGGCGTGCGGGGCCACGTCATAGTAATCGGGTTCGAGTCGACGCCTTAAATATGTGTGGGCCGCTTGGTTTTACGGGAACAAGGTAGCATTTTGGGTTCGGGGACTAGTGGAGATATAGCACGTACAAAAAATTATGGACGTAGGTTCTACCAAAAGGCAATGATGCATGGGCCCTGCATTTTGATATACTCGGGGCCGCGTGAAATTTGCTACTCAAAACTAGTAAGGTACACATGTATTGAACGCATGAGATTTCGAAACCAAATTATGAATAAATACACACTATAGCATGTAAAGCTTTGAGTCATATATGCATGATGTAGATGTTCGTTTAGTTCTTATAGTTCATCTCATTCAAAATCAATTAGTTTTATAAAAATGTTAAGATTCATGGGGTTGTGCATTGTAAATCATAAAGTAAAAAACAAATAATGGCAATTCATTTAGAAAAATAATAATCAACTACGATACAGAAGATTCTAGAACAAAGGAGAAGTGCTTGTGTTTTGAGGTTTGTGCATTATGCTTAAGTTCCACCATGGTGTCTTCTAAATTGTACATGTAGCAGATCTGGTGGAATGTTAATGATATCCAACGGCCAGTAGTGCTCGGATTTGCCCATCTCTGCACTATCGGGTTAGCTTCATCCAGCGACCATCTTTCAAAGTTATTGGCACACTATATAGTTCTTGTGCCATAGTTGCATGTTTTGGAAAAAAAGTTACTAGTGGGTTGTACTATCTATTTAGGAATAGAAGATGTATACATGGAAGTTGTTGGGAAAGAGATTACATGGAGGATCTCAATCCCTATGAGTAGGGATTGGAAAAGAGATGTCATTTGGTTCACATCATAGGAACTTTTCTATTGAATCTAGAGATGACATGTATCTCAATTCCTATGAGGGATTAGTAAAGAGATGTAATTTGGTTCATATCATAGGAACTTTTCTATTGAATATATGCTAATGTTTATTTTCCTTTGAAATTAAGGGAGTATAGGAATCCATTCATATGAACCAAGTGGCTCTAAAGCTATAGAAATGATATCATGTTTATTTCCTTTGAAATGTAGAGTATATGAATCTATTCCTATGAACCAATTGGCTCTAAAGGAAAAAAATCTTATAAAAATCATATCATATAGAGTTCCTATGATATTCCTCGACACTAAAGGATGGTTGAAATTGCTGCGGGTGATACGATGGTCTTTCTTTGTAGACTCCTCAGCCATCTTTATAGTTACCTCTCGAAGATAAATGAAATGATATATCTGAGGTATTCTACATGTGCAATTTGGTACACAAAAACTTCGGTAAAAGTTTGCGAGGTTCTAATTTTCAATAAAGCTATATGCCTTGCATTTGAGACGGAGGGAGCATCTGCAGTTGCTAACACTCACGTGGAAGATTTGTGTGTAGGAGGAGTAGCTGTTCTGTTAATTGACATGGCAAAACTGACACTGTCGGATGCCGATCTAACGGTTCTTACGGCGTTAGTTAGGAAAAGGCTTGTGGCAAACGTTTGTCGGATAATGATTTACGGACACATGCATTGCATTGATACATGCCCCCCTCTCTCTCACGCACACGCACCCTCACGAGTCACAACTCTCCCGAGTCCTCTCGCAGACTCGCACGTGGCACCCATCGTCTATCTGCAGGTAGACGTCACGCACATATGTGCTCTTCGCACCCTACCCTCAGAACTTCTAAAAAAAAGACAGCGCGCACATTTTATTTTAGCTCACACGTCACACACTTATATTATTACTCTTGCGGCGAACGTTCTTTGGGCATAGTATATATTGTACTCTCACGAAGAGAAGCGGTGCACGTACGCACTAGTTCTCTCGCACCCACTCGCGGGTACACGTAGGAGCGCATTTTTTTGAAGCCGGTACAACAAAATCACTCCACTACATATAAAAGCAGGAGCCTTAGCGCTTGCTTTACTAGGGTTCCTCTCGTTCACTCTCTCATGCTCTCCAGATCTAAGCAAGACATAGGTGGCCACACTCTCTCTCTCTCTTAGCTAACGGCTGGTCACAAATCCGGCCGGACAACCTCGACCGGGGCAGGGGATGTAGGTGCATCGTTTACGCTACCGTCGGCGGCAAGGGAGGAGACCAACGGCTGCCCGCGTGTCCCGATTGGCGGCCGTGTCGTTCTCTCCGAGAGAGCGCCGGCTCGGGAGGGCCTCCGACCCCTTCTTCCTCCTTGCGGTATTGTGGCCAAGATGCGGCCTCCCGACGCCGTCTTTGCCACATGCCGACGACCCTCAGGTATATATTCCTTCGAAACCTGCCTTGCTCTACTGCCCCAGCTCTTCCCCCTTTGTGTGGATCCTTTTCTACTTCTGTCCGCTTTTCCAAAGCCACCTAGACTTCTACTATTATTAGAAGTAAAGCTAGTTCATACAGTCAACTCAAAGTGTTGGTTCAAACAATGAAGAAAGTGGGAAAGCTGTAGCATGAATCTAGGACTTGGTTCCAAGAGGAAACGGGGGAAGTAGTAATATCTGTCACTGTTTAAATAACCGTATTTCGTATTTGCGCAAACAGGGATGTTTGTCTCCATATCGTTTCGGGATGTCTATCTCCGTATCGTTTCTATCCGCACAATCAAAAGCACACACCTCAGTTTTAGTACAACTGCGCAAAATGAGATGGCTATCCCTCGTTGCCGTCGTCTAACCTCCCGTCTTCAAGGTATCCCTACATTGGTAGTAACTAAGGTAGAATGACCAGCGCAATCTAAAAGAAGCTGATTAAATCGTTTTACTTCTTGATTGCGGTGCGAGACGACGAAAACAACTACATCCTAGTCCGGAATGCACTTTCTACCAGTTCATCCATGGACCGAGGACTAGGCTGCACGGCTGCTGCAGCGGTTTTTGGACGGTCTTGTGAACAAGAGGCATTGTGGTGCCTTATTTACGCAAATAGTGGTGCTTAAATTTAGTGGAATGCACAAGAATTTCACTGGTCGATTACCTTTGCATGGTTCAGTTCAGCATTCTAGCTGAGACCACAATTATAATTGGTTATTCGGAATGAGAGAACCTAACCTGGATGGTGGCAACAAGAAAAACCAGAGTGAACTCCGGAAATTTAAACTGCCGGGGCCCTTTGCTCGAGAGAAGCCTTGCTTGTTTTTCCTGATTTGTAAACCTTCTCACAACTTTGTCTTTTGCTGTGAACTAGTATATGTTTGTTATGTTTTATGAATCATTGAGATGTATAAAACCGCTTAACTTATGCTTTTCAAGATTTTTATGAATACGAGTTTAATGTGAGTGTTCCACATGAGCGCAGGACTAGCGTTGAACCTTTGGAATTTATTACATTGTGGCCTCAATTAACTGCATGAACCACTGTAACAAGATACATAGTTGCTTATATGTCAGATAGCAGACTGTTTATTGTTAGCTGGTCGATAGCCTAGTGTTGAAGCGAGCTGAGCCAATGTGTCGTGTTTTGCACAACTGCTTACAAGTGGGGTAGCACCAACAGTGTTTACAAGTACTTATGTATCGTCGGCAAGCACGGTTCTCGAGCGAGTGCTCTATTTCATCAAAACACACCTTTGCTCGTATGATAAACCGTGACAACTTATGTCTTACCATGCCATATTCATGAAAAAACTAGTGAGGGCGCATCTGTTTGGCAACAATTACGATGGTTCTCACATGATTCACGAGCACCAAAGTAGCGGCAGTTCCCATAGGCGGATTCAAACAAAGTACTAGCCCGGATGGGTCGATAACGAGCAGCGTTAGGATAATTAGACACAATCAAACTACTATTAAACACTAGCTGGGGCAACTATTTCATGCCTCGATCTAATTTGGGCTAGACACAAGACGGACCTTGCCATGAACATCATCGAGGATGTCCCGCAGCAGCTCAATCCTGTGAACCTTCATGAAGACAACCTTGTGGCCTTGCCATTGATAAACTTCTTTGTGGAGGCATGCCATGTCATCTTCCTGCGTAAGCTTGACAAGAACAGTATGCCTCACAAACGAAGGAGTAGCTATGAACTTCTTGTGTTTTAGTACACCCTGGACAACACGCCTGACAACAGTGAGGCTGGAATACAACTCTTCATTGGTATAACCGCAAATGGCTTCCAGGATCCAATAGCCTAAGAACTCTGTTTTCCCAGTGCGTATTTTCAGGTCGTCCGCCTCATAGAGAGTGACATGCACAACAACACAATCCTTGTCTGCATCAGGGCTCTAATTGAAACAGAAACAAATTCTGAATTACTTTTCAGTATAAGAAACACAAGTTATTTAAACCACTATGTATAGCATGGCATCGAAGCTAATAAAATTTTGCATTATTAATCACCACATACTTCCTTTTCTAAAAACAATCACCACATAATTAGATGAAAAACTACAATCAAGATCGGCAAAGAAGGAAATCACCTTGGGCAGCTCGGCGAGGGGACACATCCTCGAAGGGGAAAACTGCTCCTGCAGTGCCACGGGGGCTGTAACCTCAAACGGGGCGTTGACCATCTCAATAGTGGCCGTGAGCGTATCTGGGGTCGGCTCGTTGGTTGCCTCCATCTTCTTGGAGCTCTCTATCTCGTGGGGATCAGCCTCCCCCGTCTGCTCCAATATCGGCAGATCTTTGCCTGGTTCTCCTTGGTCCATCATGAAACTGACGAATACTAGGAGACCACTGAAAGGAAAACACAATCCCAATGACAATGAAACAAAAAAGAGAGTGAGGATCGATTCTTGCTTTGCAAAAATTCTTTTTTTCTTTGAGCGAAAATATACCAACATCACGGATCCGCTTACCTTCCCTTCGTTGGGAGAGAAGAACGATGGCGGATCACAGTGTTGCCTTTCTTGAAGCGGTGAGGAGAAGGGATTCAGCGAAGAGCGAAATGATGGTTGCTTCGTCCGTCAAACTTATACTGCGGGGAGGTGGGGTTCTGTGATACGACGGCTCGTTACTGCCGCGCTACGACCGGGGTGACTCTCCGCCTGCATACTGCCTTCTAATTTGGTGGATGGTATTTGGGCCCGCGCGCTACATGGCCCGCATGTCAGTGAACAAAAGTATAACGGCATTCAGTAGAGGGAGACGTTTAAATGACCTAGGAGGAGCCAGAAGCGGTAGAGTGTCTCCACTGTACTAGTAGTAATTGTTTTTTTGGGTAGCTGTAGAGTGTCTCCACTATACTAGTAGTAATTGTTTCTCTGGGCCCAAGACAAAACAGCCAATCCACACTAGTAAATAGTAAAATCAATTCAAAAGGCGCTACCCACACCCAGCACACCGCCCCCCCCAAACATGGATGCTCTTCTTCCTCCTCGCTCCCACCCACCTCACGTCAGCTCGCTCCACTCGTACCCCCAAATTCCTCACCTCACTCCTACAGAAAACCCCAGCTCCCTTCTTCCTCCTCCTCTGACGCCCAGCTCCCCTTCTTCTTCGCTCGCACTACAACTAGGCTCATCATTCGTTACCCTGCTCAAATCCGTGAGCGCGACACGACGCCCTCGAGGAAAATGGAGTCGGCTGACCCCAGCGCCAAGAAGATGAGGCTCCCGCCAGCGGCGACGCCTGTTGTAGATCCCGCACCCGGCAGCGTGGTTAGAAGCGGCAACCCCGCCCCCACCGGATCCCAGGAACCCGTAGAACCTCGGGTGGACCGCATCAGGGATCTCTCGGATGCCGTCCTTGGGGAGATCATCTCGCTTCTCCCCACCAAGGATTGCTGCCGCACCCAAGTCCTCTCAATTCGGTGGTGCCCTCTATGGCGCGCCATGCCCCTTAATCTCGACTGTCGTCAGCTATCTCTCTTAAGTGATTTTGAAATCCCCAAAGCCATCATCTCCTCCCACCAGGGCTCCGTTCAAAGCCTCTGCATCCCGTCATGCTACCTGAGCAAGCATACCATGCCCTGCATGGTGGACGCCTGGCTGGAATCCCCTGAATTCACAGAACTACATCTGCTCGAGTTCTACTATTCCCCTGGAAATCACATACCACATACCGAACGCCATGAACTTGTGCCCTCAGCACCGATGTCCATCTCGCGGTTTTCCTCCTTTCTCCACACTACCACTGTCGGTGTCAAAACCGGCGGATCTCGGGTAGGGGGTCCCGAACTGTGCGTCTAGGCGGATGGTAACAGGAGACAAGGGACACGATGTTTTTACCCAGGTTCGGGCCCTCTCGATGGAGGTAAAACCCTACTCCTGCTTGATTGATATTGATGATATGGGTAGTACAAGAGTGGATCTACTTGAGATCAAGGAGGCTAAACCCTAGAAGCTAGCCTATGGTATGATTCTTGTAATGGCTGTTAGTCCTCTGGACTAAAACCCTCCGGTTTATATAGACCTTTGGAGAGGGCTAGGGTTACCTGAGTCGGTTACAATGGTAGGAGATCTACATATCCGTATTTCCAAGCTTGCCTTCCACGCCAAGGAAAGTCCCATCCGGACACGGGACGAAGTCTTCAATCTTGTATCTTCATAGTCTTGGAGTGCAGTCGATGATGATAGTCCGGCTATCCGGACACCCCTAGTCGAGGACTCCATCGGTAGCCCTGAACCAGGCTTCAATGACGACGAGTCCGGTAGCGCATATTGTCTTGGCATTGCAAGGCGGGTTCTTCCTCCGAATAATCCATAGAAGATTGTGAACACTAGGATAGTGTCCCGCTTTGTAAAATAAATTCCACATACCACCGTAGAGAGAATAATATGTACACAAGTTCAATCTGCTGACGTATTTGGTGGCGTGACGTCACACCACTACCAAGCCTTTACTTGAATCATTTTTATTATACCACCTTAGCGCGTTTAGCAAAGCGGTTTCCTTGGCACGTCTTGTCGAAGCAGAGATCGTGTTCCCCTTATTCCGGGATTCCCATCAATACGGACATGGGTAACCCAACTGTGCCCGTTGCCACGCCTCCTCTATCGAAGGTGAGTCCCAAACGGTCACGGGGACGGCTCTTGGTATTCTCCCTCTTTATAATGAGACCAAGGCTCGTTTCTTTTCTTCAATCCTCAATCGAATCTGCCCCTCGCCCTGAGTTCCAACACCCAGAGCCCCATATTCGAGCGCCTCAGACCTTCAACAATGTCCGGCTCCGACCTACAGGGCCAGTGGATGCCCTCCTCCGTCACGGAAGAGGACGTGCTAAAGCTGAGAGAAGCCAGGTACCTGACCTACGAGATTTCGCATAGGTTGTCCGCCAAAGGGCAATTCATTCCTACTCGCGAGCTCGGCGAGAGTGTCGTGTTTGTGTTCCACCTCCGTTAGGGTTTAGGCTTCCCGATGGATCCTTTTGTGAGAGGGCTCATGTTTTATTATGGGTTGGAATTCCACGACTTGGCTCCGGAGTCCATCCTCCACATCTCCTCATTCATTGTCGTCTGCGAAGCCTTCCTCCGCACCACCCCTCACTTCGGTTTGTGGCTCAAAACCTTCAACATGGAGCGAAGATGATCGAGGCGTCAAGCGAGTCTTGTTGGGCGGTTGTAAGCAAGAGGGCGATGCTCCATGGCCGAGGGCTCATTCGGAGGAGCTCGGCTTGTGCAACAGGGTGGTTCTATATTACGCTCCCGGGGCAGCGAGAAAGCCGCCGCCCATCTTTTACTCGGGCCCTCCACAATGGCTGATGTCAAGGGTCAACCAAGGGCTCAACTGGGGGCTGTCAAAGGACGTACCCCTATTGCAAGGCCGGATTCGAGACCTCCAAGAGAGGGAGATCAATCTGGTCGTAGTGATGCAGGTTATGCTGATTTGGCGTCTTCTGCCCTGCAAACGGCACCCCCTCCGCCTGTGGGAATTCAATCCAGAGGGGCCACGAGCTCTCCAACACTTCATGGGTGCGACACCCATGGTAATGTACAAATTGTTCTTCGGATCACAAGAAGTATGTCCGGAATTGACCGAGGATGTCGGCCTAAGCTGCAATCGCCCGAATGCTCAAGTAAGTAGCCATGTGTCCGGACATACCGTTTGTTTGCATATTCTTGGTTTTGCCTTTTAACCAACCGTCCTTTGAATAGGAGTGGATAGCGCAAGCCAAACTGATGCGGTGTCCGGCCCCCCTCCCAGAGACCACGCCGGATCCGGTGTTGGTCAAGATGTTGGAGGTTGCGCCTCTAGAGGAGGGCGAAGGGGAAAACAAAGAAACTATGGCCTCTACTAAGGAGGCTTTGGAGAAAGGGGGGATCGAGAATCCCTCCCTTCATGGGGAGAAGAGGACCGCTTCCGAAGACCTGGAGGCTAAGGCCTCAAAGCGGGGGAAGAAATCTTCACCAGAGGGTCCTACGCCGGGGAGGCCCCGGCCGCACTATCCCCACCAAGGAATCAGCCCTCCAGCGAGCCGTAAGTAGAAAAAGGGGAGTATTGTAACAAGGGACATCCCTACTTTTGCTTCTGAGGATAACCGAAGTTTTTACCTTGTAGTTTGGATCTCCGTCCTTCTTAGCTGATCTCGTCTTCGGGGGACCTTCGTCCGGAGATGATGGAGGCGAGCGCCTCCATTGCCGCCTTTGTCGGTGGGGCGGACGACCGAGGTGTCGTCACGGAGGTATCCCGAGTCGGCGAGGCGGAGAGTTCGGCACCAAGCGGTGTATGGCCGGAGCTGAAAGATCTGCTTGAGGCGTCTATCTCGAAGATCACCGTACATTGATGAGTACGGTGATTGAAAAATTTCATCCGCGAGGCGGGTTGCATGATGCCGTCGAAGTTTCTTTGGCGGGGTTTGAGGTAAAATGACATACCTTTTGACAGTTTTGCACATAAAGCGCGCCCTGTATAGATAGTAGCCCCTGAGACTCGGTATGTTGTCGAAAGTGACAGCGTGTCGAAGATCATAATCGCAGGTATTAATTCTCGCATTTCCTACATAGGTGGCGGATAGTCCGGTGGCCAGCCAGACTGATGGAGTTGCTGAACTAAAGCGGCAACTCGACGTTGCGGATGCGGACATCGCGCTGGTCAATAAGCGACTTGACGAGTCACAAGGTAGGTTGTTTCTCCGTGGTCACCTAGTAAGGGAGCTAAAGCCCACTCCTTACAACATGTGTGCTTAATGCAGATGGTGCCGCTGCTGTGGAGAAACTTCGGGCAGAGCTTGCTCGAGCTAAGGATCAAGCCAGAAGGAGTGATGCGGCTGCCTCAAAGGCAGCCGAAGAGCTAGAAGCCGAAAGGGCTGCTCACTACCGAAGCAGGGATGAGGTGGCCGGAATGGCCGTGAAGCTGAAGGATGTTACCGATTGCTATGAGGTTCTTGAAAAAGAACGCCGAGCGGAGCAAGAAAACCTGAAGAAGGCCACCGCCGAAGCCAAGGATGCCCGTTCTGCAATGAGGGCTATAAAGGAGGAATTGCGTCAGGCCGGAGATATTGCGGCTGGCAAGCCCTTTCTGCTGCGCAGGAAGTTCAAACATCCGAAGTATGCTCAGCTTAGCCAGCTGTGGGGTCCGGAGGATCCTTATATGGATTTAGCGGCGAGTGCGGCGGATGCGGTTGAGCATTTCTGAAGCCAAAAGGATCACGAGACAGAAGAGCTGTTTTGGTCTTAATTCCACAGTCTGGAGCGTTCACTTCTGTTGACCGATCGGTTGGCTGAGTGAGCTGAGCTAAATAGATTGTCCGGATTGGCGATGATGGATGTAGTGACTCATCTATGGCCGGATAAGCCCAAGCCGAAGAGTTGTTTCGGCTTATTGCATCAATTCCTTGGGGCGGCGCCACATATCAAGGCGGTGAAGCGGTCGGCATGCATAGAGGGTGCGCGGATGGCGCTCGCCCATGTGAAGACACATTGGACAGAGATGGATGCCACCGCTGTTGCAACCCGGGGTTCGGACGAGAGCCGGTTACCCGCCGAGCAATATTTTGGGGAAGTTCTGCGGGGTGCTCGTGGAATAGAGTCGCAGTGCTCAAAAAATGTCATGTTCAAATGATCTTTATGATATGTAAAATGATATTCATAATATAAGTGCTTTTTATACTTGTGCATTCAAGTATTGAAATATCTCTGTCTTGGCCGTTAATGTATACTTGTGTATAACCTCAAAGATGGCAGTCTTGACTTACCCCCACGCACATGGTGCGGCGGTGTTTACAAAAGTAGCGCATTTTCACATAATCCAATGTCTTGGTCTGTGAAGGAGGTGGTAGCGTAGCAAACGAGGCAACCGGACTATGATGAATATAGCCCCTAGGGGCACCGCGCTCTCGAATTGAGGCGCGTATGTGCTGACCGGAAGCGGTCCTTCGTCAAAGCGGAGAATTCTAAACATTCGGTAGTCGATCGAGTGGTTGACCAGGTCTCTCGCTGTATCATGATAGTCGAGTTTTGGCTTTCTCTCTTGAGGTGCTCGCCCGGCGAACCGGGCACAATCGCAGATAGTTCTCCTGGTGCGCGTTAGCCGATGATCTGAGAATGTAAGGCAGCAAAACACGAGGAGCGAGCAAACCCAACATTTGACCAAAGACATGATTGGGCGGATGCATATAAGGCCTAACTCGAGGCGCCGAACACTCCCTAAGGTATTCGGTCTTTATGATAGCAGGCGAACAATGCCCTAAGCCCCTAGTGTCGAGTGCAGTGAAAATTTACGGCGGCCGATGCCAAAGCGAGCCTCCTCCTCGGTTATGGTGAAAAACCGAGGATGTGAATCAACAAGAGCGATGAAAGGTTTCGCGAGGTCTTAATTTGAAGAGAATCCTTGCCACGGGTCCTGCTGCGCGTCTGCGCTTGTGTCTTCGTTGTGCCGTATCCTAGACGGGTGTGCACGCTTTTCATCTGTAAAAGAGAGGAACTTAGCTTGAAAAGGAATCGTGCAAAAAATGTATTGAAAACAAAGTATGAATGAACGAATAAAGTTGAGCTTTTATTGGCTCTTTATTATTCGTACGCATAGCCCCTTGTGAAGGGGTATGCGGCTAGGGAGCCCCTAGTTTATTTATGCCGGACTCGCCTAGCCGTGTCCGGGGTCTTGAATGACCTTTTAATGAGATGATGCCGCGTGGACCGGGCATTTTAAGTGTAAGAGACGCGTAATGCGGTATTGCGTTAAAGCGGGTGAAAGCTTCACGTCCCAATAGTGCTTGATGGCTACTTTTGAATGGGACGACATGGAAGATTAGCTTTTCGCAACGGAAGTTGTCAGGTGATCCGAACACAACTTCTAGCGGTAAGGAGCCCGTGCACTTGGCGTAAGGGCCTGGCGTCACTCCTTTGAAGGAAGTGCGGCTATGGCGTATTTTAGTAGGGTCTATCCCTAACTTGCGGATTGTGTCCGGATATAGCAAGTTTAAATCGCTGCCGCCATCCATTAGGACTTGTGTAAATTGTAGTCCGTCGATTATAGGATCAATATCGAGCAGTCCATCCTGCGTTTGAATATACGGAATAATCCGGTGGTTGAAAGTAATTGGTTTTGACATCAATCTCGGGATTCGGCTGGGGTGGACCGTGCGGCGCGTGCTTTAGCGGGTGCCGCACTATTGTTCCGTGTTGTCAAATGGGTGAGTTCTTGTTTTGACTTCTTGGGGAAAGTCTTTTGTCTTCGGTGCTCTCTTGGTGGGGTTCACCATGGTCCTCGCTTGGCGTGTCGAGCCTTGTGTTCGGCGTTGAGTCGGCGGACTGCTTGAAGACAACAATTTCGATGGGTGTGGTTTGCGGGCTTCCGAAAGTCTTGTGGATTTGACATGTCCGATCCAAAATTTTGTTGAGGTTGGATAGCTTGTCCTTTGTTGTCCTTAAGAGGCGGTGTTTTGTTGTTGACGCGAGTTTTTGAATCCGGCGTTGACCGCCGTGTTCTTTGGGCCATTTTCTTTGTTTGGCGCCGATCCTTTACGTACGTGATTTTCCATTTCCATCTCGATCTCGGATGTACTCGGTCGCTGGTGCTGCATCTTGCCAGCCAGCTATCTTCCCCAGCATAGCGGGTCATGAGGCTTCGTTAAGCGGCCATTGTTCTTAGCTTTTCTGGCGAGGTGTCTGGCGAGCCATTCGTCTCGGACGTTATGTTTAAAAGCTGCTAAGGCTTGGCGTCCGGACGGTCGACTATTTGGTTCTTTTGGTGAGAACCTGTTCGAATTGGCGCCTTGACTCTCGGGTTGTTGAGTTATGTGACTTAAATCGTCTGCGCATCCGGAGGCGGACATAAGTCCCCGAAAATTTGCTCTAAACGCGTCCTCGAGCTCTTCCCAACTTCCGATGGTATTTTCTAGGAGGCTTTTGAGCCAATGCCGAGCTGGCCCTTTGAGCTTGAGGGGTAGATATTTTATGACGTGGAGATCGTCTCCTCTAGCCATGTGTATGTGTAGGATGTAATCCTCAATCCAGACTCCGGGGTCTGTTGTTTCGTCGTATGCCTCTGTGTTTACGGGCTTGAATCCCGCTGGAAATTCATGATCCAGCACCTCATCGGTGAAACATAGTGGGTGTGCAGCGCCCCTGTATTTAGGTGTGCCGTTATCTTCGGACGCTCGGCGTGTTGTGTTGCTTCCTGGGGCCCTCTTCTTTGGCCCATAAATGGACCTGACCAGGCCATCCTTTTTGCGAGGATCTTCACGTTTGTCATGTGCCAGCTTGTGTGCGGCACCGCTTGCCGCTCTTGGCCTGTCATCTGGTCGTCTATCCGGCCAGGCGGCCTCTTTGCTTTTTGATTGTGGGGGCTCTACGGCCTCCTCGTCGAATTCGGGCAGCAGCTTGCGCTTCGGGTAGCTCTTTTCTTGGTGGCTATTGTCGTATTTGTCCGCGGTCTTGAGTACTTTGCTCCACCTCATTCATAGTATGTCTTCCGCTGTTTTGAGCTTCCGTTTCTGCTTCTTCAAACTTCTTGCAGTGGCGACAAGCCTTTCGTGAAGGTTCTTATGCTCTAGTGGTGTGTCCGGCGTAAGATCGTCTGGACTGTTGTTTTCGCCGAGGATGGGTTGGTTGTCCGATTCATCCTATTCGGATGGTTGCTTGGTTGCATGCTTGTCGTCCACTGGTTTGCCCTGCTCTATGGCTGGGTCATTATGGGTGCTGTTGTTATCGAGGCGGGACTTGGGGCGGCGCTTGCGTCGCCGTTTTGGTTGTTTTTCGGGGGAATTATCCTTCGCCGCGTCCCGTTGTTCCTCGTTATCGCTCCCTTTTGGGGTGTCCACCATATATATATCATGAGTTGAGGTGGATTTCCAATGCTCGGTAGGCACTGGTTCTTGGTCGTCTCCGGCATCGTCGTCCATACCGTCAATGTCTTCGGAGTCGTAGTCTAGCATGTCGGTTAAATCGTCGACAGTGGCTACAAAGTGGGTGGTGGGTGGGCTTTGAATTTCTTCGTCGTCCGCATCCCAACCGTCCTGGCCGCAGTCCGGCCAGGGCTCTCCTGATAACGAGAGATACTTTAGCGAATTCAGGGTGTCGCCAAAGGGTGAACGCTGGAAGATGTCCGCGGCGGTGAACTCCATGATCGGCGCCCAATCGGATTCGATTGGTAAGGAGCACGAGAGGTTGAGTCCGGCGATGAGTCCGGCACCTCGAGTCCACGAGCTTTACAAGGGACAAGGTCGATGATTCGGCTCCATCGCCGTGAAGCGTTGCAGCCCCGGCGGTGTCTAGCCAACCGTCCTCGATCTGCGCGGTCGGCTCGAATTAAGGATCGGGCGGACTCATGTCTGCGACCTCCGGAACCTTCCGTGGCGAGCTAAATCATGCCCATTGTGACAGTGCGGCGCGCTCGGCTATGGCTCGAATCCGTCGAAGATCAAGTCTCCGCGGATGTCAACCGTGAAGTTTAGGCTTCCAAATCTGACCTGACGGCCAGGGGCATAACTTTCTATCTGCTCCAGATGGCCAAGCGAATTGGCCCGCAGTGCAAAGCCGCCGAATACGAAGATCTGTTCGGGGAGAAAAGTCTCACCCTGGACTGCGTTGTTGTTGACGATTCAAGGAGCCATCAAGCCTATCGGTGACGGCACAAAGGAACTCTCAATGAAAGCACCAATGTCGGTGTCAAAACCGGCGGATCTCGGGTAGGGGGTCCCGAACTGTGCGTCTAGGCGGATGGTAACAGGAGACAAGGGACACAATGTTTTTACCCGAGTTGGGCCCTCTCGATGGAGGTAAAACCCTACTCCTGCTTGATTGATATTGATGATATGGGTAGTACAAGAGTAGATCTACCACGAGATCAAGGAGGCTAAACCCTAGAAGCTAGCCTATGGTATGATTGTTGTAATGGTTGTTCGTCCTACGTACTAAAACCCTCCGGTTTATATAGACACCGGAGAGGGCTAGGGTTACACAGAGTCGGTTACAATGGTAGGAGATCTACATATCCGTATTGCCAAGCTTGCCTTCCACGCCAAGGAAAGTCCCATCCGGACACGGGACGAAGTCTTCAATCTTGTATCTTCATAGTCTTGGTGTCCGGCCGATGATGATAGTCCGGCTATCCGGACACCCCCTAGTCTAGGACTCCCTCAGCCACCTTTGTGATGTGCTACCTACCAGACAATCTGGTACTAAACCTTCGACTCCCATTTCTCAAGAAACTTTCACTTGTGCGGGTTCGTATACGGAGGCCTCATTGCCTGACATCATCCACTCCGGTTGCCTGCTATTGGAGTGCTTTGTGCTGTTTTCCTGATTAGAATCGGTTGTCTCCAAATAAAGTCGCCTAACCTTGTAAGAATTGGAATTTCTTTTGACGAAAGGCAGCTCATCATCCAAGATGCCCCTTCACTTCAAAGGTTGATCCTTGATTCTAGTTATTCACTGTTGCAAATAACCGTCGTCTTTGCGCCTAAACTGGAGACCTTTGGTGTAATACATGATCTCTGTGCTCATTTCAATATGGTGTTTGGCTCGACAGTTCTTCAGGTACTTTATATTATCATCTACACTTGTAACCATAAGCTGCATTTTAAATTTCTGTGGATAATTTATATATCATCTTGGAGTACACATTTTGTATTAATATTATGTTTTATGCTCAATGAAGAGTTTCTCCATGGATGGCCTATCAATGGTGCTGGATTCTGTCAAGATCTTATATATCCAAATGAATAGTTTTGATCTGAACAAGATTATTGGCTTGCTGCAATGCTTCCATGTCTGGAGAAGTTGTCTATAAAGGTGATAATTTCACGCACATTGGAAGCCTGCATATAGTGTACTAGAATTAACCGTTCAGCTGTTTCTCTTTCGACACTCTTCTTTTAGACCTTAACTGTTTTCAATCTTCATGTCTATTTAGGCAACAGGACGGGGTAAGAAAGTAATAACCAATCGGTGGATTCGTAAGCATCGGGATTTTCTCACTTCTCATGAGATGCGATTGAAGACAATAACGCTAGAACGATATGTAGCCAACCGTGCAAACACAAGATTTGTCACATACTTCTGCTGAATGCGAGGTTACTATTGTCCATCAGGCTTAAGTTTATCAGTAGCATGGTTTTGACGGATGGGTATGTCAAAGAGCAAAAAAGGAGTTTCAGGTGGGCAAAAGAGCTTCTGAACGTGTGGGGCTTCTATTTACAACATATTGTGGTCATAATCCAGTAAATTTTACGACCCAGGATGTTCGTTTTATGGACCTGACCGATCCATTTGACTGTGACTGCCGAAAACAGTGCTGGAGTTAGATGTTGTTGCCCTTTTCAATCTGGTTTTTTTTGTAAACCTGATGAATAATCAACCCCCGTGCTTTTGTTCAGTTTGTAAGCTGGAGTTAGATGTTCCTACCCTTTTCAACACGGCTGTGACTGTCATATTTTCTTTGAAACAAGGCAAATGGCTTGCCATTCGTTTAATTTAGAGTGAAATATTGTAACAAATCACAACCAAGGGAAATAACATCACTCACGCCGGCTGCTTGAGCTCACTGTGCATTACAGAAGCCAAGTGATTAGCCCCCACCATCACCCACAAACTTATTTCGAACTAGCACATCAAATGGGCTGTAAATTTTCATAGGAAAGGCTGCATGACCTTGACAGATTTGGATTCTGACATCTCTTGTCTTCTTCTTCCTCCAGCCGCCCAAACCAAACCACCCTATCGGCTCCGCTTGCTCCTGCCTACCATAGCAAGTTGCGCCTCTGACGCCCTACCGTACGTACCCTCCAAAGTTGGCCAATCTCTCCCTCTATTCCCACACACGTCATGTTATTCTCCGACGACGTCAGCCCCAACACGCACCCGTGCCCAAAGCAGTCAACCCTCGTACTCCCCTCCGCCTACGACTTGACCGGCGCATCTTCAACGGCTCCCGTTCGTTCCGTCCGAGGCCTCGCCGTCGTCCTCTGCCTTGCAGCCTTGGTTCACTCGCCATGCGCGGTGCGCCGCCCTCTTGCATTGTCAACGTCGTCAACAACCGAGAGGAACTAGGAGATGACTGTATGTGGAGAGGATGACAGTAGGGACCCACCAGTGTCATGGCAGCACACAAGCAAGTGCCTCTATAGTACAAGCCCAAAAATATGGTTCCTCCTAATGGTTGGACATCTGGGGCTCACGCCATTGTCAACGTAGTCAATAAACGAGAGAATTACACTACGAGCGGCTGACACCAGGGACCCAGCAAGTCGCGCAGTTTTTTTTGAGGAATAAGCAGTTGTTATTTATACTAGTTTTAGCGACGGATCAGGGTAACAACGGGCTGTCTTGGGGTGTGGCCCGTCTAGCGAGGTTTTATTTATGTTTACCACATCATGAGCCCAGTTGTGTTTTTTCTTGCTGAAAATGGCTAGCCAGTTCTATTTTTTTTAAAAAACACCCAAACAAGGCCTACTTGCTTTATCGGCCTATTTGGCTGCAAATCTTTCAAGGCGATGAGAGTTTCATTAGGTTTGCCCGAAATGGCTTGTACATTTTTTAAACACATCAAACCGGAATTAGTTTCAACTTTTTTTTGATTACAAGATCTTAAATTTCATTGATTTTTATGCATGGACAATTATTTGGATTTTATATTTATATAAATTATTTTTCAAAATAGTTTGAATTCGAATCGATATTTCTGGATTAAAAACAGTTGACGGCACCGAAATATGCAAAATTTTGTATACTTTTTAACCGTGGCAAATGGGGTGTAATGCTAACAAAAAGAATACGGGCTCCAAAAAAAATCTTAAGAATTAGCAAATGGGATGTACATTATTAGAAATAATGGCAGATGGGTTGTATGCTGTTTTCCACAGATTTGAGGCTGACTTGTGTGCCTAGTACAGGTTGTAGCGTATGCTTTCATAAAAAAGGTTGGCCTTTTACAACGCATACATCAACTTAGTCAACACACAAGAGCAGTGACTGTTGGATGTCCATCCAACGGCTGTCGTGCTTCTTCAATCTCTGCTCTTCACGCTCCAGTCGCTCAAACAAGCGCCGACGGGACTGCCTGCTCCCTCCTCCCGCGGCCGGCTAATCTGCCGCGCAGGCCTCACGGCCCCACCGTACTCCCATCGCTGGCCTAGCCATCCCTCTACTCACCCACACATGCTGTTATTCTCCGGCGACGGCAGACGAACTAGTAAACCCTCGTACTCCTCCGCGTGGGAAACAACTGCGGAGTATTCCCTGGCTCCGTGTCGTTCCCTTCCTAGGCCTTGACGTCGTCCACCGCCCTGGTACTCTCGGTGCGGCCTGGTCAACAAGGTCAATGACCGACATCCATCGAAGTGGACTGTAGGTGGAGAGGCTGACAGCTGGGTCCATGGCCGCACGCAAGGAAATGCCTCCTTATTACGCGCAAAATAATGATTCCTCCACCTGACAGCTAGGACCCATAGGAAGGGCCTCTGTATTTCGCGAAAAAAACGTTCCCCCCGCTGACAGGTCGGACCCACCAGCTATATCTTCGCACGTAAGGAAGTGTCTCCTTATTACGCCCAAAAAAATGAATACCCCCTGCTAGCTGGGACCCACCATATTGTTGGGCTGACTTGTGGGCCTACTAAGTTGACAGGAACGGAGGGCTTTGTCAACTTAGTCAATACTCCAGTGACCGTATGATGTCCATCCAATGGCCATGGTGCTTCTTCAACCTCTGGTCTTCTTGCTCCAGCCGCCCAAAGAAGCGCCGGTCATGCCGCCTACTCCTGCTTCCCATGGTCGGCTGTGCTACCGCCTGCTCCTGCCTCCTGTGGCCCGGCTTTGCATCATCTCCTTCCTAGGCCTCGCCGTCGTCCACCGCCGTGGTGCTCTCGGCGCGGCGTGGTCAATGTGGTCAACGACCGACTTCCATCGGAAGAGTACTGTACATGGAGAGGCTGACAGCTGGGTCCACGGCAGCCGCAAGGAAGTGCCTCCTTATTACGCGGAAAATAATTATTCCTCCACCTGACAGCGGGGACCCACCGGATGGGCCACCAGTATTTTGCGACAAAAATCGTTTGCCCCTAACTGCTGGGACCCACCGAACGGGCAACCGTATTTCGCGAAAAAAACATTCCCCCCGCTGTCAGCTCGGACCCACGGGAAGTGCCTCCTTACTACGCACAAAAAATGAATACTCCCCCGGCTAGCTGCGACCCACTTGTGGGCCTACTAAGTTGACGGGGAAGAAAGGCTTTCTCAACTTAGTCAATATGAACGATTCTAGCTCCAGTGACCGTACGATGTCCATCCAACGGCTGTAGTGCTTCTTCAACCTCTGGTCTTCTTGCTCCAGCCGCCTAAAGCATCGCCGGTCGTGCCGCATGCTCCTGCCTCCCATGGCCGGCTGTGCTACCGCGGAGGCCTCACCGCCCCCTACTATTCCCATCGCTGGCCAGGCCCTGCGACTACGGTAGCCTGACACCACAGCCAAACCAGTGAACCCTCGTACTTCTCTCCACGCGGGCTTCCACTGTCGCGTCTTCCCCGGCTCCGCGTCGTCCCCTTCCTAGGCCTCGTCGTCGTACACCACCGTGGTGCTCTCCGTGCGGTGTGGTCAACGTGGTCAAGGAACGACTTCCATCGCAAAATCTTGTCGTGGAGAGGTGACAGTTGGGTCCATGGCCTGACCAGTTTTTGTGATTTGCCAAGTAAGTGGCTTTGTCAGGCTTGTTGGGCTGCAAATCTTTCAAGATGAGGAGAGCTTTCAATCGGCTGGCCGAGAAAATGGCCCATCGGTAATGAGAAATGGGCTGTACATTTTTAAAACACATCAAACCGGCAATTAGTTTCAATTTTTTTTTCATTTCAAGATTTTAAATTACATTATTTTTTATGCGTGGAGAATTTTTTGGATTTTATATTGATATACATTTATTTTTAAAATCAGTTTGAATGTGAGTTGAAATTTCGGGAGTAAAAACAGTTCGAGCCGCACCGAAATATGCAAAATTTCATATAATTTTTTAACGGTGGCCACAATATGGGCTGTAATGCTAACAAAAAAGAATATGGGCTCCAAAAAACCTTAAGAATTAGCAAATGGGCTGTAAATTATTAGAAATAATGGTAGATGGGCTGTATGCTGTTTTCCACAGATTTGAGGCTTTCCTAAAAAAAAGGTTGACGCACAAGCAGTGACGGTTGGATGTCCATCTAGCGGCCGTCGTGCTTCTTTAATATCTGATCTTCTTTCTCCAGCCGCTCAAACAAGCGCCAAGGGACTGCTGCTCCTCCTCCCAGCCCATTGTCTTGCCGCCTGAGCACACCGCCCCACCGTACTCCCATCGCTAGCCTAGCCATCCCTCTACTCACCCACACCTTATTCTCTGGCGACGGCAGACGAACTACTAAACACTCGTACAGTCGTACTCCCCTCCGCGTGGGAAACAACTGCCGAGTCTTTCCTGCCTCCGTGCCGTCCCCTTCCTAGGCCTCGCCGTCGTCCACCGCCGTGGTGCTCTCGGTGCGGCGTGGTCAATGTGGTCAACGACCGACTTCCATCGGAAGAGTACTGCGCGTGGAGAGGCTGACAGCTAGGTCCATGGCCGCAGCAAGGAAGTGCCTCCTTATTACGCGCAAAATAATTATTCCTCCACCTGACAGTGGGGACCCACCGGACGGGCCGCCGTATTTCGCTAAAAAATGTTTCCCCCTGACTGCTGGGACCCACCAGCGACACCTTCACACGCAAGGAAGTGCGTCCGGGCAAAAAAAACGATTCGCCCCCTGACAGCTGGGACCCACCAGCTACATCTTCGCACACAAGGAAGTGCGTCCGGGCAAAAAAAACAATTTGCAAAAAAAAACGGATGCAACATTAAATAAATATTTGCAACTAAAATGCGCAAATAGGAATAATAAGATGACGCTATATATTATCTCCCATTGATGAATAATACGTTTAAGCGTATGTTTACAATGGGTGCGTTTAAGCGGAAGTAAATAGGACTATTTAACGTGTCCTATCCAAGGGCAGGCTGCATGTAGGTATATAAAACAGGTATAACGATCGTGAACAGATTCCACGTGGGTATTTCCTTTTGTGCGCAAAGCCCGTTGCCTCCTTGGTTTTCTCTCCAATGCAAGTCTGACAATCCGGCTCTTCTGAAGAGGCTGCCCTAAGGCAATATCCTGAAAGATAAAAAGGGAAGGTTATGAAGGTATGTTGTGGTGATACCGCACTGTTGACTGAGTCACTGCTGCGTCTCCGCCTGTGCTCATGGTATTTTGAGTGCGTAATTATGTACGCATGGCACGAATGTTGCTTTGATGGGGCTTGAGCGGAGGCTGGACTGCTAGTCGCGCTCTCGGCGTGCCTGATGGTCCTGTTGCGGGGTGCTCCAGACTCGCTTGACGGTGCTTGAAGTTGCTGTTGCGGATTGGTGGTTTGTCGGAGGAGGCCGCATTGTACTTCTGCCACGAGGGCTGCAGTATGCTCTTCTGTTCGGAGAGAGCGGTCCATGTTTCCGTTGACTATTATGACCCCGCGCGGTCCAGGCATCTTGAGCTTGAGGTATGCATAGTGTGGTACCGCATTGAATCTAGCAAATGCAGTTCGTTCGAGCAGTGCGTGGTAACCA
Organism: Aegilops speltoides; assembly: GCA_021437245.1. Classification (NCBI taxonomy): domain Eukaryota; kingdom Viridiplantae; phylum Streptophyta; class Magnoliopsida; order Poales; family Poaceae; genus Aegilops; species Aegilops speltoides. The sequence goes on from CM038141.1 coordinate 265,160,279, forward strand.
CTACGGAAAGGGACGATATCGAAGACCAACTCTTCGCTTCAGAAGTTATCCGAAGATCCGAAGACCACTTCCAATGTTATAGAGCCCGTACAACGGGCCTCTACTCCAGGAATTACACCTTTAAAGGTGGTTTTGGTGGGCTTGATCCTTGAAGGGTCGATGCCCATTTTGCGCACTGTGTCCTGATAAAGCAGGTTTAGGCTGCTACCGCCGTCCATAAGGACTCACATGAGGTGGAATCCGTCGATGATTGGGTCTAGGACCAATGCGGCTGAGCCGCCGTGACGGATGCTAGTAGGGTGATCCCTACGATCAAAGGTGATCGGACAAGCTGACCATGGGTTGAATTTGGGGGCGACTGGCTCCATCGCATAGACGTCCCGTAGTGCTCGCTTCCGTTCCCGCTTGGGGATGTGAGTGGCATAGATCACGTTGACTGTTTTCACCTGGGGGGGGAATGGAATTTCTTCTGTCCCCCCGTGTTCGGACGCTGGGGCTCTTCGTCATCATCGCTGTGTAGCCCCTTGTCCTTATTTTTGGTGTTTATTTTGCCGACTTGTTTGAACACCCAGCAGTCTCTGTTGGTGTGGTTGGCTGGCTTGTCTGGGGTGCGATGAATTTGGCACCAGCGCTCCAGTATACGGTCCAGACTGGATGGTCCTTGATTGTTTCTTTTTAACGACTTCTTCCGCTGACCGGACTTGGATCTGCTGAATCCGGCGTTAACTGCCGTGTCTTCAGTGTTGTCGCCGTTGTTCCGTCCCTTATGTCTGTTGCACCCTGGCTTGCCGTTATTGTCGCGGACGTCCGAAGTGCCAGAATGTGGCGTAGTGCTGCTGCAAGCCAACCAACTGTCCTCTCCCGCGCAAAAGCGGGTCATTAGTGTTGTGAGAGCTGCCATGGACTTAGGTTTTTCCTAGCCGAGGTGTCGGGCGAGCCACTCGTCACAGATATTATGCTTAAAAGCCGCCAGGGCTTCAGTGTCCGAACAGTCGACTATTTGGTTCTTTTTAGTTAGGAACCGAGTCCAAAATTTCTTGGCTGACTCTCCGGGCTGTTGAGTAATGTGGCTCAAGTCATCAGTGTCTAGTGGCCGCACATATGTGCCCTGGAAGTTGTCGAGGAATGCGTCTTCGAGGTTTTCCCAACTGCCAATGGAATTTGCTGGCAGGCTGTTGAGCCAGTGCCGGGCAGGTCCTTTGAGCTTAAGGGGAAGATATTTGATGGCGTGTAGATCGTCTCCGCGGGCCATGTGAATGTGGAGAAGGAAATCTTCAATCCATACCGCGGGGTCTGTTGTGCCATCGTATGATTCGATGTTTACGGGTTTGAACCCTTCTGGGAATTTATGATCCATCACTTCGTCAGTGAAGCAGAGGGGGTGTGCGGTGCCTCTGTGCCGGGCTATGTGGCTACGCAGTTCGAATTGGTCTAGGTTTCTGTGTTCGGCCCGGCCAGACTTGTTGATAATGTATCCATTGTGACGGTCTTCGTTGCGTGCTGGGGCGCGCCCGCGCGATCCGTAGATCGATCTTGGCTGTCCTGCTTTGTTTTCCAGTATATCTTGCAGGTCTTGCCTGTTGCCCTGGGCTGTAGTGTATTGGCGTGGGGGTGCGGGCTGGTATTCGGGCTGATATGGCGTTTTATCCCGGCCATGGGGTGGCCGGTCAGCCGTGCGACGCTCGAGTCCGTATTCCTCGGCTGCCAGGACTTCAGTCCATCTATGTGTGAGCAAGTCTTGATCAGCTTGGAGTTGCTGCTGCTTCTTTCTCAGGCTCCTCGCAGTGGCCATAAGCCGACGCTTGAAGCGTTCCTGCTCGACGGGGTCCTCAGGCACGCCGAACTCGTCGTCGCTGAGGCTAATCTCGTCTTCGGAGGGGGGCATGTAGTTGTCCTCCCCCGTATGTCCATCCATCGCATGTTCGCCTGGGCTGACCTGCTCATCTTCCTGCTCGGCCTGCTCGAAGGCGGGCTGATCAGGGTTGTATTCCTCTTTGGCACCATCCGGATTGTTTTTGTCTCCTGGGCCGGTATTGCTGTGGCGGGGCTTGGAGCGGCGTCGACGACGCCCATTCTTTGCTTTTCTCCCTGAAGAGTTATCCTCCGTTGCCTCATCGCCATTAGTTTCCTTTAGAGTGTCCAGCATATATATATCGTATGAGGAGGTGGCTGTCCACCGCCCCGTGAGCGGTGGTTCCTGTTCTTCTCCTGCATCGTCGTCCATAGCGTCGATGTCTTCGGAGTCGAAGTCAAGCACGTCGGTTAAATCATCGACCGTGGCAATGAAGTGGGTGGTGGGTGGGCAGCGAATGCCTTCGTCGCCTGCTTCCCACTCGAGCCGGACATAGTTCGGCCAAGAGCCTCCTGACAAGGAGAGAGACTTTAATAAGTTCAGCATGTCGCCAAAGGGCGAGTGCTGGAAGATATCCGCGGCGGTAAACTCCATTACCGGAGCCCAACCAGGCTCGGCGGGCTCGGGAGCACGTGGACTGGAACCTACAACCGGACAGGAGTCCGGGGGTCCGGAGTCACAGGCTTCCTTGGAAGTGAGGCCTGTGTTCGGCTCTACCGCCGATGAGTGTGCGGCCTGCGGGGCGGGGTCCATCCACCCGTCCTTGGGCCACGCAGTCTGCTCTAGATTTAGGTACGGGACTACTGCAGGGGTAATATCCCGAACACTGTCCGACAGCAGGTCTAGGCCGTGCTCATCGTGACTATCCGATGCTCCTCGCACAGGCCTGAATCCGTCGAAGATCAAGTCTCTGCGAATGTCGGCCACGTAGTTCAAGTTTCCGAACCTGACCTGGTGGCTAGGGGCGTAGCTGTCGATCTGTTCCAGATGGCCAAGCGAATTGGCCCGCAGTGCGAAGCCGCTGAACACGAAGATCTGTCCGGGGAGAAAAGTCTCGCCCTGGACCGTGTTGTTGATGATTGAAGGCGCCATCAATCCTTGTAGCGATGACACAGAGGAACTCTCAATGAAAGCACCAATGTCGGTGTCAAAACGGGCGGATCTCGGGTAGAGGGTCCCGATCTGTGCGTCTTAGGCTGATGGTAACAGGAAGCAAGGGACACAATGTTTACCTAGGTTCGGGCCCTCTCGATGGAGGTAAAACCCTACTTCCTGCTTGATTAATATTGACGATATGAGCAGTACAAGAGTAGATCTACAACGAGATCATAGAGGCTAAACCCTAGAAGCTAGCCTATGATGATTATGATTATAATTGTGATCCGCCTTCTAAGGACCAACCTCTCATGTTTATATAGACACTGGGGAGGGCTAGGGTTTACACGGAGTCGGTTACACGGAAGTAAATTCAATATCCGGATCGCCAAGCTTGTCTTCCACGCAAAGGAGAGCACCATCCGGACATGGGACGGAGTCTTGAGTCTTCTATCTTCACGCTTCAATAGTCCGGACGATGTATATAGTCCGGCTGTCCGGATACCCCCTAATCCAAGACTCCCTCAGTAAGTCCTGTCAGTATGTTAGATTCAGTGAAGCAAACCACCCCAAACCAAGGCAGTTAGTCAGATCCAATCTAGTGGGAACATAGTATAAGAATAAATAAGAGAAACCCGAGATTTACTTGTTCCCTAAGCAACCAAATCTCGAGGATGATATTTCTTTAAGGGGGAAGGTTTGTAACACCCTGGATTTTGCCCTTTTTGTTTTCTGATGATTTACTTGGATTTATTGTTTTAAACTGTTTTTCCGTGGCTATGTGGTTTGAAACTAGGGAAGATCATGTCTTCCTAGGTTTTATAGTGTCTTGTCATCCTCATCATCATCCGAGGATCATGTCATTCTCATCCTTGACCTAATCCAATATTCTTTTTCTAGAGAATATTCCTTTTCTGTTAAAGGAATAACCCTTTAAACCCTAGGTTGTGAAGCAACCTATCTTTCTGTCACTCCTTAAATCCCCAAATAATTCTCATAAATGGTCTGGGTCATAACTTCCTCAAATATGGAAAAATATTTCATTGCCATGTTTAAAAATCATCCTCCATTAATTCTTTTCCTATTCTGCCCTAAAAGGTACTTTGCAAAGAAAGTGCTATTTATCTTTGCTTGATTGACTCCAAAGTTGTTGGACATCTTTTCTTGTCCATATCATTGCCCTGTGCGAAACTTCAACCTCATTTGCCTAGTAATTATTTTTCAGAAATTTTCAAAGTTTTTGTCTAGGCAGAAACTTTGTGAAGGAAGTATATTCTAGGCATGTTCAAATGAGTTGAAACTTTGCCACATCCTTCATTTGATCATATCATGCCTCTCCACCAATTGTGAGCTCATGTAACCCTTCCATGTGAGCCCAGGTCCAAATCTTGGTTACTAGTTAGATTTTCAGTTTGGGAAGCAACCTTATTTTATATTGCTTCAGTTAAGCTAAAAAATTATGAGGGAATTCTCATATCCATATAAACTCCCTCGACCAAGTTTTGGCCCATTTCATCGAACCATCTGCCCTGTGCAATATTTCCAAGTTTCTGTCCAGGGAGATGCTTTGTGAAGCAAGTGCTATTTTGGCAAGTCTAAATGGCATGAAACTTTTGAGCGTCTTCATATCTTCAAATCATTGGGCCATGCCCATTTTCAGCTCATTCAAGAACTTATGTGAGTGCAACTTCATCATCGCCAAATCTGGCCATTTTGGCACTTTCTACAACCCCATCAAAACCCCTCCTCTTAAGCTGAATTTTGGTCGTCACAATCATCTTAGTGCTTGATCACTCGGTGCCAAAGCTCTGAGTCCAACTCCAGTCATGTGAACCACAGAAGGTATCAAACACCTTCCTGTGCATCTGAAGACCTGCAAGCTGGAGTCACCCCTTGAGCCCTGTGCTCGTTTCTTTCTCCCTTAAACCTCTTCTTGGTGTGATCTATCATACTGACATGGTTTGGCCGATCTTAGCATGGGCTAGCACTGTGTCCACGCGGTGACCACGGGGTGGACACGCCAAAACCCGCGCTTTGGCACACCGTGTGCCCTGTTGCCATCCTTTCCCTCCGCGTCTCGACACCAAACCTTGTCCTGGAGGTAGCTTGTGATTGACTGCAGCTTCTAGTGCCCCTGCCCTGCCTTATCTCGCAGTGGTTTAGTAACAATCATAGCGCCCATGATGCTAGTTTTTCCTGTCCTCCATTGGAGCCAAGTTGGAACTCTCTAGAGTGTCCACGAGTCCTCTTCGCAGCTATTTAAGCCTCCCCCGACTCCTCCTGCACCTCACCAGCCTCTCCCCATTCCTCCTCCCCCACTGGAGCAGCTCCATCTCGCCTTTCCCCGCCACGGTCGTTGCCGGCTTTTTCTTGCTCCGGCCTCCCCGCGCCTCCTCTCGCCTCTCCACCACCCCTACGAGGCCCACCACTCTCCGAAGAGCCTCCCCAAGCCCTCCACCTCGCCTCCCCATCGCCGGCAGGGGAAGAGCAATGTCTGGGCGAAGACCCAGGCCCCACGCTTGCTACAGTTTACCTACAGTGTCAAACAGTGCACAGCAGGCTTCAGTCAAGGAAGGAAATTTTCCTGACGCCCCGGGCCCAGGCCCCCCTGGCCTGGGTCCTGTCTCCGCCACTGGTCGCCAGAGACAACTGCCCGTCGCCACCCCGAGATGCTCGTGCCTCTCTGTCCTCCTCCTAGAGCCGTCGTTTGTCACCGTCCCGCGCCTCCCCAGTGGTCGTGTTCCTCGGGAACGGGCGTGGCGCGGCCCCGCAGTCCCACCGGTCCCCTTTGCTCGAATGGAGTTGGCCTGGGCCGGCTGACCCCCTCGTCGCCCCTCCCCTGTTCCCCTCCTTTATTTCACGGGAGAACAGGGCGAGCTAGGAAGAAGATGACGACCACCAGCCCTTCTGGCCCCACCCGTAAGTGACTCTAACCCCGGGCCCAGCTCCGGTAAGTATGTAACGCCCCGGATTCGATGCGCCAGGTGTCTGCCAGTGATTCGTCGTTGTTGCCATGTCATTTGCTTGCGTGTTGCACTTTGCCATGTCATCATATGCATTTCAATCTTGTCATCATGTGCATTTCATTTTGCATACGTGTTCGTCTCATGCATCCGAGCCTTTTCCCCGTTGTCCGTTTTGCAATCCGGCACTCCTATGCTCCCCGGCGCCCCCCTTTACCTCTTTTTGTGAGCGGGTATTAAACTTTCTCGGAATGGCCCGAGGTTTGCCAAGCGGCCTTGGTATAGCACCGGTAGACCGCCTGTCAAGTTTCATGCCATTTGGAGGTCGTTTGATACTCTAACGGTTAACCGGGTAACCGCAAAAGCCTCCTTCTCTTTGCAGCCCAACACCCCTTCCAAAGTGGCCCAAAACCCAGCAAACTCCCCTCCATGCTCTCGGTCGTTCGATCACGATCGCGTGGCCGAAAACCTCTCCTCATTTGGACTCTCCTAGCTCCCTCTACCTATAAATAAGCCCCTCCCCCCGAAATTCGCGGATGAAATCCTTCCCGAAACCCTAGCCCCGCTCCCTCTCCGCCACCGGACACGTCCGGATTGGACCGGACGCGTCCGCGCCGCCGCCCGCAGCCAACCCGTGGCCGCCACGTCACCGTCGCCGTCCGCGCCGCCGCCGCAGAGCCAACCCGAGGCCGGCCACAGAGCCCGTCCGCCAGCGCCAGCCCGAGCCCCGCCTCCAGCCCGGCTGCAGCGGCCGCCGCCCGCCGCCCGCGATGCCTCGCCGCCCGCTACTCGCCCGCCGCCTCCTCACTGGCGACCTCTGCGCCGCTGCCCGCGCAGCTGCCGCCTCGCCGGCGGAGGCGTCCTCGCCCGCCGGACCTCGCCTCCGCGCCCGCGCCCTCCCTCGCCGGGATCCGGCCGGATCCGACGAGATCCGGCCCGGATCCGCCGCGCGCGCCCGTCCCCGGTCCCCTCTCCGGCCATCCTCGTCACCCGCGCCGCGTTGACTTTTTCTGAGATGGTATATTTTCACTAAGTCCCCGTTTCTTTGTAATTTTTCATGCCATGTTCATCATGCTGTATCTATGCATCCGTAGCTCCGTTTCGTGCGTGTAATATGTCAAATTGTTTGTCTCGACGAGTACTTCATTTTATTCCATTGCATCATTTTCATTTGAGCTCTACTTGATGCCCGAAATGCTGTTGGAAAAGTGCATGTTGATGTTTATCTGCTGAAACTGTTATAACTTGCTCATTTGTCATCTTTGCCATGATTGATGTGTGCATCCTATGAGGTTGATGTCATCATGTGTTTTGATCTATGCCATGCCATCTTTCCAGGGGTGTATGCCATGTATTTTTGTGATCAATGTGGTGACTAGCACAAGCATGCAAACTAGGCTTCGTGATATTGCTGATTTTAGTCCCTGTTCTGCTGTTATTTTGATGCCATGTAAACTTGATGCTACAGAGAGAGCCATGCATATTTTGAGATACTTCATTAAGGGTGTTTTGAACATATGGTTATTGTCTATCCATTCATGCCCTTTTTTGCAATTATGGAGTAGTCTAGCATGTCATTTTGGTGCTCTACTTTTGCTTCAAAATGTTTCCTGGCAGATTGTTTACTTGTTATTCAATTTGGCCAAGGTTACTATAGTTGATCCTTGCATGCTATGGACTTGTTCTTGCCTTGGTTGGTTACATAAACATGTCTTCTTGATGATGATATGCTTATCTTGTCATTCAATGACTTGTGGTGAGTGAATCGAGCTTGTTAAGTGGGGTAATTGCTGTTGCTGTTTTCCTGACAGATTCTGTTATATTTTGTTGCTATGTTAACATGCTTCTACTAATCATTCTATGCATAATCTGGAGATGTCCTTTAAACATGTTTTGATCTACATGTCTTGCTCTATCCATTCATGCCCCTGGTTGCATTTATAGCTTGCTGTAGATTGTTCATATCTTGCTCCAAATTTGCTTGATAATGTTGCTATCAGCCTGTTAACATTAAGTTCACTAGTTTCCATGTGTTTTCCTAGTTATCCATGCACCCTATGACCTTGCTATTGCCATGCTTAGCTTCATAAACATGCCTTCTTACTGTCGGTTGCCTTTCCATGCCATGTATTGCTCTATAGTGAGTGGTTCAAGCTCTCCAACATGCCTACTTATTGTTGTTTCTGCCATGTTTGAATCTGTAATATAACTTGCCATGTTTACATGGGTGCCATCATATTTTCTGATCCTTTTTGGCTCATGGTAAGTAAGGGTCTTTTGATCTATGCTTTTAGTAGATTCATGCCATGCCTTTGTTTGCCATGATATGTTCCTGTAACATGTTGTTTGCTTGCTCTAAACATTGCAACCTGATGTTATTTCTGCTAAAGTCTGAAACTGTTATTATTTGCAATCTTTCCATGTCCTTTTGAGCATGTTCTAGTTGTTTCTGGAGATAGCTCAGTGTTCATGTTTTGTTATGCTTTACCAGTAGTTCATGCCCATGCCTTTTATTATTTTGTTGGGATGCTATAGCATATTTTTTTGATGCTTGCAAGATGCCTAGTTGCTGTTTTGGACAGATTGTTGCTATGACTTGTATAGTGTGTGTGTGTTGAACCGTTGCTCCGTTTTGAGTGTGCTCTATATGAAACTTGCTTGATTTTGCATGTAGCTTCATATTATCATGTTGGATCCTTGTTTTGAGGTGTTTGCTTGATGTTTGTATGCATTTTGCATCGATGCCATGTTTGACTTGTTTTGCTCATATCTTCTAGGCCGTAGCTCCGAACTTGACTAGAATTTCGTGTAGATTATCTTGGTGCTCTTTAACTTGCTGTTTAAAAACTTCAACTTAATGTTTATTCAGTTCTGGACCAATTTCGAAATATGCATATGATGACTTACCGGAATTGTTATATGTTGTTTCCGGCCTCATTTAAACTTGTTCTGATGTGTTGTTCTTGTTTGCATCATCTCTTGCCATGAGTAGCTTCATGTAGCTTTGTCATGCATCATGCTTGTTGTGCATCATGTCTTGCTCATGTGTGGTGTGTTTACCATGTTGTGTGCTTCTTCTCGATAGTTCCCGTTTCGTTGCGATCGTGAGGATACGTTCATCTACGTGTGGTTCGTCTTCATGGCTTCATCTTCTTCATGGACTCGTTCTTCTTCCTAGCAGGATTTCAGGCAAGATGACCGTTACCCTGGATCTCACTACTATCATTGCTATGCTAGTTGCCTCGTTCTTTCGCTATGCTGCGCTTCTATAAATTGTTCTTCAAGCCTCCCCAAATTGCCATGAACCTCTAACCTTTGACACCATTCCTAGCAAACCATTGCTTGGCTATGTTACCGCTTTTGCTCAGCCCCTCTTATAGCGTTGCTAGCTGCAGGTGAAGTTGAAGATTGCTCCATGGTGGACAGGGTTATGTTGGGATATCACAATATCTCTTATATTATTAATGCATCTATATATTTGGTAAAGGGTGGAAGGCTCGACCTTATGCTTGGTGTTTTGTTCCACTCTTGCCGCCCTAGTTTCCGTCATACCGGTGTTATGTTCCCAGATTATGCGTTCCTAAAGCGGTCGGGTGATTTATGGGACCCCCCTGACAGTTCGCTTTGAATAAAACTTGTCCAGCAAGGCCCAACCTTGGTTTTACCATTTGCCTCACCAACACCTACTTTTCTCTTGGGAGTCGCTCTCTCGAGGGTCATATTTATTACAGCCCCCCCGGGCCAATGCTTGTCTAAGTGTTGGTCCAAACTAGAGCACCGTGCGGGACCATCCCTTGGCAACTTGGGTTACGTCGGTACCTGTACGCTTAGCTTATCCGGTGTTGCCCTGAGAACGAGATATGTGCAGCTCCTATCGGGATTGTCGGCGCATCGGGCGGTCTTGCTGGTCTTGTTTTACCATTGTCGAAATGTCTTGTAAACCGGGATTCCGAGACTGATCGGGTCTTCCCGGGAGAAGGTCTATTCCTTCGTTGATTGCGAGAGCTTGTCATGGGCTAAGTTGGGACACCCTGCAGGTATAAACTTTCGAGAGCCGTGCCCGCGGTTATGTGGCAGATGGGAATTTGTTAATGTCCGGTTGTAGATAACTTGACACCTGATCCGAATTAAAATGCATCAACCGCGTGTGTAGCCGTGATGGTCTCTTCTCGGTGGAGTCCGGGAAGTGAACACGGTCTTTGGGTTATGTTTGACGTAAGTAGGAGTTCAGGATCACTTCTTGATCATTGCTAGCTTCACGACCGTTCCGCTTGTTTCTCTTCTCGCTCTCATTTGCGTATGTTAGCCACCATATCATGCTTAGTCGCTGCTGCAACCTCACCACTTTACCCCTTCCTTTCCCATTAAGCTTTGCTAGTCTTGATACCCATGGTAATGGGATTGCTGAGTCCTCGTGGCTCAACAGATTACTACAACAACAGTTGCAGGTACAGGTTACGCGATGATCATGACGCGAGAGCGATGTTACTTGTTTTGGAGTTTCTTCTTCTGCTTCTTCGATCAGGGGATAGGTTCGGTCGGCACTGGGCTAGCGAGGTGGATATTGTTTGAGTTTCTGTTTATGATTCATCCGTAGTCGGATGTTGTTCTTGTATGTTGTATTGTTGTATTCATGTGACACTGTATGTATTGGATGTATCCCCACTATTATGTAATGTTGATGTAATGATATCCACCTTGCAAAAGCGTCTTCAAGATGCGCTTCTATCCTTGGTAGGACCTTCGAGTTCCTTTAGGATAGGGTCGTATCTTGGGCGTGACAAAGTAGAAGCGCATTTGTCAAAATGCGTTTTCATTTTTTAGAAAGCGTATTCTCGTTCTACTTCGGTTGAAACTACGCTTTCCAGTTCAGAAAGTGTATTTCTCTAAAAGACGCATTCTGTTTTTCTTCTCAGGGACCCGTTGGTGATAGAAATATTCACGTATTAGTCCTTGTTCTTCCACCCCTCATAACTCCGCGACCGTAACTCCGATTGAGGTGAAACCAACGCCCACTTTTTCGTCTCGTCGAGGTGTTTTTGTTGGAACCATTTTAACTAGGAGGTTCCATAGTGAAAATGACCATTTTGACCTTGCTTCTAATCAGCCCCCTTCAAGAGAGAAGAACGTCCCGTGTTTTATTCCGCGGCTTCACCGCACTTCTCCCCGGAGTCTCCATCACCCCAGGCACGCCACAACAGCCACTTGCATGATAGCCATGTAGTAGCCAAGGTTTCTAATTGAATATTTAATAAAAGTTTTCCCGCTATCTGTCTGCTTGTTTGCTACTACTGTCATTGTTTCGGTTATGCTTGTGGTTTCATATTCACCTTCAAGCTATGTTTCAATGCATCTTGTTATCTTGTACTACTTCCTAGTATTATTTTCATGTCGTGCTTGGTAGTAGTAGTACATGCTGGTTTAGTGGTGTTCGTTCTGGTGCATGCTTATGGTCTGTTATCCAGTACCGTTGTTATGCATGTTCCATTGCATCTAGTTGGTTACATGTTTGCTTGGTAGTATCCTTTTTATGTTCTTGCATGGTATTTCTTTCTGATGTTAGTGGCTATGCTATGCTCATGTGTAGTGTTATGCTTATGCTCGTCAGTATGCCATGCTCAGTTGGTTATATGCTTCATTGTTGTTATGCTCGAGGATTATGTTGCACCTCCATGCTTATGTTGATGGCATGATCATGCATTATAGTTGCATCATGTTATTGTAATATGACTCAGCTTATTGCATTCAAGTTTAACCGGATAATAATGAACTTGAACAACTGTTGGCTGAGTCATGGTGCCACCAAATCGAGCTGACCAGTGCAACCATATTTGCCTTTATGGAAAGGCCCTAATGTGATCTATTGTCATGCCTCTCGTTGGTGGCTCGAACGAGGGAAGTTTATGGGCACGCGCTACCCTGATCAGGTAGGCGGACATAAACCTTGTGTGCCTGTTGTTGTTGTAAGGATCCTTGTCCCCGTTTGGGGCCGTTTATGTTTTGCCATGACGGTGGCCGTTGGATGTCACGGGTTGACATCGGGGCCACCCAAGACTTAGCCCAAAGGGGAATTGGTCGGTGTCGGTGTCAAAACCGGCAGATCTCGGGTAGGGGGTCCCGAACTGTGCATCTAGGCGGATGGTAACAGGAGACAAGGGACATGATGTTTTTACCCAGGTTCGGGCCCTCTCGATGGAGGCAAAACCCTACTCCTACTTGATTGATATTGATGAGATCGGTAGTACAAGAGTGGATCTACCACGAGATCAAGGAGGCTAAACCCTAGAAGCTAGCCTATGGTATGATTGTTGTTGTGATTGTCGTCCTACGGATTAAAACCCTTCGGTTTATATAGACACCGGAGAGGGCTAGGGTTACACAGAGTCAGTTACAATGGTAGGAGACCTACATATCCGTATTGCCAAGCTTGTCTTCCATGCCAAGGAAAGTCCCATCCGGACAAGGGACGAAGTCTTCAATCTTGTATCTTCATAGTCTTGGAGTCCGGCCGATGATGATAGTCCGGCTATCCGGACACCCCCTAGTCCAGGACTCCCTCAGTAGCCCCCGAACCAGGCTTCAATGACGATGAGTCCGGAGCATACATTGTCTTCGGCGTTGCAAGGCGGGTTCCCCTCCAAATTTCGTGTGTTTGCTGAATAGTGTCCGGCTTCCTTATAAATGTTGCGCTCCTTGGCTTCCACGCCCAATAATGGCCCTCTTCCACGTGTCGCACGAATGCGAAAGGCCAGGATATTTTTACATTTTACCCCCTAGCTGCGTGAATAAGCTGCCTATAAGAGAGGCAAGAATCCAGATCCAAATCACACCATCCTCCTTCCGCGAGTACTCATCAGAGCGCTTCTGACCAAAATCCACTCCATCATGGACCGTCGACGCAGCTCCTCCTCTCGCGCTCCCAGCCCTTAGCCAGGAGATTGGAGGAGATGTTCAGTCCCGCACAGCAAGCTGGTGACGCTCCAAGCGGAGGGATACCTTCCTCCGGCCTTTATGGTCCCGGTTCGAGCCAGGCTGGCCACCTACAAAGGTGGAAACAAGGCGGAGAACACCCCTAGTCCCTCCAAAGGAGAGCGGGTGTGTTTTGTCCCTTATCTAATAAGGGGGCTCGGATTTCCCATACATCCGTTTCTCCGGGGGCTTCTAGAGTTCTACGGACTCCAACTTCATCACCTTATGCCTGCCTCCATTCTGCACATTGTGGGCTTCGTAGCTCTTTGTGAGCTATTCCCGGGCATCGAGCCCCATTTTGCGCTGTGGAAGAGACTGTTTTGCCTCGTACCCCGTTCTCACGAGGGGTCGATATATCAAGTGGGCGGAGCCAAAATATGGCGCATCACCGGGACCGGATATCTATCCGGAACCCCAAAGAAGGCGTCCGAAGACTGGCCCTTGGAATGGTTTTATGTGGAAGATGCTCCACTGCCGGACCCAGTTCGGATCGGCCTCCCGGAGTTCAGCAATGCTCCTCTGAAGAAACGCCTGAGTTGGCGCCCGCGGAGCCCTCAACAGGAGGATGACAGGAGCGTCCGTTATCTGATGGGCCGGATTAGGTTGCTGGCTCATTCCGGATTGACCATGATTGGAGTCATGGCCATGTGCATTATGCGAGGGGTGTAGCCGCTCCAATATAGGGGCCACCCCATGTAGCATTTCAATGGGGAGAATGATGCCACCCATCATGGCCGCAAGGGGCCGGGATCGGCCGCAGATCTGGTGAAGATCCTGCCCGGCTTGTACAAGGGGGAGAAGGAGGACTTCCTCCAAACGAGCCCATTGAATGGGTTCTCCATGAATAACCCTCGGAGCTGGGTAAGCAGATTTTTTACTCATCCGATCCGTGCTTTCAAAGTTAAGTGCTTTACTATATGATTATGACGCAGGAACTGCGCCAGGATGTGGAGGGCATACACAGTCCGGCTCCACAACCCGAGGATCCGGGAAGATCCCTTGATCCGGCCTCCGAAGAGGATCCAGACATAAAGGTGGAGCTAATTGACGGGGTGTTCCACCAGGTTAGCATGGACAATGCTCTAGTCGCCATTACGGCTGACTACCCCAGTTTGTTTCCGGCTTCCCAGGTAACTATGACCGGAGCCCTGACACCATTACTTCGTCCGCGCTTATTTCTGACCACCGCATACCAACGGTGTCTCGCAGGAGGTGCCTTCAAGGCGGGAAGCTGATCCCATGGCGGCTGGCTAACCAGGGTCAGTTCGGCCCAGCAAGAGGAAGAGGGGTGCGGTGCAAATTGAAACGTCACCGCAACGGTATGGTACGCCACCGTTTTTAAAGAAAAGACCCCTGTGAGGTATATTAATGCTCATAACTTTTTCAGAAGAAAGAGCGCTCGCCGGACTATGCCCGGAGAGGTTGCCAACCAAGCCTCCGTCAGCCAGGCTCCAACGCCTGGTCCAGAGGGGGAGGCGAGCGCAAGGCGCGAGACGGATGCTCCTCCAAAGGAGGATGCCGACAGGCTGTCCACCACCAGGTCTGAGGTGGAGAGCGCCATCAATCTCAGGCGCCGCCGGACGGTTCTTCGTGACGCGTGTTTCTCCCCGGAGGCGTTGAATGCCTTTAACGCGGGAGACGCGCACCTCCGTGCCGCTCAAGATGGTTTAACCAGAGCCACGGAGCAGTATGTAAAAGACATACGGGTAAGGGATTTTAATAGATTTATATTGTTGACACCAGATTTTGGCACGGTCAATAACTTATTTAAGATGGCCCCAAATGGAGAAGTGATCTTCATAAAAGAGTTCCGTATTGTCGATATGAACATCTTTGAAGTTTGGGTCATCGCAGTCCGATTTCATCTCGAAGGCCGAAACTATGCTCAAAATACTAAGATCTTATATTCAGAGTACAGTTTGGCCGATTAAGCCCCCAAGATGACCTCAAATGGAAAAATTATCTACACGGATTGTCTTCGTATTGTCGAAACAATCGATTTTGATATAAAAGTCGTTCCAATCCGAGTTTGTATGCAAAAGTTAGAGCCATCGGAATACAGCCCTGTCACGAGGCGAATCGGCGCCCCCATCGAACACTGTCGATGGGTAGCGAGGATAGCCTGTTCTGCGCGACCGATTTGACCCTCAAGATGACCTCTGATCAAAAAAACCTTCAACATAAAAGTTGTTCGTCTCGTCGAAACTGTCAAGATTGCTTTTGAGCTCGTTTCCATCCGAGATCATTTACCACCACAAAAAAGACCCGCAAGGTGCAACATGTTTAAACCGAACAGTTTTGGAAAGTTCGGACAAAACCAATCCGAATTTGACTAGGGTTTTGGATGCGAATCCCAGCCTTTTCCTTGCATGGGAAGTCCAGCCGCCTCTTATATACCTAAGGGGTGACGGCCGATTGAACAACACACAATCGATCAATCAATCTACCACTTTTTATCTTTTATCTTTTCTCCTTAACCCTAGTTCTTATTCTTCCTCGTTCTTCGTCTGTTCTTCTTGTTGCAGGGCGGCGAACCTCGAGGCCCTAGGGGCGATCAGGTCGACCTAGGGCAGCCCATAGCCGCCGCGTGCCCAGACGGGGTCCCTCCCGGGCGTGTGGGGTTTCGGGTCCTCAAAAGCACCCGCCGGATTGCCTGCGTACCGCGCTTCCGGTCGGGTCTCCTTCAACGTGAGCTGCGGTGCATCACCCTCGGCGTTGGAGGTACACGGTGACGTGTTCGTGTGCGAACACACTTTTTGGCGACTCCGCTGGGGACGAAGCTTTGAACGGTCTCGAGCCCGTTCTTGCTACGAAGAGCTCGTCATCTAGGGTTTGCAATCTACAAAGGTAACATGAATACCCAATTCACTTATGTAGATGCAAATAATACATATGTTGTTGCTAGATCGTCTAATGAGCATATTGTATCGACTAGCCTAGTTTTATCAATCATGCATCTAATTATGTGCAACAACCGATTCAGAATAACCTTCATGCTTCAACTTCATATAATTTTAGCAACATGCAACATATGTATCTCAACTCCCATGCATCGGCAACCCCACAAATCTATATGCCAATGAACAACATAATGAGTTCGGTTAATCATGTTGAGACACCTCATGTAGGAACTTCCAATAGTATGCAACAAAGTGTTTCAACTTTTTATTCATCGGCAAATAACTTGCAGTATGTTAATCCAAACGTGCCGGTGGATAGGGGAATTGGCCATGCCACTACTAGTTATTCGGCCAATTACCCTCAAACATCGTATGCTACACCTCATGCTACGAATTTTTTGGCACCATACGCAATTGTAGATATTCGTGATTCGGCTCCGCACCTTCATGCTCATGGCCGAATAAGTGAGAATTCTACCAGAGTGCATGTGTCTTTACCTAGTAACGTAGCATATCATGTTGCCCCTGCACAATTACAGCATTTCGGCAACACGCCATTGCCGAAAGCATCTCAAAGTATTGGGGGGCAATCCAATGAAGATTGGGCTGAAATTGGTCGAAAAAAGCTTAAAGATGGACTAGCTGCAATGTTTGCTGAATTTAGACAAGAACAAGCAACCTTGCGAATCAAAGAAAGAAAGAGTGGTGATTCGGATAACAAAGTTAATTCGGTTATTAAAAAAGCCGAATCAAATAGTATGTGTACCGAATCTATCAAAGAAAAAGAGGATGCCAAGGCATTGGAGAGTCATTCAAAAGTGGAACAAAGTTTTATTCAAGTGATACAACCATCATGCTCTCCCAACGTAATTGAAGAGGCATGTCTAGCAAGTGACTTGCCTATCTTCCGATTTGGTCGCAACTTTATTGTAGATGCTTCTATAAGAAAAATTCTCATAAGTAATTTTGAAAGACCAATGAAGAAGAGTATTTTACTTGTTAGCAACAAAATTGTTATAGACTATATCGGTCAACCCATTGCACCATTTATAAAGACTGATAATGACTTATTGTTGTGGCCAAAGCCTTCCCTGTTGCTTTATCTAAAATTCATATCTAATTGGGTAGCTTTTCTTATTTCTTACTTGGCTTACACTTGGTCTCAATTGAGACATGTATGTTCTAACTATTTTCATTTCAGAAATTTAAAGCCAAGGTTAAAATCTTCTGAAAAAACCGATGTAAGTATAGTTTCTTATCCAATGACATCGGTAAGAGAATGCAAAATAAAATTCATAGCCGAATGGGGAGATACAAAATCTGAATCATTTGCTTGCTTAACTCCAAAGCCGTTCTCACACCAAGATCGGCTAGAAAACAAGAAGTTTACCTTCAATTCAAGCATGTGTGACCAAATATTTGATTTATTGCTCAAAAATAATTACATAAGAATTCTTGATCACCATGTTGAGCCATCTATCCAAGGAAGAATGTATTGTAAGTTGCATGATTCGTTCAAGCATAATTTTGAGGATTGCAACATGTTCCGTCAAATAGCTAAATCGGCCATTGAAAAAGGACGATTGAAGTTTGTTAAAACACCAAGAGATGACCAGTCTATTCTGATTGGTCCCGATGGCAAAAAGTTTTTGCATCGGCTGCTTCAAGCCGATACATTTAAAGAGAAGGTAAAAACTACAAGTGATGGGATCAAGCTTTCAAGTAAAGAAGTTGTTGAAGAGCATAATGACCAGAATCTTGAGGGTGGGAATTCCATCGAAGCTACAATGGAGATACCAAGTACTGGGGGGCAGCAAGCAAATCCAAAGATTGGTGCAAGCACAACTAAAGAAAACAAAGGCCGATGTAAGCACAAAGGTAAAAAGCCGAAAGTCACTTTCGCACAACTATTGGAAAAATATCAAAAGAAGAGTGAAGAGAAGAATGCTTATCGGCCAAATCATGCAAAGAAACCAAGATCACCCCCAAGGCGCAAATATGAGGATTGGTATTGGCAAAGTGATAATTTTAATGCAACATATTCATATCCTTATTTTGGGCCGCCAATGCCAATGCCGTGGATGCCTCCCTATGCTCATATAGATACATATTCATCATGGGACAGGTATGATACAAGGGCACATTCTCCATCTTATTCTAGACCATCTCACCAATACTATGCAGCTCCAAGGAGATCAACATTTGAACAATCACGCGTCAAAGACCGTTTCAATCATAAAGAATCGGTCTGGTGCACAAGGAAGAATAAGGAGATGGTTGAGCAAATCTACCGCGTCAAAAGAGATGGTCGTAAGAGTGCCACTTCAGATATGATCTCAAATGAAAAAGAGCCAATTAAAGTGTTGACATTGGCTACAAAATGCAATGAGGCAAGTCAATCAAGTGCCAAATCTGAAGGGAAGAAGTTGAGAGTGCACAAGGTAAAACAAGAATTGCCATGACTTCAAACAAAATCGCAGCTGGGATGCCCACTCGGCTTATCGTATTGGCAAAAGAAGGAGTTGCAGAAGCTTAGTGCACAAGAACTTGAAAAGAGAAATATGGCATGGGTTCCCAAAAGAAATATTCAAAATAAGAATTATGTGTGAGCTTCCTTTACAAGGAGTGCGACAAAGGTGAAGAAGGAAAAGAGTGAAAACTACGAAGGACCAAGCCGAAGGTTCCAACATCTTCGGTCCACACATTATCCATTTTCTTCAACAATGCCGTTGATGCCTATGCCATGGAATTCTTCATCAGGTATGATTGGTTACCCTCAATGGGCTTATTTTAATCCATGGATAAAATATAATTTCTTACATCATGAAAGGGTATTACCAAATCATTATATGTTCGATTAGCTTCACTTTTGTTGATAATCTAAAGGGCCGATATATACTTATCGTCCAAAGCACGTACAAAATGGCCGATGGAGTGTTGACATCGCGCTTAGAACAAACTTCATGCAAATTATTTTTCGGCACACAAGTTTTGCCGAAAAACAGGGGGGCATGTGTTGACACCAGATTTTGGCACGGTCAATAACTTATTTAAGATGGCCTCAAATGGAGAAGTGATCTGCATGAAAGAGTTCCGTATTGTCGATATAAACATCTTTGAAGTTTGGGTCATCGCAATCCGATTTCATCTTGAAGGCCGAAACTATGCTCAAAATACTAAGATCTTATATTCAGAGTACAGTTTGGCTGATTAAGCCCCCAAGATGACCTCAAATGGAAACATTATCTACACGGATTGTCTTCGTCTCGTCGAAACGATCGATTTTGATATAAAAATCGTTCCAATCCGAGTTCGTATGCAAAAGTTAGAGCCATCGGAATACAGCCCTGTCACGAGGCAAAAACTGGCGCGCCCCACCAGACACCCTGTCTGATGGGTAGCGCGAGGGATAGCCTGTTCTGCACGACCGATTTGACCCTCGATATGACCTCTGATCAAACAACGTTCAACATAAAAGTTGTTCGTCTCGTCGAAACGGTCAAGATTGCTTTTGAGCTCGTTTCCATCCGAGATCATTTACCACCACAAAAAAGACCCGCAAGGTGCAACATGTTTAAACCGAACAGTTTTGGAAAGTTCGGACAAAACCAATCCGAATTTGACTAGGGTTTTGGACGTGAATCCAAGCCTTTTCCTTGAACGGGAAGTCCAGCCGCCTCTTATATACCTAAGGGGTGACGGCCGATTGAACAACACACAATCGATCAATCAATCTACCACTTTTTATCTTTTATCTTTTCTCCTTAACCCTAGTTCTTCTTCTTCCTCGTTCTTCGTCTGTTCTTCTTGTTGCAGGGCAGCGAACCTCGAGGCCCTAGGGGCGATCAGGTCGACCTAGGGCAGCCCATAGCCGCCGCGTGCCCAGACGGGGTCCCTCCCGGGCGTGTGGGGTTTCGGGTCCTCAAAAGCACCCGCCGGATTGCCTGCGTACCGCGCTTCCGGTCGGGTCTCCTTCAACGTGAGCTGCGGTGCATCACCCTCGACGCTGGAGGTACACGGTGACGTGTTCGTGTGCGAACATATATGCCAGTAGCCCCCGAGACTTAAAGTAGTTAAAAATAACTGATTTAAGGATCATTTGATGTGCAGGATCTTACGGAGAAGAATACCCAATTGTCCCAGGAGCTACAAGAGTGCAAGGCCCAAGTTGAGGCCGCACTAGCCGCCGCAGGAGGAGACGCAGAGACCCCCTCCGGTAACACATATTTCGAAAAGATAAGCAGTGTTCGGCGTGCGTATAAGTCAAACAATAATATTGCAGATGTTGCCGGACTTGATCCGGACAAGCAACATCTACTGCGCCAGCTGAAGGCCGGCGAGAGGGTGCTTATGAAGGTGCAGCAGGAGAGGAACAAACTCCAAGATGCCCACACCCAGCTTGGAGAAGAGCTAAAAGGTGTTCGGTCCCAGCTGTCTGGCTCCATGAAGGAGAATCAGCGGCTTCGTTGCGGCATCTACAGTAAGTGCTTGAGCAAACTCTTTTGAAAAGAAGAGTTCGGCGAGGAAGTCGATTGACTGAAATGTGTCTCAGGGGTGTGCTCACAGTCGCCTCTGCGGAGGAAATGCCCGTTCAACGGGTGACCAACTTCTGAGCTGCTGAATCGCACTAACGTGTTCGGCAAAGCGATGAGTGGCATCGTCCGTGCCTTATGGCCGTCCGTCTCCCTACCCGAGGGTCTTGGAGGGCTTGCGGAGAAGCTTCAGGGAGCACGGCAGCGCTTCCGTCTATGGAAGATATCGGCCTGTCGTCAAGGCGCCAGGGAGGCCTGGGCCATGGTGAACACGCGGTACAAGAAGGCGGATCCGAACCACATGGCCGAGGTCGGACCTGTGGGGCCCGATGGGAAGGAGATCCCTATGAGCTTAGTGTACGGCCAAGTAGAGTTGGCCGCTAAGTATTCCCAACGGGACTGTAAATTAGACAGCCTGTTAGATGGGACTGAAGAGGAGTACAATCAGTCAATGTGACGTTGTATTCTTTTTAAAATGACATGTATAATGCCTTCTAGCCGGATTGTAGATCGTTTTTCTTTGCGGACCTTTTCGCTTCGACCTCGGGACCCAACAGTCCAGAGTGTGTCCGAATACCCTCGCGGTTATGCAAAAACCGGGCATGCATGGAGACCAAAGCGTAGGGGTCATTAGTGCTTTATCGCATAAGTGCCCAACTAGTTATGTTATATTACATGGTTAGTAAGAAACATCTTCAAGGAGAATAGTTTCGTTAGGGGTTCCTTTCTCGAGGCATGCCCTAAAGTGCATGTCCGGACTGCGAAAAGAGCAGGAAAACATCTGGGGGCAGATAAATAAATAAATGAGAAATCATCTTTCAAGTCACCGACCGAATATTCCCTTAAGAACGCTAGCTTTCGGCTTCACCCGGTCGAGGTACACATCAGGTGACCCGCAAGAATAATCGCAGAGGTGCTCCTTTACCTCCTAGCCAACAATCGGGAACGAGGGGTAAGCACGAGCCAGCAACCAAGCTTGGCCAAAACTTAAGTCATATCGATGCATATAATGGTGAATAAAAGGTACATGCGGAAGGTTGATGCATATGTTGGGCATAAAGCCCGTATAGATAAGCTTCTGTTAAAGAAGCCCCCAGGTATAATGAGTGCGAGTAGCACGTCAAGTGTGTGCGAACAATGCGCACATCAGCCCTCAAGGTCTTTATGAAAAAGGTGGGAGAAAAGAGAGAAACAAAAGACAACTGAAGTATAAAATGTGGACGGAAGAAGGAGACGAACTCTGAGTCCGGCGCTAGGCATAGAATCTTCGGAGGCGGGCTGCGTTCCATGGGTTCGGCTCAAGTCGGTTGTCCGATGCGTTTCGCAGATGGTATGCTCCGCCGGTCAGGACTTGGTCGATGATGAAGGGACCTTCCCATTTGGGCTTGAGTTTGTCCTTTTTCTTGTCCGGCAGGCATAGAACTAGTTCGCCAACATTGTAAGTTTTAGCCCGTACTTCTCTGCTTTGATATCGTCGAGCCTGCTGCTGATAGAATGCGGAACGAGCCTTTGCCACATCGCGCTCCTCCTCCAATGCGTCCAAGCTGTCCCGCCGATCCAACTCGGCTTCTCTTTCTTCGTACATGCGCACTCGAGGTGAGTCATGAATTATATCGCAGGGCAAAACTGCCTCTGCGCCGTATACCATAAAGAATGGTGTGAATCCGGTAGTACGGTTTGGCATCGTCCGCAGCCCCCAGAGTACGGAGTCGAGCTTCTCTACCCAGTGCGTGTTAGATTCCGTAAGGGACCGCACTAATCTGGGTTTGATGCCACTCATGATTAGACCATTTGCTTGTTCAACTTGACCGTTGGTTTGAGGGTGATAGACTGAAGCGTAGTCGAGCTTAATGCCCATATTTTTGCACCAGAGTATAACCTCGTCGGCCGTGAAGTTCGTGTCGTTATCTGTGATGATGCTGTGGGGGACGCCATAATGGTGTACTACCCCGGATATGAAGTCTATCACTGGTCCGGATTAGGCGTTTTAACTGGCTTGGCCTCTATCCATTTGGTGAATTTGTCCACCATGACCAATAGGTACTTTTGCTTGTGGATTCCCCCTTTAAGGGGTCCGACCATGTCAAGCCCCCAGACCACAAACGGCCAGGTGATGGGTATAGTTTTGAGGGCGGTGGGTGGCATGTGGCTCTGATTAGCAAAGAGCTGGCAACCGACGCATCGTTGGACTAAGTCCTGAGCATCTTCCCGGGCCGTCGGCCAATAGTATCCTGTATGGAAGGCCTTGCCTACAAGGGTCCGGGCTGTAGCGTGGTGCCCGCCGAGTCCGGCGTGAATTTCAGCCAGAATATTTCGCCCTTCCTCTTCGGAGATGCACCTTTGAAGGACTCCGGTTGTGCTTTTCTTATAAAGCTCTCCCTCATGGACCTTGTAGGCTTTAGATCGCCGTACTATACAGCGGGCCTCATTTTGGTCTTTGGGGAGTTCCTGCCTAATTAAGTAGGCTAGGAATAGTTCCGTCCACGGGGCGATGACTGCCATTATTTCGTGGGCTGAAGGTGTTATTTCATTGGCAGAGCCACCAGTTGTGTCAGAATGTTCGGTGTTGGGTGGTGCGGTTGGTTCCGGATTGTTATTTCCGGACTCCTCTTCCCATACTACGGATGGCTTAAAGAGCCACCCAGAAGATGTTTGAGGGGCGGTATCGCTGCTTTTGCCGATGCGTGCCAACACGTCGGCTGCCTGGTTATTATCCCGGGCTACATGGTGGAATTCGAGTCCTTCAAACCGAGCTGACATTTTTAAGACAACGTTACGATAGGCTGCCATTTTTGGATCCTTGGCGTCAAAGTCTCCATTTACTTGGGATATTGTGAGGTTTGAATCTCCGCGCACCTCTAGGCGTTGGATACCCATGGATATTGCCATCCGGAGACCATGTAGAAGGGCCTCATATTTGGCTGCGTTGTTGCAGTCCGTGTACATTATTTGAAGTACGTATTGGACTGTGTCTCCGGTTGGGGACGTCAATACGATGTCAGCCCCCAAGCTGGCCAACATTTTGGAGCCGTTGAAATGCATAATCCAATTGGAGTATGCGCCGTACTCTTTAGGGAGTTCGGCTTCGGTCCATTCAGCGATGAAGTCAGCCAAAACTTGCGACTTTATAGCTCGCCTTGGTTTGTAGGTTATGTCGAATGGTAAAAGCTCGATTGCCCATTTTGCAATCCTGCCCGTCACGTCGCGGTTGTTTATAATGTCGTTGAGAGGTGCTTCAGAGGCAACTGTTATTGAACACTCTTGAAAGTAGTGTCGCAGCTTCCGGGATGGCATGAACACCGCGTACGCTATTTTTTGATAATGTGGATACCGGGACTTGCATGGGGTTAAGATAGTGGATACGTAGTACACTGGTTTTTGAAGAGGGAATTTGTGTCCTTCTGTTTCTCGTTCGACGACGAGTACCGCGCTGACAACTTGATGTGTTGCCGCGATATATAATAACATCGGTTCGCCCAGGTTAGGCGCGGCCAGAATCGGATTTGTTGCCAATATGGCCTTTATTTCTTCGAGTCCGGCCGTGGCAGCATCCGTCCACTCAAAGTGTTCGGTGCGCCCGAGGAGGCGATAGAGGGGCAATGCCTTTTCTCCCAAACGGGAGATGAAGCGGCTTAAAGCCGCCACGCATCCAGTTAATTTTTGTATTTGTTTGAGGTCTTTTGGGATATCCAATTGTGACAGAGCTCGAATCTTGGCTGGGTTTGCTTCAATTCCTCTACCGGATACAATGAAGCCGAGGAGCTTTTCGGCTGGTACACCGAAAACGCATTTTTCCAGGTTGAGCTTAATGTCATATGCTCGGAGGTTGTCAAATGTGAGCCTCAAGTCGTCTACTAGAGTTTTGACATGTTTGGTCTTGACAACCACGTCGTCTATGTATGCCTCCACTATTTTGCCGATCTGGGTAGCCAGACATGTCTGAATCATGCGCTGATATGTTGCGCCGGCGTTTTTGAGTCCGAAGGGCATTGTGTTGAAGCAGAATGGTCCATATGGAGTAATGAATGCCGTTGCGGCTTGGTTTGCCTCCGCCATCTTGATTTGATGGTAGCCGGAGTATGCGTCGAAGAAGCACAACGAATCGTGTCCTGTGGTAGCATCGATGATTTGATTGATGCGGGGAAGGGGGAAAGGATCCTTTGGACAGGCCTTGTTAAGGTCTTTAAAATCGACACAAAGGCGCCAGGATTTGTCCTTTTTTGGTACCATTACCAGGTTCGCTAGCCAGTCCGGATGTTTAATGTCTCGATGAATCTCGCCCAATAGTTTGGCTAGCTCTCTCTCATTGCTCGCCTTTTGGGTTCGAAAATCGCCAAGAGCCTGCTTTGACTCGCTTGAATCTTTTAGGATGTTTAGGCTGTGTTCTCGCTAATCTGCATGGGATTCCCGCATATCTGAAGGGTGCCAGCAAAGATGTCCCACCTCCCGGCGAATTCTCGTAGTGCGGTGTCTACGTCAGGGTTTAACTATGCCCCAATGGAGGCCGTCTTTGTGGGGTCCGTTGGATGGACCTGGGATTTGACTATTTCATCCGCTGGTTTAAAAGAGGTGGACTTGGATCTCTTATCGAGTATAACGTCATCCCTGTTCACCGTAGAGCGCAGCGCAATGAGTTCCTCTGCCGCTAGGGCTTCGGATAGTGCCTCTAGGGCTAGTGCGGCTGTCTTGTTTTCGGCGCGGAGTGCTATGTCCGGATCACTTGCAAGAGTGATGGTTCCATTGGGCCCGGGCATTTTAAGCTTCATATACCCGTAATGGGGTATGGCTTGGAAAATTGTAAATGCCTCTCGTCCTAATAAAGCGTGATATCTGCCGCTGAACGGGCCACTTGGAACGTGACCTCCTCGACCAGTAATTGTCCGGCGAAATAACACCACATCAAGTGTGATTTTTCCTGCAGCGTGCTTCCCGACTAGGATTATTCCTCTAAAGGTTGTGCTGCTTCGCTCAATGCGGCTCGGTCTATTTCCATTTTTCGTGACGGTTTCTCGTAGATGAGGTTTAACTGCTGCCGCCATCCATGAGTACCTTGGTAAGATTTAAAGCCGCCCACTATTGGACCGAGGACCAATGCGGCGGTGCTCGGGCTGTTCGAATTTAGGTTTGTTGTCGGGCGCTGAAGGTGATAGCCGACGCTTCCATGGATTTGTTGTTGCTACTTGGTAGAGTTCGGCGAGGCTGCGGATTGTTCGCTTCGCATATTATTTGATGCGAAAGTCTCAAGACTCGTTAATACCGTGATCGGTACTGCTAGTGGTTCTCCGGGCCAGAAGCTCTTCGCCACTTTTGGCCACTCGCCGCAAAGATCCAACATGCTCAAGGCTATGTGTTGGAGTGGCGCCTCAGATTATGAATTTTACAGGTCCGCCGAGCCATCCCTCCAAAGACGGTTCCGCGCCTTTATGGGGTTTTTGCTTTTGGTTTTTGTCCCGGTGCTTGAGCATGATGCACCCTTTTGTTTCGGACTAGGGTTGTGTTCGAGCGGATTATTCCAAAACTTAGTTTCGCTTTTCCTGACACTTCCATCGCACAAGATTTTCAGATTATGGGCGCCAGTCGGCGGTTGTAATTTCGCGACGACTTACGGCGCTCAAGTTTCCTTGTCCGCAATTATTGCAGAAAATTGAAATTGCGTTTTCCTCACAGCAGTCCTTTATCCTATCCATAACCAGGAGGAATCGCCCAAGAATGATGTAATCGCTTTCAGCGGCTCTTGCCGGATTTGAGATAGATCGCATATGTTTGGGTGGGTGGGTGGAATCGAGTCCGAACCCTGCCCAACTTGAGGCTCGAGGTCCGAAAAGTTTCTGAATTTGAAGTTGATTGCTGGACGTTGTCCAACGAGTCCGCCCATCGCTCGACTTTATGTTCAAGACTTGATCGACGACCGCTCCTCCGCTGGAATCCGCATGGAGGATCAGAGTCCGTATATAACTGGTCTTTAATACGTAAGAAGAGTCGCCGTTGTTCCTCTACCACCGCAACGCCAGGGTAACCCGGGGAGTTAATCTCTCGATCAGTTTTAAGCCCAATCTGATCGTAGTCTCAGAGACCCCTGTGGTGGCGATGTGATCCAAGAGCTCATTTACGTAAGAGAGCTCAATCGATCCAAATTGCTCGGCGACTCGAAATGACGCTGAAGATCGCTTTTGATGACCCGAGAGGTCATCGTCGAAGCGGCGGCCGAACAGGCGGTCATAAGAAAACCACCTAGCCGGATAGTTTGGCCGGCGGCCAAAGCTCCTTTGGCAATGGTACCGTCTTTAAAGACGGGAAGAGGCATCCTTCCTAATTGTGACGGCACAGAGGAACTCTCAATGAAAGCACCAATGTCGGTGTCAAAACCGGCAGATCTTGGGTAGGGGGTCCCGAACTGTGCGTCTAGGCGGATGGTAACAGGAGACAAGGGACACGATGTTTTTACCCAGGTTCGGGCCCTCTCGATGGAGGCAAAACCCTACTCCTTCTTGATTGATATTGATGATATGGGTAGTACAAGAGTGGATCTACCACGAGATCAAGGAGGCTAAACCCTAGAAGCTAGCCTATGGTATGATTGTTGTTGTGATTGTCATCCTACGGATTAAAACCCTCCGGTTTATATAGACACCGGAGACGGCTAGGGTTACACAGAGTTGGTTACAATGGTAGGAGATCTACATATCCGTATTGCCAAGCTTGCCTTCCACGACAAGGAAAGTCCCATCCGGACATGGGACGAAGTCTTCAATCTTGTATCTTCATAGTCTTGGAGTCCGGCCGATGATGATAGTCCGGCTATCCGGACACCCTCTAGTCTAGGACTCCCTCAGTCGGAGTGGCCGGGAGAGTGTGATGGCAATAGATCGGTTTTGTCGGAACGCCATTGGTCCACCCAAATGGGAGTGCGAGGTCATGGGTTCCGTGGTGTCGGTACAGTGTACTAACCTTTGCGGAGTGTGTGGTTAATCTATCGATAGCCGCGCCCGCGGATATGGGCCCAGTTCATAGTCGGTCACACTATGAGCCAACTATAATAATAACTTGATTAATAATGAACCCGGTTCGATGTTGAGGAAGTGTTTGGTTGTGATTGATAGAAGATTATCGTAGGTACCGAAGTTGGTTGATCTTTATGTGATCGCGAGATGATCAAAGTGGTATCATGGATACCTAGGTTGGTAAGTTGATGCATGAGATGATCACGAGGTAACCTCCGAGCAAAAGTAAGTTGGTGCATGAGAATGTTAACCTGTTATATGTAGTATCATCATGTTCATATGCTCATGCCATGCTATGCTTGTTCTAGCCGTATCATGTTCGGTTGGTGCATGCCATGTTGTTCTCTTAGTATCATGCTTATGATTGATTTAACCCGCTAATGCCATGTTGCTGTTTGTCTTGACTGCTTTTGGTTATTGTGAGGTTGCAAGTACATTCAATGTATTGACCTGGCGTGTCATGCCAGTTTGCAGGTTGTGCCTGGATTGCTTGCTTGTTTGGTGTGGTTCTTGTGTTCGCGAGCTTGGATAAACATTCCAGCCAGAGTCCCTGCGAATTGGAGTCCATCATCGTCATTCGTTGTTTCGTTGCCAGTAGTTGTTCTAATGCCTCGAGTTGTCATGCTGCTTGCATATAGCAACTGTGATTGGCGTAGGGTCGTCATGCCGATGTTATTCATTGTAATATCGGAGACCTTGTATTCATATTCATGTTGTAATAGAAAGCTGGTTTGTTCTATGCTAAATAGTGCCGTATTCCAGAAGACTTCACCTTGATCTCTGGGCTGGAATACGTGGCGTTCTGGTTTCTCTGAGCCGGGGTGCCCCAAGGCTTGGTATCAGAGTAGTTCTGGCTATAGACTGTCCTAGTCTGTTGGAACATTAGAAAATGGTAGTATAGGGTCTGGTTGTTGCCCTTGCTTGCTGCATTTGGTTGTTGCATTTGTTTGCTGCATATAGTCTTATTCGGTTACCCCAAACCCCTGTTTCGTGCGTAGATGGCAGTCAACTTCCATGAGTTTAGTGCCCTTCGTAGAGCTCCTGGTGCTGTTCCAATTGCGTTCAGTCCCACTCCTGCACCTCTTAGCTTTGCCGCCCTCCTCGGCGATATGTGGCGTAGCATTTATCCCCTCAGAGATCCACCCCATTACCAAGTACTCCAGTTTTCTGCCGGAGGAAGAATCTTGGAGTATGTTGCCCATGTCCATCTGTCAGCCCTGATTCCTGTTGTTAAGCGCACCTATAGTTTCCATGCTGGTTACAATGCTACTCCCGAGCATGTCGTTCAGCTTGCCGCAATGGCAGGAATCACCGGACTTTGTCGTCTAGAGAGCATGGTGCAAGAGAACTGTGCCCATCAATACTATCCCACCATCATCGAGAATCCTATGCGGATCAAGTTCCCCTCTGTCAACCCTCAAGATGACCTACTATCCTCGCCATGTCCCATTACATGACGGTCCAGTGTCTTCTTATTTCCGAGTTAGTCCGAGATGCAATTTGAGCCAGGAGATTGCTTGGTGCCTCCCTACCTCAGTCTCCGCCAATTTCTCCAACCCCTCCGCGTCGTCCATCCGAAGTTTCAGAGTCAGCAGTTCCACTCGCTACTCCCTTCGATTCTTTGTTAGTACCCAGGCATTTGCTCAAGCATAGGGTGTAGTCAGTCGTGTAATGCATGTGCATTTTCTCTAGTATTATGATTGTGTGTGGTTGTGTGGATTAGTTATGTAGCTTGTTTGCAGTGTGCTTTATTGCAATCGATCGTTTTCTCATGCTTCTTGATTTGAATCTTCGGTGTTACCCCCTTATGGAAATTGCTCACCAATCGACATCTGATCAGAAGAAGCCTTGAGAAGTAAACATATACCCCAAGGAACTCGGTTAAAAGCAATGAGATTTTCAGCTGACAGCATTTTATTGTAGACATCCGGTCTGAATATAAGTTATATTCTGCTCAGACAACTAGTAACAAGTACCTGTTAGAGATTCACCCTTAACACGGGAATGATTAAACCAACAGGAGAACAAAATTGGATCCAAGTCCAACAGTGCATTTCAAGTCAAATGTATGGTCCGTACCCCAATGATTGATTCTGCTATGAGTCAGATTTGAAACATGCGACACCTAGAAGTCAGTCAAAATATGCAATGGATTTAGCAAGGACAGTCAAACAATTCTTGTCATACAAGTTATCAGCAGCTGAAATGACAAGAATATGTATATATATATGTGTGTGTGTGTGTGTGTGTGTGTGTGTGTGTGTGTGTAGGTGTCTATATATATATATATATATATATATGTGTGTGTGTGTGTGTGTGTGTGTGTGTGTGTGTGTGTGTGTGTGTGTGTGTGTGTGTGTGTGTGTGTGTGTGTGTGTGTGTGTGTGTTATTCCATTCACAAAGAAAATCAGTCCAGACCTTCTCCACAATTTATCAGCAAAGTGTACAGGCAAGATTATTCATTCTGCATCAGATG
This sequence comes from Aegilops speltoides, assembly GCA_021437245.1. Lineage (NCBI taxonomy): Eukaryota > Viridiplantae > Streptophyta > Magnoliopsida > Poales > Poaceae > Aegilops > Aegilops speltoides. Next base: position 265,190,068 of record CM038141.1, read on the forward strand.
GGTATGCATGGATTCCAGTGCAAGATATTCAGTTTTCATAATAAGACACTGCAAAAGCTTTTGGCATAAGGTACCGAGTCTTCCCTAGAAAGTCTTCAAGGGGGGAAGCTCAGGAGGTACGGTACCCAATCTTCCTCAGTAAGATATCCCCCGAAAGCTTCGGGCACAAGCGACCCAGTCTTCCTCAGCACGATACCCCGATGGCTTCCGACGCAAGCTGTCCAATCTTCTTCAGTACGACACTGGTACAAGATATTAAACAAAGAGTTGTCAGCATGTGGCAATGATTTCCAAGTGTCAGATCTGCAACAGTTGGGTTAGAAACAAGAATCAATCAGTACAAAGGTATGCCTCGAGAATCATATATTTCTACATACAGTTAGTATGCTATCAAGTTCATGCAAGTCTCTCGCACAAGGAAGAATGCACGATAGGCATCCGACAACCTCACCGGTTATTCAAGAGACAGAAAACTAGTGGGTGATGCAAGAATCGACAAGTCTTGAGGGAAGACAACATTGAGACACCATCTTGGCAGTAATTATCGAGGTCAGCCTCTACACACCCGTCAAGGTGATGTTATTAATCCTGTCACTGTCTGGCATAGTCAACAACAGTAATGAGATCTGTATAAGCACGCGTGAACCAGATAAATATCCTGAGATTCAAGACATGAACAAGGCCAAGGTATGATTGCAAGATGTTGCACATGATAGTACTCAGGGTCGCAAAAATAATCAAGGGTATATAAGGCCCAGTTCTTTCAGTTAAAGATCCAGATAAAGGAAATGATAATGAAGGAGCAAGACCAACAAGACAGGTATGCCGGTTATTGTGTGAAAAATGTGGTACGTATGCCCAAGACAGTCTTATTCCACGTCAAGTTCAAGTGAAGGTACGCCTAAGAGGTCTACTCCATTGTAGTAAGGACCCCATAGCAGGGCAACCAGCTCAGTCCATAGTATATGCTTAGAACTATCAACATTGTATATCCAAGTTTGTCAAGTCCGACCCAAGGGCAGCTCAACATATTGACCTCAACAATCGTGTTGAACCATCGCATGGACTGCTATCCACATGGATATACTGGAAAAAGGAGTAATCAGAGTATTCATGACAAGCCTCAAGCATGTGCTCTGGCATATGGGAAGCAATTGAAGAATAGCATGTGTGAACATGATTCCTTGCCAAGATCACCGTTAGTCAAGTCTGCAAATGTTATCATTAGGTGATGGTGCAATTTTCCTACGAGTCACGTCTAGCGACAGTTAAACCTTTAGTATAGGTTGGATACACTCCTGGGAGATGACAAAATCTATCAGATTGCTATCACTATTTTGAACCCAGAAGGTATGCATATTTTCCGTGTCAAAACCGGCGGATCTCGGGTAGGAGGTCCCGAACTATGCGTCTAAGTTTGATGATAATAGGAGACAGGGGACATGACATTTACCCAGGTTCGGGCCCTCTCTATGGAGGTAATACCCTACTTCCTGCTTGATTGATCTTGATGAATATGAGTATTACGAGAGTTGATCTACCATGAGATTGTAATGGCTAAAACCCTAGATGTCTAGCCTATGATTATGATTCTACCCTATGTACTAAACCCTTCGGTTTATTAGGGTTATATGAAGTCGGTTATAGAGAAAGGAATCTACATATCTGAATCACCAAGCTTGCCATCCACGCAAAGGAGAGTCCCATCCGGACACGGGATGAAGTCTTCTGTCTTGTAAATTCATAGCCCAACAGTCTGACCCATGTTAGTAGCCCGGCTGTCTGAGGACCCCTTAATCCAGGACTCCCTCAGTAGCCCCCGAACTAGGCTTGAATGACGATGAGTCCGGCACGCAGATTGTCTTCGGCATTATAAGGTGGGTTCCTTCTACGAATACTCCACAATAGTCTTCGGACACAGAAAATGTGTCCGGCCCAGCAAAACAAATACCACACACAATCTTAGAGAGTATAATATTTCACGAGTCCAATCCGTTGACAACTTTTTGGAGCGTGACATCATGTCACCACCCAGTCATTATTCAAACCACTTTTTATCATGTCGCTTCATATTTCGGGATGCGGTTTCATTGGCACGTCTTGTCGAAGCAGAGATCGTGTCCCCTTATTACGGGATTCTCATCAATACGGGTGTTGGTAAGCCAACCGTTCCGTTGGCATGATTCCTTGGGAATAGGCATGATTTAAGGCCTAGGAGGGGCATTTGATATTCATTGCCTTTATAAAGGAGCAAAGAATTGTCCTTCTTCCTTTACGCCAAGCCTTTTCAACCTTTCCCACCTCGAATTCTAGCACTCAAAGCTCAATCTGATCGCTTCGCACTTCCTGATCATGTCCGGCCCCAACCGCCAAGGCCGGTGGGTGGCTTCCTCTGTCAGAGAGGAGGATATCACGAAGCTCCGGGAGGCAAGATACTTGACTGCGGAAATCCTTCACAGGCTTCCTACTCAAGGGCAGGCTGTTCCTACCCCCAGATCTAACGAGAGGGTTGTATTCATCTGCCACTTCCTTCCAGGGCTAGGATTCGCTCTTCATCCCTTCGTCTGAGCGCTCATGTTCTATTACGGGTTAGATTTTCACGATCTAGCCCCGGATTCTTCCCTTCACATCTCGTCGTTCATTATCGTGTGCAAAGCCTTTCTCCGTATTCCCCCACACTCTGGCTTATGGCTCAAGACATTAAGGTGAAGCTGAATGTAGTCGATGGGAAACAGGCAGAGTGCGGTGGTGCTGCGGTGAGCAAGCTCGCCAATACTACTTGGCCAAAGGGCTCCTTAACAAAAACTTCCGACCTGTGGCAGCGGGAGTGGTTCTACATCACCGAACCCCGTGGTACCAGGTGGGCAGCTATGCCTGCGTTCCGATCTGGACCTCTGTGACAGCTCCCCTCATGGATTAATACAGGGCTGGACTGGGGATCCATCGATGAAGTGCGGACGCTACAAAGCCTCATTCGGAGCCTTATTGAAAAGGACACTGGTCTTATGAACGTAATCCAACTAATGCTAGTCCGGCGGGTCCTACCGTGCCCGCGACGGCCTCTCCGCCTGTGGGATTTTAATCCAGAAGGACCACGAACCCTTCAGCACCTCTCCATCGTGACGCTCAGAGGAATGTGGAAATCATTCTTCGGGACGCAAAAACAGTGGCCGGGTACTACAGAGGACGTTGGCCTTGACTGCAACCATCCCGATACATCTGTAAGTACTCACCTTCCGAACACTGTTTAATCAAATTCCTCATAACAACATACTGAGAAAATCGTACTCAGCCAGGGTTGGATAAAGAAGGCAGGGAGGATTAGGTGTTCGGCCCCTCTTCCCGAAGACTCAGCCAATCTGGTGTTAACAAGGATGCTGGCTCCAGCGCCCTACCAAGTGCCGGCGAGGGAAGACGAAGAGGAGAGCGAGGAGGCCCAAGGCGGCCTTCGTTCTAGAGGCGCGCCAGACCCTTTGTCTGGGGAGATTGGAACTTCCATCTCTGAAGGTGGAAAGGAAGGGCAAACTGACATCCCTTCTCCTCATGGGAAGAAGAGGACCGCCTCCGAAGACTTGAAGAGATAAGCTTCTAAGCGGGAGAGGATATCCTGGTCAGCGGGTTCTGGCTCGGGAGGTGACTGAGGGAGTCCTGGACTAGGGGGTGTCCTGATAGCCGAACTATCATCTTTGGCCGGACTCTTGGACTATGAAGATACAAGATTGAAGACTTTGTCCCGTGTCCGGATGGGACTTTCCTTGGTACGGAAGGCAAGCTTGGCAATACGGATATGTAGATCTCCTACCATTGTAACCGACTCTGTCTAACCCTAGCCCTCTCTGGTGTCTATATAAACCAGAGGGTTTTAGTCCGTAGGACGAACAACAATCATACCATAGGCGAGCTTCTAGGGTTTAGCCTCTCTAATCTCGTGGTAGATCTACTCTTGTACTACCCATATCATCAATATTAATCAAGCATGAGTAGGGTTTTACCTCCACCGAGAGGGCCCAACTGGGTAAAACATCGTGTCCCTTGTCTCCTGTTACCATCCGCCTAGACGCACAGCTTCGGGACCCCTACCGAGATCCGCCGGTTTTGACACCGACATTGGTGCTTTCATTGAGAGTTCCTCCGTGTCGCCACCTTTAGGCCCGATGGCTCCTTCGATCATCAATAACGACGCAGCCTGTGGTGAGACTTTTCTCCCGGACAGATCTTCAGATTCGGCGGCTTTTGCAATGCGGGCCAACTCGCTTGGCCATCCGGAGCAGATTGAAAGCTACGCTCGCCATCAGTCAGATTTGGAAGTTTGAACTATACGGCCGACATCCGCGGAGACTTGATCTTCGACGGGTTCGAGCCACAGCCAAGCCGCCACAGATCACCACGATGGGCATGATCTAGCTCGCTGCCGGACAAAGTTCTCGAGGTCAAGCACAAGTGTCCGCCTCCGACCTTAGCTCGGAGCCGATCAAGGCCGATCATGGATGGGTGGTTGGACACCACCTTGGGGGCTGGTAACTCTACGGGGATAGAGCCGAATACCAACCCTGTCCTTTGTGAAGCTCGTGACTCCAAGGTGTCGGACTCCTCTCTGGACTCCGAACCTTCCACACCCCTGCCAATCGAATCCGATTGGGCACCGATCATTGAGTTCACCGCTGCGGAACTCTTTCAGCACTCGCCCTTTGGCGACATCATGAATTTGCTAAAGTGTCTCTCTTTATCAGGAGAGCCCTAGCCGGATTATGATCAGGACGGTTGGGATGTAGACGACGAAGAAATTCAAAGCCCACCCACCACCCACTTCGTAGCCACTATCGATGACTTAACGGACATGCTAGACTTCGACTCCAAAGACATCGACGGTATGGACGACGATGCAGGAGACGACCAAGAACCAGCGCCTACAGGGCACTGGAAGGCTACCTCGTCATACGACATTTACATGGTGGACATCCCAAAGGATGGGAATGGCGATGGAACAATGGAGGACGATCGCCCCAAGAAACAGCCTAAGCACCGACGTCAGCGGCGCCGCTCTAAATCTCGCCACAGCAAAAATGGAGATTCCGGCACCGAGACAATAACACCCCGGACAAAGGTCCGAAGACAACCCCTCCAAGCAGGATTCAGCGCAGAGGATGGAGAAGCCAGCCCTCATGAGAGAGCGCATGAGAGGTAGAGGACGATAATTATATGCCTCCCTCCGAAGGCAAGGCAAGCCTCGACGACGACGAATTTGTCATGCCTGAGGATCCCGTTGAACAAGAGCGTTTTAAACGCAGGCTTATGGCCACGGCAAGTAGCCTCAAGAAAAAGCAGCAACAACTTAGAGCTGACCAAGACTTGCTAGCCGACAAATGGACTGAAGTCCTTGCGGACGAAGAGTATGAACTCGAACGCCCCTCTAAAAGCTACCCAAAACGCAGGCTGGTACCCCGATTAGAGGAGGAGGCACCTAAACCTACATCACCAGCACATAATACGGCCGACCGGCCACCTCGAGGCCGTGACAGAGAGGCCTCTCGGCCCTACACTCAAGCCGCACTCCGGCGCCGCTCAAAAAATACCAAGGCACGGGAAAATGCACCAGACCTGCGGGATATACTCGAGGACAAGGCAAGGCAAACAAGATCGATCTATGGATCACGTGGGTGCCCCATGATACGTGATGATAACCATCACGCCGGATACAGCAACTCCGTCCGGGCCGAACACAGCAGACAAAGCTCATTTGAGTTGCATCGTGATATAGCCCAATACAGAGGCGCCGCACACCCACTATGCTTCACAGACGAAGTAATGGATCATCAAATCCCCGAGGGTTTCAAACCCGTAAACATTGAATCACACGACGGCACAACAGATCCTGTGGTTTGGATCGAGGACTATCTCCTTCACATCCACAAGGCCCGCGGCGATGATCTACACACCATCAAATACCTCCCACTCAAGCTCAAAGGACCAGCTCGGCATTGGCTCAACAGCTTGCCAGCAGAATCAATTGGTTGTTGGGAAGACCTAGAAGCCGCATTCTTTGATAACTTCCAGGGCACATATGTGCGACCACCAGACGCTGATGACCTAAGCCACATAATTCAGCAGCGAGAAGAATCGGCCAGACAATTCTGGACACGGTTCCTAACCAAGAAAAATCAAATCATCGACTGTCCGGATGCAGAGGCCCTTGCAGCCTTCAAATACAACATTCGCGACGAGTGGCTTGCCCGGCACCTAGGACAGGAAAAGCCGAAATCCATGGCAGCCCTCACATCACTCATGACTTGCTTCTACGTGGGAGAGGACAACTGGCTAGCTCACAGTAACAACCTGACCAAAAGCCCTGGTAATTCGGATACCAAGGACACCAACGGCAGGTCGTGTCACAACAAGCACAAGCGCCGCATTAATGGCGACAATACTGAGGATACGACAGTCAATGCCGGATTCAGAGGCTCTAAACCCGGTCAGCGGAAAAAGCCATTCAAAAGAAATAGTCCGGGCCCGTCCAATTTGGACCGAATACTCGATCACTTGTGCCAGATACACGGCACCCACGAAAAGCCAGCCAATCACACCAATAGGGATTGTTGGGTGTTCAAGCAGGCAGGCAAGTTAACTACCAAAAACAATGACAATGGGCTGCATAGCGATGACGAGGAGGAGACCTGGGCGCCGAACAATAGAGGACAGAAGGGTTTCCCCCCACAAGTGCGGACGGTGAACATGATATACGCAACCCACATACCCAAAAAGGAGCGGAAGCGTGCACTTAGGGACATATATGCGATGGAGTCAGTCGCCCCAAAGTTCAATCCATGGTCCGCTTGCCTGATCACTTTTGAGCGAAGGGACCACCCCACTAGCATCCGCCATGGCAAATTTGCTGCATTGGTTCTAGACCCAATCGTCGATGGATTTCACCTCACTAGAGTCCTGATGGACGGCGGCAGTAGCCTGAACCCGCTTTATCAGGATACAATGCGCAAGATGGGCATAGACCCCTCAAGGATTAAACCCACAAAGACGACCTTCAAAGGCGTCATACCAGGTGTAGAGGCCAACTGTACAGGCTCAGTTACACTTGAAGTGGTCTTCGGATCCCCAGATAACTTCCAAAGCAAAGAGTTAATCTTCGACATAGTCCCGTTCCGCAGCGGCTATCATGCACTGCTCGGACGAACTGCATTTGCAAAGTTCAATGTGGTGCCGCACTACGCATACCTCAAGCTCAAGATGCCAGGCCCTCGAGGAGTCATCATGGTCAACGGAAACACCGAACGCTCTCTATGAATGGAGGAGCATAAAGCGGCTCTCACAGCGGAAGTACAAAGCAGCCTCTTAAGGCAATTCTCGAGTCCGGCTGTTAAGCGGCCGGACACCGTCAAGCTCGCCCGGAGTAACCTACAACAAGACCACCTGGCATGCTCCGAGCATGCGTAGCAATGCGGTCCCAACCCCAGCCCTTGCAAAATCGCGAGACCAGTACTACGCGTACATAACTACGCTCTGGAGATACCATGGGCATAGGGGTCGGGGCACGACCATGGCATGCCCGGAGAGCGGCTCAACCACACCAGGGGCTCCCAATTGTGTCATTCCTTTTTTTCTCTTATTCGTAGGACTCCATTTTCCAGAAGCCCCGTCCGGCAGTAGACTTGCTGAACTCACGATGCAATAGCCAGGGAAGCAGAAAAGCTATGTCGAGTGTCCAGATGGTCTCTATTACGAGCAGTATACCTTTTTTACATACCATCCCGCAGCCTACCCCTGGAGGGGGACATGTTAAATAGTCCCATCCCTTGCTTATCGCACTATTTGTATCGTTCTGCTTTCATTGCAGTATCTTTTGAATAAGTAATGCATTGCTTTTTGATTATTATTGCATTCCTTTTTTTATCTATACATGTTCACTTATGACATGTTGCATCCGTACGCTTTGGTACGGCCAAATACACCAGGGGCTTAAGTTCCCCAAAATATGGTGTGATAAGTCCGAACACTTTAACAAGTGCGGCCCCCCTAACTTATAGCATTATATGCACCGCTTCAATCATGTCTTGGGTCAATAGTTGGGTTTGCCTGGCTCCCATGTTTTGGTACCTTACGCCTGCTATATCGGCTAAGGTAGCGCTGGAGAACCACCGCGATTGTGCCCTCAGCTTGAGCTAGGTTGAGCACCTCAGTAGAAAGCTAAAATTGACCGTCATGATAGGGCGAGAGCCGGTCGCTGTTCGAGAGGTTTTTCGAGTCCCTAAAGACTGATGTCGCTAGAGCGAGGAGTCGGCTTCGTCTGCCCAGCGTGATAGCGCCTCAATTCGGGCCTTCCAACACTAGGGCTTCACCGAAATTTAAAATTATAGAATTCTATGGCTAAGTGGGAGTGTTCAAGCATTATAAGTCCAGTTGCTTCGCTCACAGTGTTGAGGACCTCCTCAAGGACCCAAGAATGGGAACAAGAGCGCTAATTTTATCCCTAACACCCCAAAGACTGTGGCATGGGGGCAAGCCAACGACTTGCCTCTTTCAAATTTGATAAACGGCCGCACGTAAGGTAATATTTTAAATTAACAAGCTGCTACTTTAGTGCATATGAACAAAGTTTTCAGTGTACAGATAACAAATGCGTAGTCTACTCAAAATTACATCTTTGGAGCACTCACTTATAAGGCGGCACCCTTCAGATACCCTTTATAGTACATCTCAATGCAGGATACTCCTTGCTCAAGCGGTGGCGCTGTCTGTCACAAGCTTCGGCGCCCATCTTGCCCCAAAGGCACTTTAGCACGGCAAGGTCTGACGGCACCTTCAATGCAGACGGAATGCTTTATGACTTCAATCCATGGACAAAGGCCCACCAGCCGCACTGCATCAAGTAGCTCCTGTGCATGGCTTTTAGGCCACACCTGAACTATGAGGTTCTTCATGGCCTGTTCGCCACCTTGTGGAGCTCAACCACCGCTTCACTGGTCGCCAGGCACTGGATGTCCGCCTCGCAGATACCGAGACTAACACCTTCTCCGACGAGCTCCTTCCTAGGCTCGGTAGAACAGATCGACACACTACGGGCAGATCTCAGGAACCTCTGGAGAGCTCCAAATTTGGGTAAGTAATGTGATAATTCACTTTACATGCTTGCTTTGCATGAAGAATGCCTTACCCGCCGCTATCTTTTTTATCGCCTCAATCTCCCGAAGGGCCTTCTGAGCTTCGGCCTTAGTGGCTTTGGCACTCTCAAGAGCCGAGGCGAGCTCGGACTCTCAAGTCTTTGAGTCATGCTCCAAACTCTCTTGTTTTTCCACGAGCCCGGAGCTCTTGCCGCACCTCCGCCACCCGCCTCCCCTGCTTTCTCTCGCTGCATGCTCCATGGCTGCGTGATTGCTTTCGCCTTGACACCGCTTCCTCGTGGTCGCCACTGCTCGCGGGCCCATACAATACTCACGTTATTCCTGTCATTTTTGCAACCAAATCCTTTCTATAAGGTATTACTTTAATAAGGTACTACTTACCTTCCTTGTCCTCGAGCTGCTTGGCACGCCGAGCCTCGCTCGGACCGCCGAGGCTCGCTTCAATAAATCGACCTCCGCAATGGGTGCGGCAGAGGTTGGCAGCAAAGCTCGTGATTCCCATATTGACATGCTTATGTTAGACTCTCATGATATCTTTTAGATCCTCGGTTCGCTTTTCTTTCCTAACACCAAACCGAGCATCGGGCTACCGCCTATTCGTAATATACTTACATATCTTAAAAACTTACCTCAAAGCTTGTTAGAAGGCTGGTATATAAAGCTACCAACCCGCTTTTGGCGATCGAACTTTCTTCGATCACCGCACTCATAACAATGCGGTGTTTCGTCGATGGAGGCGCCATGCTGCCCAGCAAATTATCCGCGCCCGTTGACGGAGGTCACCGCGTCGCAGCCTCGCCTTTTCATTTAAGGCCGCCACGGACTCCGAAACCACTAAAGGTTCCACGCGGATCCGCCCAGGTCGAACTCAACCCTTTGGGGTTGATCCTCGTGCCCAAAGCCCGGAGGTTGCCCCGCAAGCACCTCCCGAGCCTCCTCCTCCCGGCTGGGCCCCTTGGGTCCCCACCGGCGCCATCCGCAGCGAGGAGAAGAGACGGCCGGACGTGAAGTGCTATCCACGTCCGATGGCGGCTGCAGAGCCGCCAGGAAGGTCGAGCCCGGCCCTGGGCGGCTGCGGGTTATATTCGGCGCTAAGAGATTCTATGCAACAAATGAAACACCATGAGTTATCTGCATCCTGACACTTACGAAGTCTCCAGGTGGGCTTAGTCCTGGGTGGCCACTCTTCATCGCTGCCGGCGCTGGTGGAGTAGTCCGGGGAGGGTCCTTCCTTCTGATTCCTTCGCCTCCCTGCTGGGGAAGCCTTTTCTTTCTCCCCACTGGGAGATGCCTTTTTCTCCTCCTCGCTCGAGAGGAGTCCGCGGAGTCATCGGACGATGAGCCCGATAACATTGACGCTGAACTCCTCCGAAGTTCCCGTGGGTCTTTTCTTGTTTTCTTTCTCCGCACCACATATATACGGAGCCAGCAGCCCCGAGCACTGGGCATCTGCTGGTCTTCCGCAAGGAGTCGGACAGTTAACTTGCCCGGACATCTTTTGCCAGGCTTGTCAAAGGTAAAGGGAGTTTAGATCCCGCATAGAGTCAAACTATGAAAAATAAGCGCCCCAGTAGGGTAAAATAGCTTACCTCGCCGGCTTGACATCATGAGCTGAATCCGCGATCTTCTAGAGCGATGCGGAGCCTCGGCGCCCTTGAACAACACCTTCCAGGCATCTTCGTACGTAGTATCAAAGAGCCTGCTCAAGGTTTGGTGCTGTGCCGGATCAAACTCCCACAAATTAAAGGCTCATTTATCGCACGGGAGGATCCAGCGGATGAGCATGACCTGGACTACGTTGACAAGCTTGAGCTTATTGTTCACCAAGGTTTGGATGCAGGATTAGAGTCCGCCGCCCCTCCGAATCACCCCATGATAGGCCCTTCTTTGCAGAGGTGAGCTGTATGATGCCAGATCGGAATTGGGGCCGCTACCCATTTAGGGTCATGCGTGCTCGGTGATGTAAAACCGCCTGATTGCCACCCCTTTATGGTCTCCAAAGGAGCCTCGAGCTATAGGACGCTGGGCATCTTGCCCACCATGGCACCTCAGCACTTTTCGCTTACGGCCGCCCCCACTACCTTCGGCTTGACATTGAAGGTCTTCAGCCATAAGTCAAGTGGGCTGATGCAGAGGAAGGCCTCGCACACCCATTTATGAACACCGAGATGTTGAGGATGAAATTCGGGCCGATCGTGGAAATCTGTGCCATAGTAGAACATGAGCCCCTGACAAATGGGTGAAGTGGAAAACCTAGTCCATGGAGGAAATGGGTG